>CM040117.1:76755608-77355608 GCA_022559845.1 Amorphophallus konjac | reverse complement strand
GGCTGAGCGGGGTCTTGGGACCATCGGGCTGGGGGGAGGGCGCGGCCCCTCGGGAGTTCACCCTCCCTGGGGCGCGCGGCCATGCCCCGGGGCGAACTGGCCCCGGGCTAGCCGTAACCCCATGGGATGACCACCCGGGGGTCTTCTCATGTTGCCTGGGGATGTCCTTTGATGGACTTTGACCTTCGGGAGGCTGGCATGGGCCCGTGGGGCCGTTGTTCTTTGAGTTGTAGTAGCCGCTCGCAAGGTGATCGGGCAAATACCCGATACACCCCAGGACCCCGAATGAGCTGCATAGGTGGCCGACGGGCCTTGGATTTGGCCTAGGGCCAAGGGTAGAACTCCATAGGGGCTGGGAGGAGGCATCTTGAGCCCATGGGCCTTGCCTCGTGCTACGTGCTGTGATGTCTGGCGGGTTGGCAGGGTAGCCTCGGGTTGGCCCGAGAGCTAAGTTCAGTGGCTCGTTGCCATGTGTCTGAGGGTCGGGGGTGGCCCCGACTTGCTGGGGGGTCATTGTAAGACCCAATTAGTGAGCTATAGCCATGGAGTGGCCCGTGGGTTGGTGTAGAAGGTTTGAAACGTGTGCCCCCACAAGGTGTTCGGCAGAATGCCGAACACACGTGTATGAGCCGTACACGCGTACTACGGGCCTCCAAACCATGTGGTTGACTTGCTCGGGTCTCCCTTTAACCTTGGAGGGTTGAATGAAGTGTCTCGGAGTAGGCCCTTGGCCTTTTCACTAGGTGCCACGTGGCATGGCCTGTAGTTGGAGTGTCCCCGGGATGGCCCGGGTGGCCATGTCGGGTACGGGCAAGGCCCGTTTGAGAGTGGCCGGGGTTGACCCCGGACAATTGCTTGTGTCACCGTGTGTCATGGAAAGTTGGTTGGGACCCCTGTGGGGACCTACATGGTTGTAGAAAGGGCTGGGTAGCCCGTGTCTTGAAGGTGTTTGGGGAAATACCCGAGCCCTTATTTCTGGGTATTTTGGCTGGGAAATAGTCTGGGTACAACAAATGCCCCCGACGGGGCGTGCGTCGGAGGCGGGGACGAGGGCGTACGGCCCGTGAGATCCTCTTTCTGAGTTGTTGTAGTTGTATTTTGACGCTTCATTTGTCTTTGTTTTGATGTGTTGCATATGTGGATTTTCTGATATGCTGACTATTTTCCTGGGTGCCTTGTCTTGCAACTATGGCACGCTTCCGCAGAGATGGGCGGGTCCCGAGGCGGATGGCTCGGGAGGAGGATCACTGGGTACAGTGGATTGATCGACCGATGCATCCTCTAGATGCACTTGTGATCACCGGGGCTGGTGTAGAGCAGTTGGACCGGGGCCATCCGGTCGTGGCGGAAGGTCCTATTGGTGAGAGGACAACTGGAGCAGGGGCCGCGGAGGTGGCCCGGATTCTGGAGGCGGGTGACCTGTACAGTTACTATTAGTGTTGGTGTGCTACAGGCCAATTTCGGGTCGGGTAGGCCCAATAGTTGTACGATCTTGTTCATTATTAATAAAGTGGTGTTTGAGCGTAAATATGCGATTGTGTTACTTTACGTTATCCCTAGGATATGTGGTTGTAAATTCAGCTCGAGATGGGATCTCGAACATGAGATTGACTTTACATGTACACATACCTTAAACTGTTCCTGGTTGGAGGGTAATCACTCGGGGACTTTGATTACCTATTAAACCAGTACACATGATGTGTCAGTGACCAGTCTCATGGTCATTGGTGCGGGACACCAACACATATGTGTAGGTGTATGTCCTTGGAGGATGTATACTGAACTGATCCGCTATTGGATCTTCAGATGGTTGATTATACCTAATGTCAACTGAAGATCCAACGGTCTCAGTAGCATCGTTGGTCCTTTGACCTGAGACATTGATCGGATCTTACACGAGGATTGGAATGTTTTAATTACTTGGCTAAGTGACTTTAACCATAAGTCATGAGTTGCCGAGTCGTTAACCACTCCAGGATACCTGTGAAGATCGTCAATGGTCAAGAAGGGATCGCTCACTGTCGGGTTTATATCAGACAGTTAATGGGTCATGACATTGACGCTCCGTTAAATCCCTGGCCAGGGTCGTGTGAGTTCGTTTAGAACAGACGTCATACACTTTAAGGAGGTCATAGTCAAATGGCACGATCATGGGGTTTGACAGAAACCGTACCCTCGATCGTACCAGACTAATAGAAGGAGCGAGGGATTATATCGATGCGGTAACTGTGGACTTACAGGTACCAGACAGGCGGGTTTTAACCCGGCGTCCTCTAGGATCATGCGGATTTGCTTGACCCAACGTGATCGAAGGTTCAGAATAAATCAAACTATTATTCGGCTCTTGTAGAAGTGAAGAATATGTTTAATTTACTTCTAATTGGGAATTAGAAGTTAATGGGCCTTAAACTAGAGTGACTATGGGCCTAGAGGATCACACACAATGGAATCTTGGGTGACGGATTATTATTATACAAGTGTATGTATTATTTCTATTTAATTCCTTTTGGAAAGGAGTGTAAATGGAGCTTAATACATATGTATAATATGAGATAGGACATATATACAGTTTTGGTCCTTTGGATGTCTTTAGAAAAGGTCCAAATCTCTATATATAGCCAACCTACGTGAGTTCATTCGAATTCTTCCAACCTCTTAAGCTTAAGCAAGCACATAAGCTTAAGAGAGAAGGTTTAGCCTCCCCCCTTTCTCCCCCTTGCTCTCTCTCTCTCTCTCTCCAGAAGGTGATAGAGTCGGGAAAAGTTGTGCCGGGGAGGTACCGTCACTGCGCAAGGGTCCGTGTGGATCTGCTCTAGAGGTCGTACATCTGTGCGGCTCGATATTCTGCATCGGGCATCGCGGACAGCATCGTTCCGCGCAAGGTGAAACATGTAACCCGTAATTAGAGTATTAGAAACACCGATTAGAACACAGATTAAGCTTTCCATAACATCGGGATCGGGCAAATGAATTTTTTTTTATCCGCTACGTCGCCCGTAGGTGCTGTGCGAAACCTTACAGTGGTATCAGAGCCAGGTTCGCGCTCTGGTCGGTGTTTTTATCACCGTTTAGAATCATATTTCAGGGACATTAAAATCTTCAATTATTATTAGAAGAATGGGATGCTGGGCATCTCTACTCTTCCTGGATGCCGGGCATCCTAGCTACAAAATTTTTTTAAAAAAATTCTTTTTGCTGGCCCGTTTTGGGCGCACTGCGCCCGCCGCGTGAGCTGCGTGGGCGGCGCACGCGTGGTGGGCGGCGCCCGGCAAATTTACGTTTTTAACCTTATTTAATTTATTATGTGCATATATATATATATAGGATATATATATCAAAATGCACAGTAAATTAAATAGAATTTTATCGAGTAAGTTAAATAGTGTTATCTCAAAAGTAAATGTCAAATATTAAATTTTATTTAATCGATTTAAATTTACCGAGGTGAGATAATCACTATTTACCTTGAGATAAAATGGTAATAATTGAAGTTACTTAAATAAATTTTAATATTTAAGTTTTTAATTATTAGATAATTAGAAAATTCAAATTTTAAATTTTATTGAAGTTAAATGTGAAAATTTTAATTAATTGAATTTTTAATTATTAGATAATTGATAAATTCAAATTTTGAATTTTAGAAAATAGCTAATTGAGGATAATTGCATTATTTTAAATTTACTTTCAAACAAAATTATTGGATAATTAGTTTGAATTTAAATTTAAATTATTGACATGTTTAAAATTTGAATTTAAATTTGATTATTGGATAATTAAATTTAAATTTAAATTTAATTAATTATCTCAATTAGATGTCCCTGTAGAAAAAGATAGTTCTTTAAGTGCTTTACTTTATTTACATTGTATTGGCCTGCTTGTATGTTTAATTTTAGTTAATCATGCTTTGATTTTTAAAATTAAACAAAGTTGGCCTGTTTTTGTTTGCACATCCCATTTTTTAAATTCAAAAGTAAGGATTATTTTCAGAAAATAACCCTTGATTGATTTTATTTGAATTGGTTGGCAAGTGATCATGGACTTGGATTAATGTAATTAATTGGGGTCTGCGAACCTCCTTTCTCTCTCTGTTAAAATTCTAATGTACTTCTATCTTCCTCCATTGTTGTACTCGCCCTAAGGGCTACTGGAATTTAAGTCACATATAATTTAATTTTTTCGGCCTGCGTGCCGTGTAAAAGTTATAATTGATGCGGCGTCGAAGTTTGAAAGCGCGGAGCACACCCGACGAGGACGATCCAGCTGCTTCGGAAGCGGGTCGGATGTCTTAGTTACATTAGGGTTAAAGTCCATAATCACTTGCGTTTAATTTTGCATTGGATACATTTATTTTGTGCAAACTACTAGGTACGGTAAATATATTGGATATATTTATATTACCACCTATGGTGAGATCAAGATAAAATTGAATTCCCTCGCGCTTAAATTTTAGATCTGGTAAGCGTGGCTCTAGGAGTCGTCGTGGCCCTCCATCATTATGGAGTGAATGAACATCTTCATTTCATGGATTTGTTGTGCTTTCCACAAGGTCCATGAGTTTGGGGCCGGGATTAAACTCCAAGGCTCGGCCTCAATGGGGTGAGGAATTGAACTCGGCCTTGTTGTGCTTTCCACAAGGGTCGGGTCATGAACTCATTACTATGTAGTAATGATGGTTAGATCTAACTGAGAATATCCTTTGTTGTACTTTCCACAAGGGGATGATTTCTCGGGGGCCGAATATCGGATATTGCATTAGATGCAAGTGTCTGTTGACTGCCCTTGAGATGGTGTATGACTTGTTGTGCTTTCCACAAGGTCGTACATCAGTCTCGTTGGGATTCCGACCCACTAGGTTGATCTCGCTGATCTCCCGTTCTATATACTGAGGGTTATATAGTTCGATCGAAAAATAGTGGGACTAACTAAGATAGAAAACCACATCTAAGTTAGAATTTGAACACATGCTAAGTTATCTTTTATTTCTTATCTAGATTACAATGTCGTCGTCCAACCCCCTCCGCGGCATCTTGGATGCAAATAGATTAACTGGACCGAACTACTCGGATTGACTGCGTAATCTACGCATAGTCCTTACCGCCGAAAAGATTACGTACGTGTTGGACACGGTTCATTCTGAGCCAGCTCCTGATGCTGACGAGGGTGAGTTACTCGCTTATGCCAAGTGGTCTGAGGACTCATCCCTAGCCCAATGTTACATGTTGGTCTCTATGGCTCCCGAGCTGTAGAGGCAATTTGAAAAGACTGATTGTAGAAGTATACTTCTCAATCTACGCCAGCTCTTCGGGGAGTAAGGTAGGATTGAGAGGTATGACATCTCCAAAAGATTTTTCAGGATACGGATGTCTGAGGGTTCATCAGTACAGGCCCATGTACTGAAAATGATGGAGTGGATTGAAAGACTCAATGCATTGGGGTTCAAGTTGGATCTTGAACTATGCATTGATCTTATACTCCAGTCATTGTCCGATTCCTTTTCTTCCTTCATCATAAACTTTAACATGAACATGATTGAAGCAACTCTCCCAGAGCTGTTCAATATGTTAAAGAGTGCTGAAGGAACCATGCAGAAAGATAAACCATCTTCGTCTGTAATGATTGTTGGCCGGGCCAACAAGAAAAGGAAGGCCTCTCAAATATCCACCACGAGTAACAAAGGGAAGGGAAAGAAAAGGGCCACGGGTAAGCAACTCGCCAAAGTTGACAAAGGGAAGGGCAAGAAGAATGAAAAGGAAGACAAATGTTTTCGATGCGGGGAAACTGGGCATTGGAAAAAGAATTACAAGGCAATTCTAAATGAATGTATTTTTGTCATAGACCTTAATTTGTCATATATGGAATCCACATCATGGGTATTGGATACTGGATGTGCATCTCATATCTGCAATTTTGTGCAGGTGCTGGCAAATAGAAGGTGACTAGGCAAAAGGGAGATTGAACTGAGGATGGGCAATGAAGCTTTAGTTGCTGCCAAAGCTGTCGGGACTGCACGCCTCAGTTTACCTTCAGGAGTCATTCTGGAGTTGAATGACTATTATTATGTTCCTAATATTATTAAGAACATTATTTCAATCTCTGGGTTGTATAACATTGGATATACATTGACTTTCAATAGCACTGGGTGCTCTATAATGAATAATAGTTTGATTATAGCCAATGGTTCATTAGTCAATGGTCTTTATGTATTAGATACACGTTCTAATGTTATGTAAATTTCCAATGGTGATGAAGTGAATTTTGCATATCTATGGCATTGCAGACTTGGTCATGTAGATGAGAAAAGAGTCTCTCACTTACACTCAAATGGGTATTTGAATTCGTTCGAATACAAGCCATTTGATACCTGTGAGTCGTGTCTCATGGGGAAAATGACCAAGGCTCCATTTGGTGGACATGGTGAGAGGACTGTTGACCTTCTCGAGCTCATACACTCGGATGTGTATGGACCCATGTCCATAGAAGCAAAAGGAAGTTATCTCTATTTCATTTCTTTTATTGATGGCTTCTCTAGATATGGCTATGTGTATTTAATGAGACATAAGTCACAAGCCTTTGAGAATTTTAAAGAATACAAGAATGAAGTAGAGAAACAGATAGGCAAAAGTATTAAGACTCTTCGATCGGATCGAGGAGGTGAATACTTAAGCCATGAATTCACTTCTTATCTTAAAGACCATGGAATAGTTTCTCAGTGGACTCCACCGTATACACCGCAGCACAATGGTGTATCCGAGAGGAGAAACAGGACCTTGTTAGACATGGTCCGATCCATGATGTCTATGTCAGGACTACCCTTGTCTCTCTGGGGCTATGCATTAGAGACTGCAGCATATTTATTGAATAGGATCTCAAGTAAATCAGTTCCTTCTATACCATATGAGATATGGAAGGGCAGGAAACTAAATTTTAATCACATTAAAATTTGGGGGTGTCCTGCTCACGTAAAGAAGAACGAGAGTGATAAGCTTGAGTCGAGGACCGATAAGTGTAGGTTTGTAGGATATCCAAAGGAGACGTTTGGATATTATTTCTATCACCCTTCTGAGCAAAGGGTCTTAGTGGCCAAGAGAGCTATATTTCTGGAAAGAGAATATCTACTCCAAAAAAATAGTGGGAGCCAGATAGAATTGGACGAGGTCCAAGAACCACAACCCATAGACACAAACTCATTAGATGAGACTGTATCGGTTGATCCTATTCAAAGTGAATCACTGACACTACGGAGATCTGGTAGACTACCGAGAGAACCTGAGAGATATGTTGGACATGGTCCTCTAAGGTATGTATCGATGAGGATGATGATCGTCAGTCGTACCAGGAGGCGATCCGTAGTGTAGACTCCGAGAAATGGCAAGAGACAATAGATTCAGAAATCCAGTCTATGTACACCAACAAAGTTTGGAACTTAGTTGATGTACCCGAAGGGAAGGTCCCTATCGGCTGCAAATGGATTTTCAAAAGGAAAAACGGTGCAGATGGACAGATTGACACATATAAGGCTAGACTAGTGGCGAAAGGATATCGTCAAAGGCAAGGCATTGACTACGACGAGACGTTTTTGCCGGTAGCCATGGTTAAGTTAATCAAAATCCTCCTTGCCATTGCTGCATACCTAGATTATGAGATCTGGCAAGTGGATGTGAAGACAGCTTTTCTTAATGGAAATCTATCAGAAGAGGTGTACATGGTACAGCCTGAAGGATTCACCTCCAAGCTGCATCCTAATAAGGTACGCAAATTTCAAAGGTCCATTTATGGATTAAAGCAGGCATCTAGAAGCTGGAACTTAAGATTTGATGAGGCTGTCAAATCTTTCAACTTCATTCGGAATGAAGATGAACCCTGTGTTTACAAGAAGGTCAGTGGGAGCTCTGTGACCTTCTTGGTCCTTTATGTTGATGACATCTTACTCATTGGGAATGATGTAGAGATGTTGACATCAACCAAGTCTTGGTTGTCCAAGACTTTCTCCATGAAGGATTTGGGAGAAGCATCCTATGTGTTGGGCATAAGAATCTATCGAGATAGATCTAAAAGGATGCTAGGATTATCCCAATCCATGTACATAGATACTATCCTCAAAAGGTTTAGGATGAAAAATTCCAAGAGATGTCTCATTCCCATGAGACATGGAATTTGCATATCCAAAGGGATGAGTCCTAAAACTTCTGAGGATGTGACACACATGAATAAGGTACCCTATGCTTCGGCGATAGGGTCAATCATGTATGCAATGCTATGTACACGGCCTGATGTTGTCAATATTTTAAGCATTGTCAGTAGATATCAGGCAAATCCAAGCGAAGAGCACTGGAAGGTAGTAAAGGGCATCCTTAAGTACCTGCGAAGGGCTAAGGATATTTTTTTACTTTATGAAGGAGAGGACCTATAGCTTAGAGCTTACACAGATTCTAGTTTCCAGTCAGATACAGATAACTACAAATCCATGTCTGAATTTGTATTCATGTTGAATGGAGGGGCAGTCAGTTGGAGAAGCCGTCTGGATGAAGAAATTCATCTTGGAACTTGGCGTAGTTCCCGAGATAACAGCTCCCATCCCATTAGGCCATCGCCCAGGCGAAAGAATCGATATCTCACCAAAGGTCAAAGCATATTCTCAGGCGCTTTCACCTTATTCGGGAGATTGTTGATCGTGGAGATGTGACGGTAGAGCGTGTACCGTCAGAAGACAACATAGCAGATCCACTGACTAAGACTTTGACACAGACTGTATTAAGCGTCATCGGGATAAGATGGGCCTCAAAGTTGTGGGTAATTGGCTGTAGTTCAAGTGGGAGATTGTTAGTGTTGGTGTGCTACAGGCCAATTTCGGGTCGGGTAGGCCCAATAGTTGTACGATCTTGTTCATTATTAATAAAGTGGTGTTTGAGCATAAATATGCGATTGTGTTACTTTACGTTGTCCCTAGGATATGTGGTTGTAAAGTCAGCTTGAGATGGGATCTCGAACATGAGATTGACTTTACATGTACACATACCTTAAACTGTTCATGGTTGGAGGGTAATCACTCGGGGACTTTGATTACCTATTAAACCAGTACACATGATGTGTCAGTGACCAGTCTCATGGTCATTGGTGCGGGGCACCAACACATATGTGTAGGTGTATGTCCTTGGAGGATGTACACTGAACTGATCCGCTATTGGATCTTCAGATGGTTGATTATACCTAATGTCAACTGAAGATCCAACAATCTCAGTAGCATCGTTGGTCCTTTGACCTGAGACATTGATCGGATCTTACACGAGGATTGGAATGGTTTAATTACTTGGCTAAGTGACTTTAACCATAAGTCATGAGTTGCCGAGTCGTTAACCACTCCAGGATACGTGTGAAGATCATCAATGGTCAAGAAGAGATCGCTCACTGTCGGGTATATATCAGACAATTAATGGGTCATGACATTGACGCTCCGTTAAATCCCTAGCCAGGGTCGTGTGAGTTCGTTTAGAACGGACGTCATACACTTTAAAGATGTCATAGTCAAATGGAACGATCATGGGGTTTGACAGAAACCGTACCCTCGATCATACTAGACTCATAGAAGGAGCGAGAGATTATATCGATGCGGTAACTGTGGACTTACAGGTACCAGACAGGCTGGTTTTAACCCGGCGTCCTCTAGGATCATGCGGATTTGTTTGACCCAACGTGATCGAAGGTTCGGAATAAATAAAACTATTATTCGGCTCTTGTAGAAGCGAAGAATATGTTTAATTTACTTCTAATTGGGAATTAGAAGTTAATGGGTCTTAAACTAGAGTGACTATGGGCCTAGAGGATCACACACAATGGAATCTTGGGTGACAGATTATTATTATACAAGTGTATGTATTATTTCCATTTAATTCCTTTTGGAAAGGAGTGTAAATGGAGCTTAATACATATGTATAATATGAGATAGGACATATATACAGTCTTGGTCCTTTGGATGTCTTTAGAAAAGGTCCAAATCTCTATATATTACCAACCTACGTGAGTTCATTCGAATTCTTCTAACCTCTTAAGCTTAAGCAAGCACATAAGCTTAAGAGAGGAGGTTTAGCCTCCCCCCTTTCTCCCCCTTGCTCTCTCTCTCTCCAGAAGGTGATAGAGTCGGGGAAAGTTGTACCGGGGAGGTACCGTCACTGCGTAAGGGTCCGTGTGGATCTGCTCTAGAGGCCGTACATCTGTGCGGCTTGATATTCTACATCGGGCATCGCGGACAGCATCGTTCCGCGTAAGGTGAAACACGTAACCCGTAATTAGGGTATTAGAAACACCGATTAGAACACAGATTAAGTTTTCCATAACACCGGGATCGGGCAAATGAATTTTTGTAATCCGCTGCGTCGCCCGTAGGTACTGTGCGAAACCTTACAGTTACGACCGGAGCGGGGGCTATCCATTGGAGTTCCCCCTAGATCGTCATCTGCTTGAATTCATCCGTGGCTATGTCCCTCCTAGCGCGAAGGAGGGTGACTCACAGGTTCCGGGAGCCTGCCGTCGGCTCGAGCGTGCCATTTTGATCCGCAGAGACAGCTTGCTTGGTACCGCTTTCTGCAGCTATCCGAGCTTTTCAGAGGACTACTAGAGGCAGCGCGAGTTCCCCAGTGTTGATTGCCTGGGGTTCTTTGGCGTGGCGGAGCAATCCGGAGTCAGAGTTGGGCCGATTTGCCCCGCTAGCTGGGATTTGCACGGCCACCATCGCACAGAGACAGAGGGAATTGCTAGATTGGTATTGAAGCCCGCTGGTGTACAGTACGCTGGAGAGGGCTACGATGACCACAGTATGATGAATGGAATCATGCGGCAGAACGTCATTAGCTGGTATGGCCGCTGGATAGTGATGTCGTCACATTACTCCCGCCAGGGTGCCACAGAGTGGTTGATGGGGATTGTCCACCACTATCGGGTGTTGCTGGATCAAGCTGGGATCAGGTACGCGGTGACTGCCGCTCTGTACGTGTACCCATGCTACACCGGATTGCTGCAGGCCTTACTGGAGCGTTTCGACCGTTGTTGGAACACGGTGGTAATAGCAGTGGGAGAGACCAGCCTTGACTTATGGTCTTTGTTCAGGATTTCTGGCTTCCCGATTATCGACGAAGGGTATGAGGAGGTAGTGCTTGATGACCTCCACAGCAGTCATACTGATGGACTAGGAAGATACTGAGTGCCTTACAGTTATCGGTATCTGATAAAGACTTGGAGAGATTTGGCCCTGATAGGGATAGAGAGCTGCTCAGACTCCCCGGGTACCACTGAATGTATGGGTCTGTCATTTTTACAACGGGCCGTTTTTGATGTAAAACAGCCCAAGGTTGACTAAGTATGAGTTGATGACCCTAGGACCTAGACCCGTAAGGATACAAGCGCTCCAATGATTCTCACGATAGCGACTTACTCACACGGCAAACGCGATCACCCGACGGGGCCGGGGGATGATGGCAAGGGTCCGAGGTGAGACCCAATGATTCTAAGTGACTTAGTTGGCTTTGGCTGACCCCCAAAGGGCCTGGGATTCCCAACTTCGTGGGCGGCTGGCCCGCAGGGCGGGGTTTGGGTGGCACTCACTCCCGGTCCGTGGTGGACACCTTCAAAGTAGCATACAAGTGTGGGCTCTCTTCTCACCGTCCGACGGGCATGCGAAGTAATACTAAACTTGCAGAATAATGGCAATCAAGGATGGTATCAGAAGCTCACCTGATTGGTGTGAAAACACCGATGCCGCTCGGAGACGAGGGCGCGCCGGGAAGCGAGGGTATACACCCGATCGCTGCGGCGATGTCGCTTGATCTGAAAATTAAAGAAGTACGGTACTACGCCTCTCGCAGGAGGGATGATCTTGGGGTGGGGATTAAACTTATTACAATCAAAACTACCTCCACGCAGGGAGGGGCCTTCAGCCGGCCAAGCGGGGTGGGGGAATTATGCAAGAAAACCCGACTTTCTGAGCTTTGCCAGTTCTGCCAATCTTCAGATTCGCTGGATAGGGTGTCGGTGATGACGCTGCCACGGACTCCACGGAACTCAGATCTTGATGAAACTCGTGCCAAAATTTTCCCAACTGACCAAGGATGATGTCTGATTTTTTGGGGAGGCTCTGAAGCTCAAGGTTGATCGGGCCGGCGACTGGAACAAGACAGCAACGTTCTGTCTCAGGCTGGTACAGAACTAGTGCAGTCTGTTGCAGAAGGCGCTGCGGACTCTCCCAAACTCCAATTGGAGTGAAACGGGCAGTGACGCGATCGTGGTCGGAGTATCTTCGATTAGGAGTTGACGGGGCCACAATCCGAGGTCGGAGAAGAGAGTGGTGGTTGGAGAAGTGGGGACTGGTCGAACCTGGAACCACAGAGAGCAGTCTGCACACTCCGGTGAAGAAAATTAGAACTGAGAGTTCCGGTAGCCGATTGAGTCCCTTCTTCTTGGAGATGGAAGCTAACTGGACGTAGTTCCTGCCCTCCGAAAATGGCGCTCAGATCTTCAAGGAAGAGGCCGTGGTCGGACTGGAACTGAGGCTCTGGTTCCCTGCCTGAGGACTTCTGCGTGGTCGAGGGAGAATGGCTCCTGCGGACAGCTCGGAGCTCGGATGTTGACGAAACCACCTCGCCTGGAAAGCTATCTGGACGACCTTTCCAAAGATATAGGCCTTGCCACCAGGAGGATCAGGGAGTGGCCGGAGACGAAGCGACTTTCAGGACAAAAACCTGCAGCCTGCGACCTGCTACCTGGAGCTGCAACCTTTCAAGAATAAAGGGAGTGGAAGGGGGTTATCACTACATGTGAATGATGGCTGAAGGTTTGGGGAGAGGGGAGGGACGTGGCTAGGGTTTCCAGGAGGTAAGGAGTGACAGGGATGGATGGAGAGGGGGGCTGGAACTGCTAGAGGTGGAGATGGGGGAGTGGGTGTGCACAAGAGAGAGGGTGAGTGGGAGAGGAGGTGGGGGGCGAACTTGGCTGAGTATGGGGGCTGGTTAGGGCAACCAGTGTTGTCATCATCAAAACCAGTGTTAGTAATAATACACTGAGATCTCATGAAGAGTTACAAGTCTATACACTCATTGTTAGAGACCTAGACTGCTAAGTCTATGCACTCCCTCACTATATACACAGTTGCTATATTGATCTCTGAAGTCTATATAATGCTTCACGTTAACACTAAGTCTATACACTTCATTATTGTTGCTGAAGGGAACAGGGTCGACGCCTGAAGCTTAAAGCGTCCACGCATCAGTAGACGAAGCTTTCACGATGTCTTCTATTGCGTTAACGCCACAAGCAAGCAGCGTCGACGCAGCAGTTAAAGTAGCAGAGACTCTTACAAGCGATGAAGCCTTCACGAAATCTTCCACTGCGTCAACACCATCAACAAGCAGCGTCGACGCAGCGGCTTAAGAGATGCAAGTATAGAAATGTACACGTTCGTGCATCAACGCCACCAACTGGCAGCGTCGACGCAGCAGTCCAAGAAAGGGAAGACTTGAAAACTGGACTGCCGATACCGTTGCGTCAACGCAATAAGCTGATGGAGTCGACGCAGCGGTTAAGAAGTTTGAAGATTTCTGATGACTGGGTCAACTCTTTGGAGCAAGTGAGTTGACGCCATCCACCTCTAGTTGCTGAGCGTACTGGTGCTGGGCACGTGATCCGAGGATAAGGAAAATGCCCAAATGCGGACACGTGGTCTGACAGCCTGCTGGATGCTGCCACGTAGTCCGAACTCTTAGGGCGGGAACTGTGGAAGCCACACGCGCCCTGCTGCTACTCCAGGTATAAAATGGAGCCTTCGTCTTAAGATGAAGGTCGATCGAAGCAGAAGCCTGAAGAGCAGAAAGCCCTTCGATCCAGAAGAAGAGAAAAAGAAGGAAAAGAGAGGAAGAAGAGATAGAAGAGAGAAGCCGTGAAGAGAGAGCAGTGAGTGAGAGATTAGGAGAGTAGAAGAGAAAGAAAGAGAGATAGAGAGTGAGAGATTAAGAGAGCAGAAGAGAAAGAAAGAGAGAAAGAGAGTGAGCGAGAGAGCTCATGGAGAAGAAGGAAGAAGCTGCTTGAAGATCTGTCTTCATTGGATCGTGGATCAGATCCAGGCCAGTCAGCTCCATTGAGAGCCACATTGTGCATTCCATCTTTTACAACTTTCTGATTGCTGTGTTATTTTTCTTTATTGTTTTTCCTTTGTTTTCTGATCATCTTTGTTCTTCCGATTGCCCTGTTGGGGATCGGGTTCCTCCTGTTGGTTCAGGAGAAGGGAGATCTGATCTCCAGGTTGCAAGTGACAGGTTGTCACTTGTGGGTTACCCTCCGGTTGGGAGGAAGAGGGGAGGCTGTTCCCCTGGTCAAGCTGTGTGGCAGCAACTGTTTGCAGACTAAGTCTGCGTTCTAGCTTGAGCTAGTGGAAGCCTCACTCCGGTTGGGAGTGAGGGGTGGATGTAGGTCTGTGGACCGAACCACCTAAAATCTCTTGTGCAGTGGCTTGATTGATTGATTGCTTCCGCTAGATGCTTGGATAGGCACGCCCATAAGTTTGTATTTGAGTTGAAATGAATTAGTTCTATCATGTGTCTTTCTCTAGCATCCTAGTTTTTAATTTGGCCATATACTATAGAAGGATACATTCACCCCCCTCTGTATCCGGGCCAAGCATACTAACAGTTGGTATCAGAGCGGGTGTCTGCATATAAGGTCCAGCGACCTGCAGATCCGATCTTGCGGTCTTAGGTGCTAATTTGCTTTTAGTGCATCAATATTCCTGTTGCGTTGAATTTATCTGCTATTTGCTTCAATGGCTTGTCCACCCGTCTTCAGTGGTTTTGATTTCAACCAGTGGCACAGTGCCTTACGTGCTTATGTTAGATCTGTTGATCCAAACCTGTGGAAAGTGATTTCACATGGTCCTCATAAATTACCAAAGAAAAAGTCCAAATGGACTGACAGTCACGAAGCAATGTATGAGGAGAATCAGACAGCTATAAATCTGATGAAAGCAGCCACTGACAAAGCCTTTCACTCATGTTTCCTTGATTGCAGATCTGCAAGGGATATGTTGGAAATGATGAAGAGAGCCGGGAAAGGAAATCAAACAAGCTGCATGATGGCTGACAGAAGCAATCAAAGCAGCAGTCAAAATGAAGATGATGATGATGAGGTAAATCCCTTCGAGAACTTTTCTCTTGATGATTGGGAGAATACATATGCTGAATTGTTAGAGTCACATGAGAGCTTAAGAAAATAGTATAAAAAGTTGAAGAAGGGTACTCGGGTAGATGGTTCTAGCTCTCCATGTGAAAATTGTATGAGTATGAAGTAACTTCATGATGCATGTCTGTCTGATAATCATATGTATAAAAATCAGAATGCAAAACTGAAGAAGGAACTCGAATGTGTTTACTCTGAACTAAATAAGCTAAAATCTGAAGATGAATCTCTCAGAAAAATCTCCAAAGAAGATGAAGAAGAATCAGAGAAACTTAAGCAGGAGAAAAACCTACTTGCTGAAAAACTTGAAGCCATCAAATCTGTGAATGTGGAATTACAGAAAAATATTGAAAAGAAGGAAAAAGATTTGAAGGAATTCAAGGCTAGAAGAAAACTTGAAACTAACTCAGAAGATCAGACTCTAATAAATGAGTTAATTCAGAATGACAAGCTTAAGGAAAAAAATGAAAAATTAAAAATGTTGAATTCCACTATGTCAGAGAGACTTCTAGCTTTGGAAAGAGGAAAAAGTATTTGTGTTGAAGATTCTAATAAACTGAGCAATCTGGAACATGAAATTGACAAATATAAAACTGCTAACAAGGTGTTAACTGAATGTGTGAATTGCAGTGAACAAGAGATTGTGATGGGGACATCACTCAGAGCTCCCTCTGGCTCGACACATCTCTCCCCTCTGGAGACGGATAGGATGACTTGATGGGGCCTCGACGGCACTGGATCTCACTACTATAGACATCTTGATGTATTTTCTCCTTTGTTGAGTCCTTTTGATGTATTTCACTTCTATTTTTTAGTCTTGCCCTAGGTGCTCTTATTAGTGGGTCATCATATTGGACTTGTCTGGTCTTTTGGCCCATTAGGGAGCTAGGCCCATGGGCGCCCCCTTCTTGCACCCTTGGTTATCTGTTATTTCCCTTTTTCTCAAGGGCTTTTGTACAAAGTTGGGTTCCCTATATATAGAACCCTAACTCCACTTGAGTTCAGTAATGAAGATTTGAAGAATTGAGCATAATTGCAATCCCCCTCTCTCTCTCTAGTTCTCTCTCCCTCTCTCTCTCCTTGGGGCGGATCCCCCCTCTCTCTCCTCCCCCTTCTCTCTCTCTCCCAAGGGCGAACCTGCCCCTTCACCTCCTCTCTCTCTCCTCCACCTCAGCTGCCACCTCCCCCTCCAACCTTTCACCTCCCCTAGGCCACTTAACCCCCATCAATTCCCTCCCCTTCCCAAGTGACTCTTCCTATTCCCCATACACCTTCCCCACCTCCAATACACCCCTCCCTCTTCCCCAAGCAACCTTCCCACTCCCCCACACCTTCATTCACACCCCAAGACCATTCAAACTCCAGCCCCCCTCCACCTATTGCGCAAACAGCCACCCCCCCCTTACACCCTTGCCATGGCCGAACCCCACCTCCACCTCCACTAGCTTCGGCCCCCACTTCCTCTCCACCCTCCTGCCCCTTCACACCCCTGCTCCACCCCTTCCTCCACTCCCACACAACCCCCCTGCCACCTACGAACACCCCCACCCTCTCCACCTCCACCAAACACTAGCCTCCCTTGCCTCCATCCCACCCCCCTCTCCTACATCCTGCCCCACTACAGGTAGCAGAAGAAGACACATCTTGCAGAGGCTCCCCCGAACTCATACAGTGGCTTCTGAAGGCAAGGCGTACCATTCTGGAAAGGGTTCCCAGTCCTCTTCCCAGGCGAAGTGGAAGCACTCCGTTCCAAGTTCGTGGCCACCCGTGAGAGCCGATCTCCTCCGACAGTGTCTGGAACTAGCTGCAGAGCACCAGAGTCCGACTAGAAGCTCAACCACGGTCGACAGCGACAGATCCAGACTGAAGTTTCTTCTCCAAAGATCTTCCTCTCCCTATCCCCGATCAGGAGCAAGAAACGGAACCCCGTTCGGCCTCCGGGAGCTAGAGTTCCAAATTTTCTCCCACCGTCGTTCGGGTCTGCCTCCTGCTGTCTGCCGTGACCAGATCCCACTCAACGGATCCCTCCTGTTCACCCCGACCTCAGAAGGAGTCTCCGTCAGTTTTGCTGTGCAGAGGACTTGTCCACGGATCCAACAACTCCGACGGATCGAGATTCTGAGTCCGGAAGCCCCAGGTACAACTTCTGCATTCGGCTGCATCCATTCTGAAGCTGCCAACCCCAGATTCCGACGTCCTGTTCGAGTCTCCACCACGACCACCAGTGACGGCAGAAGAATTTGACATAAATCTGAGGCATCCCTGTACCTGTTACGAAGCCATCCTCACTGATCTCGTCATCGGAAAAATTCCTGAGAGCAAGCTACGACTGCAACAGCGACCTCCTGTCCCCTCCAACAACAAGTGGGCAGAACCACGTCGGCGCCCGTTCCGTCGCCCTCGGCGGAATTCCCTCTCTCGCCTGGCCGGCTTAGCGCCCCTCCCTGCGTGGAGGTAGTGTTTGATGTAATTGTGATTACCCCATCCCTAGTTCAACCCTCCTGCGTGGGGTGTAGTTCATGTAACTAGCAGCCCAAGCTTCATCGGCGCAGTGTGCGGGGATCACACTTCCCCGCTCGCCCACGTCTCCAAACGGGGTTGGTTTCTTCAAACCAACCAGGTGAGCTCTAAAACTTTGCTCCATTTATATTAGTGTCTGTTTGTTTAATATCCGTAGACATAGCTCCGTTGCGCAAGAGAGTGAGTGCCCGTTCCCGGAGCCATCATCATTGAGTGGTCACCGTGGTCATCGTGAGAGAGTGGGACCTTGTGCCCCAAGTGGCACCGGCCAGCCCCAAAGTGTGGGCCAAGTACCCTCGGGAGGATAACCCTAGCCCTGCTGGCACTCTACCAGTTAGGGTCTTGATCCATCACCTCCTTCTAGCATCATATAGTTACCCGGGGCTTGCGAGTGTGCGACAGCGTTTCAGTCTCAATTTATCATTTTACTTGCTATGTGATTGTGAATGCGGATTAGGTCCGAGGTTTGCGTTTGCTTGCTGCATACCCTATACTTGTGTCACATCAGATTGCCAGTTATGAGCTACATATTTCCTCTTTGGAAGATGAAATTCAGGATTTGACAGTCTCCTTGTCTAAATTTGTTGATGGGCAGAAAAACCTAGACAAGCTACTAGGTATAAAAATCAACTCTAGGAAGGAAGGGCTGGGCTACAATAAGATAAACAAGAAGGAACTTCAGAACAAAGTTATGACATCTTTTGTAAGTGGTTCAGACGTAGCCACCACCTCTAAAGACAAACAGCCCATTGTTCAGAAAATACTGGGAACAAAGAATAATTTGAAGAAAGACGGACTGGGCTATAGTCCAGTCATGAGGAAGGCCGATGGAGCCAACCTGAAAACTGTCTTTGTTAAATCCTCTGAACAGGAGAAGCCTTCTATTTCATCTCCAACTCAGTACAAGGCTAAGAAAATATGAAAATAGGATAAAAACCAGAAAAGGACTGTAAATCAGAAAATAAATGAAAAGGCTTCATCAGTGCATGCTGATCACAGTCCTCACACACGCTCACATGCATCTAAAAGGAAGACTATCTGTCATTACTGTCATAAAGGTGGACATCTGATGCATGAGTGTAAGTTGATGGAGAATGATAATAAGAATGCTAGGAGATATCATGATAAAAATTCTTCATTTCAGAAAATGAGAATTGAGTGCTTTCATTGTGGTAAACTAGGACACAAAATTTCACAGTGCTGGTTTGTTAGTGATAAGAATAAATTTCATGCAAACGATCATGCTCTTAACAAGAACAAGTTTGTTCCAATAAACCAGCATATGACATGCTTTAATTGTGGAAAATTTGGTCATAAGGGATTTGAATGCTGGCTGAATGCTAGTAAGAAAAGTTCTAATTCATGCTTTCACTGTGGCAAGATGGGCCACATTGCATCCCACTGTAGGCATGCTCAGGGTAGACAATTCAATTCTAAAACTGTTAAACTCCCTGCAAATGGAAATGTGTTTGGAAGTAGTGTTTTTAGAGGCAAGCACAATGAGTGCTTCAAATGTGAGAAGTATGGCCATACAGGCAAGGACTGTTGGCATATTCATGGTAGAAATGTGAATCTCAAACATGCTAAATTCCCTGTAAGACAATTTGCAAAACTCTCATGTTATAACTATGGGAAGCCAGGTCACAGGGCTGCAACCTGTTGGCTGGCAAGATATCAAAACCAAACTGGTTTTGGCAAACAGAATTTTTATTCTGTTAACAAGAAATCTCATGCTTATGCACATAGAATTCATGCTAACAAGAATGTGCATAAATCAGATCTGAAAACTGCTCCTAGAAATGTGCCAAGAAAACCTGCTAGGAGTAATACTGTTTTATCAGGACCCAAGAATTCTTGGGTACCTGTTTGTGCAAAATAACATTGCTATGCAGGTGTGCCTTGGGACTGGAATAAAAAGGGGCAATGATCCAAGGCACTCAAGAAGAAAAACCCCATACTGATTTTTCTTTCAGGAAACTTCCTGCTGTCCTTATTTTTAGTTTTATTGCATGGCAAGTTAAATCTGTTTTTGCATTTTTCATTCATCAGTTGCCATGTGCATTATTTTCTGATCATACATTTGCTGAGAGTTCTGTGCAAACATCAGATTAAGAAGGGTTGTCTGTATCTGATGCATACATAGGCTAATTGTAATTGCTTGATAATTGTGTTATGCATAGACTCTGAAAATAAATTGCCTTTCAAATTGTCTGAAAAATCTGAACTGCATATGAGTGTGACTTGAAACTTGTGTGTTGCAATAGCTCACTGAAATTCTGAATTGCATATAGGACTGCATGTTGAATAATTATGCATGACCTCAATGGTATATAAATGGTAAGGTACCAAAAGGCAGGGAAGTCTGTCTGGAGGTTCTTACTATGTGTGAGGTGGTCTTTTAGACCAAGTGCTCCGCCTAGTACCATGGGTCACTTTGCTGATAGGACAGTCTGATTGTGCACAAGTCACAATATCATATGGAATCATATGTTCAGTTTTCAGTGCAAACATTGCATGTTTTCAGGGGGAGTTAGATGCATATCCTTGCATATCATTCAATGTTGAGTCCTTGCATGTCCCTGCATACATATAGTGCATTACATTTCCTTATATTGAAAATGCCAAAGAGAGAGTTTGAATGCATATTGTGAGGGGGAGTCAATGCATTGCATATAGGTTATCAAATGTATACATGTGTCAGAACTCATTGTATATCCTTTCTTATTGATTTTGTTGACAAACCTTAATCATATTTTGAAAACTTTGAGCTTCACAATCTCTCTTAACAATTGGTATTTCTCCTATCAATTGGTATCATTTGGCTTCAGAATTCTATCAGTCTGTCATGAAGATTTCAATGGGACTATCTCGATCATAAATCTGAAAATTCTTGAACTAGAAATCTTCTATTATACATTTTTATGAATGACTGAAATAACTCATGTGGTTTAAGTTTAATGTACTCAATGAGTTTGGCTTTAAAATCTCTTTAAAATATCTGAAGCATGTTTAATAAACCTTAACCATTTGTTTCATGCTGTGTCTTGTGAAAAATTTCTGAAATCTGCACTTTTGAATACATGACACAGCATGAAACAAATGGTTAAGGTTTATTAAACATGCTTCAGATATTTTAAAGAGATTTTAAAGCCAAACTCATTGAGTACATTAAACTTAAACCACATGAGTTATTTCAGTCATTCATAAAAATGTATAATAGAAGATTTCTAGTTCAAGAATTTTCAGATTTATGATCGAGATAGTCCCATTGAAATCTTCATGACAGACTGATAGAATTCTAAAGCCAAATGATACCAATTGATAGGAGAAATACCAATTGTTAAGAGAGATTGTGAAGCTCAAAATTTTTAAAATATGATTAAGGTTTGTCAACAAAATCAATAAGAAAGGATATGCAATGAGTTCTGACACATGTATGCATTTGATAACCTATATGCAATACATTCACCCCCCTCTGTATCCCTATGGTTTTGATGATGTCTCACACTATAAATCAATCCTCTATGTTTAGATTAATGTTGTTTCATCATGTGAGTAAGTACAGTTTATTTGGTTGTCAGATAAGCATGCTATTATGATTTTATCTACACTTTGCTTAGCTGGTTTTGACAGCAGTGGGTCGACCCAACCTTGCTGATGCGTCGACTCATCTGTTCTTTGGGATAACTCCTTCAAGTCTGTACATCGGGCACTTTCTAACTGAAGTCTACACACTGGCATTAGAATTCCAAGTCTGTACACTGCCCGACCAACTAAGTCTGCACTTTGCAAAAATCAGTTCAGCTCAACCCTATACATCCTTCCAATCCTCAACTCTATACATTGGAGTGTCAAGCTTAATGTCTATACATCGTCTCGTGTTTGCAAAGTCTGAACAGCGTCCGTTGTCAAGACTCCTTGAAGTTTGTACATTGGACTGCTTCTTTTGAAGTCTACACCTTGGCTTGTTCTCTTCTGCAAAGTATGTTCATTAGACTGTGGCGAAGTCTATACATTTGGCTCCTTGGGCAAAGTCTATACATCGCATAGTCTGCACATTGCCTTCAGCCCAAGTGCTCAAAGCCAAATCTATACAACGCCAACCCAACACATTGAACAGCTCTCCATGTCTATACACTAGACTTCATTTCTCTAAAGTCTATTCATTGTTGTTTGAATTGCAAGTCCATACACTGGAAACTCCTCATTTGATTGAGTATGTACATTAAGCTCAACGTTAACACTAAGTCTATACACTTCTTTCTTGTTGCTGAAGGGAGCAGGGTCGACGCCTGAAGCTTAAAGCGTCCACGCATCAGTAGACGAAGCTTTCACGTCGTCTTCTATTGCGTCAACGCCACAAGCAAACAGCGTCGACGCAGCAGTTAAAGAAACAGAGACTCTTACAAGCGATGAAACCTTCACGAAATCTTCCACTACGTCAACGCCATCAACAAGCAGCGTCGACGCAGCGGCTTAAGAGATGCCAGTATAGAAATGTACACGTTCGTGCGTCAACGCCACCAAGTGGCAGCGGCGACGCAGCAGTCCAAGAAAGGGACGACTTATCTCTGGATGCCTTCAATACATCAACGCAATATGCTGATAACGTCGACACAGCTCGCCTATCTGTTGAAGACTTGAACACTGGACTGCCGATACCGTTGCGTCAACGCAATAGGCTGATGGAGTCGACGCAGCGGTTAAGAAGTTTGAAGATTTCTGATGACTGCGTCAACTCTTTGGAGCAAGTGAGTTGACGCCATCTACCTCCAGTTGCTGAGCGTACTGGTGCTGGGCACGTGATCCGAGGATAAGGAAAATGCCCAGATGAGGACACGTGGTCTGACAGCCTGCTGGATGCTGCCACGTAGTCCGAACTCTTAGGGCGGGAACTGTGGAAGCCACACGCGCCCTGCTGCTGCTCCAGGTATAAAATGGAGCCTTCGTCTTAAGATGAAGGTTGATCGAAGAAGAAGCCTGGAGAACATATACGTCCTTCGATCCAGAAAATGAAAGAAAAGTGCAGAGAGAAAGAAAGAGAAAGGAAAAGAGCAGAGAGTTCAATATCTAAGAGGAGTTTGGTCGTGAGAGAGAGAGAGTGTGTGCTGATTGATGAATTGCTTCATTTGAAGCTACATTTGTATTGGGTTTCAGAACCGATTCCTTCTCATTGTTTTTCATTTTCCACTTTGCTTTCATTTATTTTTCGTCCTTCTATTCTGATCTGAATTGTTGTCCCTCCGGTGTGTGGAGGAAGGGAGTATTACTCCAGTTTCCCTCTGTGTTGCAGAGGAAGAGAGATCGGTGATCTCTGGTGGTGTTAGTGACTGGCTGTCATTAACAGTTTCCCTCCGGTGTGTGGAGGAAGGGAGAGGATTCTCCGGTTGTGTTCTAGCTGGGAGCTAGAACAGGTTTCAGGTTCTGTGGGTAGCATAACTTGATTGAGGGATTTGTTTCCCTTGGTGTTCAAGCTGTGTGGCAGCACGTTGTTCGCAGACTGAGTCTGCATTGATCTAGCATCGTCTAGTGGAATCCTCACTCTAGTTGGAGTGAGGGGTGGATGTAGATTGCGGACTGCAATCGAACCACCTAAAAAACCGAGTGCCTCCTCTGTGGTTTGCTATTGTTCTCTACGCTCTTCATCTGCTCGGCTCTTTGCTTCCATGTGATTCGCTCTTCATTCTCATTTACATCCCTCTGTGTACGGTTTAAGGAGGTGCGTTAGCAGTAGAAAATATATTCCGCTTAAGTTTCTACAAATTGGGAGTGATCTATTCATCCCCCCCTTCTATATCACTCTTGCTGCGCTAACACTTGGTATCAGAGCAGGTTTACGCCATGTGGGCGAACGGTCAAGGAAATAGTGGTGGTCCTAGAACCTTCATGGCCGAAGGTCAATCCATTAGTCGCCCTCCTTATTTCGATGGTAGTAACTATATGTTTTGGAAGAACATGATGGAAGTGTTCATCAGAGCGCAGAGTCATAAATTGTGGAGAGTAATCACGGTGGGGCCATATGAGCTGCCACCAAACGAGGATGCTTGGACAGATGATCATGTGAAGCTCTCGTCACTCAACTGGACGGCGCTGAACATAATCCAGTGTGCTGTTCATCCAGAGGAATATGCTCATATATCTACATACAGAACTGCCAAGCGAATGTGGGATGAGCTGCAATTGATCTATGAAGGTACAGCTCAAGTGAAAGCCTCGAAGGTAAACCTCTACACTTCTAAGTATGAAATGTTTAAGATGAATACAGATGAGAATATAACCGAAATGTATGCCAGGTTATCCTTGATCACTAACACTCTTAAAGGGCTAGGGAAGGATCTTGCTGAGGTAGATATAGTCAGGAAAATCCTTAGATCTTTATCCCCGGCATGGCACACTAAGGCCATTGTGATTGAGGAGTCAAAAGATTTGACTGTCTTAACTGTGAATGAACTCATAGGATCCCTGATGACCTATGAGATGAATTTCCAAGGAGGTGGAGAAGGAAGTGAGAGGAAGGGTACAAATGTAGCTCTAAGAGCTTCCCGCAACAAGGGTAGTAACAATGGGAGCAGCAGCAGTAGCCCCGAGTCTGAGTCCGAGCTTGAAGGTTTATCAAATCTCGATCAGGAGGAGCAGGCAATGCTCACTAGACAGTTCAGAAAATTTCTGAAGAAAAAGGGAAAGACCTTTAGGAAGAAGAAGCCACAACCCTTTAACAAGAATGCTGAATTTACCGGTTACAGGGATAGAAATCCTAAGAAACTGACTTGTTTTAACTGTAACAAACAGGGACACATGAGAGGCGAATGCCCAGACCTCCTGAAGAAGGGTCCCTATCTTCAGAAGAAAAATATAAAGGTGCAGAAGAAGAAGAAGCCACAGGCGATGGTCTGCACATGGAGCAAGGAAGAAGAAGATCCCGAAGATGCTTCCTCAGAAGAATATGAAGATGGAATTTACCTTATGGCAAACAGTGAAGAGGAGGTAATAAACGTTTTTGAAAATTTCTTAATTGATGACTGGGAGGATGCTTATGGTGATTTGTTAGATAAATTTAATTCTCTTAGCAAAGAGCACAGAGTTCTGAAAAGAAAATTTAACACAAATATTGAAGAACAAACTCTGGTCTGTGAGGAAAATGAAAAGCTAAAAGAACAACTAGAAGAAATGACCTCACTAAGGAAAGAGAATGATAAGCTTAAGGGAGAAATTCAAGAAAGTCAAAAACAGCTCAATGAATTCAAAACTAAAATTGAAGAAAGCATGAATGAAATTAGAGTGAATTCAGAGAAATATGAAGCTGTGAAGAAAGTAAATGCTGAACTCCTAAACAATTCTGAGTCTCTTCAAAAGGAGCTGGAAGACAAACAGAAAATCTTAGAAAAGTTTATCCAAGGAAAGACTAGCCTAGATGCTATACTAGGGACTAGGGTCAATTTCAATAAGGAAGGTCTAGGCTATGACCCAACTAACAAGAGACCCTTGCAATTCAAGACCATCACCTTCTGTCCAGAGAAGGGAAAAGAAAAGCTGGACACACCATCCAGCTCAAACAGCTCTAAGGAAACTCAAAGTCCTAAAGAAAACATAAAAATCAGTACTAGACAACCATTTAAGATTGGAATGAACTTTATGAAGAATAACATTAAGTCCATTCACCAGAACACAAATGGTAGCTGGACCAAGAAAACAAATCAGAATAAGAGCTGGAATTATAACAATCAGATGGGTCTAAACAAGACCTACTGGAGGAATAACTTTCATGGTCAAAGATATGTCAATCAACAAGCCTACAGGAAATTTCCTAGGAATAGGAAGACCAATGAAAGGAATAGAACTCACTTCTCCAGTTCAGCTGGATTGAACTTTAATAAACCAGAAAGGAAGGTGCCAGAGAAAACCATGCTGAAACAAATCTGGATACCTAAACACTTGATCAGAGATTTAAACAATCTCCTTGGACCCAACTCATCTTGGGTTCCAAATCACTCTGCTTGATATACTTGTGTAGGTCGGCCTGGCAGCTGAAGACAACAAGTGGTACCTCGACAGTGGCTGCTCCAGGCATATGACAGGAGACCGATCCAAGTTCAGCAAGATAGAGATGAAGCCAGGGGTCTGGTCAAGTTTGGAGGAAAGAACAAAGGTAAAATAATTGGAGTTGGCACAGTAGGTAAGTCTTCCACAAATTCCATTGAAAAAGTATTACTTGTGGAAGGGCTTCAACACAACCTGATTAGCATTAGCCAATTATGTGACAGGGGTCACAGGGTTGTATTTGATGATAGTTCATGTAAAATCCTTGAAACAAATTCTGACATGGTTAAATTTGTAGCCAACAGGATTATAATGTCTACATTGTAGACTTAGATGAGAAATCTGAATCTACTATTTGCTTATCTGCCAATTCTGAAAATGATGCCTTTGAATGGCATAGACGTCTAGGTCATGCTAGCTTTTCAACTTTAAATAAATTGGTCAAGCATGATTTAGTTAGAGGCATGCCTAGAATTAAATTCAACTCTATATCAAAAGCATGTGATGCCTGTGCTCTAGGCAAACAGACCAGAAATTCTTTCAAATTAAGATCTGAGCCATTGTCTTCTAGACCAATGGAACTCCTTCATATGGATCTTTTCGGTCCAACTAGAACTCAGAGTCTTAATGGTAACAGGTTTGGCTATGTCATCATAGATGACTTCTCTAGGTATTCATGGATATTTTTCTTAGCAAATAAGAGTGATGCATTTCAAAAGTTTAATCTGTTTTTCAAGAAGGTCAAACAAGAAGGAAAGTACAAGGTTAGTTCTATTCAATCTGACCATGGAGGTGAGTTTGAAAATTCCATGTTTACTGATCTTTGTGACAAAGAAGGACTAACTCATAGGTTTTCTTCTCCCAGGACACCTGAATAAAATGGGATTGTGGAGAGAAGAAATAGAACAGTGGTGGAAATGACCCGAACCATGTTGATTGAAAGTAAATTACCTAGAAGGTTTTGGGCAGAAGCGGCCAATACAGCAACCTACATAATCAACAGGGCCATGGTAAGACCCATACACAAGAAAACACCCTATGAGCTTCTAAAAGGTAAGAAACCAAACTTGTTTCATTTCAGAATTTTTGGAGCAAAATGTTTTATTCATAACAATGATAAGAAAGATTTAGACAAGTTTGAAGCCAAGAGTTCACCTGGAATATTCTTGGGTTACTCTGAAGTGTCAAGGGCATATAGGGTATTTAACGTATCAGATCAGAAAGTGGAAGAATCTCCACACATTCTTTTTAGTGAAAAGAAAGATGTTTCTAATGTTGAAAATCTTGACAGGGACTCCAATCATGGTGGAGATTTTCTAGAAAACCAACAAGAAGAAGAGAAGACTCAGCAGAATGGAGAAACAAATTCCCCAAATCAGGAAGGTCCAAGAGAAACAGGTGAGTCTTCAACAAATATTAGATTCCTTAAAGACCATCCTTTAGATAATGTCATAGGCAACCCTGAAGAACCTCTTCGGACTAGGTCTCATTTTAGAAATGTGAATAATGATGACTTAATTGCTTTGGTCTCACAAATTGAACCCAAATCAGTAGAAGAGGCCTTAGCTGATCAAGCTTGGGTCAATGCTATGAGTGAGGAATTAGGTCAGTTTGAAAGGAATAATGTCTGGGAGCTTGTCCCAAGACCAGATGGTATAAATATTATAGGAACCAAGTGGGTGTTCAAAAATAAGATGAATGAAGATGGAATCATCTCGAGAATAAGGCCAGACTAGTAGCCAAAGGCTACTGTCAGGAATTCGGTGTAGACTTTGATGAATCCTATGCACCAGTTGCTAGGATGGAAGCTATAAGATTGTTGCTTACCTTTGCATGCTCAAAGAACATTAAACTCCAACAAATGGATGTTAAAAGTGCTTTTTTAAATGGAGTTATTAAAGAAGAAGTGTTCGTTGAACAACCTCCTGGATTTCAATTTTCTCCTCAACCTAACCAAGTTTTCAGGTTAAACAAAGCCTTGTATGGTCTAAAGCAGGCTCCAAGAGCTTGGTATGAAAGATTGTCTGAATTTCTGATCAGCAAGGGCTACAAAAGAGGTAAAGTTGATCAGACTTTATTTACCAAGGGCATGAATAAAGATCTCATCATAGTTCAGGTATATGTAGATGACATTGTATTTGGATCAACTAGGCATGAACTATGTGATGAATTTTCTACCATGATGTCTGCTGAATTTGAAATGAGCTTGGTTGGAGAACTAAAATATTTTCTTGGATTGCAGGTACAGCAGCTAGAAGATGGGTGCTTCATCAACCAAACCAAATACACAATGGAACTGTTCAAAAGGTTTGGCATGGAAAACTTAAAGCACATTACTACACCCATGGGCACCAATACATCATTGGATGCAGATGAGACAGGTAAAGAAGTAAATGCCAAACTTTATAGAGGTATGATTGGATCACTACTTTACTTGACAGCCTCTAGACCTGATATACAATTCAGTGTAGGAATGTGTGCAAGGTATCAGTCTAGACCCACTGAACTACACTTAGCTGCAGTTAAAAGAATCTTCAGATATTTGTCAGCTAGTCACTCTCTTGGTTTATGGTTTCCTGCATCTCGCACACTTAATCTAGTAGCATACACAGATGCTGACTATGCAGGCTGTAAACTAGACAGGAAAAGCACAAGTGGCCATTGTGAATTCTTGGGTGGGTGTTTAGTGTCTTGGGGCTCCAAGAAACAACATTCTGTGGCCCTCTCCACTGCAGAAGCTGAATATGTGGCTGCAGGGAGTTGTGGAACACAAGTCATATGGATTAAACACCAGCTTCAGGACTACCAAGTAGACCTGGGGTGCACACCTATTTACTGTGATAATACTAGTGCCATCAATCTTGCTAAAAATCCTGTTTTACATTCACGAACCAAACACATAGAGATAAGACATCATTTTATAAGAGATGAGGTGTCTAAGAATAATTTTGAACTGATTCATGTAGGCACAGATAATCAGATTGCTGACATATTCACAAAACCTCTGGATATTGAAAAATTTTCCACATTGAGAAGAGAATTAGGCTTATACAAATTGTCTTTAATATGAAGCCTGTTCTTGGTGTGAGGGGGAGTTGTGTCTATCTGATGTTTAGCCTTCTTACATGCTAGTTTAAGGTGGAGTTCAGAATGCTTACTGGTTAGCTGTCAGGAATGCTCTAAATAAAGGGGAAGCCTTGAGTTTTTGCTGGAATTTTTCTTTGAGGAATGCTATGTCTTAGGGGGAGCTGAGTTGTGATGTGAGAAGAGAAATTCTTTGACAGATTCAAAAGGGCTGTCCAGATGTGTACCTTTGCTGGTCTTGCATGACTGATTTAGTGTGGTTCTCTCAGAAAGTAGAGTGTCACTTATCTCTTAAGTCTATAAGTTTAGTGACTCTAATCTCCAAGTTAGAATCTTTCCTTTGGTACTCTCTCAGAGATCTGGACTAATTGCATAAAGTATATCTTCCTACATTGTCATTGATTATGGTTCAGGCCAAAAACTTGTATGTCTTGATATCTGACCCAATCAACTTGAAATCTAGACTTCAAGACTTAATTCAAGAAAAGTTCTTTTTGGTATTGTCTTCAATCATTCTATCTTTTTAACTCAAGGGCTTAACTGAACAAACATGTTCTATTTTTGATCACTGAGAAACTGGGAGCTTCATCAATGAAATGAATAGTTCTCCCAAGTCATGAGGTGTCAAATGCTTAAAATGAATGAAAAGTCATGACAGAGCAATGGTGGCTTGCTGGTGAGTAGCTGGGACTCTGGCCTCTAATCAAGGTGTTTCCTCATGTCAAAAGCCACAGTTACTAACTCTGTTCCTTAATAAAAAAAAAGGAAGGAAGTAATGAGGTACTCACTCTGAGTAACTGGGGATTCAGGCCTCTAATCAAGGTGTCTCCCTAATGTCAAAGGAAGTGAACTACCAACTTACTCATTGATCTTCTTGAAAATCATCTCCAACAAAAATTCCTTCTTGTTATGCAACTAATGATTGCTTGTCTTCAATACCTTGAGAACACCTCTCTGATTTAGTCTCTTGCTGTCTTGTGGAATAGTTGAATGATCAGCTATATCTGGTCATACTTGTGAACTCCTGCTCTCAATCATCCACTATGTATGCTGATAAACTTGTCTATAATTCTACTTCTCTATTGTGTACTGAAGTCTAAAGAATCCTCTCTTGAAATTAGAAACTCACTTATTCTCTTAAGACCTACTCGTGACTTTCTGCACTAAGAAGTTACTGCCCTCAGTCCTCATGTTTCCAGCACTGTCATACATTCTGCAGTTCTTTTTGCTGATGTCAAAGGGGGAGAGGAGCTTGCAATATGAGTGAGTATTGGACAAGGAGCTTGCAATATGAGTGAGTATTGGACTTGTCTGGAGTTGGTTATAAGTTGTGGGGGAGATGAGGATGAGAGTGTGTTGCAGGGAATGTTTAATTCATCTGTATGAGCATGCCTTGAATGTATTTTGCTTGTTGCAGCTGGTATTAACTTCTTGTTGAAACTTGATATTGCTTGATTCATAGTGTTGTCATCATCAAAAACGGGGAGATTGTTGAATCCCCATGGTTTTGATGATGTCTCACACTATAAATCAATCCTCTATGTTTAGATTAATGTTGTTTCATCATGTGAGTAAGTACAGTTTATTTGGTTGTCAGATAAGCATGCTATTATGATTTTATCTACACTTCGCTTAGCTGGTTTTGACAGCAGTGGGTCGACCCAACCTTGCTGATGCGTCGACTCATCTGTTCTTTGGGATAACTCCTTCAAGTCTATACATCGGACACTTTCTAACTGAAGTCTACACACTGGCATTAGAATTCCAAGTCTGTACACTGCCCGACCAACTAAGTCTGCACTTTGCAAAAATCAGTTCAGCTCAACCCTATACATCCTTCCAATCCTCAACTCTATACATTGGAGTGTCAAGCTTAATGTCTATACATCGTCTCGTGTTTGCAAAGTCTGAACAGCGTCCGTTGTCAAGACTCCTTGAAGTCTGTACATCGGACTGCTTCTTTTGAAGTCTACACCTTGGCTCGTTCTCTTCTGCAAAGTATGTTCATTAGACTGTGGCGAAGTCTATACATTCGGCTCCTTGGGCAAAGTCTATACATCGCATAGTCTGCACATTGCCTTCAGCCCAAGTGCTCAAAGCCAAATCTATACAATGCCAACCAAACACATTGAACAGCTCTCCATGTCTATACACTAGACTTCATTTCTCTAAAGTCTATTCATTGTTGTTTGAATTGCAAGTCCATACACTGGAAACTCCTTATTTGATTGAGTCTGTACATTGAGCTCAACGTTAACACTAAGTCTATACACTTCTTTCTTGTTGCTGAAGGGAGCAGGGTCGACGCCTGAAGCTTAAAGCGTCCACGCATCAGTAGACGAAGCTTTCACGTCGTCTTCTATTGCGTCAACGCCACAAGCAAGTAGCGTCGACGCAGCAGTTAAAGAAACAGAGACTCTTACAAGCGATGAAGCCTTCACGAAATCTTCCACTGCGTCAACGCCATCAACAAGCAGCGTCGACGCAGCGGCTTAAGAGATGCCAGTATAGAAATGTACACGTTCGTGCGTCAACGCCACCAACTGGCAGCGTCGACGCAGCAGTCCAAGAAAGGGACGACTTATCTCTGGATGCCTTCAATACGTCAACGCAATATGCTGATAACGTCGACGCAGCTCGCCTATCTGTTGAAGACTTGAACACTGGACTGCCGATACCGTTGCGTCAACGCAATAGGCTGATGGAGTCGACGCAGCGGTTAAGAAGTTTGAAGATTTCTGATGACTGCGTCAACTCTTTGGAGCAAGTGAGTTGACGCCATCTACCTCCAGTTGCTGAGCGTACTGGTGTTGGGCACGTGATCCGAGGATAAGGAAAATGCCCAGATGAGGACACGTGGTCTGACAGCCTGCTGGGTGCTGCCACGTAGTCCGAACTCTTAGGGCGGGAACTATGGAAGCCACACGCGCCGTGCTGCTACTCCAGGTATAAAATGGAGCCTTCATCTTAAGATGAAGGTTGATCGAAGAAGAAGCCTGGAGAACATATACGTCCTTCGATCCAGAAAAGGAAAGAAAAGTGCAGAGAGAAAGAAAGAGAAAGGAAAAGAGCAGAGAGTTCAATATCTGAGAGGAGTTTGGTCGAGAGAGAGAGAGAGTGTGTGCTGATTGATGAATTGCTTCATTTGAAGCTACATTTGTATTGGGTTTCAGAACCGATTCCTTCTCATTATTTTTCATTTTCCACTTTGCTTTCGTTTATTTTTCGCCCTTCTATTCTGATCCGAATTGTTGTCCCTCCGGTGTGTGGAGGAAGGGAGTATTACTCCAGTTTCCCTCTGTGTTGCAGAGGAAGAGAGATCGTGATCTCTGGTGGTGTTAGTGACTGGCTGTCATTAACAGTTTCCCTCCGGTGTGTGGAGGAAGGGAGAGGATTCTCGGTTGTGTTCTAGCTGGGAGCTAGAACAGGTTTCAGGTTCTGTGGGTAGCAGAACTTGATTGAGGGATTTGTTTCCCTTGGTGTTCAAGCTGTGTGGCAGCACGTTGTTCGCAGACTGAGTCTGCATTGATCTAGCATCGTCTAGTGGAATCCTCACTCTAGTTGGAGTGAGGGGTGGATGTAGATTGCGGACTGCAATCGAACCACCTAAAAAATCGAGTGCCTCCTCTGTGGTTTGCTATTGTTCTCTACGCTCTTCATCTGCTCGGCTCTTTGCTTCCATGTGATTCGCTCTTCATTCTCATTTACATCCCTCTGTGTACGGTTTAAGGAGGTGCGTTAGCAGTAGAAAATATATTCCGCTTAAGTTTCTACAAATTGGGAGTGATCTATTCATCCCCCCCTTCTATATCACTCTTGCTGCGCTAACACTTGGTATCAGAGCAGGTTTACGCCATGTGGACGAACGGTCAAGGAAATGGTGGTGGTCCAAGAACCTTCATGGCCGAAGGTCAATCCATTAGTCGCCCTCCTTATTTCGATGGTAGTAACTATCTGTTTTGGAAGAACAGGATGGAAGTGTTCATCAGAGCTCAGAGTCATAAATTGTGGAGAGTAATCACGGTGGGGCCATATGAGCTGCCACCAAACGAGGATGCTTGGACAGATGATCATGTGAAGCTCTCGTCACTCAACTATACACTGATAATACAGAAACTATTATTGGTTAAGTACATGAAACTATTATTGATTTGAAACAAAAGAATGCCTCTGAAATGTCTAAAGGGTTAATTCTGTCAGAGCAATGACATTGGCCACTGAGAAACACAAGTCCAAAGGACTGTGTCATGAGGTGCCTTCGTTAACTCTGATAAAATTCATTGAAACTCAGGTAGAGCAATGGCATGCACACTGAGAAATACAACTCACTCATTAGAAAATGATTTGTAGTGTGTCATGATGTGTAAATGCTAACTCTGTTCACATAAAGCATGACCGTTAGTCACACTAAGGGCTTAGGGATATTGGCCTCTGATCAAGGTATATCCTCTAGTTACAATGTGTGCACTGAACTAGAGTGCTCGTAAAATTTGGAGCAAGAAAATTGTTGAATAAAGTGAAATATCTGAATATTGATACACAAATCAAATTGCTTCAACCCTAGACAAAATCATATGACTTCATAATTACTTGACTTCAATACTAGTGCATGTAACTCTGAAAGAAGTCAACAGATTTGATTGTGTAAGAGAAAGAGAGATTAATCAAGATAATTATGAGGGCTTGGTTCATCTTTATTAAACCATAGTTTTAGATATCAATACAGAATTTTACTGATGAACTCTACATACATCATAATTAAACCACGCTGTTAATAAAGTTCATTCATAAGCTCTTATAATGGAAGACTTTGAAAACATGTTTTGGATTTATGAGAATAATATCCCTTTAAGAATCCAATTGAATTTCCCTTCTTATTCTTTTCATAGGCTCCATTTAGTAAGGGGGAGTTTCATTATTAGATGCATCATGCTGCATAAGGAGGAGTATCTCATTCCTAACTGCATCACTGCGTAGACGCAATGTTACATTGGCGTCAACGCGTTATGCCTCACTGGCTTTTTATCTTGTGTTTTTTCGATTCACTTGCCTCACTGCGTAGACGCAATGCCCCTCTCTGCATCCACGCATTGCTTCTTATTCATATCTTCTTTACCCGGTTCACCCACTTGAACCGGCTGAACCGTTCACTTAAAGGGTCCTCGGTGTCTCTTTAAAAGCGAAATGAGACCGCTGCTCTTCTTCACTTTTTTCCAAAACCCTATTTTGTCATTCGACCTCTCGTGTCCCCCAAGAATCCTCTCAGCTCTCTCTCCTGCTCGATTCATCTCCGTGCCATGGATTCTCCAGCATCCACTCAAAAAGGGAAGCAGAGGGCAGAGGAACAACCAAGAGGCTCAGAACCAGCAAGAGGCACTATGGAGTCCCACTCTCTAGTAGCTCGCGAAAGGGGAAGAAGGAAGGAGACGGGTCCACGGGATCCAAGTCTGCCAACCAAAAGGTTAAAGACATCCGCAGTCAGAAAAGAGAAGCGGAAGGGCTTATCTTCAGGTTCTGCAACCGGTCAGAAAGATGCTGGTAGCTCGCGTACAGTCACCATGGAAGAACCTCTGAAGGTTCTTATTTCCTGGTACGTTGATGCTACTGATCATCATATGCTCGAAGTTTTTCCTCAGCTGTTTCCTATACTGGACCATCAGGGCTGGTGGTCGTTTGTCTCAACACACAAGACTTACTACCCCACCTTGGTCAGAGAGTTCTACCAGAACTTAAAATATGAACCTTCTGTTCCAAAACTCACATCCAGTGTTAGAGGTGTAAGGTTCGAAATAACAGATAAGCTGCTTGCCAGAGCATGGAAGGTTCCTAAAGTAGGAGTTCAGCTGCATGATTTTGAGTATGATGCGCATGAAGCGTATGAACTCTTGACTGAGAAACCCAGTAATCTCTCCGATGTCAGGGAGACCTACCTAGGCAGTCTCAAAGCCAATCATTTCCCTTCGCTAAATAGACTGCTCCACCACATTTGCACCTCCATGATCACACCACAGAGCAGTGGAAGAGAAAGGGTGACAGAGATGCAAAGATTTCTTCTCTACTGTATGCTGAAGAGAATACAGATTTCCCTGCCGGATGTAGCTATTCAAACAATGGGGTCATGTCTATCTCAGTCCAGAACCCTTCCTTATGTCGCCCCATTAACTGCTGTTTTTTGGAAAGTTGGTGTAGACTTTGGCTCTGAGAAGAAAATTATCATCCCTCGAGAGAATGTGTACACACTTGCTTACATTCAAAAGTTTATGGGTTTTGAGGTCGTTGATGGTAAGGCTGTCAGAACCCTTCCTAGTCAGAAATCAACTCCATCAGAGATCGGTCAGGCATCAAGAACAGCCACTATAGATGATGGTCAAGTGCACAGAGCAGAAATACCGATTCCATCTGTGGTGAGTGAAGACATGCCAGAGGACAACTCCATGAGAGGAGAGCAAGTTTTTGAGGCTTCTGCGGAACCGAGTGGCTCTGTACCTACAGTAGAACCATCTACGTCTGGAGCCATTAAAGTTTATAGAAGAACCTCTCCAACTTCTGATGCAGCTCCACCCCCAGCAACTATTGAAGAGATGTTAGTAAACATGACTATGATGATGCAACGTCAGGAGGCCAAGATGGACAAGTTGGTGGAGTTCACAACCCTTCATTTTAACAAGCTGACTGCTCGGATTGTGAATTTTGAAACTTCAGTTTTATGTGAGTGGCGAAATTTCTTACTCACCAAGATGGTGTCTGACCAAGCAACAAGGTCAGTCTTGAAACAGATATCATCCCTCCTTGACAAACTTGCCACTCTGGTACAAGAGATGCACAATCAACAAGGTTCAACCCTTTCCTCTTTTGCCAAAATTATTGATCTGTGCTATGATCTGAAGATAGGGCTAGAAACAATCAAAGGTTCTGTCAGTGCAATCCCTCCATTCCTCAAAGTTGTGCTAGAGAAGATTGACAAAGTAATAGCCAACATCCAGTCACTTGAGAACAAAGATTCTGTCACTGAAATTGGCAATGTTCGCAACACTCTAAGTCATCAGCTAAGCGAACTTTCTCAAGAGATCAGAGACCTTCTAACCAGGGACCATTCTACTTCAGGACAGCCATCTCACCAGACACCTCCAGGCACTCAAGGACAATCTTCTCGTCAGCAACAACAACCATCTTCTGCCAGGCGTTACAATCGCTTCTTCCCATCTTAACCTATGTTTTCTACATGCACCCCCTTTCATGATGATGACAAAGGGGGAGAGCTTAATGAGATGCTAAATTTTGTTAATGACTGCTGAGTTTTGTTAATGAATGATAGCATATACTTTCATTTTTGTGACTCATAATTTTTTGTTCAACTGACAAGTAACCATGCGTTTGGTTGATGCTAACCTTGTGTGATCGCAGATGTCATTAAAACAGTTTGGGGGTTGTCATCATCAAAAAGGGGGAGATTGTTGTACTCCTGGTTTTGATGATGACAACAGTAAGATTTTGGATATAGACACTTAACCTCCTAATAACTGTTTAATAGTTCAAAGGGGTTGCAGGGTGCTCAATGCGTCAACGCCACCAAATGGAAGCGTCGACGCAGTAGTGCAAACTCAAGAAAGAAGCCCCTGGGTTAATTAGTGCGTCAACGCAACGTTCAAGTGGAGTGGACGCATCAGAGCATTGATAGCTTGGGCACAAAGTCTATACATCAGCTGGATCCATTTAGTCTGTACATTGGCATATCTTCTTCAAGTCTGTACATCGGGCACCTTCTTAACAAAGTATATACATTGTTGTTTGCATTGCAAAGTCCATACACTGGAAGCTCTTCATTTGATATCAACAAGTCTGTACACTGGATTCAACTCTCCAAGTCTGTACAACCTATTTGTCTTCTTGTGTGAAGTCTATACAACGCATGCTCACATAACTAACTCTATACACTCGATTGTTAGTCTTCAACTATATACATTGGTTAAGTCTATACACTGAGATCTCATGAAGAGTTACAAGTCTATACACTCATTGTTAGAGACCTAGACTGCTAAGTCTATACACTCCCTCACTATGTACACAGTTGCTATATTGATATCTGAAGTCTATACAATGCTTCACGTTAACACTAAGTCTATACACTTCATTATTGTTGCTGAAGGGAACAGGGTCGACGCCTGAAGCTTAAAGCATCCACGCATCAGTAGACGAAGCTTTCACGATGTCTTATATTGCGTTAACGACAGAAGCAAGTAGCGTCGACGCAGTAGTTAAAGTAGCAGAGACTCTTACAAGCGATGAAGCCTTCACGAAATCTTTCACTACGTCAACGCCATCAACAAGCAGCGTCGACGCAGCGGCTTAAGAGATGCCAGTATAGAAATGTACACGTTCGTGCATCAACGCCACCAACTGGCAGCGTCGACGCAGCAGTCCAAGAAAGGGAAGACTTGAAAACTGGACTGCCGATACCGTTGCGTCAACGTAATAAGCTGATGGAGTCGACGTAGCGGTTAAGAAGTTTGAAGATTTCTGATGACTGCGTCAACTCTTTGGAGCAAGTGAGTTGACGCCATCCACCTCTAGTTGCTGAGCGTACTGGTGCTGGGCACGTGATCCGAGGATAAGGAAAATGCCCAAATGAGGACACGTGGTCTGACAGCCTACTGGATGCTGCCACGTAGTCCGAACTCTTAGGGCGGGAACTGTGGAAGCCACACGCGCCCTGCTGCTGCTCCAGGTATAAAATGGAGCCTTCGTCTTAAGATGAAGGTCGATCGAAGCAGAAGCCTGAAGAGCAGAAAGCCCTTCGATCCAGAAGAAGAGAAAAAGAAGGAAAAGAGAGGAAGAAGAGATAGAAGAGAGAATCCGTGAAGAGAGAGCAGTGAGTGAGAGATTAGGAGAGTAGAAGAGAAAGAAAGAGAGATAGAGAGTGAGAGATTAAGAGAGCAGAAGAGAAAGAAAGAGAGAAAGAGAGTGAGCGAGAGAGCTCATGGAGAAGAAGGAAGAAGCTGCTTGAAGATCTGTCTTCATTGGATCGTGGATCAGATCCAGGCCAGTCAGCTCCATTGAGAGCCACATTGTGCATTCCATCTTTTACAACTTTCTGATTGCTGTGTTATTTTTCTTTATTATTTTTCCTTTGTTTTCTGATCATCTTTGTTCTTCCGATTGCCCTGTTGGGGATCGGGTTCCTCCTGTTGGTTCAGGAGAAGGGAGATCTGATCTCCAGGTTGCAAGTGATAGGTTGTCACTTGCGGGTTACCCTCTGGTTGGGAGGAAGAGGGGAGGCTGTTCCCCTGGTCAAGCTGTGTGGCAGCAACTGTTTGTAGACTAAGTCTGCGTTCTAGCTTGAGCTACTCGAAGCCTCACTCCGGTTGGGAGTGAGGGGTGGATGTAGGTCTGTGGACCGAACCACCTAAAATCTCTTGTGCAGTGGCTTGATTGATTGATTGCTTCCGCTAGATGCTTGGATAGGCACGCCCATGAGTTTGTATTTGAGTTGAAATGAATTAGTTCTATCCTGTGTCTTTCTCTAGCATCCTAGTTTTTAATTTGGCCATATACTGTAGAAGGATACATTCACCCCCCTCTGTATCTGGGCCAAGCATACTAACAACCAGGAGCTGGTATGGGGGAGGAGAGATGGGAGGGAGATTCAAAAATGGCCTTGGGAGGGACCCCTTCAGCCTTTGGAGGGTGGGGAGGTGCTTTGGGAAGTGGATGGGGTAGGTGGTGGTTGGAGGGTGGGGTTTTGATTGGTGTAGGATACCTTGGGGCTGGGGTGGAGTTATGGGAGTTTTGTGGGGACTTGGGAGGAGTTATTGGGGAGGGGAAGAGAGAGAGAAAGTGGGTGGGAAGTGAGGAGAGAGAGAGGGGGGCGAACTCTTCCCCTTGGGGGAGAGAGAGAGAGATAAGTAGAGAGAGAGGGGGGAAAGGGGAATTCTTTGGAGAGAAGTGGATGGAGGATTTTGTTTCATTCACTAATGCATCAAAGGTGTGTACATGTGTGGGAGAGGGGCCTATTTATAGGCAACCACTCTTTACATGACCAAAATAACCTAGACAATAAGACAAAACACTCAACATATCCTAGACTCAATCTATTAGGCCCAAAACTAAGGTACTAAGGCCCAATTAAGCATAACAATGAGAAATGGACTAGAACAACATGACTCAATAAAGGAAAATACATAAGATAGGACTCAATAAAGGAAAATACATAAGATAGGACTCAATAAAATGAAAATACATAAGATGAGACTGAAGCTAACATGTGTAGATCATAGTCGGTCTATATCAAGAATGTCCAGGCGACCCAAGCCAGAGGGAGTGTCGTGAGATGTCCTTATCAAATCCCCCAGGGTGGGGAGAACTCGACCTTGTCGAGTAGGGGTCTGTCTGGCTGTAGTACCGCTCCAAAATGTCGGGGTCCAATCGCAGCAGGTCCTCCCGACTCACCCAAGTATCCTCTGTCGGGGAACGGTTCTTCCACCTAACCAGGTAGTGCTGATACACATTGTGCCTAGTAATGATACTCTGCTCATCCAGTATTGCCTCTACCTGCTCTCGTCAGTCTCTCAAGCTATGAAGTGGAGTCCCCACCGGGAGTGTCTCTCTCAAGGGGGGGTAAAGGCTCAAGCTCCTCACTGGGTTCCACCGCGGGGCCCTTGTAGGGTTCCAGGTCCGCCACATTGAAAGTAGGGTGTACCCCAAAACCCTCAGGTAGGTCTAGCTCATAAGCATTACTGCCAAGTCATCTCAGAACTCGAAAGAGTCCCGAACCTCGTGCCCTCAACTTGGAGGCAGGTCCTGGAAGAAGCCGCTCCGTCCTCACCATCACCAAGTCTCCCACTTGGAACTCGCGGTGGTGCCAATGAGCATCTGCCCGCCTTTTGTAAGTCTCATTGCTCTTTCCTATATGCTTGCGAGAAGGCGTATGCCATGCACTATGATGTGATGTTGGTGTGAAAAGTATGGTGTGCAAAGGTGGACCTGGGCAGCCAAATGTAGACCGATCACACTTTGATTCTATGAAGACTGTGACAGACTTAGGAGGGTCAGGACATCTATAGATTAACCTTTTATGCATGGGTGTGATAAATGTCGGGGGACCCGGACATCCATGTATGCTCCTCTCATGCTTAAGACTCATGATGAATGAAGGTGGGCCAATACATCCGAATACGGTCCACTTATGCTTCCTACTTGACATGTGGGTGATGCGAATGAATGTACCCGACTTATGAATCATGTCAAATGGTGTGGTAAGCCTAGACTCATGCATATTTATCCCAAAGGTGACTTCCATGTGCATAGATGTGGGATGACTTTTGAACTTCCATGTGAATGGGTCGAAGGGATCTAGGAAGGTGGTTATGGGGTGGGGCATTTCATCAATCCCAAGGTATTTGTTGCCTAAGGTCAATGCTCTCATGTTGTAACCCGATTCTAGGAAGGGAGGAGTTTGGGTCAACATGGGCGATATGGATAGGGTGAGGTGGGTGGTGAATAGGGGGAGTGGGTTACATGGAGATCTAGGCTCCCTTAGGAAGGGGTTAAAGGGATCATGGTAAGGGTCACCTAGGTAGGGGTACTCCATGTTCTCAAGGCCCTCCAATGGTGAGTCATCCTCCTCCAAGATAATTGGGCCAAGGTTGCTAATGGGTTGGCCAATCAAAGCACTTGGGATCTCAATGGTTGGGGAGTAGACTAGGATGGGTTCCTCCTCCATGGGAAGAAAGAGTATGATCTCACTTGTAAATTGGCCATTAGTGTAGATGGAAGTGATGGAGCCAACGGCGGGGTAAGCTAGGCTAATGGTGCTAGGCTCCGACGGCCTCATGGCTAGCATATTGGTCAAGTGGACTTGCCAATGTAGGTAGGCCACTAAGTCTCCCAAATCTTCCACACAATAGGAGGTTTGATAAGTGACATGAGGCTGAGTGGGAATGATTTGGGATTGATGTCCCATGGGTAGGTGGCTTGGTTGTGAACTAGGAATGGTGAGGCCTTGCTTGAGCCATTGGAGTACGGACTCATCTATGGTGACGGTGTCATGGGGAAGGGTGTGTAGCTCTTGAGGAGCTAGGCTAGGAGTGGTGGGTGAGTTGTGTGGCCCTTGGATTTCCTCTATCTTGGGAGGTGGATCCGAATTGGTATCCCTCTCCACTTAGGTGAGGGTGTGGGTTGCAACTCCTAAGGACAATGGGGAAGGAAGGTCTATGGTGGGTGGGTTGGTGGTAGTCGATGCATGGCGCACTCGGGGTGGTGGGCAAGGGTGGACTTGGGTTGGGATAGGAAGGGGAAGTAGTGGAGGCCTAGGTTGGGGAAAGATTGGTGTAGGAAGCGGGAGGTGGGTTAGGTGAGGGGGTTTAGGTTGGTTGGCCTTGGGAGGGGGTGAAGGAGTTAAAGTGCTCCCTAGGCTTTGGTGATTCGGGTAGGAAGGGGACACATATTTTGCCCTAAGTTTCTCCTTCATGTCGTCCCAAGTGGTGATGGGAGTTTCCCTTCTAAGTATCCTTAACCCGACAATTTGCAACCAATGAGTTTCTGCCCGTTTGGTAAGTTACATTTTGGCAACCCAAGCCTTTTCATCCTCGGACATGGGATACCAAGTGAAGTACTTGTCCAATGTGGATTCCCAATCTAAATATTCCCTAGGAGAGGTTCCATCAAAGGTGGGAAGTGGGAGGGGGACCATTCTATCGTCCACCCTTGGGGTGGGCCCATTGTCACCTAATTGGGTAAGTTGACCATTTGTGCTATCTTGGCGATCAAAGGCATTGTTCATGGTTCCCATGAGGTATTCAACATGTCCATGGAGGTTATGTGTGTTGGTGGTGGGCTTCTCTTGGGGGTTTGAACTCATGGAGAGGGCTGATGGGTAAGGTCGGTATGAGGTGGCCATGCTAGTGGACAAAGAGATGCAACCGAGGACTCTAAATGCATAAACATGCCCTAGGACCAACTTGATAGAGACAAGTTGTGAACCTGGCTCTGATACCACTTGATGTGAAACTGATGAGGACATCACCAGCAATTTCATTTGATCAAGGATCCCGATGCTCGCCACCCATGCTACATCTTGTTCACCACTTTATTTCGAGTCATATGATGTAATTTTCATTTTCTTATCATGTACTTTTCCTTTTATTTGAGTCCAATACCTAGGTTAGGTAGCTATTTACCTAAGTCTTAAGTCTTTATGTGTGTTATTGGGCCCAATTATATGGGCTTGGCCCAGGAGCGCCCCCTTCCCCTTGGTTTAGTGTTAGTAGTCCAAAAGTTAGGGACTTAAGTTAAATTGTGGGATTCCTATAAATAGGACCCCAATCCCTCATTTGTAAGCGAATGAATTATTGAGTAAAAAAAGTTTGCCACAAGAATTGTGCCCCCCCTCTCTCTCTAGCTCTCTCTCTCTATCTCTCTATCTCTCTAAAGGGGGCGAACCCCTCTCTCTCTCTTCCCCTCTCTCTCCAAATTTCGCCCCTCTCTCTCTCTCTTCTCCTTGCCACATCATCCTCCACCTCATCCCAACCCCTCACCTCCCCAAGGTCCACTCAATTTCCCCATTACTCACCCCAAAGCCCCAAGCATCCCTTCACCTTCCAAGAAAACCTTTCCCTTTCCCAAGCCACCCCTCCATCTCCCAAGGGAGAATCCCACCTCCCCAAACACCTCTCCACATCCCCAACACACCTCTTCCCCTTCCCAAGACCACATTAACCATCCCCACATTAAACTAAGTTCAAATTTCCCTCTCCCTCCAAGCCTCTTGCGCCCCCCCTCTCTCTCACCCTCTACCCTTGGCCGCAACCCCCTCCCCCTCCACTTGCTAGCTGCGACCCAGCCCTCTTCTCCAGCCTCTCCACCACCTCTATCCACCCCCATCCAAGCCTCACAGCCATTAGCCCTCTCCCCATTGCAGTCCCTTCACCCCTTCCCACCATTATCAACTTCATTCACCAACCTGCTCTATCCAGTTCGCAGGCAGCAGCAGGAGCTCAACTTGCAGAAGCTGCCACGACCTCCTCTTCAGGAATCAGGTGGCAAGTCTTACATTGCTGGAATTGTCTTCGAGTCTACTTTCCAATGGTGGTGGTCTCGTGGGCGTCCAAGGTCGGAGCTGTTCAGGGGAGTTGATCTCGTCCGACTGTGCCTTCTGCCCCTATCTGAAGACCTGAAGCTGAAAGCAGAAGCCACCACGGTCCGTACGGGAATGATCTGAGCGCCATTTTCGGAGGGCAGAAACTACGTCCAGTTAGCTTCCATCTCCAAGAAGGAGGGACTCAATCGGCCACCAGAGCTCTCAGTTCTAATTTTCTTCACCGGAGTGTGCAGACTGCTTTCAGTGGTTTGAGGTTCGACCAGTCCCCACTTCTCCGGCCACCACTCTCTTCTCCGACCTCGGATTGTGGCCCTGTCAACTTCTGTTCGAAGCTACTCCGACCACGATCGCGTCACCGCCAGTTTCGTTCCAATTGGAGTTCGGGAGCGTCCGCAGAGCCTTCTGCAATCTACTGTGCCAGTTCACCACCAGCCAGAGACAGAACGTCGCTGTCCTGTTCCAGTCGCCGGACCGGTCAGCCCCGAGTTTCAGAGCTTCCCCAAAAATTCAGACATCATCCTCGGTCAGTTAGGAAACTTTTGGCACCTGTTTTGTCAAGTTTGGAGTTCCGTGGAGTTCGTGGCAGCATCATCATCGACTCCCTGTCCAGCAAACCTGAAGATTGGTAGAACCGGCGGAGTTCGGAAAGTCGAGTTTTCCTTGCATAATTCCCCACTCCGCTTGGCCGGCTGAAGGCCCCTCCCTGCGTGGAGGTAGTTTTGATTGTAATAAGCTTAACCCCCACCCCACGATCACCCTCCTGCGCGAGGAGTAGTTTTGTACTAGCAGGTCGTCGGCTGAAGCAACATCGGCGCGGCGTGCGGGTAGCCCACGCTTCCCCGCTCGCCCTCGTCTCCGACCGGGATCGGTGTCTTCACACCGATCAGGTGAGCTTTGGGTTGCCCTACTCTACTGGAATTACTTTGCTTGTTTAGTAATGCTTCTTAGTGCCGTCGGTCGGTGAGTGAGTGCCCGATCTCAAAATATCATCAATTTGAGTGCCACCGCGGAGCGAGTTGTGAGAGAGCCACTACATCCCACGCCCTTGGCGTGCTGGCCACCCACGGAATTGGGGCATCCCAGGCCCTTAGGGGTTCAACCCAAGCTAGTCAAATCCCCGGAAAGGCGAGGTCCATCCTCGGACCCTCACCACTATCGCCAGTCCACCTACGGACCCGGGTGTGCGCGACGCGGGTGAATCCGCTTGAGTGGGTCCGCCGTTCGGTTCGATTGCTTACAAATTTAAGTCCGAGGGGTTGTGTCACATCAACTTGGTATCAGAGTAAGTTTTAGACTTGTCTCTATGAGTCTAGTCCTAGGGCATTGACATTTGAGTCTCCCTTGCATCATGTTTTCCATCACTCCCTTGCATGACCACCCTAGGGAGACACCACAACTATCTATGGACCAATTTGACGCTTTCATCAACAAATGTCATAACTGTATAGATACCGGACCTCCCGGCTTGATCAGCTTGAAGCAAAAGGGAACCACGGCCCTAGGGCTTGGTCACCTCGGGATGGATTTAGAGCCAATGAACCCCCACTTAGGAGCAATGGCCTTAGAGTCTTGCCTCCCCGGGATGAATTTGAATGGGAAACCAAAGGACCCAGATACCCATGGGAAGAGATGAGGAATGAGATTAAGAAGATCTTCACTCTCCCTTTCCCTCCCAGTCAACCCAAGACCTCCCTTAGGGCCCAAACTCCACCACCCCAAATAATTCCAACCCCGATCACCACCACCATTCAAACCAAATTGGCCACCACCCAACCCATAAATCCTCCTCCCACCCCTTCCCAAAAGGAACTTAAGGAGGTGACCGAAGTCTATGAGGCTCCCCTAGATTGGGAAGAAGAATATGAAGCCCAATTGGGTCAAGAGAACTCATTCCTTCCCAAAGAGAACCCATTGAGCCAAATTAGGTGCACCCTCCCCCATGAGTTACAAGATCCCCAACCTAGGCCTCCACTATTACCCCTCCCCATTCTATCCCAAGTCCCCCATTACCCACCACCCAAAGAGCACCACAAGCCAGTCATCATCACCCCACCCATAAAGGACCTACTCACCTCCTTGATAGAGGAAACCATGATACCCACACCCGACCCCCTAGTAGGGAACATCCCAGAACCACTCCCCATCTTGGAGGAAAGTCATGGCCAAAACGAGGAAGATGTTTCACCTTTCATGCCACCCCCAATTTGGAGTGAACTTATCATAAGTGGGCCTTTGGTTAGATGGCTTGTGGAAAATCGGGCTCACCCTATCCTGCCCTATGCTTACCCTTCCATGGAACAACACCTCCCCATAGTACCCTTATCCACCTATCACACCACAATCCAATCATCCTATCAAGTGAAAACATTAGGGGATCTTCTTAAGGGTATAGTTTGGCAAATGGAGCTAACTGGCATGTTGACTACAGTAGCCGACCGACTTAGGAGCCTTGACCTCCTACACCTATGTGTCGGATCCATCTCCTCCATTTACACTGTGGGTTGCTACACTAGCGACCTTCTTTTACTCCTCCCTACACCCGACGAGCCCGATGCTATCCACAAACTAGAGTTACTTGTCTCGGGTAGAACATCCAGCCCTCCATTCATGGCCGACCATCCCACCAAAAACTTTGGCCCAATCATTTTACTAGAGGAGGAGGATCCACCACCATGTTGTGAGGACCAAAAGGATCTAGAGTTCCTCTCCTTAGATGACCCTTACCATGACCCCTTGGATCCCTTCCTATACCCACCCACCTTACTCACCACCAACCTTTTCCTACCCCAACCAACCTTATTGGACCAAGCCCACTCCATTTTTCTAGACCCCTTTGACCCCTATGAGTGGAAAATCTCACACCAAGTCATACACATAGAAGGAGCCATTTGGATGGGAATGCATGTGCCACTACATTTTGCATCATTTGGTAGGGCTAGTAAGCCCGGTCATCTCATACATGTCACACACACTGCGGGCCCAATGCATGACTGGCTCACATTTGGATGTGCTGGTCCTCCCACATTCGTCATAGCTCTTAAGCATGAAAGGGGCATACATGGATGTCCGGGTCCCCCGGTAATTATCACAACCATGCACGATAGATCCACCTATGGTTTCCCCGGCCCCCCTGAGTCCATAAAAGTCTTCATCACATCTATGCATGATAGGTCTATGTACGGTTGTCCCGGTCCACCTTTGCATGCTATCCATTTTCACACCCACTCACCGCATTATGATGCATGGCATGAGCATACACGCAAGCAATTCTTGACGAGCGGTGAGGTTCACAAAGAGCGGACAAGATCTCGCGAGCGCCACATGGAATTCCAAGTAGGCAATCTGGTGATAATGACATGGGAGTGGCTCTACCCTAGGGTCACCTCCAATTCGAGGGCATGAGGACTTGGACCTTCCCAAGTTCCGAGTGACTTTGGCAACCCGGCTATCGGGTTGGACTTACTAATGGGTTTTGGGATTCACCCCATTTTTCACGTGGCGGATCCGGCACCCTATATGGGCACCGCGGTGGATCCTAGTGAATGCCTCGAGCCTTTATCTTCCTTTGAGAGGGACACCCTCGGAGAGCCACCAAAAGTCAGCCTGAGAGTCCGACGTATGCACACGGAGGCAATACTAGGCAAGCAGGGTTCCATCGCCAGCAAGAGGGTGCGCCTGAGCCACCTCGAGAGGATGAAGGACTGTCCCATGGTTGCGGACGCAGGGTTGAGTTTGGAGGTTGAGGCTCACTCTGAGCTGCTTGAGAGGACCACTTCCCCGGTGGGCCCATACTCGACGGAGTCGAGTTATCCGCGCCCCGGGGGTATGATAAGGACATCACCAGCAATTTCATTTGATCAAGGATCCGATGCTCGCCACCCATGCTACATCTTGTTCACCACTTTATTTTGAGTCATATGATGTAATTTTCATTTTCTTATCATGTACTTTTCCTTTTATTTTAGTCCAATACCTAGGTTAGGTAGCTATTTACCTAAGTCTTAAGTCTTTATGTGTGTTATTGGGCCCAATTATATGGGCTTGGCCCAGGAGCGCCCCCTTCCCCTTGGTTTAGTGTTAGTAGTCAAAAAGTCAGGGACTTAAGTTAAATTGTGGGATTCCTATAAATAGGACCCCAATCCCTCATTTGTAAGCGAATGAATTATTGAGTAAAAAAAGTTTGCCACAAGAATTGTGCCCCCCTCTCTCTCTAGCTCTCTCTCTCTCTATCTCTCTCTCTCTCTCTAAAGGGGGCGAACCCCTCTCTCTCTCTGCCCCTCTCTCTCCAAATTTCTCCCCTCTCTCTCTCTGCCCCTCTCTCTCCAAATTTCTCCCCTCTCTCTCTCTCTTCTCCTTGCCACATCATCCTCCACCTCATCCCAACCCCTCACCTCCCCAATGTCCACTCAATTTCCCTATTACTCACCCCAAAGCCCCAAGCATCCCTTCACCTTCCAAGACAACCTTTCCCTTTCCCAAGCCACCCCTCCATCTCCCAAGGGAGAATCCCACCTCCCCAAACACCTCTCCACATCCCCAACACACCTCTTCCCCTTCCCAAGACCACATTAACCATCCCCACATTAAACTAAGTTCAAATTTCCCTCTCCCTCCAAGCCTCTTGCGCCCCCCCTCTCTCTCACCCTCCACCCTTGGCCGCAACCCCCTCCACCTGCTAGCTGCGACCCAGCCCTCTTCTCCAGCCTCTCCACCACCTCTATCCACCCCCATCGAAGCCTCATAGCCATTAGCCCTCTCCCCATTGCAGTCCCTTCACCCCTTCCCACCATTATCAACTTCATTCACCAACCTGCTCTATCCAGTTCGCAGGCAGCAGCAGGAGCTCAACTTGCAGAAGCTGCCACGACCTCCTCTTCAGGAATCAGATGGCAAGCCTTACATTGCTGGAATTGTCTTCGAGTCTACTTTCCAATGGTGGTGGTCTCGTGGGCGTCCAAGGTCGGAGCTGTTCAGGGGAGCTGATCTCGTCCGACAGCGCCTTCTGCCCCTGTCTGAAGACCTGAAGCTGAAAGCAGAAGCCACCATGGTCCGTATGGGAACGATCTGAGTGCCATTTTCAGAGGGCAGAAACTACGTCCAGTTAGCTTCCATCTTCAAGAAGGAGGGACTCAATCGGCCACCGGAGCTCTCAGTTCTAATTTTCTTTGCCGGAGTGTGCAGACTGCTTTCAGTGGTTCGAGGTTCGACCAGTCCCCACTTCTCCGGCCACCACTCTCTTCTCCGACCTCGGATTGTCACCCCGTCAACTTCTGTTCGAACCTACTCCGACACGATCGCGTCACCATCAGTTTCGTTCCAATTGGAGTTCGGGAGCGTCCGCAGCGCCTTCTGCAATTTACTGCACCAATTCTGCACCAGCCAGAGACAGAACGTTGCTGTACTGTTCCAGTCGCCGGACCGGTCAGCCCCGAGTTTCAGAGCTTCCCCAAAAATTCAGACATAATCCTCTGTCAGTTAGGAAACTTTTGGCACAAGTTTCGTCAAGTTTGGAGTTTCGTGGAGTCCGTGGCAGCATCATCATCGACTCCCTGTCCAGCGAACCTGAAGATTGGTAGAACCGGCGGAGTTCGGAAAGTCGAGTTTTCCTTGCAAAATTCCCCACTCCGCTTGGCCGGCTGAAGGCCCCTCCCTGCGTGGAGGTAGTTTTTATTGTAATAAGCTTAACCCCCACCCCACGATCACCCTCCTGCGCGAGGAGTAGTTTTGTACTAGCAGGTCGTCGGCTGAAGCAACATCGACGCGGCGTGCGGGTAGCCGACGCTTCCCCACTCGCCCTCGTCTCCGACCGGGATCGGTGTCTTCACACCGATCAGGTGAGCTTCGGGTTGCCCTACTCTACTGGAATTACTTTGCTTGTTTAGTAATGCTTCTTAGTGCCGTCGGTCGGTGAGTGAGTGCCCGATCTCAAAATATCATCAATTTGAGTGCCACCACGGAGGGAGTTGTGAGAGAGCCACTACATCCCACGCCCTTGGCGTGCTGGCCACCCACGGAATTGGGGCATCCTAGGCCCTTAGGGGTTCAGCCCAAGCTTGTCAAATCCCCGGGAAAGGCGAGGTCCATCCTCGGACCCTCACCACTATCGCCAGTCCACCTACGGACCCGGGTGTGCGCGACGCGGGTGAATCCACTTGAGTAGGTCCGCCGTTCGGTTCGATTGCTTGCAAATTTAAGTCCGAGGGGTTGTGTCACATTAGAAACAGCCCAAGGTTGACTAAGTATGAGTTGATGACCCTAGGACCTAGACCCGTAAGCATACAAGCACTCCAATGATTCTCATGATAGCGACTTACTCACACGGCACACGCGATCACCCGGCGGGGCCGGGGGATGATGGCAAGGGTCCGAGGCGAGACCCAATGATTCTAAGTGACTTAGTTGGCTTTGGCTGACCCCCAAAGGGCCTGGGATTCCCAACTTCGTGGGCGGCTGGCCCGCAGGGTGGGGTTTGGGTGGCGCTCACTCCCGGTCCGCGGTGGACACCTTCAAAGTAGCATACAAGTTCGGGCTCTCTTCTTTACCGTCCGACGGGCATGCGAAGTAATACTAAACTTGCAGAATAATGGCAATCAAGGATGGTATCAGAAGCTCACCTGATCGGTGTGAAAACACTGATCCCGCTCGGAGACGAGGGCACGCCGGGAAGCGAGGGTATACACCCGATCGCTGCGGTGATGTCGCTTGATCCGAAAATTAAAGAAGTACAGTACTACGCCTCTCGCAGGAGGGATGATCTTGGGGTGGGGATTAAACTTATTACAATCAAAACTACCTCCACGCAGGGAGGGGCCTTCATCCGGCCAAGCGGGGTGGGGGAATTATGCAAGAAAACCCGACTTTCCGAGCTTTGCTGGTTCTGCCAATCTTCAGATTCGCTGAATAGGGTGTCAGTGATGACGCTGCCATAGACTCCACGGAACTTAGATCTTGATGAAACCGGTGCCAAAAGTTTCCCAACTGACCAAGGATGATGTCTGATTTTTTGGGGAGGCTCTGAAGCTCGGGGCTGATCGGGCCGGCGACTGGAACAAGACAGCAACGTTCTGTCTCAGGCTGGTGCAGAACTGGTGCAGTCTGTTACAGAAGGCGCTGTGGACTCTCCCGAACTCCAATTGGAGTAAAACTGGTGGTGTCACGATCGTGGTCGGAGTAGCTTCGAGCAAGAGTTGACGGGGCCACAATCCGAGGTTGGAGAAGAGAGTGGTGGTCGGAGAAGTGGGGACTGGTCAAACCTGGAACCACAGAGAGCAGTCTGCACACTCCGGCGAAGAAAATTGGAACTGAGAATTCCGTTTGCCGATTGAGTCCCTTCTTCTTGGATATGGAAGCTAACTGGACGTAGTTCCTGCCCTTCGAAAATGGCACCCAGATCTTCAAGGAAGAGGCCGTGGTCGGACTGGAACTGAGGCTCTGGTTCCCTGCCTGAGGACTTCTGCGTGGTCGAGGGAGAATGGCTCCTGCGGACAGCTCGGAGCTCGGATGTTGACGAAACCACTTCGCCTGGAAATATAACTGGACGACCTTTCCAAAGATATAGGGGACCTCCACTTAGTTTCACCCAAGCTTCATCCTGGTCATGGATAGATCACCCAGGTTCCTTACCACCAGGAGGATCAGGGAGCGGTTGGAGACGAAGCGACTTTCAGGACCAAAACCTGCAGCCAGAGACCTGCTACCTGGATCTACAACCTTTCAAGAATAAAGGGAGTGGAAGGGGGTTAGCACAGCATGTGAATGATGGCTGAAGGTTTGGGGAGAGGGGAGGGACGTGGCTAGGGTTTCCAGGAGGTCAGGAGTGGCAGGGATGGATGGAGAGGGGGGCTGGAACTGCTAGAGGTGGAGATGGGGGAGTGGGTGTGCACAAGAGAGAGGGTGAGTGGGAGAGGAGGTGGGGGGCGAACTTGGCTGAGTATGGGGGCTGGTTAGGGCGACCAGGAGCTGGTATAGGGGAGGAGAGATGGGAGGGAGATTCAAAAATGGCCTTGGGAGGGACCCCTTCAGCCTTTGGAGGGTGGGGAGGTGCTTTGGGAAGTGGATGGGGTAGGTGGTGGTTGGAGGGTGGGGTTTTGATTGGTGTAGGATACCTTGGGGCTGGGGTGGAGTTATGGGAGTGGTGTGGGGACTTGGGAGGAGTTATTGGGGAGGGGAAGAGAGAGAGAAAGTGGGTGGGAAGTGAGGAGAGAGAGAGGGGGGCGAACTCTTCCCCTTGGGGGAGAGAGAGAGAGAGATAAGTAGAGAGAGAGGGGGGAAGGGGAATTCTTTGGAGAGAAGTGGATGGAGGATTTTGTTTCATTCACTAATGCATCAAAGGTGTGTACATGTGTGGGAGAGGGGCCTATTTATAGGCAACCACTCTTTACATGACCAAAATAACCTAGACAATAAGACAAAAGACTCAACATGTCCTAGACTCAATCTATTAGGCCCAAAACTAAGGTACTAAGGCCCAATTAAGCATAACAAGATAAATGGACTAGAACAACATGACTCAATAAAGAAAAATACATAAGATAGGACTCAATAAAGGAAAATACATAAGATAGGACTCAATAAAATGAAAATACAGAAGATGAGACTGAAGCTAACATGTGTAGATCATAGTCGGTCTATATCAAGAATGTGCAGGCGACCCGAGCCAGAGGGAGTGTCATGAGATGTCCTCATTAGTTTTTCTTTTACCAGGAGTTCGCCAGGGATCAGACTCTCTGGGAGGTGTACACGGAGGTGAAGCTACGCTTCCGGACGTACTCCAGATATGTGTACGCGCCATGGGAGGGGTGGAATCTCCATGGTCTGCCAGATGTGACATATCTCGCAGCGTATCTGGCATATTGGCTGGTGACTTTTGTAGTTCCTCACGGAGAGGACGGGCTGTTGAGAGTCGAGTTGTTGTGGCCGGCTTGCTTGTTGGCTGAGGGGACGCAGTTGGCTCTAGCTCCCGCCGCACTGGCCAACATCTACCAGGGGCTTGGAGTTCTGGCGGCACACTCAGCGCCGAGGGAGAGGAGTATACTTTTGCCGACCCACTACCTTAGTGTGTGGGCCAGGTTACTATTCCCGGGACTGGTGATGCGAGGTGCTGTGGCAAATCCGACGGCACCACTTTTGTTCAACTTTACTGAGCAGCCGGATGGAGACACAGAGGAGCAGCTTGATGGGGCCAGGAGGGCCCTTTGTTACCTGCTCGCCAGGGGTGAGGAGGGACTGCCCTTCGACAGTGCAGCGAGGGACTCTTGCCTCTTTCTGGGGGCTTCAAGTGGAGGGGCGACCAGCGCCTACCCCAGTCAGGGGGCGGCCGACACAGGACCACGGACTGAGTGAATAGTGAGCACCCAAGTAGCCGTGTTGGCGTTACATCGGTCGGTGATGAGTTTCTTGGAGCCCTACTACCCACATTGCTTTGCCAGAAACTTTGGGTATGACCAGGGGATTCCACCGAACATGGAGTTCCATCTGACGGGCAGGCAGTACAAGGGTAAGGATACCTATAGACGCCTAATTTCGGACATCCCGCGGATCCCCAATGGGCCCTCGTGTGAATGACGCTTGATTGTTGTACTCATTTCTACCGATGTTTGAGTTTTAAGCCCAGCCCATAGCCCCTTTGCTATTGGGCCTCGTCCATAAGGGGCCCAACACCATGGGTTTGGGCGGCCAGCATAGCCCCTTTGCTATTGGGCCTCGTCCATAAGGGGCCCAACACCATGGGTTTGGGCGGCCAAGGTCCTGGCCGCCCCCAGTCCTCGGCGACCAGGGCGATGGGCGCCCTCCCCAGGAAGGTGGCCAGAGTGCTGACCGCCCTCCTCCTCAAGCTGGCCAACGATTTGGCCGCCTTCCCCCTGTTTACTCGGTCAGAGAACGTGGCCCAGCTCCTGGCCACATTCTCTCCCTCATTCTGCACGATCTCCACCCATGTTTTGTAACCCCCGGCTTGTCGAACCAAAACTCCACCACCTCCAGTACGAGAGGAAGGAGGAGGGGATTTTTTGGGGGAGAGAGTTGGGAGATTCGGGGAGGGGTGGTTTTTTCGAGAGTTGACACGGAAGAGAAGGGAGAACTCCCGGAACCTTGTCCCGGAGGCTACTCCTTCTTCCTTCAACCTAGTTTGAACTTATCTACCTCTCATCTTCCACTTCCTATGTGCCTCTCGACTTCAAGGTAAGTATAGCATCGCATGTAGCATCCTCCTAGACCCAACATAAGAGGTTTTCTTCTTAAAAAATAAAGGGGAGGTGGATGGTTGAAAGTATCGTCCATCCTTCCTTCCCACACCCCCCAGGTACTTTGGCCACCAGTTTCTTACATGTTTTCTAGTTGTTAGATCACATACTGCACTCCAAGTTCACTAATGGCTTTCTTTCCTATGTTTTTCTGAGCTACGTTGCATGACTTTAGCACAAGGGATGAGCAGGGATCCTTGCCCTTGGCCGGCCAAGGACGAGGAAGAGGAAACCCACGTCTCTTCATCTTGAACATCTCCCCGCAATCAACATCCTACGAGGTTCAGGTAAAATGACCTCTGGCGATCACGTTCTAATCTTTTTTTGTTCCTCTGTAGGTACCCTCGCACGGAGACTCCCATTCACCCATTCCATCTCACATCTCTCACCCAATCCCTTGCCGCCGTCTCCGGGCGCCTACAAGTGAAGTGGCGATCACGGTGGGACCCTCTAGTGCCTACTATAAGTCCCTATTGCTTGAAGTCAAACATTAGTGCAGTTATGTTGATACATTACCTTTACTTCCGTAGCTCTATTTTTTAGTTTTCTGCAACTCGAACAGAAGGAGGCCAGACTCTTGGCCGCCTAGGTCCCTGGGTGACCAACCCAGTGGCCGCCCAGGCCCTCATCTGGACGACCAGTGCTCTGGCCGCCCTGACCTCCAGGCGACCATCGCCCTGGTTGCCCTTATCCCTGCTAGAAGGCCAGCACTCTGGCCGCCCTCTCCACTGGGCGACAGTCAGCCTGGCCGCCCAGACCTCCAGGCGAGCATCACTTTGGCCGCCTTCTATCTTCTCCATACTTCTCCTCCGTAGTGGTATTATATGTGTGTTCTAGATATGTTATTTCTCTCTTAACTTTGCTTGTCTGTGCATTGTGTGATTAATTTTTGCAGGTTAATCTACGGGTTTGGGTTTAGGAAGAGCCGGCATCACCCCTTTTAGGATACCCCCTCGTTGGCATTGAACCCTTCACCCGGGGATTCCCACTCGGGTGCAATTGGTTCAGTCCAGTCGGGAACCTCCGTGAGTCCTCGCGAACCGTGGATTTCCCACACGGTCGCCAAGCAGGTTGTACCATGGAAGTCCCATTAGTGACCTTGGGTTGAGTGAAGATTCTGCTAGGATTCCGGAGTTCATTCCACAATACCCTTAGTTGATCCTCCTCTTCTCTGAGTGAATCAAAAGGAAAAAAGAAAAAAGGGAAGAAAGTGGAAATCAGAAAAAAAAATTTGGGCGTTGCTTGTGTTTACATTTGGTTGTGTTCGGAAAACATCAATTCCCTTTTCCCCCTCCAAATCTTTCATTTTCTCCATTCTAAACCAACTAACAACTGGTTTAGGATGGAGAGAGTTTATTCAAACTCGGGTTATGAAGAGGAATTTCCACCTCAATTTGATTCTGGAATTAGGGGCAATCCTCTATTTCAGGTAGAGGATAATGGTTTGGATGCCTTCATAGGCATGTTTTCGGCCACACCAAATGAGGCCGCCCACGCCGATTCGGCTTCGTCTTCCCCGAGCGACCATGGTCGTGGTAGCCCGCGGGCTCCTACATTGTCTCCGCACGATGATCAAGAGTTGATTAGCGTGCTATCCCGTTATTCCCCCGCGGATTTAGCCACGATGGCCTCTCGTGGGAAGGCTCCGGCCCTCCCACACTTATCTCCACATGCCGCACCTTCCCGTGTTCAAGTTCCTTTCCAAGGGTCCACGAGCCGACCCATTCCCAAAACTCCAATCCAATTCAGCTATCTGACGCCTCCACAAAGGGTTCCTTCACCCCCAACTCCACCAATCATGGGTATCCCTTCGAAGGAGATGGACCCCTCACTCCGGCAGGAGATCCAAAGCTACATTCGGCAAGCAGTGGCCGAAAGTATGCCTAATTCACGTCCCCACTCGCTAGCCCAATATTGCAAGCTTCCTAATGCTTATTTTCCACCCGGATTCAAGGCTCCCAAATATAGGAGGTATGATGACACTACTGACCCTCATCATCATCTTTCGGGTTTTCTTATGGACTCCCACCAATGGCTACACGATAGGGTCTTGTTGGTCCATCTGTTTCAAAAATCTCTTGAGGGCGAGGCCCTACGTTGGTTCGCATCCTTGTCGGCCATTGATCTCATCAACTTTGATATAGTCTCCGAGCGATTCCTTGCTCACTTTGTCCACATGTCATCCATTTCCCCCACATTATTTGACCTAGTCACGGAGAACATGAAGCCCGACGAGGACTTCATTAGTTTTGCGAACCGATGGAGGATTATGGCTGCTAGGACAGAGGTTCCTATTCCTGAATCCCGGGCCGTTACCATGTTAGTAAACAACGCCACTCCACAGATTAGGGCCATCCTAATGCTTAGTGAACTCCACACCTTTCACCAACTCTACAACCGAGCTCGAATAGTTCAAGCTCAGGTAAGGGACTCTACCTTACCTCCTTTCTTTGAGCCTCGCACCAAGGGTAGAAAGGCCCTGGCTGTCCCTACCACCGAGGCTGTCACCATAAATGAACATGTCAATGTAGTTGGCCAGTCCTTCAAGACCAACAATCTCCAGGTCTCCCATCCCACTCAGGCTTCTGCTAGCCCAGGGCAAGCTAATCCCAAGCCCTATTCCAATGTTCCTCCACCTCAAAGCTACGGCCCCCCTCGGCCAAAAAGTGCTTCTTATCCTCCATTGCCTGAAACATTAGGTGACATATTCTTTGCCCTTATGTCCTCAGATTCCATTCAGCTTCCCCCTCAGCGGGAGCGAGTCCCTCCCAACGCCTATACCTCCCGATATTGCCCATATCACCGAACTCCCGGCCATGATATATTCAACTGCTTCCAATTTCATGATTGGGTATATGATATTAATGATGAGGGAAGAATCAATTGGGCAGATGTGAAGCTAGTTATTGCTAACCTCAAAAAGCCTAATAGGGACCTCGGTATTGTGCATAACCCTTTGCCAACTCGCCAACCCTCAAAAGATCCATCTACCTCAAAGCAACATGAGCAGGTGAACACGGTGATCGGAATGGAACCACGAGTTCTTAAAAGGACTCAGATGTGGGGCGTGGAAGGATTCCCAGGTTGGTACGGGAAGATGGAAGTCGAAGCTCATGAACCCTGGGCTAACATCAACATGTTCTCTCAATCCCAGAACTTGATCTCACTCACCCTAATCAACCCTCCTCAAGTGCCACATCAAGAGCCATATGTTTCTACACAAGCTCAGTTAGTGCAGGAACGCCCTTTGGTCCTCTTAAGACCACCTCAGCCAAAATCGGTCCCTCCTCCTTCTCCTGCGAAATCTGGAGACGATTCAGTTTCCCTCTCATATATCTTTGGCTCTCTAGCTCCCCTACAGCTCATTCGCCCAAAACCTTTGGAACAGGATGACGCAAAGGAAGCTTCAGTCAATGTCACTCTCCAGAATCGCATTATTCCCCCATCTCAAAGGCAATCCCAGCAGGAGGAAGGGGTTAATTCTCAAAGTCCTCCCGTGGAGTATGACATTCTCCAGCATCTAGACAGGACCCCTGCTAAGGTTTCTATCCTGGAGCTCCTTAGGAAATCTCCGTCACACCCTCTACTCCAATTCCTGCAGAAAATCATGGTCAATGAAGATCTCCCAGCAAGTGGCGTGACTGAAGCTATCATGGCCCTTACATGTGGACCATCCATCTCATTTTCTGATAAAGACCTTGCTTTGCCAGAAAGCAGGTCACTCCCGTTATGCCTCACTGTCAATCTCAACGGAGTTAAAGTTGACTCCGCCCTCATAGACATGGGAGCGTCCATCAATGTGTGTCCCATGAAGACCATCAAGAAGATTGGCCTCCAGGAAGAAAATCTAGAAGAGGTATGCACCACCATCTCAACTTATGACAATTCCAAAAGGTGCGCGAAAGGGAAGGTGACCCTCCAACTTGGTTTAACACCGATGGTTATGACATCGGATTTCTTTGTCCTCGATGTCGACCCTGCATATAAGGCCATCCTAGGATGGCCTTGGATTAAGCAAACCCTTGGGATTCCATCCACAGCCCACCACTATTTTAAATTCCCTTACAATGGTAGGGTAATCAAGATCAGGAGTATCCCAATAGTAGAAACTCTTAATGCCATCACTTCCGAACAGATTCCCTTCATGACTATTCCGGATAAGGGCAAGAAACCCATTCTCTCCATAGAGGGCGCGGTGGGGCCGTCTGCTTTAGGCCCACCAGATTCCTCTTTCCTTCCTTGGCCCATTACATATCACAACATCCCTCTGGGTAAAGGATGGGAGATCATGGCCAGGATGGGCTTCACCATGGGTAAAGGCCTAGGTCAGCTTGAACAAGGGCCCGCGCATAGAAGAAAACTCCGGGTTGCTAAGGGTCGCGCAGGTTTGGGCTACTCTCGAGGAGAGCCACCTGGGGCCGCTCTAGGCAAAGATTTGGTGTACGGTCACTTCGTCATAGGGCCGATTCAGCCTGGTACTCGGCAGGAGCCGAGTCACAAAGTGGAAGTCCCATAGAGAAATGAAATTCCACCCGATTCGTCACTCGAGGAAGACTTTGGTCTCCTCTCCCTCTTCCACCTGGATAAACCTCCCGACAAGATTTCCTCCTCGGGCGTCTTCCTTGATAAACAAAGGCCCGCGCCTGTTCTCTTTATCCCCTTTCTATTCCATCCACCATTTCCTTCGCTTCTTACTTATCCGGTCATGAGGCAACCCACACATCAGGTTTGCACTTTCACTCATGACCACCAAAAAAAAATGCCAATTCTCAAATGTGGGCCTGCGAGTTCGCTATTGAGGAAACGGCCTCCTTGGAAAATGGTTCCCCCGGCCAAGGGCCGACTCTTTCCACCATGAACTCCCTTCCACAAGATTCTCTTGTACATAGTAGGGTAGAGTCTAGGTTAGGTTCAGATTTGTACATAGCATCTTTCCCTTCCAAAAAGTCTAGTGTCAGTCAGGTTCCCGCACGTTATATCAGCCCGTTGGCTGGTAAATGCGCACATCTTTGTCAGGTCTCTGAATTCACCTCCACTCCCATCTCCCTAGGGGCAATCGAACTAGACGGATCTCCGGCAGATGACGGTCTAGGGGTGTATGTCTTGGAAGAGGAGGATGATGCAGAAGAAGAAGAAGAGCCATTAGAAGAGGGTAGTGATCCGATAGCTTCCTTCGTCAATGGAACCAAGAGATTTGATGAGCCTAATGTATCCATTGATGAATCCACCAAGGAAATCAATCTTGGCACTGAGGATAATCCAAAGATTATATTGATAAGTGCCAATCTAACTGTTGAAGTGGAAGCTGCGCTTGTGGCGGTTCTCAGGGAATTCCCTGATGCTTTCGCTTGGTCCTATGAGGACATGCCGGGTCTGGACCCGTCCTTAGTTGAACATCATCTGGTCTTGAAACCCGATGCTTGAGCTGTCAAACAGAAGTTAAGGTGACTTCATCTGAAGCTCGCACTCAAGGTCAAAGAAGAAGTGGATAAGCTCCATAAGGCCAAGTTCATCAGGGTGGGCCATATGATCTGCCACCGAACGAGGACGCGTGGACAGATGATCAAGTCAAGCTTTCGTCACTCAACTGGACGGCCCTGAACATCATTCAATGTGCAGTACATCCAGACGAATACGCCCGCATCTCAGCATGCAAAACGGCCAAGAAAATGTGGGATGAGTTGGAGTTAATCTACGAAGGTACACCTCAAGTGAAAGCAATGAAGGTAAATCTCCTCACCTCTGAATATGAGATGTTTAAGATGAAATCAGAGGAGACCATAACTGAGATGTATGCAAGATTGTCTTTGATTACGAATAGTCTTAAGGGGTTTGGGAAAGAGATATCTGAGGGAAATATAGTCAGGAAGATACTTAGATCTCTAACCCCTACATGGTACACTAAGGCTATTGTGATAGAGGAGTCTAGGGACCTGTCGAGAATGACAGTCACCGAACTTATAGGATCCCTAATGACGTATGAGATGAATTTCAAGAGGAATGGTGAAGGAAGCGACAGGAAGGGCAAGAATATTACCCTCAAGGTGTCCCGCAGCAAAGGCAGTAGCAGCAGTGGGAGTAGTAGTTGCGAGTCTGATGGGCTGTCAGACCACGATCAGGATGAGCAAGCAATGCTCACTCGTCAATTCAGGAAATTCTTGAGGACTAAGGAAAAGACCTTTAGAAGGAAGAGGTCATACCCCTCGGGTAAGAACTTTGATTCCAGCAATGATAAGAATAGGAATGCCAAGAAAATCACATGTTTTCATTGCAGGAAACCTGGACACATGAAAGGGACTTCCCTGAACTTCAGAAGAAGGGTCCCGACTTTCAAAAGAAGAGCCCGAAGGTGCAGAAGAAGAAACCACAAGTAATGGTCTGCACGTGGAGCGATGAGGAAGAAGATCCAGAAGCCAATTCCTCAGAGGAGGACAAAGAAGGAATTTGCCTGATGGCAAATAGCAATGAGGAGGTAACAAACATCTTCAAGAATTTATCTATTGATGATTGGGAAGACGCCTATGCTGAACTGTTAGATAAGTTCAATTCACTGAGTAAAGAGCATATGATTCTGAAGAGAAAATTCAATGATAATATTGAAGAACAAACTCAAATTAGTGAGGAAAATTAGAAATTAAAGGAACAACTAGAAGAAATGACCTCTTTGAAAAAGGAAAATGAAAAGCACCAATCAGAGAACCAGGAAGTTCACACACAGCTCAACGAACTCAAGATAAAATTTGAAGAAAGTCTGAATGGAAACAGTGTGATCACAGATAAGTATGAAGCTGTTAAGAAAGTGAACACTAAACTTCAAAAAAATTGTGAGTCTATGCAAAGAGAGCTGGAAGACAAACAAAAAGTTTTATAAAAATTTGTTCAAGGGAAAACGGATCTGGACTCTATACTAGGAACAAGGGTAAATTTCAACAAAGAGGGTTTAGGCTATGACACGACAAATAAGAGACCCTTTCAGTTCAAGACCACTACCTTCTGCCCAGAGAAGGGAAAAGAAAAACTGGACACACCATCCAGCTCAAATAGTAATCAAGACATTCAGGATCCAAAGGAGAGAGCAACAAACCATGCTGAACTACATCTTAAAAGGAAGAAGAACTTCGCTAAGCCCATTCACCAGAACAGAAGTGGTAGCTGGACCAGGCAAATGTATCAGAATAAAAGTTGGAACTACTATAAAAGAATGGGTCCGAACAGAAGCTACTGGGGAAACAACATACATCTTAAAAAATTTGTTAATCAACATGCATATAGAAGATACCCCAAGGATGAAAGGTCTAATAACTGGAATAGATTCCATTTCTCTAGGCCAGGTGGACATAACTCTGGTCGCAATTTCTATAGACCTGAAAATAAGATGCAAGAGAGAAATAAGCTGAAACAACTTTAGATTCCCAAACACTTGCTTAAAGATTTAAATGATGTATTTGGACCCAACTTATCTTGGGGTCCAAACCACCTTGCTTGATTTCTTTTGTGTAGGTTTGCCTGACAGCTGAAAACAACAAATGGTACCTTGACAGTGGATGCTCCAGGCACATGACAGGAGATCGATCCAAGTTCAGCAAACTAGAAATGAAGGTAGGGGGGTCTGGTCAAATTCGGAGGAAGAACAAAGGTAAGATAATTGGGGTCGGCACGATTGGTAAGTCCTCCACTAACTCAATTGAAAAAGTTTTACTAGTGGAAGGTCTTCAACACAATCTGATTAGCATCAGTCAATTATGTGACAAGGGTCACAGGGTTGTGTTTGATGACAACTCATGTAAAATTTTAGAAATAAATTCTGATCGTGTTAAATTTGTAGCCAACAGGACCAATAATGTCTACATGGTAGACTTAGATGTTGAGTCTGAATCTAATCTCTGCTTGTCTGCTAATTTTGAAAATAATACTTTTGATTGGCATAGACGTTTAGGGCATGCTAGTTTTTCCACATTGAATAAATTGATCAAGCATGATTTAGTTAGAGGCATGCCTAAAATCAAGTGTAATTCAATTTCAAAAATCTGTGATACCTGTGCTCTAGGCAAGCAAACTCGCAAGTCGTTTAAGCTAAGATCTAAGCCTTTATCAACCAAACCAATGGAACTCTTGCACATGGACCTTTTTGGCCCAACCAGAACTCTGAGCTTGAATGGGAAAAGGTTTGGGTTCGTCATTGTAGATGATTTTTCTAGGTTTTCATGGCTATTTTTCTTAGCGAATAAAAATGATTCATTACAGAAGTTTGAACATTTCTTCAATAAAATCAAACAAGGAGGCTCTCATTGTATTTCAATAATTCAAACTGACCATGGAGGTGAGTTTGAAACTTCTATATTTTCGGACTTCTACAACAAAGAGGGACTGACTCACAAGTTTTCTTCTCCCAGGACTCCAGAGCAGAACAGAATTGTTGAGAGAAGAAATCAGACAATCATCGAAATGGCCAGAACTATGCTGGTCGAAAGTCAGCTTCCTAGGAGATTTTGGGCAGAGGCAGCTAACACAGCCTGCTACACAATTAACCGAGCAATGGTAAGACCTGTCCATAAGAAAACTCCCTATGAACTCCTTAAAGGTAAAAAGTCGAATGTCTCATATTTCAGAATTTTTGGGTCAAAATGCTTCATCCATAACAACAATAAAAGGGACCTAGATAAATTTGATGCTAGAAGTACTCAGGAATCTTTCTGCGATACTCTGAAACTACTAGGGCCTATAGGGTTTTCAATGTAACAGACCAAACTGTAGAGGAAACTCCTCATGTGATCATTGGTGAATCAACAGATGCTAACAACCTTGATGATGCTGACAGGTCTTCAAAACATGATGGAGAATTTCTTGAGGAAAAATTGAAGGATGAAGATGAGCAACCCGAAGGACAAACTGATCAGAATCAAGTAAGCTCAACTGAACCAGGTGAGCCCTCAACCAATGTTAAATTCTTGAAAGATCACCCTGAGGATAACATCATAGGAAATTTAAGGGATCCCCCTAGGACCAGGTCTCATTTCAAAAATGTTCAAAATCAAGATTTAATTGCTTTAGTTTCTCAAATTGAACCAAAATCAATAGAGGAAGCCTTAAACGATGTATCTTGGGTGAATGCCATGTCTGAAGAGTTAGGTCAATTTGATAGAAACAGTGTCTGGGAACTTGTTCCAAGACCTGAGAACACTAATGTGATAGGAACCAAATGGGTGTTCAAGAATAAGATGAATGAAGATGGAGCTATTTCTAGAAATAAAGCCAGACTAGTAGCCAAGGGCTACTGTCAGGAATTTGGAGTTGACTTCGATGAGTCCTACGCACATGTTGCTAGGATGGAAGCTATAAGAATATTGTTAGCATTTGCATGCTTCAAAAATATAAAACTCCAACAAATGGATGTGAAGAGTGCGTTCTTAAATGGTATTATCAAGGAAGAAGTTTTTGTTGAACAGCCCCTCGGTTTTAAATTCTCCACTAAACCTGACCAAGTTTTCAGATTGAATAAAGAACCGTATGGTTTAAATCAGGCCCCTCGAGCCTGGTATGAGAGATTATCGGAATTTCTGATCAGCAAGGGCTACCAAAGAGGTAAGGTAGATCAAACTCTGTTTACAAAAGGCCTTAATGAAGATCTCATCATAGTCCAGGTATACGTAGATGACATTGTCTTCGGCTCAACAAGCATTGATCTATGTGATGAATTTTTAAAATTGATAACAGCAGAATTTGAAATGAGTTTGGTAGGCGAACTGAAGTACTTTCTTGGCTTGCAAATACAAAAGTTGGAGGAAGGATGCTTCATCAACCAGACCAAGTATACATTGGACATTCTCAATAGGTTCGGCATGACCAACTTGAAGCACATTACAACACCAATGGGTACAAATACCTCATTGGATGCAGATGAGACAGGTAAAGAAGTAGATGCCAAGCTCTACCGAGGTATGATTGGATCTCTACTCTATTTGACAGCATCAAGACCTGATATACAGTTCAGTGTAGGAATGTGTGCAAGGTATCAATCAAGACCCACTGAATTGCATCTAGCTGTAGTAAAAACAATTTTCAGATATCCGTCTGCTACACACACCCTTGGTTTATGGTTTTCTACATCATACACACTAGATTTAGTTGCATACACAGATGCAGATTATGCTGGGTGTAAACTAGATAGAAAAAGCACTAGTGGTCACTGTGAATTTTTAGGTGGGTGTTTAGTATCTTGGGGTTCCAAGAAACAACATTCTGTGGCCCTCTCCACTACAGAGGCTGAGTACGTGGCTACAGGGAGTTGTGGTACTCAAGTCATTTAGATTAAACACCAACTTCAGGACTATCAAGTAGACCTGGGGTGTACACCCATTTACTGTGATAATACTAGTACCATCAATCTAGCCAAGAATCCTGTCTTGCATTCTCACACCAAACACATAGAAATAAGGCATCATTTCATAAGAGATGAGGTTTCTAAGAATACCTTTGAGCTAATTCATGTAGGCACTGATAATCAAATTACTGATATCTTTACCAAGCCTCTAGACAATGACAAATTCACCACATTAAGGAGAGAATTAGGCTTATTTAAGTTGTCTTAATTTCTAATCTCTTGATGTTGAAATCTCTTTATCTTGGCAAGAGTTTGTGTGAGAAGCCTGTCCTAACAGTGAGGGGGAGTTCTGAGTGTCTGCTGTTTAGTTTCCTACTGTGCATCAATTGAGGGGAAGCTGGGTAGTTAGTGAAGTTTGACTGATTCAAAAGGTTGATCAGATGTGTGTCATTGCTGGTTCTCATGATTGAATGAGTGCGGTTCTCTCTCAGTCTGTAGAATCTCATTCATCTCTTAAGTCTATATGTTTGTGTAACTAAAGTCCAGCTAGAATCTTTTCTCTAGTAGACTATCAGAGACTTGGATTAAGTGTTCGAAGTATATCTTTCTACATTGTCAATGATTCTGGTTCAGGATAAAACTTGTATGTCTTGATATCTGTCTAGAACAACTTGAAATCTAGACTTCAAGATTCATTTCAAAGAAACAGTTCCTCTGGTATTGTCTTCAAACATTTCATCTCCACAATATAAAGGATCACCTAAGTGAACAAAGGTCTATGATTTGATCATTGAGAAACTGGGAGCTTCATTAATGAAATGAAGTCTTTCCCACGTCATGAGGTGTCAAATTTTAAAAAAAAGGAGGAAAAATTTTCTGCAAAATAATCTTAATGTTTCTGACCATCGTAGAGCAATGGTGACAAGGTGGTGAGTAACTGGGGACTCTGGCATCTGATCAAGGCGTTTCCTCACATAAAAAGCCATAGTTACTAACTCTGTTCTCTAAAAAGGAGAGGTAATGAGGTTCTCACATTGAGTAATTGGGGATTCCGGCCTCTGATCAAGGTGTCTCCCTAATGTCAAAGATGTGAGTTACCAACTTACTTATTGGTCTTCTTGAAAATCTCTATAATATTCTTTATATTTGTGCAAATTAATGAAATGTCTGTCCTCAATACCTTGAGCACACTTTCTCTATTTGTACTTCTTGTCGTCTACTTAGTATAGTTGTTTAAACAGCTATGTCTTGTCATACTTGTTCATCCATGCTCTACATCATATACCCTGTATGTGGATAAACTTTCCTCTCATTCTAATTCTCTATTGTTTACGAGAGTTAAAGAATCTTCTCTTGAGTTTAGCACCTCACTTACTCTCTTAAGATATGTTCTTGAGTCTTTCTACACTATGAAGTCACTGTACTTCTTCCTTATGTCTCCAGCAACTGCATATATCTTTCATTTTCTTTTGATGATGTCAAAGGGGGAGAGGGCATCTGAGGAAGAGGTGGTATAAGAGAGAGGTCATCTGGGAGGTTCAGGGCATCTGAGGCTTTTGAGAGCGAGTTGTAAGGGAGCGGATTTGGAGAGAGAAGAGGTTCAGAAGAAGATGGTATTTCTGGGTGATTTCTGAGTGAGGCTTTCTGGTTTGTTAGTATGCTCATTTTGGTTTGCTCTTGATTGTTTTTGATTTCTTTTTCATGCCCTAACATTGCTTGATTCATAGTGTTGCCATCATCAAAAAGGGGGAGATTGTTGCATCCCTATGGTTTTGATGATGTCTCACACTATAAATCAATTTGTTTTAATTATAAATCAATCTGTTTTATCGCATTCTTGCAATAGAGGTCTGTGCATGTTGCATGATTTAAGTCAGTGCATGTTTTGTGTCAATCATAAGCTTGCTCGGTGCAAGTTTCTCCAAGTTCTGCACTTCTCGCATAAAGTGCTTGCCTCGGTGCAAGTCCTTGTTCATGCACAGGTTCTGTTGTTCATATTTTATCTCTGTGCATTTCTCTAGGTCATGTGCACCAAGGTCCGTGCATATCATGTCTCTGCATCTCACCTCTTGAAGTCAGTGCAACTGTTGGGTCGGTGCAATTCTTGACTAGAATACACTATTTGATCTGCTCGTTTCTATCTTAGTGCAAATCCAACTTAGTGCAAGCTTTGTCTTGCTTCTTTCCTTGTTCTGCACATTTCTCTCTGCCATCTCGGTGCAGCTCTTGCTTGGACTGCACATCCCGACTCGGTGCATTCTTTATCCTTCTGAATAGAATAAAGTCAGTGCATCTTTGTGCTTTATCCTTTCATGTCAGTGCACATCTGTTGCACGTTTGAACTCTATGGTCCGTGCTTATGTCGTCGTGAGCTTTCACAGGTCAGTGCAACTCTCGCTTTTGCTCACTTCAACTCGGTGCAACCTATTGTTCACCTGTAGTAAGTCAGTGCAATGGCTGACTTGGAAACTCCTACTCAGTGCAATTTATGCTTATTTACTCGCTTCATCTGTAAAACTTGTGCTAAGTGTGTGACAAAGTGTTATTCCTTTTCTGACAGTTTGTCTATGGATTCATCAGGTAAATGGCACGTGATCCGAGGAAGATAGAGGCCCAGAATATTCCTACACGTGCTCCAACCTTTCAGGCGGGAAATGTGGTACCCACACGTCAAAGTTTCTTGAACAAACGTATATATATATATATATATATATATATATATATATATATATATATACGGGAAAAAGGGCTTGAAAGAGAGTGTGGATGGAATAGAGAAAAAGAAGAGAAGCGTGAGAGCAATGTTGTGGATCAAGAGAGAAAACCAGAGACAACCCACTCCATCCAGAGCTGAAAGAAAATTCTGAGAGAGAGAGTTGATTGTGAATATGAAGATCTGCTTCTATGGAAGCTACATTGTTTTGGTTTAGAGAAAATTGTCTTCCATCGATCATTTTTTCATTTTTAAGTTTTCTTTCATTTTCATTCCATTTTGTTACCCTCCAAGCTTGCTCGGAGGAAGGGAGAAGTTCTCCGGTTTCCCTCCATTGTTCTTAGAGGAAGAGAGGTTTGTTCCTCTAGTTGCGTGAGTTGCTTGGGAGCAATTTTACAGGGTTCCCCTTTGCTGCGCGCAAAAGAAGGGAGATTTATTCTCCAGTGCTTCTTCTGGTTGATCAGAAGGCTGAGGAGGGTGTTCCTCAGGGCAAGCTGTTTGGCAGCGTTTGTCACAGACTGAGTCTGCTGTGTGCGATTGATCATTGCAAGGAAACCTTACTCTTCTGAGTAAGGGGTGGACGTAGATTGCGAGTAGCAATCGAACCACCTAAAAATTCTCTCTCTCTTTTTGTGGGTTTGCCTATTTACTTTGTGCTACTCTCCATCTACTTGATACATTGTTCCATCGTGAGTTGCTTTCTCGATCTCATTCCATAATCTATACATCTCTATTGCCTATCTCCGAAGTGTTCTTCACTGCATTTGGAGGGGTTGAGTAATCATTTCAGAGTTTATCACCTCACTTATTCTATTAAGATATGTTCTTGAGTCTTTCTACACTACGAAGTCACTATACTTCTTCCTCATGTCTCCAGCAACTACATATATCTTTCATTTTCTTTTGATGATGTCAAAGGGGGAGAGGGCATCTGAGGAAGAGGTGGTATAAGAGAGAGGTCATCTGGGAGGTTCAGGGCATCTGAGGCTTTTGAGAGCGAGTTGTAAGGGAGCGGATTTGGAGAGAGAAGAGGTTCAGAAGAAGATGGTGTTTCTGGGTGATTTTTGAGTGAGGCTTTCTGGTTTGTTAGTATGCACATACTCTATTTTCGCCAGAGAGGAAGGTTTGCACCGAGTTACAAACAAGCACCGACTAAGGATGGCAAGAAGTGCACCGATGCGAGATATGCAGTCCAGGCAAGAGCTGCACCGAGATGGATTTGCAGTCCAAATAAGAACTTGCACCGAGATGGTGGAGAGGAATCCACTGACTAAATGACAAGACTAAACAGTGCATGCTGGTCAAGAATTGCACGGACCTTGATGCGCATGATGCATTGAAATGCACTGACCCTTTTATGTGTGAGACAGATAATGCACCGAGAGAGAAATGAGATGACAGTGTGTGTGCGTGAACAGAAACTTGCACCGAGGCAAGCACTTAAGCGTGGAATACAGGACTAAGCCAGACTTGCAGCGAGCTAGATCTTTAGCGAGACAACACATCTTGGCTCTGATACCAATTGATAGGATCTGGCAAAGGTGCGCAAAGGATTCAGAGGGGGGTGAATGAATCCCTCTATTAAAACTTGACCGAATAAAAATAATTAATCCAAACACAAAGGCCTGATTAAGGTAAATCATAGACTCGAATGACTGATGTGCAACGGCAACCCTTGATAGCCAAGCAATTCTAATCGAGCCTAGACATGCATCTAACGATTCACAAGAGACAATCAGACCACAAAGAACACAAGGAGTTTTTAGATGGTTCAGTCTGCTACCTGCAGACCTACGTCCATCCCTTACTCAAATCCGAGTAAGGCTTCCTGCTACCTAACAGCTTGAAACCGCTACGCAGTATAGCTTGTGTCCGCTGAGCCTCACAGTTTGCTTACAAACGGCTGAGCAACACAGCTTGCTATCCAGAGGATCCCTCCTCTGACCGCTGAGGATTACAGCTTAACCTCCGCTGCCACACAGCTTGAACATAAGATTAAAATGAGAAATAAGAAACGGTGAAAACAGCGACTGAAGGCTGACACTGAAATCCGATGATTATAGCTCATGTAGGAGAAAATCTGGACTGGATTTGATCCAAGTACCAGTGAACAGAATATTAGTAATTCTTCTCACGCTCTCACTCCTATTCTTCTCACGATCTCACTCCCTCTCTGTCTCTCTTTCCTTCTCTTGATTTCACAAGCTTTCTATGTCTTTTTCCTTCTTTTCTACTCTCTGGATTAGTCTGTCTCTCCTTCTATCTGCCTTCTTGTATCCTCCAAGTTCTCTGTAGTATCACCTCTCCTCTCCTCCTATCTTTTTGACTTCAGAGAGGATTTTTTATATGTGACTTCAATCTAGGACTCCCGTGCTCACACATTGGGCGTGTGGAGGGAACACTCCCGCCCAAAATACTTCCAGAAGGCTCTCAACCACATGTCACCATCTGAGTGTTGTAGTCTTCCACGTGGCAGTCTTTTGGTGGACGATCCTCCTTGTAGATTGAAATCACTCGGTCTTGGTTCTCAGGAGAGAAACTTGTCAAAAATGGTAACGGCATAAGTTGCACCGAGTTGATATAAGCAGAAACTGGAAATACTCTGACTTATGAATGCACGTGACACATCTGCACTGACTTTAGTGTCCAAAAATGCAACACACAAATGCACCGAGCTTGTATGCCTTAAACACTTTCCTGAACAGGCTCTGTTTTCGCCAGAGAGGAAGGTTTGCACCGAGTTAGAAACAAGCACTGACTAAGGATGGTAAAAGTGCACCGATGCGGGATATGCAGTCCAGGCAAGAGCTGCACTGAGATGGATTTGCAGTCCAAATAAGAACTTGCACCGAGATGGTGGAGGGAATCCACTGACTGAATGACAAAACTAAATAGTGCGTGCTGGTCAAGAATTGCACAGACCTTGATGCGCATGATGCATTGAAATGCACTGACCCTTTTATGTGTGAGACAGATAATGCACTGAGAGAGAAACGAGATGACAGTGTCTGTGTGTGAACATAAACTTGCACCGAGGCAAGCACTTAAGCGTGGAATGCAGGACTAAGCCAGACTTACACCGAGCTAGATCTTTAGCGAGACAACACATGCACTGACTATTTATATTCTGTGAAATAACATGCACCAAGTGAACCATACATAACAGATAGAATTGAAGGATTTAAACACCTTAATCTAAACATGATTCATTGAAGGTCATTATCAAAACTAGGGTTCCAACACTCTCCCCCTTTTTGATTATGACAACTATGAGTCATGTATGATTAAACCAAAAAAATATATTCAGTACTCAGCATTCAAACAAGTGTGTTCACAGTCTGTTGGGGCATGCACAAAACTTATTCACACACAGACAAGATAGAAAGTGAATCACAACAGTTGTGCGAATGAACAAAATGCAAATATGCAACACGTAAGAATAAAAAGATACTTCTGTGTGTATTAAGAGAACGAACATTAGTGTTTGAAAGCACATCTCTTTACACAAAAAGGTATTCAGCAGGTCTTTTTCCCTTTGACAGTATCATGTCTTTTTCCCTTTGACAGTATCAGCAAATCTTTTCCCCTTGACAATATCTTGGCCATTTTACTCAGCATACACATGCCCAGCAACATATATGAGGTCTTCTTTCCAGCATATACCCAGCAGCATACATGAGGTCTTCTTCTCCCCCTTTGTCATTATCAAAAAAAATGGGAAATTTGGGAGGAATGAGTGACCTCGGTAACTCCACCTGTCTCTTGGAGGATGTGCTGAACTAGAGCCAGAGATGGGAAGTCTGTTCATCAATGAGGTATGAAGATATCTAATGGATTCTACCAGTTTATCGAGTTTTTGATGCATAGTATTCCCCAGTCTGTCCACTAGGGAGGTGGTTGACTCATGTTTGGTAAAGGATTGTTTAACGATCTCTGAGAGACTCTGCAAATTAGACTGGACAACTTGAAACTTTTTGATGATTTCTGGCTGACTGGCTGCTATCTTTCTTAATGAGCCCTTTATCTGTTCAAGCTCAATTTTTAGATCAAAAGTATGGCTAAGTATTTTAGCCATATTGCTGAAGATGGTGATTTTGGTATCTTGAATTTTGCTGACCATGTCACCCACTCGAGTGCTGATACCCATAAGAAATTCTAAAATCTCTCTTACTGCTTCGTCAGTTTTTCGTTTAGCAGTTAAAAACTATATCCCTTGAACTTTCACAGTCTTTTCCAGATGTTTCAGCCGACCCTCTACTCTGTCCAGTTGAAGAGTATGGAAAAAAAACTGTCTGTTCACCAAGTCATTTTGATTGAGTACAATCTCTATCACGTTGGACAACATTTGTGCAATATTAGGTTCAGCATTTGTTCCATGTGAACTAGAGGTGGAGGCACTAGAGTCTGGCAACTCAGTGTAATACTCATGTTGCTGTTCAGGAGGTGGTATGCCAAGACTAATCAATTCTCCAAAATGTGGACCATATTCAGGAGCCTGAGAGAAAAACATTTTTGGATACATTCTGTGGTGAGGGGCAGGTCCCATAACATATTCTTGTGATTCTTCTTCAGCTGCCCCTGTAGCTGGAGCAATTGGTTGCTCATGTGGAGCTTCTTCAGCAGATCCTTGAGCTCCTAGTTGTTGAACTTCGTGTTCATTGACCACAGACTCGGCAATTTCTTCATAGATCACTTCAGCAGCTTCTTTCATGGCTTCGTCGACCAATTCAGCCAATTTTTCTTCATCTAAGATAATTTCTTTTCCTCTGTCACTAAGTTGTTCTTCTATTGGAGCCTCTTTCTGTGACAGCTCTGTTTGATTAGTGACTAATCTTTCTGAAGACTGCTGTCCAAAAACATCGAATATCTTATGAATGTGTTGATCTAATTCCTGAATAATGTTATGATCCTGAACATCCTGTTCAATTGTTTCATGGATTTGAAGTGCCTCAAGTGCTGTATCTGCAGTTGTGTCCAGCGGTAGTTCCTATTCATCAGAACCTTCAGTTGCTTGTACTTGAGTTGAAGGTTGATCCTCCCCCTGACGAATGGGTTCCAAAGTTGGCTGAGTTGACTGACTTTCACTTTGAATCAACTCAAGAATGTGAGTTTCTTTGGATGAGGCTTGAGTGGGCTGTACAGACACTGATTCAACCTGGGTCTCTGTGTCACTTTCCAATGGAGTATCCTTTTTAGAAGGAGTACTCGTTCGTTTAGTTCCTTTCTTCCTCATGAAGGTATTAATGAAGCCCATGTTGTAAATATTTATCATGGGGATCGATAACACAATTTCACCATCTAGGGGGATATTTTCCTCTTTAAAGATAGTAGACAAAGAGGCAGCATAGGGAAAATATCTTCTTCACTCCTTACAGGTTCCCATAACCTGAATGATTACTTGCGGCAGACAGACCTTAATTTTCTTAGCAAACAATACAGGATAAACCGTTGGGAATCTGTCAGTCTTCCCCTTCCTCCAACTTGTGGAGTGATCATAGAGGTGAGAATGTGATGGAGCAGTCTCTTGGGTGCAGAAAGTTTGTTGGTGTTGTAATGACCGAGCTTAATCTGTTGCTTGTCATGGATGTTTCTAGGCAAGTCAGTAATGAGGGCAAAAGCATCATGTAGATTAAATGTGAATCCTCCTTCGACCTCTCCATCTACAGGAACTCTTAGAGTCCTGTGTAGGGACTGCCTAGATAGCTCTATCACCTTTCCTTTGACCCACGAGAGAACTATGAAGTTATCAACATTGTACCTTAAATTTCTATAGAATTTTGCTACCAGATTATGGCAATACACCCGATGCATGCCTAAGAATTCTTTCCATTGTTGGAACTCAAACAATTTAAGCACTTCAGGGAACTCGGAAACCATTTCTTGATCAGTGAAGTCAACATACCGAGGGGGTATAATCTTCCCGACTTCCAATGCTAGCAGAGGCTTCTCTGAGGCCTTTGTAGACATATTTCCCTTCCTCGAGGTAGAAGTTACTTCTTCCGTCTTTTTGTCTCTTGAGGTTGTACTGCGGCCACCGCGGACATAGCATCTTCTGACTGCGGCTGCTCCACTGCCTTCCTCTTCTCCTTGCTCACGGCTGACGGAGTAGACATGGCGGCAGCAAAGATGGAGGAAAGACGAAATGTGGAGAAGAAGGGGGGTGCACTGAGAGGAGAGGAAGATTGGAGAAGCGAAGAGTTACAGGTTGTGCACGCGTGAAAGAGACACGGAGCGGGAGGACGCTTCAGCTTCGAAAGAAAGGGTAAGATGGGTAAAGTAGATAGGGTTTCGTATATAGAGGAATACAGCCTACTTTACCAATCTTCAGTGGATAATACCCAAATTACCCTAACTTAAAAATAAAGTGCCTTTCTTCGTAGAGAAGCGTTTTACGGGATATGAACTTATATCTTACAGGGAATTTCTTCAAAAGATATCTCGATGAATAGAATTTAATGAAAATAAAATAGCTTGATCAGGGAAACAGCTCAGACAGAAAAGTTATTAATCATACTGGTCCCTTTCATTAGCCAAGATCTGATTGAAGAACCCAGTTTTATATTTTTCTTAAGCCTGTAGAAATTTACTGAGTGAACCATTGGGTCAACCATATATAAAGCATCATTTTTATTTCCAACGAAATTATTGAGTACTCTAGTATAACTGCACCTTTTTACTCAAAGAGACATGTCGATCAAACACCAGAATCCCTAGTTACTCAGCGCAATTAACCTTCATACTTCATAAAATGAGCAGAGTTAGCATTAATTGTCATGACATAACCTCTGAATTTCTTTGAAACAGATCGTCAGTTTCTTAAATATTATGCCATTGCTCTTCTTCCACGTGGCAATCTTTTGGAGGACGATCCTCCTTGTAGATTGAAATCACTCGGTCTTGGTTCTCAGGAGAGAAACCTATCAGAAATGGTAATGGCATAAGTTGCACCGAGTTGATATCAGCACAAACTGGAAATACTCTGACTTATGAATGCACGTGACACATCTGCACGGACTTTAGTGTCCAAAAATGCAACACACAAATGCACCAAGCTTGTATGCCTAAAAAACTTTCCTGCACAGACTCTATTTTCGCAAGAGAGGAAGGTTTAGACCGAGTTAGAAACAAGCACCGACTAAGGATGGCAAGAAGTGCACCGACTAAGGATGGTCTGTTTGTTTCTGGCGTGTGGAGAGCTTGTTCCCACCTTTTCCAGAGATCACGTGCCCCTACTGCGGACGAGATTGTTCCTTGCAAAAGACAGAGTATTGTTTAGGATCACTTGCAAAAATTTCAAGTTCATCACATGGAAGAGCATACCTTCTATAGACCTTAGGCTTAATTAACCCAGATGTGCACTGACCGTGAAATGTGTAAGCAGGCATATGCACAGACCTAATGTGGTATATGCACGGACCTATTCATGCGTGTAGGTATGAACAGACCTAAAACAAAGTGTGCTACAGTGAAATGTTTTAGATCGGTCTAATATCAACATGCATGAACCTTAGTTGAGAGTCTAAGCACACTCACATCGATCTCAGTTGCTCACAGTCAAAACCGCACAGACCTAGTAGAGAGAAAAGCTCAGTGCAGAGTTTGCACCGACTTTCTATATGCACAAACTTGACCTTCTATATGCACGGACCTTCAACTGCAGCAATAGAGATTTGCATCGACTTGGTGAGACTTATACTAACGTTTAACCAAAAGTTGCACCGACTTGGTGCAAACCAAACCTCGCACCGAGGCAAAGCTTGCACCGAGGCAAGGAATGCACTGACCGAAATAAGAATATGCTCTGACTAATGCATGTGTGAAGCTATAATACTTGCACTGACGTTATATGTGTGCAGAACGAAGTCTGCACAGACCTTATGGAATTAGCGCCGACTCCTTTACCTATATTTTATGACTTAAGACACAGAGTGCACAGGCCTTGTGAGTGAGCACCGACCATGTGTGAATATAAAAGCCTGCACCGACAAAGTGAATGCATGTAATTAAAGACTTGCACAAACCTTAAACATGCACCGAGTGCACATATGCACCGACCCTATATGCATGAAGTGCAGCTAGAATCGACCTTAGTTAGCCATGACTGGAACTAGTATCGACATAGAGCTAATAGGAATCTGAGATATCTGTACTGACCTGGGTGTGTATCAACTTGTATGTGCATTAACTTTACCTGTCAGAGGTTAACTCACATTAAACAAGTGATGTTGACTTGCTGTCTGTTGGTGTTGATCGTTGACTTGAACAAATATCGCATGAACCTAAGACAGTGCAAGGCATATCAGGCACACCCTACAGTAGCTTTATTTAATCCAGTCTAAACATGATGCATACGTTGTCATTATCAAAACCAGATTTCCAACAATCTCCCCCTTTTTGATGATGACAACATAATGAGTCATGTATGATAATTCACGCAATTAAATAAGCAAAATCAACACTAGCACTCCTGTACATAAGAGAAGTTTCAGAGAATGTTTGATTAATTTCTCACAAAACACACAAAGTATCTAAAGCAAAAAAAAAAATTAACCACATGAAAGATCTGCAAAAAAAAAAAATCATCCATCCAAAAACATATCTTAAAACATGACATCTCTCTCCAGTATCCATCCAATATCCAAAAAAAAATTATCCAAAATCCATCCATAACCCATGACGAATCTTCAAAAATAAAACTTCACCAAAAAAAACATGACATCTCTCTCCCCCTTTGTCATTATCAAAAAGAGGTTAGTGAGCATGGGAGGATCTTGAGCCATTTCCATCCCTAGGAGGAGCAGAGCTAGAGCTGCCTCGTTGAAAATGAGCTCGCTGGACTGAATTTTGAAGGGAATGTAGGGAGTTGGACAGGTCTTCAAAGCAGTAGTGGACAATGCTTCTAACACTGGCCGTGAGTGAGGAAATATCTGCTTGTTCTGTTATGACAATTTCAAGTCTCGCAGTAATGATGGCAACTTCAGACTGAGCTTTGTCCACTGCAGAACGGATCTCTTGTTGGCTAGCGAGGGGAGGGTGATCTAGAGTTCTCATCTTTGCAAGTTCAATATTGATATCATAGGTTTTATCAAGAATGGAAACAAGAGTTTTGAAAGAGGTGGTCTGAGTGCTTTGAATACTGCTAACCATCTCTGCTATTCTGTTAATCGACCCATGAGATTTCCTAGGAACTCTTGCATCGTAGAATCTGTTCTCTGTTTGTCAGCCCGAAATTGTAGCCACTGCGTATCCACTTTGTTCTCTAGAAGATGAAGCCTTGTGTTGTCAATGAGATTAAATGAAGATTTGTAAGCAGCAGCTGGTAAGATATCATCTCACTCTGATTTTGAACTAGAGTTGTCAAATTGGTTAGCAATTCAGAAATATTCGGTTCATTGTTTGGTTCCTGTGAGCTGACAGACGAATCACTTGAATCATGATACTCAACATTATAAACCGGGTGTTCTTGATCATCATTTGGTGCTCGAACTTCCTCAATATTTTGAATTTCTTCAACATGTAGTTCAGCTTACTCTTTTGACACTATAGAACAACAACGATCAATCAATATCGAGAACCAGAATGTTGTAAAACTTAGCAATGAGTTCAGGGTGGTATCTCCAATACTTTACCAAGAGCTTTTTCATCCCATAAATCCCAAAAAAAATCTACCAGTTCTGAATATTCAGTTTCCAGAGATTCATCAGCTTTACAAGAGGATTTAATCAAAATACCTTTATTTCCAGAAGCTTCATGTACTATTTCTTTTCCGTTTCTTCTCTTCCCTTCTGTGGCTCCCTCGCTTTGCTCAATCCCTATCTCCTCGTGTATGACAAGCTCATCAGCTTTCCCCTTTCCTTTGGCTTCTCCTGCACGCCCCTCCTCGGTGCTGCTCTCATATTGATCTCCTTCTTCTGACATTCTGATATCTGGTGTTGGATGTTGTTGCTCCTCAGACACCTCCTCCTTCCCTTTGCTCTTTGTTGTCAAAGAAGACATCACAAGAGATGGCGATGGAGATGAGGATGACCTCTTTCAGGAACGGTGAGTGTAGATGATGAAGCAGGTGAAGAGAATGTGAAGAGGCGAGTAGCAGAACAGCGAAGAGGAAGAAACTAGAGAAGCACTCACGGCAGGAAGTCGTGAGTGCAGGAATGAATGACTGGGCTTGAATGGGGGAAACTTGAGAGACACTTTAGGGTTAAACAATATATAAAATATATTATCACTTTTACCCGATGCACTTTTTGTACCCAAAGTACCCCTCTTGTGTATAGGATATTTTTCTTCTCCTCTTTTATGGTCTTTGGCGTATTAAACTTATACCTTATACGTTTGTTGCTCAAAGGATTCATCTTTAAACACACAACCAATGGAGATAAACATTTTTAAACACAGTACAATGTCCAGTTAATACCATTCATCAAAATTATTCATTATTTTCATAGGATAAGACTGGTTCCCAAAATATGTCTTATATTGCGTTTAAGTCCTATTTCGGTTTCTGAAGAAGAACCAGAGTCAACTATATTCACTCTTTCTTTTTCTTTTCTTTTCTTTTCTTTTCTTAAGGAGCATTCTGGTAGGACTGGCCTTTTTACACAAGGAGACATGTTTATCAGACACCAGACTCCCTGGTTACTCAGCACAGTCTACCTTTATGCCATCTTTTATGAACAGAGATAGCTTATTTCTTCATGACATGATTTCTAGATTTCTTTGATCTAGATAACCAGTTTCTCAGAAGTTTTGCCATTGCTCTGCCATTTCAACTATATTACTTAATGGCGTATTCCCAGGTCTACATTCATATCAGCTTGAAGACATGATATAAAAGCACTCTATAAGACAACTTCTTCTACCAGATTATCCCATTACTCATGATTTTCAGATTGATGAACTTTATTTAGTTGGACACTTCCAGTTATTAGAAATGTTTTCAGCTCCATTGAAAATACTTTCAAGAGTCCTCTTGAATAATTAACTATAAGATATAATCTTTGTAGGCCGAAGATCACTCAATTGGAAAGATCAACATTTCTATACACTACTAGAGGCGGTTTTGATAATAATATAGCACAATGGACAAGGATAATAGAGTTCCATATATTACTCCCCCTAAGTGTCAGCCCATTAAAAGGAATTTGGATGAGAAGATAGATCATAGGTTGACAATAATGATGGAAGATGAAGGAGTGAACTATCAAGAAACATTAGAGCAGGTGTCCTATTTGGTGTAGAGTTGCAGACAGCTTTAGACCAAGATATCCTCAGCCTTCTCTTGACCCAAAGACTTCTGATCAGTTCTAGCAGTACCAACTTAACATCTCACCCTACTCACCAATAACTTTCAAATCCATGATGTGCACCAAGCACTCAATTACTTCGGCCCACTCAGAACAGCTCAGCTCCCTCTCACTAAGTGCTAATATCCTAATCAAGCATTGCCTTGTTTTTCTTACAGATATCTAGAGGCATAATCATGTTTTATTTCTAGATCCATATGCAAACATTCAACTGACTCCTTTTAGATTTTCATACCAGTGTTCTGAGTAATGAATTAACATGTACGGAGTGTGACAATTCATGTAGCATTCCATAGTTATGCAAAAGGTTCAAAAATAGCTACAATCATTTGCATGCATTCATCTAGATCATATACATTTAGCACACAGTAACGGAACAGAGTTTGGAAGACTAACTTGAAAAGTGTAGACCTGGGGTTTTCTTCTTCAAATGCCTTGGTTCATTTACCCCTTTATTTTTGACCAAGACATACCTGCAACAATCTGATCATTTTATTCCAGCAGGAACCCAAACAACCTTGGGTCCTGTATTAGCCCTAACAGATGTTCTGAACAATTTTCTAGCTGCATTGTCATCAAGTTCCATTAAATAGCAATTAGCCATAAAATGTCCAAGTTTTTCGCAATATCTACATGCACCAACATAATTTTTAATATTATGATGCATATTAACAGGACCGTGAACTCTATGTGCATTTTCATGGAAGTATCTATTTTTATCATGAAAGCTTTGTCTTGTATTCCTTGCCAGCCAGCAATCAGCAATTCTGTGGCCTGGCTTCCCACACTCAAAACAAAAAATAAAATTTCCTTTGAAAATAGATTTATTTCTGCTAAAAGCATCTTGATTCATAGGGAATTTAACAAGTTCAGAGTCAAATTTCCTTCCCTGAGCATGCCAACAGTGGACTGCAATGTGGCCTAATTTGCCACAACAATAACATTGAATCCCCTTTTTCTGAACAGCATGATTTCTAAGATAAATTTTCCCAGCATGTCTTTTACTAGCATTCAGATCATCCTTTTCCATCACTTTACATTCATGCATCACATGGCCAATCTTGTGACAGTAATGACAGATCACTTCCTTTTTGTGTGCATGTGTGTGTGAAGATATCTTATGGGGAACATGCACAGAGGTGGCAGAAGCAATTTTGTTCTTTTGTTTTTCAGTTGTTTTCCAAATTTTCTGAGCAGTGAACTGAAAGATAGGTTGGTCCGAAGAATTGTGAGTATTGGAATTGGAAACAAAAGATGTTTGAGTTATGTTTCCAAAACTCTTTTTATTTGTAGCATTATAGCCTAATCCTTCCTTCTGAAAGTTAACCTTGCTTCCAAGAAGTTTATCTAAATTGTTCCTTCCTTCAACAAATCTAGACAAGGATTCATTAAGATCATTATTTTCTTGTTGGAGAGCTAGGATACTAAACTCATAACTGGCCAAGTCTTCTTCACAGGACTTAATTTGTTGACACATTGCATCATTCAGTTTATTGAGTGTTTCAACTTCTTGTTTCAGTTTGAGCTCATTTTGATTTTCATCAAGAACGCATTTTCCTTTTTCTAAGACAAGAAGTCTTTCCAACATAGCAGTATTCAACTGTTTCAATTCCTCATTTTCTTTTCTCCATTTCTCAGTCTCTGCTTTCAATTTAGTGTTCTCCTTTTCAAGCTTATCGTCATCAAACAAAATATCAGTTAGGAAGCTCTGGTTTTCCTTAACATTTTCTTGCTGGTTTTCTGGTTCATATTTTTCAAGATTTTCCTGAAGTTTTAAATTGACAGCTCTAACAGCCTCGAATTTTTCAGTGATCAAATTGTTTTCACTTTCAAGATTGATTAATCTTTGGTCAGATTCCTGACATTATTTTTTGAGTTTTACGTTTTCAGATTTGACTTGATCGAGTTCTGAATTGATTGAATCTAGATTCGACAATTGTCTTTTGAACATTTCATTTTCAGTTTTTAGAATTTCAATGTTTTCACCTCCAGAGTTAGGATTATCTAGATTATTTAACTTCTTTTTCAGACTTTTATTCTTCTTCCCTAGTTTTTCATAGGATTCTAACAGGTTGGCATAGGCATCTTCCCAATCATTTAAAGTGTAACTAGAGAATGGATTGTTTACCTCTTCAGCATCTTCACTCATCTTGATCACTGCTATGGTTGCTCTCATTAACCATAAAGCAGATGTCATCACTTCTGTTATAGACTGCCATCAATTTGTCCATGATATCTTTAGCAGACCTGTAATTTGTAACAAATGGAAAGATGTCAGAATCAACAGTCCCTTTTAAAATGCCGAGAACTTTCATATTTTCATTATTTTTCATTCTATGTTTGTCCGTCCATTTGGACACATCTTTAGGCATTATGTGTGGACCTTTGGAGACACGATTCCAGATATTAGGATTCACTGAATTGATGAACACGCACAGACTGCCACGCCAGTTAGAGAAGTAAGACCCATTAAAAATCAGAGGATGAGCCATTGGCAAATCGGAAGTAGACGACCACTGATGGTAAATGGTAAATAGAGGAAGAAACCACCGAGAAATGCTAGGAACTACTGTAGATCGTTGGATCTGGAAAGCCAGTAACCCGCTGTGATACCACTTGTTAGATCCAGAGGGGGGGGGTGAATGGATCTTAAATAAGAAGAATTGCCGATTTAAACCTTGTTAAATCTGAACCTCTTTCAACTAGATGAACTACCAATCTGAGAAAGGTACAGTAAAGCACCAAGGAAGACAAGGCAGATTTCTCGGAATAGAAAATGTCTCGGGAATGACCTTGAATTCTTTAAAGGCGATCTGAAAACTAGTGAGCAGTGATACTGAGGCACGCACACACAACTCAACCACTTCAAGGATATGTCAAATCAGGTAATCAATGAGTCGAACAGGCAGCGCGCACCCAACCTGACAAAGACCCCTGTGAGAGAAGTAGAAGGCAGGAGCAAACTCACAAAGGCAAACCACAGAACACCAGAATTTTAGGTAGTTCGGCCAAACCCACAGTCTGCCTACATCCACCCCTCACTCAAACCAAGTGAGGATTCCACTAGCCCAAGCTAGAGTTCAAAGCAGACTCAGTCTGCAACAAACGCTACCTTACAACTTGACCCAGAGGAACACTCTCCTCTCTTCCTCCAAACTGGAGGGAACCACTAGTGACAGCCCGTCACTAGCAACCGAAGACACAGTCTCCCTTCTCCTGAGTCCACAGGAGGAACCCCGACCTCAAACCTGAGGATCGGAAGAACACTAATGAAAATGAAAATAACAAATGAAAAAACAAAAGGAGAAACAGAGACAAATGTAGCTTCGTAGAAGCAACTTGGCTTGGATCTGATCCAGAGGCCAATACAACTCTGATCTTCAGGAAAGGCTCTCTCTTCTTCTCTCTACTCTCTTCTCTGCACTCTCTACCTCTTTCTTTCTTCTTCTTCTCTCAGTATACTCTATGGCTCTCTTGGCGACTCCTTCCTCTTTTTCTTCTTCTGCTGGCTCTCATGTTTTTCTTTCTGGCTGTAAAGCTCTTTTTCTATTATCCACCGTAGTCTCTCACTTTCTTCATGGATCGCGGAAGGTTCCTTCTTATAGAGCTTCTGGCTTGGGTCCCACAAGCTCTTGCTTCTGGCGTGTGGAGAGCTTGTTCCCGCCTTTTCCAGAGATCATGTGCCTCTACTGCGGATGAGATTGTTCCTTGCAAAAGACAGAGTATTGTTTAGGATCACTTGCAGAAATTTTGAGTTCATCACATGGAAGAGCAGACCTTCTATAGACCTTAGGCTTAATTAACCCAGATGTGCACTGACCGTGAAATGTGTAAGCAGGCATATGCACAGACCTAATGTGGTATATGCACGGACCTATTCATGCGTGTAGGTATGAATAGACCTAAAACAAAGTGTGCTACAGTGAAATGTTTTAGATCAGTCTAATATCAACATGCATGAACCTTTGTTGAGAGTCTAAGCACACTCACACCGATCTCAGTTGCTCACAGTCAAAACCGCACAGACCTAGTAGAGAGAAAAGCTCAGTGTAGAGTTTGCACGGACTTTCTATATGCACGAACTTGACCTTCTATATGCATGGACCTTCAGCTGCAGCAATAGAGATTTGCATCGACTTGGTGAGACTTATACTAACGTTTAACCAAAAGTTGCACCGACTTGGTGCAAACCAAACCTCGCACCGAGGCAAGGAATGCACTGACCTGAATAAGAATATGCTCTGACTAATGCATGCGTGAAGCTACAATACTTGCACCGACGTTATATGTGTGCAGAACGAAGTCTGCACAGACCTTATGGAATTAGCGCCGACTCCTTTACCTATATATTATGACCTAAGACACAGAGTACACAGGCCTTGTGAGTGTGCACCGACCATGTGTGAATATAAAAGCCTGCACCGACAAAGTGAATGCATGTAATTAAAGACTTGCACGAACCTTAAACATGCACCGAGTGCACATATGCACCGACCCTATATGCATGAAGTGTAGCTAGCATCGACCTTAGTCAGCCATGACTGGAACTAGTATCGACATAGAGCTAATAGGAATCTGGGATATCTGTACTGACCAGGGTGTGTATCAACTTGTATGTGCATTGACTTTACCTGTCAGAGGTTGACTCACATTAAACAAGTGATGTTGACTTGCTGTCTATTAGTGTTGACCGTTGACTTGAACAAATATCGCATGAACCTAAGATAATGCAAGGCATATCAGGCACACCCTACAGCAGCTTTATTTAATCCAGTCTAAACATGATTCATAAGTTGTCATTATCAAAACTAGATTTCCAACATCGATTTCTGGGGCCAAGTGCACAAGGCCCATTCTGGAGCAGGAATTGGTTGACTGGGCGCTGGCTATTAGACCAAGCGTCCTTGTATTCCGGAAGAGTGGCATTCTGTGGCTGGAACCATATTATCTGTTCCGCTTCAGCCGGAACTTTGGCTATGATCAGCACATTCCTCATTCCTCTTCACAATTTGCATTGCCAAACAGGCACAGAGCCGGGCAAGTTTCAAACGACGATGCCCGAATATGGTGGGACTTCTTCCACTGCCGAGAAGATGTCTCTTTCAGGGTGCCGACCCCTGCTCGCTTTCCCCGTGTCACCCCTGAGTATATCAAGTGGTGGAATGCGCGGACAGGATTCTACCGGAGCTCCCGCCAATAGTGCTGGGCAGTTGTGGAGCACAGATTTCTGGATTTCCAGTCAGAGCCAGCCCTTGACATTGAGCCCTCTTACTTGAAGAAGCTGAAGTCTTGGACCAACACAGAGGTGAGGGCTTATCTGGAAGCCCGGAAAGCTGTGAAGAGCCGTTCGTCCAAAGTCGATCTGAAACTGCTTGCAATCGGAAGGGATGACTTTGTGAAGACGCTTCGGGGATTATGCCGCGTAAGCAGCGAGAGGGTGGTTCTTTAGCAACTCCCTCTACCGGTGGAAGAGCCCATCTCGGTCGTAGCCGACTGGCGTCCCGAGGTTGATAGATTGCATCCTTATCGGACTTTCATCCGTAGGGAGGATAGGCGGGATGCCTTGTATGACAACACCCCTTGGCTGTTCGCGCTTCTTTGCTCGCATGGACTTTCAGTAGGAGGCCCCAGTGAAGCTATTCTGGACCGGCCCCTTCATATCTCTTTCAAGTATGCTTACGGGTGGGGACTGGACCATCTGAGCTTGTATTATCACCTATCTTCTCGTGGCCACACGGACTTGGCGTTGCTGGCCGATCAGTGTGAGAAGATAGGAGACTTATGTTGGCTTATTCGCGAGGCAGCTTCGAGAGACAAAGTGCCGTCGCTATTTTATTGGCCTCTTTTCCCTTTTTTTATGGGGCCAGCAAGTATGTTCTATTTCTTTATTCTGGCCCGTCGGCCAGCTTCTTTTCTTCATTGGCATATATCATTCTCACATTCGTGCGTATGCAGTCTGACCCACTTTGGAGGAGACTCGGCACTTTAGGGAGCTAATAATAAAAGCTCAAAAGTCGACATATTTTGAGGCTCCCAAGCTAGCCCCGACCACGACACCATTGCCTCCTAGTGACTCGCGGAAGCGAACAAGATCCTAATTGAGGGAGGCTATTGGGAAGGCCAAAGCGGTAGTGCCTCGAGTGACACGGGCACGCCGGAGGAAGGCTGCAGAAAAGGAACCAGCAACCGTCCTTCCTCCACTTGTATCTTTTGAAGAGTTCGAGGCTTCTCGTGTGCAGGAGCCTGAAGCTGAAGGTAAGCTCTTCATTCTTTTGTAGTTCATTTGCTTATTCTAGCCACTTCGGCTAATCCTTCTTAGCAGTTGCTGACACAGTTGCTGCGGTCGTCGGGCTAGAGGCAGCAGCAGGTGCCGTGACTGGAGAAGGGGCAGAGGAAGTCCCCATAGCTCCCGTAGAGAGGGATCTACCCTCTCCGACACCCAGGCAGAAGATGGAAGGTAATTTGTAATTTATTCACGAGGACTCTGTGAACCACCATGTCTTCAGTTGGCTTGATTGATTCTTGCCTTAAATTTCAGTCGAGATGCAACCGACATTGCTTCCCGAAGCCAAGGCTGTGGAGGAAATTGCCGCTGGGGAGCAAGGCGAGCTTGTCCCCGAGATTCATTCAACTGACGCTCCCAATGTGGAGCCGATGAAGGAAGTCCCCACTAAGGGTGATATCCCTTCCAGCAAGGTGTCTGCTCCGATGGTGGAGCGCCAGGGATGAGCAGAGGACTCTTCTTCCTCTGAGCAAGTTGATTACAGTGGCGGCTCCAGTGACGAGGTGTTCCCACCGGTGGATACAGAGATCGAGGATGTCGGGGCGTTTTCGGTTTACGAAAGTGATCATATAGCCTTCATCCCACCCCGGTTGGCATGGAGTGGTCCTAGGCTGTCAGGGTCACTTGTAAGTGAAGGGGCTGGAGCCACAGAGGCCGCCCTTGGAGGCTTGAGCTTAGTGCCAACTGAGGTGAGAAATCTCCTACTAACTGCATGTTGTTGCTCTTCCCTCCTTTTCATATCAGCTGTTTGACATATATAGGTTTCCAGTGCAGACTGAGGTGGTGCTGCCAACCATAACGGTGCAGATACCTCTCCCGACTCTAGGTGCGGGTCACCTAACTTTTCTGCCAGTCTTGCGGCCTATCGCCCTGCGATACCCCAAAGACTATGCGGCAGCAGCGGGTCTAGAAGGACCTAGAGCACGTGTGAGGACCGATGAGTTGGCGACAATCGTGGAACCTCAGCCACTTGAAGCCGCATGACAGTTGGCCCTGGAAAAGAGTGGCCCTCCCGAGGTCGAGGCGGGAGAAATTGTTGAAGAAGAAGTCGAGAGTTCAGGGGCCTTGGCTCTTATTGCCGAAACTGGCCATATGGAGGTCGGCCAGGCCGGGGGCGAGGAGTAGGTATCCTCAGCTATTGATGCTCCCATTGCAGCTCCATCTCAAGAGACTGGCAGGGAGGTTGCCGTCATCGAGACTCCGACTGTGGCATCAGCTACTGCAGTCAGTTCCAGTGTGAGCACCTTGCAGATCATGCCATCATCATCTTCTAAGGCGGGCAACAATATCTGGGCTGTCGTGGATAGCAGAGTAGACTTCGAGCTTCCCGAGACGTCACCACTTGGTCTTCGGTCATCCAGCGACCTAGTGTGGTAATTCTTGGGGACCCTTCAGTAGACTATAGTGGCCAGCAGAGATTTGACTTATGTTCAACTGCGGGGCTTGGTAGAGCACCTGTCCCGCTCACTGTTAGCTTTTGGCTGCCCCATGGATGACTGGACGCCACGGGTACTACTGCTGTTGAAGTATGTGAACAGAAGGGAATTTCTAGGCCGAGAGGTAGCTGATCAGATGACGTCCATAACATTGGAATGGGCTGAATGCCGGACTGCTCTCACCTCTTTGAGAGGGACTACGGTGCAGATGAGAGATGTCACCAGTACTTCTTCACAGCGCCGAACTTTCCTTGTAGCCCTGATGGCAGAGCTGCAAGCTGAGCTTTCCAGGGCCAAGGCCGAGCTTTAGGAGACCGGGCGTCTGGAAGCCCAGAGTATAGAGGAAGTGGAGATGGCCGAAGGACAAGCCGCTTCTCTCGAAGAGAAGCTATCCCAGCTGGAGGCTGCCGAGTCTCGACTACAAGAGCTAACCCGCCACCCTTCCTTGGGTATTTTAGAGCTAGAGCACATCTTCCGACACCCGCTGCAATAGTCTCTTCCATTTGCCTTTTTGTCTAGTGGACTTCATGTACCTCGGGGTATGCCCCGCGTAACATGTATCTTGTTGCTCTACAAGAATGAAATATCTTCACTTGCTGCCAAATGACGACTTCATCATTTTTTTTATTCTTTTCCTCTTTTCTTTTTTATTTACCAGTTAACTTAGTCCGAGTATGTAAGTCACTAGGGCAGGAGAGCGCTCACGCCTTCAGCGAAGGGGTGAGGTGTCTACTCCACCACGTCGTAACTACTCTCGGGGCCAAGCAATGGCTAAAGTAGGCCAAAAAAGTTCGAAGGACGAAAGTGTAGAGGCCTCCTAGGACCGGGAAATAAGGTTAGAAGGCTTGTCAGCCAAACTCGCCGATGGTGATGAAAACTGAGGGTAGGGTTTATTCATCGACATAGGCTACATGTCGAAGCAAAGGGGGCTTATTGGTCAACGAGGATGAAAAGTCCAGGCTAAGGGAAGTGTTGACCGATCTTGCCGATGATGATAAGGGTCAGAAGGAGGTTGACCGATCTTGCCGATGGTGGCAAGGGTCGTAAGGAGGCTGACCGATCTTGCCGATGATGACAAGGGTCAGAAGAAAGTTGAGCGATCTTGCCGGTGATGACAAGGGTCGCAAGAATATTGATGGATCTTGCCGATGGTGACAAGGGTCAGAAGGAAGTTGACCGATCTTGCCGATGATGACAAGGGTCAGAAGGAAGTTGACCGCTCTTGCCGATGATGACAAGGATCGCAAGGAGGTTGACTGATCTTGCCGATGGTGACAAGGGTCAGAAGGAAGTTGACCGATCTTGCCGATGATGACAAGGGTCGCAAGGAGGCTGACCGATCCTGCCGATGATGACAGGGGTCTGAAGTAGGTTGACCGATCTTGCCGATGATGACAAGGGTCAGAAGTAGGTCGACCGATCTTGCCGATGATGACAAGGGTCGCAAGGATGCTGACCGATCCTGCCGATGATGACAAGGGTCAGAAGTAGGTCGACTGATCTTACCGATGGTGACAAGGGTCGCAAGGAGGCTGACTGATCCTGCCGATGATGACAAGGGTCAGAAGTAGGTCGACCGATCTTACCGATGACGACAAGGGTCGCAAGGAGGCTGACCGATCCTGCCGATGATGATAGGGGTCAGAAGTAGGCCGATCGATCTTGCTGATGACGACAAGGGTCGCAAGGAGGCTGACCGATTCTACTGATGATGACAAGGGTCAGAAGTAGGTTGACCGATCTTGCCGATGACGACAAGGGTCACAATGAGGCTGACCGATCCTGCCGATGATGACAAGGGTCAGAAGTAGGTCGACCGATCTTGCCGATGATGACAAGGGTTGCAAGGAGGCTGACCAATCCTACCGATGATGACAAGGGTCAGAAGTAGGTCGATCGATCTTGCCGATGACGATAAGGGTCACAAGGAGGCTGACCGATCCTGTCGATGATGACAAGGGTAAGAAAATCTTACCGATGATGACAAGGGTCGCAAGGAGGCTGACCGATCCTACCGATGATGATAGGGGTCAGAAGTAGATTGGGAACTTTTAAAACATCACTTTACTGACTTAAGCGCCCTTTCAGGTTTTTGCCAAAGCCAGCCCCCTCTTGCTTTTGCCTACGCGCCCTTTCGGGTTTTCACGTGGTGGGGTACCCGATTTTGCCTATGGCGGCCTTTCGGGTTTTCACCACAGCCAGGTTATGGCCATTTTTGTCCTTGTCCTAGTGTAGGAACAAGTCCGGCGAGGCACCTCTATTTTAAGCCTCATTTATTTTTATTTTCTTTCTTTCTTTTTTTTTGGTTCACGGAATGAATCCAGGATGAACACACGTTCGCTTGTTGACAACGGATGAGGGCTTCGTGTTAGTGAGATGTCGACTAGCCTTGCTGATGGTGGCAAGGGCCGATCACAGGTTTGTTCATCGACACTAGTTTGAATGTCGAAGCAAAAGTAGATTCATTAACAAGGATGAAAGGTCCAGATTAAGGGAATACTGACCGATCTTGCCAATGGCGGCAAAGGTCGAGAGGAGGTTCATTGGCATTGAACCAAATGCCGTAGCAAAGGATAGGTTTATTAACGAGGACGTAAGGTCCAAGTTAAGGGAAAATGTCGACCGGCCCCGCCGATGGTGGCGAGGGTTGAAAGCGGGTTTATTTATTGACATTGGTTAAGTGTTTTAAGCAAGGGATTGGTTTATTCATCAATGAGGATAGAAGGTCCAAGTTAAGGGGAGGGGTTGACCGGTCTTGCCGATGATGGCAATGGTCGGAAGGATATTGATGAAAAGATCTCCGGTAGGGTCTAGGGTGATCACCCTTTCCGGAGTTTCATTAGGATGGGTTGAAAAGGGACTTTAAGTTACCACATTACTGACTTAAGCGCCCTTTCAGGTTTTCGCCGAAGCCAGCCCCCTCTTGCTTTTGCCCACGCGCCCTTTCAGGTTTTCACGTGACGGGGTATGCGATTTTACCTGCGGCGCCCTTTCGGGTTTTTGCCACAGTTAGGTTATACTCGTTTCTGCCCTTGTCCTAATGTAGGAACAAGGCCGGTGGGGCACCTCTATTTTAAGCCCCCTTTTTTTCCCTTTTTTTTTTACATAACAGGAGGACGTTGAGAGGGTCGGCTAGGACGCGAGGCCTTGCACCGAGAAAGGGGATTTATTCGTTTGCAAGGAGGCAATGCTAACATAAAGGGAAGATTTGAGCCGATTCGGGCGTAAGGCCCGCAATGGCAATGTTGTAGGAGGGTCGGCTAGGACACGGAGTCTTGCGCCGAGAGAGAGGGTTTATTCGTTAGCAAGGAGGTAATGCTAACGCAAAGGATAGATCTGTGCCGATTCGGGCATAAGGCCCGCAATGGCATTGTTGTAGGAGGGTCGGCTAGCACACGAAGTCTTGCGCCGAGAGAGAGGGGGTTTATTCATCAGTAAGGAGGCAATGCTAACGCAAAGGATAGATCTATGCCGATTCGGGCGTAAGGCCCGCAATGGCATTGTTGTAGTAGTGTCGGCTAGGACACGAAGTCTTGCGCCGAGAACAAGGATTTATTCGTTAGCAAGAAGGCAATGCTAACGCAAAGGATAGATCTGTGCCGATTAGGGCGTAAGGCCCGTAATGGCCATGTCATTTTTTATGTCATTATATTTATATATATATATATATATATATATATATATATATACATATATATTGGAGCTCTGCCAGGACGGAGTGCCACTAGGCCAAGGTAGGTAGAGCTCAGCCAGGGCGGAGTGCCACTAGACTAAGGTAGGTAGAGCTCAGCCAGGGCGGAGTGCCACTAGACTAATGTCAATAGAACTTAGCTAGGGCGGAGTGCCACTAGACTAAGGCAGGTAGAACTTAGCCAGGGCAGAGTGCCACTAGACTAAGGTCGGTAGAACTTAGCTAGGGTGGAGTGCCACTAGACTAAGGTAGGTAGAACTTAGCTGGGGCAGAGTGTCACTAGACTAAGACACGTAGAACTTAGCTAGGGCGGAGTGCCACTAGACTAATGTAGGTAGAACATAGCCAGGGCGGAGTGCCACTAGACTAAGGTAGGTAGAACTTAGCTAGGGCGGAGTGCCCCTAGACTAAGGCAGGTAGAACTTAGCTAGGGCGGAGTGCCACTAGACTAAGGTAGGTAGAACTTAGTTAGGGCGGAGTGCCACTAGACTAAGGCAGGTAGATCTTAGATAGGGCGGAGTGCCACTAGACTAAGGTCGGTAGAACTTAGCTAGGGCGGAGTGCCACTAGACTAAGGTAGGTAGAACCTAGTTAGGGCGGAGTGCCACTAGACTGAGGCAGGTAGAACTTAGCTAGGGCAGAGTGTCACTAGACTAAGGCCGGTAGAACTTAGCTAGGGCGGAGTGCCACTAGACTAAGGCAGATAGAGCATGGCCAGGGCAGAATGTCACTAGACCAAGGTAGGTAGAACTTATCTAGGGCGGAATGCCACTAGACCAAGGTAGGAAGAGCTCGGCTAGGGCAGAATGCCACTAGACCCAGGGTAGGGAGAGCTCGCCCAGGCGGAGTGCCACTAGACCAAGGTAGGTAGAACTTAGCTAGGGCGGAGTGCCACTAGACTAAGGCAGGTAGAACTTAGCCAGGGTGGAGTGCCACTAGACTAAGGTCGGTAGAACTTAGCTAGGGCGGAGTGCCACTAGACTAAGGTAGGTAGAACTTAGCTACGGCGGGATGTCACTAGACTAAGGCAGGTAGAACTTAGCTAGGGAAGAGTGCCACTAGACTAAGGTCGGTAGAACTTAGCTAGGGTGGAGTGCCACTAGACTAAGGCAGATAGAGCTCGGTCAGGGTGGAATGTTACTAGACCAAGGTAGGTAGAACTTAGCTAGGGCGGAGTGCCACTAGACTAAGGTAGGTAGAACTTAGCTAGGGCGGAGTGCCACTAGACTAAGGTAGGTAGAACTTAGCTAGGGCAGAGTGCCACTAGACTAAGGTCGGTAGAACTTAGCTAGGGTGGAGTGCTACTAGACTAAGGTAGGTAGAACTTAGCTAGGGCGGAGTGCCACTAGACTAAGGCAGGTAGAACTTAGCCAGTGTGGAGTGCCACTAGACTAAGGTCGGTCCTGGTCATTCTGAGAATGCCGGTTGAGCTGTGTGATACAGCTTCAGGTGTTTTTCATTAAGGGGACAGAACTGGATGACTCCTTTGTGATCTACAAGGACGTACGCACCCCCTTCATATACTCAACGGATGACGTATGGTCCAACCCAGTTTTCAACCAATTTCCCTTTGGGGTTGGAGGCCATCACTTCTCTTCTTTTGACCATCACTAGGTCACCCTTCTTGAACTCTCGACCGTTGACCAGCTTGTCAAAAGCACTGGCCATGCGAGCTTGGTAGAGTTGAATATTTTGTTGCGCGCAAAGACGCTTTCCTTCGAGCTCGGCAAGCTCTTCCAGTCTTCTTTCCATATTGGTCTATTCATCACTAGCCAAACCATGCTGGATGGCGACTCACAGTCAGGGGACTTCCAATTCAATCGGCACCACAGCCTCCGACCCATATACGAGGGAGAATGGTGAACAGTCGGTTGGGTTTTATAGACCGTACGATAGGCCCACCGCGCTTCGTACATTCTTTCTTTCCAGTCCTTTTTATTAGACTTGACAGTCTTTGCCAGCAGTGTGCATAGTGTTTTATTGAAGGCTTCTGCAAGTCCATTGGCTTGAGGGTTGTAGGGGAACGAGGTCCTCCAGTCAATCTTATATTTATCAGCTAGTCGATAAACCTTCTGATTTCTGAAGTGGCTGCCATTGTCAGAGATAATTTGGCTGGGGACCCCAAACCGGAATATTATGTTCTGCCGGAAGAACCTTGCGACCAGTTCTCCCGTTACATCTCTTAGCGCAACGGCTTCTGCCCAGCTGGAGATGTAATCTGTGGCGGCTAAGATATATCCGCACCCTGACGAGGATGCTGGCAGTGGCCCTACCACGTTCGTGCCCCATTGGGCGAACCACTAACTTGGTAGGGTGGGGTGTAGCGGCACCGGCGGTCTCTTGGACATGTTGGCATGCTCTTGACATTTTTGGCAAGCTTTAGCAAACTTGCAGCAATCATCAAACATGGAGGGCCAATAATAGCCCAATTTCTTTATTTCAATTTTCATTTTCGGCCTGGCCTGGTGCGCTCCAGCTGACCCGACATGGACCTCTTGCATTACCTGCCCGGGTTCTGCTGGAGACAAGCAGCGGAGCAGAACTTTCCTTTTGGCATCGGCCATTATTCGGAACAAGGTTCCACTTCTCATCTCGTAGGAGTCTTTGACCCTTAGGAGCTTCATTCTTTATTCTTTTTCTTTTGGAAGCTGTTGGCACTGGAACCCACGCAGAAGGTGCTCCCGCCAGTCGGGCTGCTGAACTTCTTCTACAGCTGCCGCTTCATTCTCTTGTTCATCGGCCAGAACCTCCATCATACTGGGGACCTGGCGACGGTTGATTACAGCTATATTTAAGCTTGTGTCTGGTGGGACTGCCAAAGAACTATCCAACTTTGCGAGGGCATCTGCTTGAGCATTCTATCCTCGGTTAATGTGCTTGATTTCGATGAAATAGAATCGCGCCATCAATCGGAGGGCTAGTTGATAATACAGGAGGAGCTCTTACTTCCACACCTTGAACTCTCCCTCCAGCTGTTTTATAACTAGCATGGAATCTTCGAATGCTTCCAACATTTGGATCTCCATAGACAGAGCAATCTGCAACCCGATGATCAGGGCTTCATATTCTGCTTCATTGTTTGTGCATGGCTTGTTTATTGAGCAAGATGTATATATAACTTCTCCTTCTGGAAATTTCAGGACTATGCCTACCCCCGCCCTGACTCTGGCTGACCCAGTAGCTGAGTGTCAATTCTAGAAGCATCGTCAAAATACAGCTGCCATAGAGAGGGCTGTACCTAGCCGACCTCTAGGGTTTCATCTTCAGGAAGCTCTGGTTCCAGCGGGCAGTCTTCAGGTACTGGATGCTCAACAAAGAAGTCTACAATAGCTTGGCCTTTGACGGCCTTTTGTGGTATGTAGGAGATATCAAACTCCATAAGGATCACCGCCCATTTGCCCAAACAACCTTTGAGTGCCGGTTGGGACATGATATACTTTAGCGGATCCGCCTTGGAGATCAGCCTAATCTCATGTGACAGCATGTAGTGTCGGAGTTTCTTGACAGTGAAGACCAGTGCCAAGCAGATCTTCTCAATGTGGGTGTATCTCTCCTCAGTTCTGACTAATCTTCGACTGAGGTAGTAGAGGGCTTGCTCTTTCCCTTCTTCATTGTTCTGGGGTAGCATTGCCCCCAGGGAGTCATATGTGGCTGCGATGTACAAAACCAGCGGCCGTCCTTTCACCGGTGCACTTGTGGACGCACTAAAATTCAGAAAGAATCGGTTCATTCGTTGATCGGGGTTAATTCGTTTATTTAGTGCGAGGGCGTGCCAGTCACAAAGTGAGGATTTATTCAGGCTTCACGGAAGCCCATGGTGCGCTCGATCTGACTAATCAGACAATTGTATAGTTCAAGTCGGGACCGAAACTCGTCGTGCCATAAAGGCCACGATGTTATTTACATCTCCCATACGGGGGAACACCCTTGATTGATTACCGGGAATAAGGGCCCTACGGCCTGAGATTCATGGTAACAAAGCGAGAACAATGATCTCGGATCACGTTTAAACAAACCCACGTTGGGACGTAAAATGTTCATAGATACGTATATGTTGGTCACTCACGGACCATTTCATGTTCGGACGGAAGTCCGCATTTGTAGCGTCGAAGACGACGATAAAACCGTACGGATGTCTGCCGTAGGTATGGCAAGTTTAATGCGGATGCGGGATCGGATCCCGGAAGAAGTGGGTCAAGCTGATGAATTACCGGCCCAAGAGGTGCCCGGATCATGACCATGTCGGGGATTCCGAGGTCCACGTCCGATACCAAGGGGCATCATTGCTTTTCTCTTCACGCATAGTCTGGGGGAGAGGGTTGTTAAGTGTGAAACCCGATGTCACGCCTGGGGCGTGACACCCGAACTCGCCAACGTGCGCCCTCGCACGCGGATTGACCTGCGCAGTCAAGTCACAGGGTTCGACCTGCCCGGTCAGGTCGCGGGGGTCAAGGGGGCAGCGCCCCCGGAACAAAACTTTTAGTTATAGCAGGGGTAATATTTGATTATTGGCTTCATATTCCTTTCATTCGTTTTATCCATTAGCTTAAAGTCTTTTCTCTTGTCAGTTAATCATTCTTTCTCTTTTAGGCACGCCAGTTTAAGGAGACACCAAGAGAAGATAGGGTGCGCCGGTTAAATGGAAAGTGGGATGCGCACAGGTTTAAGGAAGCCAAGGGGCGCGCCGGATAAGGGGATGCCAAGGGGCTCACCAGTTAATGGTCAATGAACAGTATGGCACGCCGAAATAAGCACAATGGGAGGGTGCGCCGGTTTAATGGGATCCCAAGGGGAAGAAGGGCGCGCCGATTTAATGTGTTCAAGAAGAGGGGCGCGCCGGATAAGGGAGCAAGGGGGGGCGCGCCGGATTAGCCAATAAAAGGAGGGCGCGTGGGATTAGGTTCAAGAAGAATGGCGCGCCAGATTATCAAGGTGAATAGTAAGGGGGCACTATTCATCCCAAGATTTCGAGAATGGTTTTGAGTGTAGAGTTAAACCGGCACGGGGGGTGAGCGCGCCAGATTAGCCCGCGCCAGATTGGAGGCACGCCGGGTTAAGCTCTATGGGTTTTATTTCATTCTGTTTGATTCTTTTTGCTTTTGTTCTTATTTTTTAACCTGCAGATTGATCAAATGGATGTATTATTTGTTCGATTGACACTTTAAATCAATAGAGTGCTTCTGATCATTTGTTGAGGTGAATGAGTACGTGTATTTGGATGTTTTACTCGAGGGGTTTATTATGTAGGAACTCAGAGATTTAGCTTGATTCAGGGGCTTAGTTTGTTCATCTGTTCTTACGTGTTCTTCGTCTGGCAAAATTTGGGCAGCATCTCCCAGGGACTGAAGCTTACCAGAGAAAAATGGGGAACACCAAACGGATTGCTCTAGGGTGAACCTCAAAACTCGGAGTGAGGCCTCCGTTAACCCATAAGTGCTTATGGAGGCTCGAGGACTAGCCTTCAAGAGCTCCAGCAGCTCACGGGTGGTGATTTTGTGGAAGTCCCACAGGGACGGATGTTCGCCATGAATAGCTATGAGTGTTCACCCTTCGAACGGGTTCCCTCAAAGTTCATGCCACAAAAGGGGCAAGCTCTCGAGGACCCCGGGTGATGCAGAAAATTGAGAGAAAGAAAAAAAACTAAAGGAAAGGGGAAGCCAGATCAGAGCAACAAAACATTGTGCATGCTTACAAAGCCACTATTTTATTCATCCTCAGGGGAAAGGAGGGAAGACAGGTACAAAAGGAGATCTACCCCAAAAGCACAGGGAAGAATACAATGGAGAAGATAAAAAAAACTAGAGGTTGAGGTGGGGGAGAGAAGAAGATACACCGGTGGGGGAGAAGGAGGAACAGAGCACAAGCTCCCCCCTTCTCTCCCTTCTCTCTTTCTCACCCTCTCTCTCCTTTTTCTTCACCTTGCAGATATGAATGGATGGAGCTTCTTCTTCTCTTCGGACGCCGGAGACCTTAGCCGAAACAACCAGCCCCCCCTTTCAGTCTCTCCTCCAGCCTCTCCTCTTTCTTCACAACGCTGCCCCTTTTATAGAATGGCCAGCTTGGGAGCATTCCTGCACTTCCACCTCATCCGCAATGAAGTTGGGAGTTGACTCGATGCGCTGGACGATGCTGGTTCGCGCCGTACGCTGCCGTTCATCTGAGGACGGGATGTTCGCAGGTCTGCCGGGGGTTGCTTCGTCGTTGCCGCTTCTGTGCTGTCGAACGGAGGTAGAAGCAGAGCCATGGGCATTGAATGTTCTCTGTGCGTCGCATTTATGCTAAACAGAGCATCGGTTGGCAGACGGGACAGGATGGGGTTAAACTCATTTACATTTGGTGCGCCGTATTAAGAAGAGGATATTGTGATGGGTTCTCCAAAAGTAGCGCGCCGTATTAATTTTTTGGCCTTCAAATGGCCACGCCGCTTTAGCATTTGAAGGAGAAGCTTTTAAAAATGGGCAAATGGGTACTTCGGTTAAAACGGCGCAACCGGGGGCGTGCCGGATTAAACTTTTGCAAAGGGGCGCCGTATTAGAGCATAAAGGGGGCGCGCCGTATTAACAAAGCAAGGGGCGCGCCGGATTGATGCTCTACGGTGTCGTTTTAAGCCTCAAAGTGATTCTTCTCAGAAGCGCGGCCATTTATATGAACGTTGGCATTCCCTGAATGTTTTAGTTGAGATGCATGGCCTCCGCAATGTTCCGTTCGTAGCTTTTGGGGCTCGGTCCAGACTTTGCGTGACTTTCGATGCATGCCAGGCTGTGCCCGAGTTCCCGCCTTTTCTTTGATTCTGCTCTCGGCATGGCCGGTCGTAGAATTGTGGCCGTATCTTCTGCCCGGGGGCTTCCTTAACGGATGGCGGACCACCAAGTGAGTTCTCATCCTGGTTGGGCGAGGTATGGGTTTGTTCGGCCCTCTCGTCTTCGACTTGCGCTTGAACGCGTAGACGCGAGTGTCGTATGATCATCATTGTCATTTTTTGACGTCCATAAATGCCCCCCACTCGTGGGTGGCGCAAACGAGGGACGAGTGCGCGGGGCCCGCGACTCTAGAGCTCTTCGACAGGACGTCTATTCTTTCGAGCCAGTGGGATGCTGGTCCGATGCGAATTCACGGGAAAGCGCTCACTCCTTCAGCGAAGGGATGAGGGGATCGCTTCACCGCATATGCACGCGGACTGAGATGTCGGAGTGGGGGTTTAGTCATCGGCATGGGGTGAATACCGAAGCGAGAACAAAGGGTCTATGCGTCGTCTCGGGCCTAAGGCCCAAAGCAACTTAGACGAGGCCAATCCCAAGGGGGAGTTGTTGACTCGTGCTGGGTTTAGGAAAGTTGTTCATTCACTGACTCGGACGGAGGTCCGAGCCGAGCAAAGGGGATGCGCCTTTTTTGTTCATGGACTGGGATGGATGGTCTGAGCCAAGCAAGGAGGGGTTTCTTTATGTTCATGGACTTGGACGGAAGGTCTGAGCCAAGCAAAGGAGGTCCCTTTTTTATTCATCGACTTGGACGGAAAGTCCGAACCAAGCAAGGAACCATTGTCTCTTGGTATTTTCGTTGGTACGAGGGCTGGTGCCAACGCAAGGAGCAATGGTTGATTCCCCAATCCCGGACGAAAGGTTCCGGTGAGGTGTTCTTCGTCAGTGCCGACAGGATGTCAAGAGCTGACATGGTTGATTCGTCTATTGAAATATTCGTTGGTACGGGCTGGTGCCAACGCAAGGAGAAAAGGTTGATTCCCCAATCCCGGATGAAAGGTTCGGGTGGGGTGTTCTTCGTCAGTGCCGACAGGATGTCAGAGGCTGACATGGTTGATTCGTCTATTGAAATATTCGTTGGTACGGGGCTGGTGCCAATGCAAGGAGAAAAGGTTGATTCCCTAATCCCAGATGAAAGGTTCGGGTGGGGTGTTCTTCGTCAGTGCCGACAGGATGTCAACAGCTGACATGGTTGATTCATCTATTGAAATATTCGTTGGTAGGGGGCTGGTGCCAACGCAAGGAGAGAAGGTTGATTCCCCAATCCCGGACGAAAGGTTCGGGTGGGGTGTTCTTCATCAGTGCCGACAGGATGTCAGAGGCTGACATGGTTGATTCGTCTATTGAAATATTCATTGGTAGGGGGCTGGTGCCAACGCAAGGAGAAAAGGTTGATTCCCCAATCCCGGACGAAAGGTTCGGGTGGGGTGTTCTTCGTCAGTGCCGACAGGATGTCAAGAGCTGACATGATGAGGGCATCTCATGACACTCCCTCTAGCTCGGGTTGACTACACACTTTTGTTATGGGTTGGCTGTGATCTCTACATGTTATCTTCCTTTTCATGATCCCATCTTATGTATTTTCATTTTTATTGAGTCTTATCTTATGCACTTTCTTTTATTGAGTCATGGTGACTAGTCTATTTCTCTTATTTTGTGTAATTGGGCCTTAGTATCTTAGCATGGGCCTAATGGGTTGAGTCTAGGACTTGTTGGGTCTTTTGTTTAAATGTCAAGGTCATCTTGGTCATGTAAAGAATGGTTGCCTATAAATAGGCCCCATCTCTCTCCATGTAATCACCTTTTGATGAATATTGAAGAAATCCCTTTCAAATCTCCAAAGTTCTCCCCTCCTCTCTCTCTCTCTAGCTCTCCTTCTCTCTCCCCCAAGGAAAGGGGCGAACCTCTCCCTCTCTCCTCCCCCTCCCCACTACTTCCAACCCCCACCTACCTCCATTAATACCACAAAACTTCCCACAACCCCCCCTTTACTCCCCATCTAGTCCCAATAACCCTCCACCAATCTAAGCCCTACTTCCCAACCACCACCTACCCCATTCACTTCCCTAGGCACCTCTCCATCTTCCCAAGGCTGAAGGGGTCCCTCCCAAGGCCATTTTTTGAATCTCCCTCCCATCTCTCCACCCCCATACCAGCTCCAGGTTGACCTCCCCTTCCCTCCCATAGCCAAGTTCGCCCCCATCCTCCTCTCACACTCACCCTCTCTCTAGTGCACACCCACCCCCCATCTCCACCTCTAGCTGCTCCAGCCCTCCCCTCTCCATCTATCCCTGCCACTCCAGACCCCCTGAAGCCCTAGCCACATCCTTCCCATCTTCCCCATCCATCAGCCAACCTCCCTCTTGCTGAGTTGCTCCTCTCCTACACCATTTGCCACCACCAAGTTGCAGCTCCATCAGCAGTTGGCAGGCAGCAAGATCGGGTCCTGGAAGCAGCTTCATCTCCGACACTTCCCCTCATCTTCTGGTGGCATGGCATATACCGTTGGAAAGGTCGTCCAAGGAGGTTTCTAGGCGAGGTGGTTTCATCTTCGTCCGAGCACCGAGCTGCCGGTAGGAGCGATTCTCCCTCGACTGCGCAGGATCTCATAGGCAGGGAACCAGAACGAGAGTGGAAGCTCGACCACGATGAACATTTTGGGATTCAGATCAAGTGTTCTTCAGAAACAATCTTCCCTCTCAAGTCCTCTTTCATCCTCAAGAAGCGGATCTGCATTTGGACATCGGCATTTAATGTTACGAATTTTCTACTCCAAGGTGTCAGGTCAGTTTTCAGGAGCCAGAACCGACACCCCTCTACTCATCTGATTGCCTCGGTCTTCTCCAACATCTTCCGACCACGCCGTTAGTGCTGACGGAAAGAAGACTCGACCACGGTTCCAACGGTTTAGGTCTCGTCTCAATCTGAGTTTGGTAGAGATCGTGGCACCCTCTGCAACAGGCCACATTGTTCTGCACCAGATAGAGGCAGAACCAATCTATCCGGTTCCAGACTCTGCCTCGGCCAGTAACGATTTTACCAAGCTCAGAAAAAATTCAAGAGTCATCCCTGGTCAGTGCAGAGAGTTTTGGAAGTGGTTTCGTCAAATTCAGAGCTCCGCTGGACCTGTGGCGGTGCCAACAACAGCAACCTGTCCAGTTTTCCTGAAGCTAGCTGATTCGGTGCAACTCGGCGAGTCGGCTTTTCTCTCTTATTTTCCCCACCCTGCCTGGCCGGCTTACAGCCCCTCCCTGCGAGGAGGTAGTGTTTGGTTGTAATAGCTTAATCCCCACTCCACGATCACCCCTCCTGCGAGAGGCATAGTGTTGTACTCTTTGCACTTTCAGGTCAAGCTACATCGCCGCGGCGATCGGGTGTATACCCTCGCCTCCCAGCGCGCCCTCGTCTCCGAGCGGGATCGGTGTCTTCACACCGATCAGGTGAGCCTCTGATACTAACCTTGATAGCCTTACTTCTATGAGTTTAGTATTGCTTTGATTGCTCATCGGACGGTGAGAAGAGGGCCCGTACTTGTATGTTCGTTTGATGGTGCCCACCACGGACCGGGAAAGAGTGCCACCCCAAACCCCACCCTGCGGGCCAGCCGCCCACTAAGTTGAGAATCCTAGACTCTTTGTGGTCAGCCTAAGCCAACTAAGTCCATTAAACTCATTGGGTCCCGCCTCGGACCCTTGCCATCATCCCCCGGCCCCGCCGGGTGATCGCGTGTGCCGTGTGAGTAAGACGCTATTGTGACAATCATTGGAGTGCTTGTATGCTTGTGGATCTTGGTCCTAGGTTGTTCATTACATACTTAGTCATCCTTGGGCTGTGCCACATCAAGTGGTATCAGAGCGGTCAAAGGTTTGTCCTTACAAGTCTTGTCTTGGGTCACACTAAGTCTTTCATAGGTGCATCCGCACACCCTTGCATAGCCCTCCCAACTTTGCATGACCACTCGTAGTGGATCCCATTATCAAGTCAATCCCTCCTCTTCTAATACCACCATGAATCCCAATCCCCAAGGAAATCCCGCTCACAATGAGCATGAGCTTCCCGACCACATGAGATTTCTTGTGGAAGGTATGACCAATATTATGGGACGGCTTGATGATATAACGGCCCGGCTTGAGCAAATTGAGGAAAATAGGCCTCCTCCAAGGGTAGGAGATAGGAGAGAACCACCTCCACATGTGGAGCCAGCCATAGGAGAGTTCAATCTTGACCACCCTCCCGAACCGGAAAGAGACCCACCTCCTAGAAGGAATGAGAGACTCCCCCGGGACAACCCGGATGACCAACTAATGAGACTTTTGAAAGTCGATGCACCCACCTTTGATGGGTCTCATCATCCGAGCATCTACTTAGATTGGGAGGCAGCCATGGACCAATATTTTGATTGGTACCCAATGACCGAGGATAGGAGAGTCCGGCTTGCAAAAATGCAATTAACCAAACTATCCAAGACTCATTGGATGAATGTTGAGACATTAAGGATAGTTAGGAGGGAAGCTCCCATCACCACATGGGGGGCCATGAAAGACCAACTCAAACTCAAATATGTCCCACCCTCCTACCATCAAAACCTCCTAGATGAGTGGCAAGCCTTGACCCAAGAGGGAAAGACCGTTATGGAGTACATTGAGAAGTTTGACTACTACCTTCTCAAGTGTGGAGTCCAAGAGGACCCCGCCGTCACACTCTCCCGCTTTAGGAATGGACTTCAATTCCATATCAAAAAGGAGTTATTCATGCGTTAAGTAGCCACTTTAGAGCAAGCCTACCAAGTAGCTCGGGATGCCGAGAAATTCTCTCGGTATACACGAATGGTTCCCCCTCGGGGGATGGAATCTAAAGCCATGGCACCTCGGGCCAACCCTCCACCTCCCCAAGGAGGCCTCCTTCCCACACCCATGGGAGCTCCTCCCACCCGGGTCACCCCTCCTAGTGGCACTCCACCACCCCGCCCCACAAGTGGGCCCCTAAACACAACTCCCAATAGGCCCAATCCGACACCCACTCCCCCTCACACTAAGATGGCCCCAAACCATCAAAATGGGCAGCAATGCTTCAGGTGCTATGGGTATGGACACTTTGCCAATCAATGCCCCACCAAGGGAGCATCTAACTTGCTCATAGAGGAGACCAACCCCCAACCCCAAGCTGAATTTGAAGGGGAAGTTGAGGTATATGAACCCTCTCTTGAATGGGAGGAGGAGTATGAGAACCACTACATAGAGACCAACCAAGAACAACTCCCTCCACCCACCGACTCCCACCTCGGAGTGGTTAGGTGCACCCTCACTCAAACCCAAGAGCATGATTGGAGAAGAAACACCATATTCCATACCTACATACGGATAGGGAGCCATGTTAGGAAGGTCATCTTGGACAATGGGAGTAGTGTGAATGTGGTGTCACCCGATACCGTCAAACTTTTGGGCCTTACCACCTCCCCACATCCCCACCCATATCGGGTAGCATGGATTGATACCACCTCCATACCCGTTAGTGTTCGTTGCCTTGTCCCCATTACATTCCAATCCTATCAAGGCCAAGTGTGGTGTGACATCCTACCAATGAAAGTTGGGAGTATACTCCTAGGACGACCTTGGATCTACGATGTAGATGCCACCTTTCTAGGAAAGACAAACACTTGCATCTTCATTCATGAGGGGAAGAAAATCCAACTCAACCCCTCTCCACCCCGCCCCCTCCCCAAGAAGGCATCCCCCTCCCTTGAGGGATCCCCTACCCCTCCCACTATTCCAAACCCACCAAACCCCACCCCATCAAACCCTAATCCTAGTATGATCAATAAGCCTCCTAGGAGCCTACACCTCATCACAAAGAAAGAATTTGAGGAAGAGACCAACCAAGGGGGACAAGTGTGTGCCATTGTCATTTGCCTCGGGGATTCCACCCCAACCAACCCACACCTAATAGAAATCCAACAACTCCTTGAGGACTTCCATGATGTATTTCCCGAGGAACTTCCGGACAAACTACCACCCATGCGCGATGTGCAACATGCCATCGACCTTGTACCCGGGGCCACCTTGCCCAACCTCCCACACTACCGCCTCAACCCCACCGAGCATGCCGAGCTCAGGAGGCAAATTGAGGAGCTCATCAAGAAGGGCAAGAAGGGCTTCCTCCGGATTAGCAAAATCCCTTGTGCCATCCCAGCTCTTCTCACACCCAAAAAGGACGGAACTTGGCGCATGTGTGTGGATAGCCGAGCCATCAACAAGATAACGGTCGAGTATAGGTTCCCCATCCCTCGGTTAGATGATATGTTAGACATGCTAGCTGGAGCCACCATCTTCTCCAAAATTGACCTCAAGAGTGGCTACCATCAAGTTTGCATTAGGCCCTGGGACGAGTGGAAAATCGCCTTTAAGACTAAGGACGGTCTCTATGAATGGCTTGTCATGCCTTTTGGCCTTTCTAATGCGCCAAGCACCTTCATGCGCTTCATGATCGAGGTCCTCCGGCCCTTCATTGGCATCTTTCTAGTTGTCTACTTTGACGACATCCTCATATATAGTCAATCCAAGGAAGCCCACCTTGATCACCTCAAACAAGTGTGCACCATTCTTAGGAAGGAGAGTCTCTTTGCTAACCCCGGGAAGTGTTATTTCTTGACCAATCAACTAGCCTTCCTAGGATTTATTGTCTCATCCCAAGGGGTATCCATGGACCCTGAAAAGGTCCAAGCTATTCTTGAGTGGCCCGAGCCCAAGACCCTTCATGAGGCCCGAAGCTTTCACGGGCTAGCTACCTTCTATAGGAGATTCATCCGTGGGTTTAGCACAATCACCACTCCTATCACGGATTGCCTCAAGAAAGGCACCTTTGTGTGGACTAGGGCAGCCTCCAAAGCATTCCTAGAGCTCAAGGAAAAGATGACCCAAGCCCCGGTCCTTTGCCTACCCGACTTCTTGAAAGTCTTCGAAGTCACTTGTGATGCATCCGGGGTAGGGTTTGGGGCATTCTTAGCCAAGAGGGTCACCCGGTAGCCTATTTTAGTGAGAAACTTTGTGAGGCTAGGACTAGGTACTCCACATATGACAAAGAGCTTTATGCCGTGGTCCAATCCCTTCGGCATTGGAGGCACTATCTCCTACCCAAGGAGTTTGTGATCTTCTCGGACCATGAGGCTTTGAAGTACCTCAACACCCAACAAAAGCTCAATGCCCGCCATGCCCGATGGGTAGAATACATTCACACTTACACCTTTATCCTCAAGTACAAGATGGGTAGTGAGAACCGCGCCGCCGATGCGCTAAGTAGGCGGGTAACCTTACTCTCCACCATCCAAGTGGAAGTGAACGGGTTTGATAGAATCAAAGGAGAATATCCAACTTGCCCCGACTTTGGGACTCACTACAACACCCTTTCCACTCAGCCCCACAAGGAACATGAGGGGTTCATACTTCAAGAAGGGTATCTATTCAAGGGAGCTAGGCTTTGCATACCCCGGACTTCACTTCGGGACTTCTTAGTTTGGGAGTTACACAGTGGTGGCCTAGCTGGACACTTTGGGGTCCAAAAGACCATAGAGTTAGTTGAGAGGCAATTCCATTGGCCTAGTCTCAAGAAGGATGTGACCTACATTGTGGGACAATGTCGCATTTGTGCCTCAGCTAAACAAGTGAAGCAGAATACTGGGCTTTACACTCCCCTACCCATACCAGACCGACCTTGGGAGGATTTGAGCATGGACTTCATCCTTGGCCTACCTAAGACCTTGCGCAAACATGATTCCATCTTTGTAGTGGTTGATAGGTTCTCTAAAATGGCCCACTTCATCCCATGTTCCAAGACCTCTGATGCTTCTAGGGTTGCCCGATTATTCTTTGATGAGGTGGTCCGACTCCATGGATTACCTAAGACTATTGTGTCTGATCGGGATGTGAAATTTACCAGTTATTTCTGAAAGACTCTTTGGCACCTAATGGGAACCCTCCTCAAATTCTCCACTGCTTACCATCCTCAGACCGATGGCCAGACTGAGGTCGTCAACCGAAGCCTTGGGAACTTGCTCCGTTGCCTTGTAGGGGACCACCCTGGGAATTGGGATCTCCTCTTATCTCAAGCCGAGTTTGCCTATAATGATTCTGTCAATAGGTCCATAGACAAGAGTCCATTTGAGGTTGTACATGGTTATAGGCCTAGAAAACCTTCCGATCTTATTCCCCTTCCCCCACATGCTAGAGTGTCAGTCTCAGCTGAGTCTTTTGCACAGCATATCAAAGAGTTGCATGATGACATCCACAAGCATATAGGAAAGAGCAATGAGGCTTACAAAAGGTGGGCAGATGCTCATCGGCGCCACTGCGAGTTCCAAGTGGGAGATTCGGTGATGGTGAGGACGGAGCGGCTCCTTCCAGGGCCTGCCTCCAAGTTGAGGGCACGGGGTTCGGGACCCTTTCGAGTTCTGAAAAGACTTGGCAGTAATGCTTATGAGCTAGACCTACCCGAGGGCTTTGGGGTGCACCCTACTTTCAATGTGGCGGATCTGGTACCCTACAAGGGCCCCGTGGTGGAACCCAGCGAGGATCTTGAGCCTTTACCCCGCCTTGAGAGAGACACTCCCGGAGGGACTCCACTTTCTAGCTTGAGAGACCGACGAGAGTAGGTAGAGGCAATACTGGATGAGCAGAGTATCATTACTAGGCACAAGGTGTATCAGCGCTACCTGGTTAGGTGGAGGAACCGTCCCCCGATAGAGGATACGTGGGTGAATCGGGAGGATCTGCTGCGCTCGGACCCCGACATGCTGGAGCGTTACGACAGCCAGGCGGACTCATACTCGACAGGGTCGAGTTCTCCCCACCCCGGGAGATTTGATGAGGGCATCTCACGACACTCCCTCTAGCTTGGGTTGACTACACACTTTTGTTATGGGTTGGCTGTGATCTCTACATGTTATCTTCCTTTTCATGATCCCATCTTATGTATTTTCATTTTTATTGAGTCTTATCTTATGCACTTTCTTTTATTGAGTCATGGTGTCTAGTCTATTTCTCTTATTTTGTGTAATTGGGCCTTAGTATCTTAGCATGGGCCTAATGGGTTGAGTCTAGGACTTGTTGGGTCTTTGGTTTAAATGTCAAGGTCATCTTGGTCATGTAAAGAATGGTTGCCTATAAATAGGCCCCATCTCTCTCCATGTAATCACCTTTTGATGAATATTGAAGAAATCCCTTTCAAATCTCCAAAGTTCTCCCCTCCTCTCTCTCTCTCTAGCTCTCCTTCTCTCTCCCCCAAGGAAAGGGGCGAACCTCTCCCTCTCTCCTCCCCCTCCCCACTACTTCCAACCCCCACCTACCTCCATTAATACCACACAACTTCCCACAACCCCCCTTTACTCCCCATCTAGTCCCAGTAATCCTCCACCAATCTAAGCCCTACTTCCCAACCACCACCTACCCCATTCACTTCCCTAGGCACCTCTCCATCTTCCCAAGGCTGAAGGGGTCCCTCCCAAGGCCATTTTTTGAATCTCCCTCCCATCTCTCCACCCCCATACCAGCTCCAGGTCGACCTCCCCTTCCCTCCCATAGCCAAGTTCGCCCCCATCCTCCTCTCACACTCACCCTCTCTCTAGTGCACACCCACCCCCCATCTCCACCTCTAGCTGCTCCAGCCCTCCCCTCTCCATCTATCCATGCCACTCCAGACCCCCTGAAGCCCTAGCCACGTCCTTCCCATCTTCCCCAGCCATCAGCCAACCTCCCTCTTGCTGAGTTGCCCCTCTCCTACACCATTTGCCACCACCAAGTTGCAGCTCCATCAGCAGTTGGCAGGCAGCAAGATCGGGTCCTGGAAGCAGCTTCATCTCTGACACTTCCCCTCATCTTCTGGTGGCATGGCATATACCATTGGAAAGGTCGTCCAAGGAGCTTTCTAGGCGAGGTGGTTTCATCTTCGTCCGAGCACCGAGCTGCCGGTAGGAGCGATTCTCCCTCGACTGCGCAGGTTCTCACAGGCAGGGAACCAGAACGAGAGTGGAAGCTCGACCACGACGAACCTTTTGGGATTCAGATCAAGTGTTCTTCAGAAACAATCTTCCCTCTCAAGTCCTCTTTCATCCTCAAGAAGCGGAGCTGCATTTGGACATCGACATTTAAAGTTAAGAATTTTATACTCCAAGGTGTTAGGTCAGTTTTCAGGAGCCAGAACTGACACCCCTCTACTCATCGGATCGCCTCGATCTTCTCCGACATCTTCCTACCACGCCGTTGGTGTCGACGGAAAGAAGACTCGACCACGGTTCCAACGGTTCAGGTCTCGTCTAAATAAGAGCTTGGTAGAGATCATGGCACCCTCTGTAACAGGCCACATTGTTTTGCACCAGACAGAGGCAGAACCAATCTGTCCGGTTCCAGACTCTGCCCCAGCCAGTAACGATTTTACCAAGCTCAGCAAAAATTCAAGAGTCATCCCTAGTCAGTGTAGAGAGTTTTGGAAGTGGTTTCGTCAAATTCAGAGCTCTGCTGGACCCGTGGCGGCGCCAACAACAGCAACCTGTCCAGTTTTCCTGAAGCTAGCTGATTCGGTGCAACTCGGCGAGTCGGCTTTTCTCTCTTATTTTCCCCACCCCGCCTGGCCGGCTTACAGCCCCTCCCTACGAGGAGGTAGTGTTTGGTTGTAATAGCTTAATCCCCACCCCACGATCACCCCTCCTGCGAGAGGCGTAGTGTTGTACTCTTTGCACTTTCAGGTCAAGCTACATCGCCGCGGCAATCGGGTGTATACCCTCGCCTCCTGGCGCGCCCTCGTCTCCGAGCGGGATCGGTGTCTTCACACCGATCAGGTGAGCCTCTGATACTAACCTTGATAGCCTTACTTCTGCGAGTTTAGTATTACTTTGATTGCTCGTCGGACGGTGAGAAGAGGGCCCGTACTTGTATGTTCGTTTGATGGTGCCCACCACGGACCGGGAAAGAGTGCCACCCCAAACCCCACCCTGCGGGCCAGCCGCCCACTAAGTTGAGAATCCTAGACTCTTTGTGGTCAGCCTAAGCCAACTAAGTCCATTAGACTCATTGGGTCCCGCCTCGGACCCTTGCCATCATCCCCCGGCCCCGCCGGGTGATCGCGTGTGCCGTGTGAGTAAGACGCTATTGTGACAATCATTGGAGTGCTTGTATGCTTGTGGATCTTGGTCCTAGGTTGTTCATTACATACTTAGTCATCCTTGGGCTGTGCTACATCATGACATGGTTGATTTGTTTATTGAAATATTCTTGAAGACAAGAGTGAGTGTTAATAAAAGGGAGACTGATTCCTCCCCCCCTTTTCCTCTTTTTTTTTCCTTTTCTTTTTCCTTTTCTTTTTCTTTTCCTTTTTTTCTTCTTTTCTTTTTCTTCTTTTCTTTTTCTTCTTTTTTTTTCTTCTTCTTCTTCCCTTTTTTTTGACACGGAAGATAAATAGTGCCCAAACCATCTGGACAATAGTAATGCAAATTCGCCCGGGGCAAGGCGGAGAAAAGCATTATTCCTCAAATGGGGGGATCGGAGCATGGTACAACCTCAGATGCCTACCATTAAGGGGCGGAAACTGAACCTCCCCCCGATGGTCGACGATTACATATGCTCCGCCCTCGTAGACTTTCTGGATCACATAGGGTCCAAGCCAATTCTCATTCAGCTTGCCCTTGGGGTTGGAAGCCATGACTTCTCTTCTCTTCACCATAATGAGGTCACCCTTCTTGAATTCGCGTTCCTTGACGAGCTTGTCGAAGGTGCGAGCTATCCGGGCCTGATAGACCTGGATGTTCTGCTAGGCTTGGAGCCGTTTCCCCTCCAAGTTGGAGAGCTCTTCGAGCCTTCGCTCGACATTTGTCTGCTCTTCCCGGACCAACCCATGTTGGATTGCGACTCGAAGGGAGGGTATTTATAGCTTGATATGGACAATTGCCTCTGAGCCATATACCAGGGAAGAGGGTGAACAACCCGTTGGAGTTTTGTACACAGTTCGATGCGTCCATAGGGCCTCGTACATTTTCTCTTCCCAGTCTCTCTTGTTAGAACTAACAATTTTGGACAGGAGAGTGCAAAGAGTTTTATTGAAAGCTTCAGCCAAGCCATTGGCCTGTGGGTTGTAGGAAGTCGACGTCCTCCAGTCGATCTTGTACTTTTCTGCCAGCCGGTAGACCTTCTGGTTGCGGAAGTGACTTCCATTGTCTGAGATAATTCGGTTCGGAGTGCCAAACTGGAATATGATGTTGCGACGGACAAATCTGGCAACGATCTCCCCAGTCACTTCTTTCAAAGCAACAGCCTCCGCCCAGCGGGAGAAGTAATCAGTTGCGGCCAAGATGTACTTGCACCTAGCTGATGATGCAGGTAGTGGACCTACGACGTCTGTTCCCCAATGGGCAAAGGGCCAGCTAGGCAGTGTTGGATGCAGCGGCACGGGCAGTCTTCTGGGCACCGTCGCGTGCTCCTGGCATCTTTGACAAGACTTGGCATACTTACAGCAGTCGTCGAACATTGTCGGCCAATAGTAGCCGAGCATCTTTATTTCAATTTTCATTTTCGGTCCTGCCTGATGTGCACCAGTTGTTCCGGCGTGAACCTCTTTCATGACCTTCCAAGCTTCTTCTGTGGACATGCATCGTAGGAGCACCTTTCGCTTGGCATATGCCATAATTCGGAATAGGATACCGTTTCGGACCTCGTAAGAATTTTTTGTTCTGATCAGCTTGATCTTCTCTTCTCTCTACCTGGGTAATTGCTAGTATTTAAACCACTGTAAAAGGGGGGCTCTCCAGTCGGGTGGGCTAATGGCTTTCGCTGTGATGACCTCAAGTTCTTCTTCTTCTGGCCCTTCTATCATGCTAGGCACTTGGCGCTGATTCACCACCCGGATGCTGAGGGATCCATCTGGCGGGACTGCTAATGAACTTGCCAATTTCGCCAGTGCATCGGCTTGTGCATTTTCCCCCTGGCGACGTGGCCTATCTCAATGAGGTAGAACTGGTGCATGAGCGGTTTCGCCTTAGCGTGGTAAGGGAGTAGTTCGGGTTTTCGTATGTCAAACTGTCCTTGGACTTGCTTGACGACCAATAATGAATCGCCAAACACCTGTAGCATTTTAATCTCCATTTGCAAAGCGACTTGGAGACCGATGATCAGAGCTTCATACTCTGCCTCGTTGTTTGTGTAGGGCTTGTTAATGGAGCAGGATGTATGCAATACTTCTCCCTCAGGGGATTTAAGGACGATGCCGGCCCCGGCTCATACTTTTATGTGCCCTGACGGGGTTGTTTCTGTTCTCGAAGCTCCGTCAAAGTGCAGCTGCCAAGCGATCTATCGGACTTGGTCCACTTCCAGTGTTTCATCTTCGGGCAACTCTGTGGCCAGTGGGGAATCTTCAGGCACAGGGTGTGCTGCAAAGAAATCGGCCATGGCTTGACCCTTAACGGCCTTCTGCGGCACATAGGTGATGTCAAATTCCATTAACAGTACTGCCCACTTGCCGAGACGTCCCTTCAGAACTGGCTGGGAGAGAATATGCTTGACTGGGTCGGCCTTAGAAATCAGGCTCACTTCATGCGAGAGCATGTAATGCCTCAGCTTCTTGACTGCGAAGACCAAGGCGAGACAAACCTTCTCAATCGGGGTGTATTTTGCTTCTGCCCCCATTACTGTTCGGCTAAGATAATAAAGAGCTTGCTCCTTCCCCTCATCATTGTTCTGGGCGAGCATTGCCCCCAGTGAACATTCGGTGGCTGCTATATATAGAATAAGTGGCCTCCCCTTGACAGGTGCCCCCAGCACAGGCGGGGTCTTTAAGTAATCCTTCAGCCGATCGAAGGCCTTCTGACATTCCTGGTTCCAGTTGAAAGGTGCATTCTTCATCATTAATTTGTGGAATGGCTGACAGCGCCTCGACAAATTGGAGATAAATCTTCGGATGTAAGCCAGCCGGCCTTGTAGGGATCTTAACTCTCCCAGATTCTTTAGAGGAGGTAGCTCCTGAATGGCTTTTATTTTAAAGGGGTCGATCTCGATCCCCCTATATCAGACAATGAAGCCGAGGAACTTTCCACTGGAGACGCCGAAGGCACACTTCATTGGGTTCATTTTTAACTCGTACTATCGGAGTCTCTCGAAGATGACTCTAAGGTCATTCAGGTGCTCCCCCCTTTTCTGTGTCTTGACGACCAGATCATCAATGTAACATTCAACTTTACTATATAGCAGTTCGTCGAATATCTTGGTCATCGCCCGCTGGTAAGTGGCGCCAGCGTTCTTGAGGCCGAAGGGCATTCTTTTGTAGTGGAATATCCCTTTAGGCGACCGGAAGGCCATATGAATTCGGTCATGTTCAGCTATCCATATTTGATTATAGCCGGACGATCCGTCCATGAAGGACAAGGCCTCATGGCCAGTAGTTGCATCAATCATTACTTCGGTGATGGGTACCGAAAAGTCATCTTTTGGGCAAGCTTTATTCAGGTCGCGAAAGTCCACGCAAATCTTGATCTGTCCATTCTTATTCCTCACCGGCACAATGTTGGCCAACCAAGTAGTGTATTAGTTTTCAGCTACAAAATCAACATCTATGAGCTTGTCGACTTCTTTGCAAATCTGTTTTATCAGCTCCGGCCTCATACGCCTGGGGGACTGCTTCACCGGCTCCACCTTGGGATCAATAGCCAGAATATGTTGAGTCACGCCGGGGCTCAGGCTGGGCATCTCTCTGTAGTTCCAGGTGAAACAGTCTCGGAATTCTTGCAACAGCTTGATATATTGTTCCCTTTCCTGTGGAGGTAAAAGGGCACTTAGGAAGGTTGACCTGGGGTCACTTTCCGTGCCTAGGTTAATTTCAAGGAGCTCATCTACTATGGCCTGGCCGCCATCTTCAATTTCTGGCGGCGCTGGTAGTAGGTCGATGAAATCCTTATCTTCGCCATCTTCTACTTCAAGGACACCATAGGCGTCTTCTTGCCCCGCCTCGTTAGGTAATGAGACTTTGCTTATTTCCCCCTCTTCCAGGTCTGTTGTGTGCGGCTCCGAGGGGTTCTCCTGCGCGGAGAAGTAAAGGACTTCTCCGGGATCTTCTTGGTAATTATCATAGACGACTCGTGCAGGATCCGAGGTGATTGATTGCCACATTGGGGACTGTTCCACTGTCGACGGTCGGGGTAGTTCATTCTCAGCTATATCTTTAAAAATCTGGTGCTGAATTGACACCATGTAAACACTTCTTTCGTGGCTGCCTGTCACATGGGGGCGCGGCGGAGGCACCACATAATATGCCATTCTGAGCTCATCTCTCTCACTCAGGTCTTGAGCAATGTCCTTGAAGACGTAACAGTCTTCGATAGAGTGGCCTAGTAGTTGGTGATAAGGGCAAAATAGGGGGTCACCACTTCTGGGAGCATCTTGCGGCCTCTTAGACCTCGGGAGGGAGACCTTGCCATAGTAGCAGGCCCAATCAAAGATTCCTCTGGTCTTATTCCTCGGGAAAGAGTAAGGCCTTTGCATCCTCTCCTGCAGTGTAGGATTTCGCTCGGCCGATTGTCTGACTGGGAGGACAAGTATATCCCTTGCCTCCTTTCTCAGGTGCACAGGGGCATTCGGGACGCTATTTGGGGACTGGCGCGTGTCGATGTTCTGTTGGCGGAGGATGTTCCTGATTCAATCAGACACAAGTGCAGTCGCTTCGGCCAATCGAGCCTTCAACATTTCAATTTCCCGCTGTTGTTGACAACACAGGTCAAAAAGGGCAGAGTCGCACCGAGGGAGGCTCGGAGTTTGACTTGCTTCCCCGTCCTTTGCATCAATGTCAGACAAGGGCAATGGCACCCCACTGCTGTAGTTATTCGAGGTTGGTCCCTCAGAGGAGGACGGGACCTTCCCTTTGCTCCTACAGGGAGGTGGATTCCATAGGAATATTTCTTCATCTTGATCTTCGTTGACCAAAGGCATAAGGTGCTGGCGGCCTTCAACCTGCCGTGGACCTACATTGCCTGCATGGCTATTGCTGCCTAGAGCCGAGACTGATATCACATCGGCTTCATAGGAATCTTCTAGTGAAAAGCCCAACCTTGGATGCTGGGTGATTTAAAACAACCTCTGGTCCAGGTTTGGTGGGTTTCACATTTTCTTGAATATTTCTTTCCGACTGGAGAGCTGGCAAGAGGGGATCCCTTACTTTCTGGTCATCTTGACCACACGACCGACTGTGTCAGGAAGTCTCGTGATTGGGACGAGTGGGTCGTGCAACTCATCCGGGAGTCTACAATCATCATCCCCCTTGACCGGGTGCTCCTTGGCCACATAAAGGATGGTAGGCAGACCCCCGGGGTTGGGCATTTGATGGGGCCGCGGCGGATTCACCCTGTGCTCGCCCATTTGTAGTTCACCTTTTTGGATCAGGCCTTTGAGAATATCTTTGGATACATAACAATCCTCAATAGGATGCCCCCTCTATTGGTGATAAGGACAAAATTGAGGGTCATCTTTCCATTTGACATCATTCGGCCTTTTGGGCTCCGGGAGGACAACCCTGCCACATGCACGAGCCCATTCGAACAACATTCAAGTCTTCTCCTTAGGGAATGAATAAGGTTTCTTCATCTTGTCCCTCAGCGAGGGTGCTTGTTCGACAGGCTGAATGGGCGGAACTCCGACTGCCTCTTTTGTTCGCTTTCGCTGTAGCTCAAAATCCCTAGAATTTGGGGCGCATACTCCCTTTTGCGCTCGGTGCTCACTGGCTGGTTTGTTCTCCCAGCTTAGTGCAGTAATAGCCGAGGAATATTTTGCCAAGAAGGCCTCAGCATCAGCCGCTAGCTCGCTTAGCTGCTCGAAGGTTCTTACTTCAATGCCCATCACCCTTTGTAGGATTTCATCCTTCAGATTTCTTTCACATTTCTGAATGATGTCCTCGTAGCTCGGGGGGCTCCCGTATCTCTCATGGGAATCTCTTGCTTTTCTCACATAGTCCGGGGCGGACCCATCGTCTCTTGGCTTGGTCTCATATAATTTTGCCCTGGTGGTTTCTTCTTCGGCTGGTTCTGCTCCAGCTGTCTGCTCCATACTTGGCTCATTCGTTGCCGAAAGAGCTGTTAAATTCAGGTGCGGGTCGACTGAACCCAGACCCATTCCACTCATATTTTTCTTCATTGTTTCAATTTCCTGGCGCAGCTCCATCATTAGGGCGAGCGCAGGTTGGCAGGAGCCAGAGTTGGGGGTAGAAGCCTCGGGTCGATTCGGCCTTGTCGGCGTAAAGCATATTTCTTCATTTTCTTCTTCTTTCACCGTCCGGCTTGCGTCGGATGATGCCGACGATGTATTGCAGGAGAGAACGACACCCCTCCTCTTATTTCTTGACTTCTTTTTCTTCTTCCCATTCGCAGCCGGCATGTGCCCCCACGATGGGTTATCTTGTGATTACCGGTGTATAGACACCGTGTTGACATCTTTCTTAAAATTGGGAAGCTCCTGAGGGCGTAGAGGATCCACTTTGGATTCGCCCATCTGGAGTTCTCCCCTCCCGATCATGCCTTCAGCCATGTCTTTAAATACATAGCAGTCTTCAATGGAGTGCCCAAGCATTCGGTGATATGGGCAAAAGCGGGGGTCATCATTTCTTCTAAGATCGCCTGGCCTCTTCGGCTCTGGAAGGGTGACCTTATTGTATCTGGTGGCCCATTCAAACAAGAGTCGGGTCTTGTCCTTCGGGAAGGAGTAGGACTTTATCATTTTGGCCCGCAAGGGAGGCCCTTCTTGCTGTTCGACACGTCTGGTCGAAGGAGGGTTGGCAATACCTTTATCTTTATTTCTTCGCCACTCGAACGTCCCGAGGTCGACTGTATGAACTTCTTCGGGCGCAGGCCATTTATTTGCTGATTTGACCTCTTGTCTTGAGGCCATAGGGGCAGAGGAGAGGAAGGCCTCAATTTCTGCCACCACATTGTTTAATCGGTCAAATGACCTAATTTCGATCCCAAACATTTTTTTGAGGATCCTTCTCTTCAAATTTTGTTTGCAGATTTGCACTGCCTCTTCTTGATGTAGTGGTCACCTGCACCTCATGCTGAGATTGCGCCATCTCTTAATATATTCGAGAGGAGTTTCATCATCTTTTTGCTTGAAAGTATATAATTCGGCCATGGTTATTTCTCTTTCGGCAACGTGAAACTGCTCTCGGAACTTCCTTTGCATATCCAGCCAGTCGTTGATAGACCCAGCTGGTAAGTTAGAATACCACTCAAAAGCGAATCCTGTGAGGGAGGACCCGAAAAACTTGAGTAGGTAGGATTCATCAGCTGCCAAGTCACCCATTGTGCTGACGTAGTAAGCTATGTGTTCTTTCGGCGAGCCTTATCCGCAGAACTTTTTGAACTTCGGCGGTTTATTGATGCCGGGAGGTAGCCTCTTGGCCGCATGATGGACAGGGTAGGGTACCTTGTACACATCGAAAGTAGCATAATCAACATTGCCTCTATCGGTCAGCTTCTTTTCGATCATCTGTTCTATATTATTCTATTCGCTACAACCTGGTCGGTTGGGCCTGGGCAGAAGTGGGCCTGCTGCATTTATGGTGCCGCCGCTGTTGCTTGAGGTGCTGCTGCAATCCCCTGGTGTGGAATAACCAGGAGTTGCGTAGGTTGCTGCGAGGGAGGAATGCCCCCTATCTAATCAGGTGCCGACTGAGACGCGACCACCTGTAGTGAAGCTTCAAGGGTTTGGCCCTCATTTCCAAGGATCTCAAGAGGGACTTCCACCTGTCTGGAGGTAGATGCTTGCGCGTTCTTTTCATTTAGCTACTTTTTCAGTATTTCAACCTCCTGCCGATATTCTTGCAACAACATTAGCATTGCGGGGTCATGCATGGTGGGGTTGAGAGTGACACCTCCTTCCCCAGCTGGATTCTCTTCAGACGACGTGGATGGTCTCCCGTCATTGCCTTCAGCCGCAATTGCATTGACGGTGATGACCGTCACAGTCTTGTCCTGGCTGGTTTCTTCTACAAGGGTCCGCAACGCCTCGCCAGTTTGCACTGGAGTTCGGGGCCATGATCGCTCAGACACCCTGATATGTTTGAATGTGGTTGGCTTTGGGGGCAGCCCCCCTTCTGATTTGGCTTCGAAGTGAGCCAGCTTTTCTTGGGCCAACAATTGGAAGGTATTGTGTACCGGCACCGTTGGGGTTACCCCATCGGGCATGATTCTGGATTGCCGGCCATTTAGGAAGACTCGGACACCTCTGATGAGCACAGATTTACCCGAGGTAGATAGCCGGCTTTGCAGTGTGCCGGGGTTCTTCTTTGCCACCCTCCTGGCGACTGGTGCAAACTTCTCGTTGGCGGAGGCGCGAGAATCAACATGGCGAGCATGGCAGCCCACTATAGTAGCTTTAGGCGGGGTCGCCTCGGCGACGTCGACCAACTCCATCTCCTGGCTATGTAGGAGCTCCACGAATGCGACCCCCAAGAAGTTGGGGAAGCCGACGACTGGCGGGAAGGTGCCGAACTGGATCAGCATCGCCAAATACCAATGGGTGGCATGGCCAGCGACAACAAGGGGTCTGAACGACACGGCCATCCTAGTTGTCGTAAAGTAGCCTACGGGATAAAAATCACACAGCTAGAATGTTAAGAAGAGGCCATTAAGCCACAAATCCTGGCAAGGAGATGAAGGGAAGTTTAGTCCCACCGGGCGTGCCAGACTTGTTGACGCACTAAAATTAAAAAAAAATCGGTTAGTTCGTTGATCGGGGTTAATTCATTTATTTAGTGCGAGGGCGTGCCAGTCACAAAGTGACGATTTATTCGGGCTTCACGGAAGCCCATGGTGCGCTCGATCTGACTAATCAGACAATTGTATAGTTCGAGTCAGGACCGAAAACCGCCGTGCCATAAAGGCCACGGCGTTATTTACATCCCCCATATGAGAGAACACCCTTGATTGATTGCCGAGAATAAGGGCCCTACGGCCTGAGATTCATGGTAACAAAGCAAGAACAACGATCTCGGATCACGTTTAAACAAACCCACGTTGGGACGTAAAATGTTCATAGATACGTATATGTTGGTCACTCACGGACCATTTCGTGTTCGGACGGAAGTCCGCATTTGTAGCGTCGAAGACGACGATACAACCGTATGGATGTCTGCCGTAGGTACGGCAAGTTTAATGCGGATGCGGGATCGGATCCCGGAAGAAGTGGGTCAAGCTGATGAATTATCGGCCCAAGAGGTGCCCGGATCATGACCATGTCGGGGATTCCGAGGTCCACGTCCGATACCAAGGGGCATCATTGCTTTTCTCTTCACTCATAGTCTGGGGGAGAGGGTTGTTAAGTGTTAAACCCGAACTCGCCAACGTGCGCCCTCGCACGCGGATCGACCTGCGCGGTCAGGTCGCGGGGTTCGACCTACCCGGTCAGGTCACGGGGGTCAAGGGGGCAGCGCCCCCAGAACAAAAATTTTAGTTATAGCAGGGGTAATCTTTGATTATTGGCTTCATATTCCTTTCATTCGTTTTATCCATTAGCTTAAAGTCTTTTCTCTTGTCGGTTAATCATTCTTTCTCTTTTTGGCACGCCGGTTTAAGGAGACACCAAGAGAAGATAGGGCGCGCCGGTTAAATGGAAAGTGGGATGCGCGCCGATTTAAGGAAGCCAAAGGGAGCGCCGGATAAGGGGATGCCAAGGGGCACGTCGGTTAATGGCCAATGAACAGTATGGCGCGCCGGAATAAGAACAATGGGGGGGCGCACCGGTTTAATGGGATCCCAAGGGGAAGAAGGGCGCGCCAGTTTAATGTGTTCAAGAAGAGGGACGCGCCGGATAAGGAAGCAAGGGGGGGAGCGCCGGATTATCCAAGAAAAGGAGGGCGCACCGGATTAGGTTCAAGAAGAATGGCGCGCCGGATTATCAAGGTGAATAGTAAGGGGGGCACTATTCATCCCAAGATTTCGAGAGTGGTTTTGAGTGTAGAGTTAAACCGGCGCGGGGTGTGAGCGCGCCAGATTAGCCTGCACCGGATTGGAGGCACGCCAGGTTAAGCTCTGTGGGTTTTATTTCATTCTGTTTGATTCTTTATGCTTCTGTTCTTGTTTCTTAACCTGCAGATTGATCAAATGGATGTATTATTTGTTCGATTGACACTTTAAATCAATAGAGTGCTTCTGATCATTTGTTGAGGTGAATGAGTACGTGTATTTGGATGTTTTACTCGAGGGGTTTATTATGCAGGAACTCAGAGATTTAGCTTGATTCAAGGGCTTAGTTTGTTCATCTGTTCTTACGTGTTCTTCGTCTGGCAAAATTTGGGCAGCATCTCCCCCGGACTGAAGCTTGCCAGAGAAAAATGGGGAACACCAAACGGATTGCTTCGGGGTGAACCTCAAAACTCGGAGTGAGGCCTCCGTTAACCCATAAGTGCTTGTGGAGGCTCGAGGACTAGCCTTCAAGAGCTCCAGCAGCTCACGAGTGGTGATTTTGTGGAAGTCCCATAGGGACGGATGTTCACCATGAATAGCTATGAGTGTTCACCCTTCGAACAGGTTCCCTCAAAGTTCATGCCACAAAAGGGGCAAGCTCGCGAGGACCCCGGGTGATGCAGAAAATTGAGAGAAAGAAAAAAAAACTGAAGGAAAGGGGAAGCCAGATCAGAGCAATAAAACATTGCGCATGCTTACAAAGCCACTCTTTTATTCATCCTCAGGAGAAAGGAGGGAAGACAGGTACAAAAGGAGAGCTACCCCCAAAGCACAGGGAAGAATACAACGGAGAAGATAAAAAAAACTAGACGTTGAGGTGGGGGAGAGAAGAAGATACACCAGTGGGCGAGAAGGAGGAACAGAGCACGAGCTCCCCCCCTTCTCTCCCTTCTCTCTTTCTCACCCTCTCTCTCCTTTTTCTTCACCTTGCAGATATGAATGGATGGAGCTTCTTCTTCTCTTCGGACGCCAGAGCCCTTAGCTGAAACAACCAGCCCCCCCTTTCAGTCTCTCCTCCAGCCTCTCCTCTTTCTTCACAACGCTGCCCCTTTTATAGAATGGCCAGCCTGGGAGCGTTCCTGCACTTCCACCTCGTCCGCAACGAAGTTGGGAGTTCAATCGATGCGCTAGACGATGCTGGTTCGCGCCGTACGCTGCCGTTCATCCGAGGACGGGATGTTCACAGGTCTGTCAGGGGTTGCTTCATCGTTGCCGCTTCTGTGCTATCGAACAGAGGTAGAAGCAGAGCCATGGGCATTGAATGTTCTCTGTGCGTCGCATTTATGCTTAACAGAGCATCGGTTGGCAGACGGGACATGATGGGGTTAAACTCATTTGCATTTGGTCCGCCATATTAAGAAGAGGATATTGTGATGGGTTCTCCAAAAGTAGCGCGCCATATTAAGTTTTTGGCCTTCAAATGGCCACGCCGCTTTAGCATTTGAAGGAGAAGCTTTTAAAAATGGGCAAATGGGTACTTCGGTTAAAACGGCACGGTCGGGGGCGCGCCGGATTAAACATTTGCAAAGGGGCGCCGTATTAGAGCATAAAGGGGGCGCGCCGTATTAACAAAGCAAGGGGCGCACTGGATTGATGCTCTACGGCACCGTTTTAAGCCTCAAAGTGATTCTTCTCAAAATCGTGGCCATTTATATGAACGTTGGCATTCCCGGGATGTTTTAGTTGAGATGCATGGCCTCCGCAATGTTTCGTTCGTAGCTTTTGGGGCTCGGTCCAGACTTTACGTGACTTTCGGTGCATGCCGGGCTGTGCCCGAGTTCCCGCCTTTTCTTTGATTCTGCTCTCGGTATGGCCGGTCGTAGAGTTGTGGCCGTATCTTCTGCCCGGGGGCTTCCTTAACGGATGGCGGACCACCAAGTGAGTTCTCGTCCTGGTTAGGCGAGGTATGGGTTTGTTCGGCCCTCTCATCTTCGACTTGCGCTTGAACGCGTAGACGCGAGTGTCGTATGATCATCATCGTCATTTTTTGACGTCCACAGCGCCCAGCACTGGAGAAGTCTTCAGATAGTCTTTGAGCTTGTCGAAGGCTGTCTGGCAATCTTCGTCCCAATAAAAGGGAACAACTTTCATCATCCGCTTGTGAAAGGGCTAGCATCGCCCCGACAAATTGGATATGAACCGCCGGATGTAAGTCAGGCGGCCTTGAAGAGATCTCAGCTCGGAGAGGTTCCTTGGTGAAGGTAATGTTGCATCCCTACGGTTTTGATGACGTCTCACACTATAAATCAATCCTCTATCTCTAGATTTATGCTGGTTCATCATGTAAGTGAGTACAGTTCATATGCTGGTTCATTATTTCATCTATCTACACTCTGCTTAGTTAGTATGAACAGTAGTGGGTCGACCCCCCCTTGCTGATGCGTCGACCCATCAGAACACTGACTGTCTGGGTATCAAAGTATGTACATCGGCTTGATCGTAGTAAGTCTGTACAACATGCCTTAGTGTTCATATCATTAAGTCTGTACATTGGCATCTCTTCTTCAAGTCTGTACACCGGGCATCTTCTAATTGAAGTCTGTACAGCCAATGCACTTAACTGAAGTCTATACACTGGTTTGTCTAACTTCAACTCTATACATCCGATTACTGTTGCAGTGTTCACCAAGTCTATACATCGCCTTCAGACCTTCAACTCTATACACTACTACAGGAACCAAGTCCATACACTCTCCCGTTCAAATCCTTCTAAGTCTGTACATCGGTTTCGCTTCTCCAAGTCTATACACTAGACTTTGTTTCACCAAGTCTGTACACTCCACATCTTTTCCTACGCTTGGCCAAGTCTATACACTCATACCTTTCCCTACGCTTTCCTGGCCATGTCTATACATCGCTAAGTCTGTACATTGCATACTTCTCAAACGATCAAAGCCTAAAGTCTGTACAGCGTGAAGTCTATACATTAGCTCAGGGGCTTCAAGTCTATACATTGAATTGTTCTTCAAAGTCTGTAAAGTGGCTTCACTCGTCAAGTCTATACATCCACAGTTGATCATCAAGTCCATACATCCACAGTGGAACTTCCAAGTCTGTACAACGCTGAAGCCTTCACAAGTCTGTACACTGCTTGAGCCTCACCAAGTCTGTACATCGCTTCAAGCGATTCAAGTCTATACAGCCTGCCTTCATGATCAGAGTCTATACATCGTTCCTCAAAGGCTAAGTGTATACATCCTTCCAAGCTTCAAGTCTACACACTCGATTGTTAGGTCTTCAACCCTATACATTCAATTGTTAGGCCTAAGTCTATACACTCGATTGTTAGACCTTCAACTATATACATTGGTTGAGTCTATTCACTGAAGACGCTGAAGACCTCCAAGTGTATACACTCTCACATGATACCCACTTGGTTAACTGTTGTGTCAAGTTTATACACTCGATTCCCTCATGCATTTCACAAAAGTCTTCATATTCTATCTTGCTATGAAAATACTTTCATCACAAGTCTGTACACCGTCTTTTACATGCGTTCATACATTAAGTCTATACACTCACTCTCACGTTGTACACACTTGATCATTTGCTGCTTTAAAGTATGTACATTTGCTGATTAACAGTCTGAACTACCTAATTCGAATCATGTCTTCTGTCTCTGTCAGAAGATAAACACAGGTTAATGATTGGGCACGTGATCTGAGGATGATCCCTGGCACGTGATCTGAGGTGCTCTCTGGGCGGGAACTTGAAAGCCACTCGCCCATCATCTGCTATATATATGGAGCATCGTCCTTCAGTGAAAGAGAGATCGTGGAAAGAAAGAATAGAAGATATTCGAGTGAGGCTGCACGATCCAGAAAAGAGAGACAGCAGAGAGTCCCACATTGTCCAGATCCGAGAGGAATATGTTCGAGAGAGAGAGAGCAGTGTCTGCGGTTTGATGAATTGCTTCCTTTGAAGCTACATTTGTATTGGTTTCAGAACCGACTACTTCTTCGTTGGTCCTTGTTTCTATTTTGTGTTCTTTTTATTTGTTCATTCTTCTGATTCGAATTTGTTCCCCTCCAGTGTGTGGAGGAAAGGAGTGTAACTCCGGTTTCCCTCTGGGTTGCAGAGGAAGAGAGATCGGTGATCTCTGGTGTTGCTAGTGACGGGTTGTCATTAGTAGTTTCCCTCCGGGTTGGAGGAAGGGAGACTTGTCTCCGGTTCTGTTCTAGCTGGTAGCTGGAACAGGTTTCAAGCTCTGTGGGTAGCAGAGTTTGGTTGAGGGATGTGTTTCCCTTGGGTATTCAAGCTGTGTGGCAGCAAGTTGTTCGCAGACTGAGTCTGCCGTGTTCTAGCAGTGACTAGTGGAATCCTCACTCTAGTTGGAGTGAGGGGTGGATGTAGATTGCGGACTACAATCGAACCACCTAACAATCCGATTGCCTATTCTGTGGTTTGCTGTTATTATCTGCGCTCTCCATATGCTTGTCTCTTTGCTTCCTTGTGATCAGCTCTTCAATCTCATCTACTTATACTGTCTTGATTGTTGACTGCGTTAGCATTCTCATTGTGCGGGTTCAGGAGGAGTGTAAACAGTAGAATTAATTTTTTGCCAAAGTTTTTACAAATTGGGAGTGATCTATTCATCCCCCCCCTCCTATATCACTCTTGATGCGCTAACATTTGGTATCAGAGCAGGTTTACGCCATGTGGACGAACGGTCAAGGAAATGCCAATGGTCCTAGAACCTTCATGGCCGAAGGTCAATCCATTAGTCACCCTCCATTTTTTGATGGTAGTAACTATCTGTTTTGGAAGAACATGATGGAAGTGTTTATCAGGGCTCAGAGCCATAAACTGTGGAGAGTAATTACTGTTGGGCCATATGATCTGCCACCAAACGAGGACGCTTGGACAGATGACCATGTCAAGCTCTCTTCACTCAACTGGACGGCGCTGAACATCATCCAGTGTGTTGTTCATCCAGAGGAATATGCCCGTATATCTACCTACAAGACTGCCAAGCGAATGTGGGATGAGCTGCAATTGATCTATGAAGGTACAGCTCAAGTGAAAGCCTCGAAGGTAAACCTCTACACTTCTAAGTATGAAATGTTTAGGATGAATGCAGAGGAGAATATAACTGAAATGTATGCCAGGTTGTCCTTGATCACAAACACTCTTAAAGGGCTAGGGAAGGATCTTGCTGAGGTAGATATAGTCAGGAAAATTATTAGATCTTTATCCCCGGCATGGCACACTAAGGCCATTGTGATTGAGGAGTCAAAAGATCTGACTATCTTGACTGTGAATGAACTCATAGGATCCCTTATGACCTATGAGATGAATTTCCAAGGAGGTGGAGAAGGAAGTGATAGGAAGGCTAAGAATGTGGCTCTAAGGGCATCCCGCAACAAGGGTAGCAACAGCGGGAACAGCAGCAGTAGCCCCGAGTCCGAGTCCAAGCTTAAAGGTTTTTTAAATCTTGACCAGGAGGAGCAGGCAATGCTCACTAGACAGTTCAGAAAATTTTTGAAGAAAAAGGGAAAGACCTTTAGGAAGAAGAAGCCACACTCTTTTAACAAGAATGCTGAATTTACCAGTTACAGGGATAGAAATACTAAGAGACTGACTTGTTTTAATTGTAACAAACAGGGACACATGAAGGCGAATGCCCAGACCTCCAGAAGAAGGGTCCCTATCTTCAGAAGAAGAACACAAAGGTGCAGAAGAAGAAGAAGCCACATGCGATGGTCTGCACATGGAGCGAGGAAGAAGAAGATCCCGAAGACACTTCCTCAGAAGAATATGAAGATGGAATTTGCCTTATGGCAAACAGTGAAGAGGAGGTAATAAATATTTTTGAAAATTACTCAATTGATGACTGGGAGGATGCTTATGGTGAATTGTTAGATAAATTTAATTCTCTTAGTAAAGAGCACAGAGTTCTGAAAAGAAAATTTAACACAAATGTTCAAGAACAAACTCTGGTCTGTGAGGAAAATCGGAAGCTAAAAGAGCAATTAGGAGAAATGACCTCAGTAAGAAAAGAAAATGATAAGCTCAAGGGAGAAGTTCAAGAAAGTCAAAATCAGCTCAATGAACTCAACATTAAAATTGAAGAAAGCAGGAATGAAATTAGAGTGAACTCAGAGAAATATGAAGCTGTGAAGAAAGTAAATATTGAACTTCTAAAAAAGTCAGAGTCCCTTCAAAAGGAGCTAGAAGATAAACAGAAAGTCCTAGAAAAGTTCGTCCAAGGAAAAACTAGTTTAGATGCTATACTAGGGACTAGGGTCAATTTCAATAAGGAGGGTCTAGGCTATGACCCAACCAATAAGAGACCCTTGCAATTCAAGACCATCACCTTTTGCCCAGAGAAGGGGAAAGAGAAGCTGGACACACCATCCAGCTCAAACAGCACTAAGAGAATTCAAAGTCCTAAAGAAAACACAAAAACTAGTGCTGATCAACCATTTAAGATGGGAATGAATTGTATGAAGAATGTCACTAAGCTCACTCACCAGAACACTAATGGTAGATGGACCAAGAAAGTGAATCAGATTAAGAGTTGGAATTACAACAATCAGATGAGTCCAAATAGGAACTACTGGAGAAATAATGTTCATAGTCAAAAACATGTTAATCAACAAGCTTACAGGAAATTTCCTAGGGATAGGAAGACTAATAAATGGAATAAAACTCACTTCTCCAGACCAGCTGGATTCAACTTTAATAAACCAGAAAGGAAGGTACCAGAGAAAACTATGCTGAAGCAAATCTAGATACCTAAACACTTGATCAGAGAGTTAAACAATGTCCTTGGACCCAACTCATCTTGGGTTCCAAATCACTCTACTTGATGTATTTGTGTAGGTCAGCCTGGCAGCTGAAGACAACAAGTGGTACCTCGATAGTGGCTGCCCCAGGCATATGACAGGAGACCGATCCAAGTTTAGCAAGATAGAGATGAAGCCAGGGGGTCTGGTCAAGTTTGGAGGAAAGAACAAAGGTAAAATAATTGGAGTTGGTACAGTAGGTAAGTCTTCCACAAACTCCATTGAAAAAGTCTTACTTGTGGAAGGGCTTCAACACAACCTGATTAGCATTAGTCAGTTATGTGACAGGGGTCACAGGGTTGTATTTGATGATAGTTCATGCAAAATCCTTGAAATAAATTCTGATGTGGTTAAATTTGTAGCCAACAGGATTAATAATGTCTACATTGTAGACTTAGATGAGGAATCTGAATCTACTATTTGCTTATCTGCCAACTCTAAAAATGATGTTTTTGAATGGCATAGACGTCTAGGTCATGCTAGCTTTACAACTTTAAATAAATTAGTCAAGCATGATTTAGTTAGAGGCATGCCTAGAATTAAATTCAACTCGATATCAAAAGCATGTGATGCCTGTGCTCTAGGCAAACAGACTAGAAATTCTTTTAAATTAAGATCTGAGCCATTATCTTCTAGACCAATGGAACTTCTTCATATGGATCTTTTCGGTCCCACTAGAACTCAGAGTGTTAATGGAAACAGGTTTGGCTATGTCATCATAGATGACTTCTCTAGATATTAATGGATATTTTTCTTAGCAAATAAGAGTGATGCATTTCAAAAGTTTAATCTGTTTTTCATTAAGGTCAAACAAGAAGAGAAATACAAGGTCTGTTCTATTCAATCTGACCATGGAGGTGAGTTTGAAAACTCCATGTTTACTGATCTTTGTGAAAAAGAGGGACTAACTCACAGGTTTTCTTCTCCCAGGACACCTGAACAGAATGGGATTGTGGAGAGAAGAAATAGAACTGTGGTGGAGATGGCCCGAACCATGTTGATTGAAAGTAAATTACCTAGAAGGTTTTGGGCAGAAGCGACCAATACAGCAACTTACATAATCAACAGGGCCATGGTAAGACCCATTCACAAGAAAACACAAGAAAACACCCTATGAGCTTCTAAAAGGTAAGAAACCAAACTTGTTTCATTTCAGAATTTTTGGAGCAAAATATTTTATTCATAACAATGATAAGAAAGATTTAGACAAGTTTGAAGCTAAAAACTCCCCGGGGATATTCTTGGGTTACTCTGAAATGTCAAGGGCATATAGGGTATTTAACATATCAGATCAGAAAGTGGAAGAGTCTCCACACATCCTTTTTAGTGAAAAGAAGGATGTTTCTAAGGTTGAAAATCTTGATAGGGATTCCAATCATGATGGGGATTTCCTAGAAGACCAACAAGAAGAAGAGAAGACTCAGCCGAGTGGAGAAACAAATTCCCCCAATCAGGAAGGGCCAAGAGAAACAGGTGAGTCTTCAACAAATGTTAGATTTCTTAAAGACCATCCATTAGATAATGTCATAGGCAATCCTGAAGATCCTCTTCGGACTAGGTCTCATTTTAGAAATGTGACTAATGATGACTTAATTGCTTTAGTCTCACAAATTGAACCCAAAACAGTAGAAGAGGCCTTGGCTGATCAAGCTTGGGTCAATGCAATGTGTGAGGAATTAGGTCAGTTCGAAAGAAATAATGTCTGGGAACTTGTCCCAAGACCAGATGGTGTCAATGTCATAGGAACCAAGTGGGTGTTCAAAAATAAGATGAATGAAGATGGAATCATCTTGAGGAATAAGGCCAGATTAGTAGCCAAATGCTACTGTCAGAAATTTGGTGTAGACTTTGATGAATCCTATGCACCTGTGGCTAGGATGGAAGCTATAAGATTGTTGCTTGCCTTTGCTTGTTCAAAGAATATAAAACTCCAACAAATGGATATTAAAAGTGCCTTTTTAAATGGAGTCATTAAAGAAGAAGTTTTTGTTGAACAACCTCCTGGATTTCAATTCTCTCCTCAACCTAACCAAGTTTTCAGGTTAAACAAAGCCTTGTATGGTCTAAAGTAGGCTCCAAGAGCATGGTATGAAAGATTGACTGAATTTCTGATCAGCAAGGGCTACAAAAGAGGTAAAGTTGATCAAACTTTATTTACCAAGGGCATAAATAGAGATCTCATCATAGTTCAGGTATATGTAGATGACATTGTATTTGGATCAACTAAGCATGAACTATGTGATGAATTTTCTACCATGATGTCTGCTGAATTTGAAATGAGCTTGGTTGGTGAACTAAAATATTTTCTTGGATTGCAGGTACAGCAGCTAGAGGACGGGTGCTTCATCAACCAAACCAAATACACAATGGAACTGTTCAAGAGGTTTGGTATGGAAAACTTAAAGCACATTACAACACCCATGGACACCAATACCTCACTGGATGCAGATGAGACAGGTAAAGAAGTAAATGCCAAACTTTATCGAGGTATGATTGGATCACTTCTTTACTTGACAGTCTCTAGACCTGATATACAATTCAGTGTAGGAATGTGTGAAAGGTATCAGTCTAGACCTACTGAATTACACTTAGCTGCAGTTAAAAGAATTTTCAGATATTTGTCAGCTACTCATTCTCTTGGTTTATGGTTTCCTGCATCACACACATTTAACTTAGTTGCATACACAGATGCTGATTATGCAGGCTGTAAACTAGACAGGAAAAGCACTAGTGGTCATTGTGAATTTTTGGGTGGGTGTTTAGTGTCTTGGGGTTCCAAGAAACAACATTCTGTGGCCCTCTCCACTGCAGAAGCTGAATATGTGGCTGCAGGGAGTTGTGGAACACAAGTCATATGGATTAAACACCAGCTTCAGGACTACCAAGTAGACCTGGGGTGCACTCCAATCTACTGTGATAATACTAGTGCCATCAATATTGCTAAAAATCCTATTTTGCATTCACGAACCAAACACATAGAGATAAGACATCATTTTATAAGAGATGAGGTGTATAAGAATAATTTTGAACTGATTCATGTAGGCACAGAAAATGAGATTGCTGACATATTCACAAAACCTCTGGATAATGAAAAATTCACCACATTGAGAAGAGAATTAGGCTTATACAAATTGTCTTAATTATGAAGCATGTTCTTGTTGTGAGGGGGAGTTGTGTTTGTCTGATGTTTAGCTTCTGCATGTCATGCTAGTTTAAGGGGGAGTTCTGAATGTCTGCTGGTTAGCTTTCAGGAATGCTTTGAGTGAGGGGAAGCTTTGAAAATTTGCTAGATTGTTTCATTGAGGAATGCTACGTCTTAGGGGGAGCTGAGTTGTAGTGTGAGAGGAGAAGTTCTTTGACAGATTCAAAAGGACTGTCCAGATGTGTAACTTTGTTGGTTTTGCATGACTGATCTAGTGTGGTTCTCTCAGACAGTAGAGTGTCACTTATTTCTTAAGTCTATAAGTCAGTGACTCTAAAATCCAGTTAGAATCTTTCCTTTGGTACTCCTTCAGAGATCTGGACTAATTGCATAAAGTATATCTTCCTACATTGTCATTGATTCTGGTTCAGGCCAAAACCTGTATGTCTTGATATCTGACCCAATCAGCTTGAAATCTAGACTTCAAGACTCAATTCAAGAAATAGTCCTTCTGGTATTGTTTTCAATCATTCTATCTCTTTAACTCAATGGCTTAACTGAACAAACATGTCCTGTTTTGATCACTGAGAAACTGGGAGCTTCATCAATGAAATGAATATTTCTTCCATGTCATGAGGTGTCAAATGCTTAAAATGAATGAAAAGACATGACAGAGCAATGGTGGCTTGCTGGTGAGTAACTGGGGACTCTGGCCTCTAATCAAGGTGTTTCCTCATGTCAAAAGCCATAGTTACTTACTCTGTTCCTTAATAATAATAAAAAAGGAAGTAATGAGGTACTCACTCTGAGTAACTGGGGATTCAGGCCTCTAATCAAGGTGTCTCCCTAATGTCAAAGGAGTGAACTATCAACTTACTCATTGATCTTTTTGAAAATCATCTCAAAAAGAAAAAATTCCTTGTTGTTATGCAACTAATGGATTGCTTGTCCTCAATACCTTGAGAACACCTCTCTGATTTCGTCTCTTGCTGTCTTGTGGGATAGTTGAATGATCAGCCATATCTGGCCATACTTGTTAACTCCTACTCTAAATCATACACTATGTATGCTGATAAACTTTTCTATCATTCTATTTCTCTATTGTGTACTGGAGTTTAAAGAATCTTCTCTTGAAATTAGAACCTCACTTATTCTCTTAAGACCTACTCGTGACTTTCTGCACTAAGAAGTTACCTCACTTCTTCTTCATGTTTCCAGCACTATCAGATATTCTGCATTTCCTTTTGCTGATGTCAAAGGGGGAGAGAGGTTCTGCAATATCAGTGAGTTAGAGGTTCTGCAATATCAGTGAGTCATGATCTGTTTTGAGCTTTGGGGGAGATGAGAGTATGTTGTAGGGAATGTTTAATTCATATGCATGAGCATGCTTTGAATTTACTCTGTTTGTTGAAGCTGATTTGAATTACTTGTTAAACTTTGATATTGCTTGATTCATAGTGTTACCATCATCAAAAAGGGGGAGATTGTTGCATCCCTACGGTTTTGATGACGTCTCACACTATAAATCAATCCTCTATCTCTAGATTTATGCTGGTTCATCATGTAAGTGAGTACAGTTCATATGCTGGTTCATTATTTCATCTATCTACACTCTGCTTAGTTAGTATGAACAGTAGTGGGTCGACCCACCCTTGCTGATGCGTCGACCCATCAAAACACTGACTGTCTGGGTATCAAAGTCTATACATCAGCTTGATCGAGTAAGTCTGTACAGCATGCCTTAGTGTTCATATCATTAAGTCTGTACATTGGCATCTCTTCTTCAAGTTTGTACACCGGGAATCTTCTAATTGAAGTCTGTACAGCCAATGCACTTAACTGAAGTCTATACACTGGTTTGTCTAACTTCAACTCTATACATCCGATTACTGTTGCAGTGTTCACCAAGTCTATACATCGCCTTCAGACCTTCAACTCTATACACTACTACAGGAACCAAGTCCATACACTCTCCCGTTCAAATCCTTCTAAGTCTGTACATCGGTTTCGCTTCTCCAAGTCTATACACTGGACTTTGTTTCACCAAGTCTGTACACTCCACATCTTTTCCTACGCTTGGCCAAGTCTATACACTCATACCTTTCCCTACGCTTTCCTGGCCAAGTCTATACATCGCTAAGTCTGTACATTGCATACTGCTCAAACGATCAAAGCCTAAAGTCTGTACAGCGTGAAGTCTATACATTAGCTCAGGGGCTTCAAGTCTATACATTGAACTGTTCTTCAAAGTCTGTAAAGTGGCTTCACTCGTCAAGTCTATACATCCACAATGGATCATCAAGTCCATACATCCACAGTGGAACTTCCAAGTCTGTACAACGCTGAAGCCTTCACAAGTCTGTACACTGCTTGAGCCTCACCAAGTCTGTACATCGCTTCAAGCGATTCAAGTCTATACAGCCTGCCTTCACGATCAGAGTCTATACATCGTTCCTCAAAGGCTAAGTGTATACATCCTTCCAAGCTTCAAGTCTACACACTCGATTGTTAGGTCTTCAACCCTATACATTCAATTGTTAGGCCTAAGTCTATACACTCGATTGTTAGACCTTCAACTATATACATTGGTTGAGTCTATTCACTGAAGACGCTGAAGACCTCCAAGTGTATACACTCTCACATGATACCCACTTGGTTAACTGTTGTGTCAAGTTTATACACTCGATTCCCTCATGCATTTCACAGAAGTCTTCATATTCTATCTTGCTATGAAAATACTTTCATCACAAGTCTGTACACCGTCTTTTACATGCGTTCATACATTAAGTCTATACACTCACTCTCACGTTGTACACACTTGATCATTTGCTGCTTTAAAGTATGTACATTTGCTGATTAACAGTCTGAACTACCTAATTCGAATCATGTCTTCTGTCTCTGTCAGAAGATAAACACAGGTTAATGATCGGGCACGTGATCTAAGGATGATCCCTGGCACGTGATCCGAGGTGCTCTCTGGGCGGGAACCTGAAAGCCACACGCCCATCATCTGCTATATATATGGAGCATCGTCCTTCAGTGAAAGAGAGATCGTGAAAAGAAAGAATAGAAGATATTCAAGTGAGGCTGCACGATCCAAAAAAGAGAGAGAGCAGAGAGTCCCACATTGTCCAGATCCGAGAGGAATATGTTCGAGAGAGAGAGAGAGCAGTGTCTGCGGTTTGATGAATTGCTTCCTTTGAAGCTACATTTGTATTGGTTTCAGAACCGACTGCTTCTTCGTTGGTCCTTGTTTCTATTTTGTGTTCTTTTTATTTGTTCATTCTTCTGATTCGAATTTGTTCCCCTCCAGTGTGTGGAGGAAGGGAGTGTAACTCCGATTTCCCTCTGGGTTGCAGAGGAAGAGAGATCGGTGATCTCTGGTGTTGCTAGTGACGGGTTATCATTAGTAGTTTCCCTCCGGGTTGGAGGAAGGGAGACTTGTCTCCGGTTCTGTTCTAGTTGGTAGCTGGAACAGGTTTCAAGCTCTGTGGGTAGCAGAGTTTGGTTGAGGAATTTGTTTCACTTGGGTATTCAAGCTGTGTGGCAGCAAGTTGTTCGCAGACTGAGTCTGCCGTGTTCTAGCAGTGATTAGTGGAATCCTCACTCTAGTTGGTGATGGGGACATCAACGTCAGCCCGCTCACTTTGTGTTTGCATCTACGTCCTTTTGTATTTGTATGTACGCCCTTGTGATATATGGGTACACAATAGTAGGTCTTAGTGGGTTTATTTGCAAAAGGCCATTGGGTTTCTTTGCAAATGTGCATGTAGGCCCTGCAGGGGCCCCCTCCCTCCTCCTTATTGGTCCACCTGGACTCCTGGGTCCAAGGTGGCTGGTCCATGGTCCAACCTTGGACTTGGACCTAGAATTAATTAAAGAAGACAAATTCCAATTGTCCTCTTAAAGGGGGGGGCGAACCTAGTTGTTTAATGGGGTTTAATGTGGTTGTCAAACCACATCTCAACCCTTCATTGATCAACCCTTGATCCAAGGGCTTAGAATAGGTTAGATCCCTTGCATATATATACTTGTATTTTCATATTGAAGGAATTAATGAATGGAAAAAAGGCATTTGCCCCCAAGGAAGCTTGCGCCCCTCCCCTCTCTCTCCCTGGTTCCTCCACCCCCTCTCCCCTTTCTAGAGTGTAATCCCTTCCCCCTTGATCCCCTCCAGCATCTGAAGCAACTCCGGTGATCGCCGCCGCCATCGTCTCGCCGCCGACGCGTCGTCGCCAACGGTTTCGGTGTTCTATCCACTTAGGACAGACCCTTCTTCTCCGAATTCCTGCTATCACTCCCTTCATCTTATGAAGCTCAAAATTTCAGGGTTGGTTCCCCTCTAGAACCCTTATCCCCACAAAAAACATCACGTCAAAATTCATCCTTTAGCTATTTTTTGATTTTCGTCCAAGTCCAAATTCCAGATCTGTCCTGGTTCTGTTTACTGTTCACCAGCTCTGAGTTTACCCCATTCGAACCATCTTTTGATTTCTGTTGGGTCGCAAAAATTTATTGGGATCTCTGTCCACATCCCTCTACCACCAGGAATTTTCTTAATTTTTGGTTCAGCCTCCAAGTATTTTACGAAAACCGTCCAAGTTCCCAAGAACAGTCTGCCCACAGTTTCCCAGATCTGACCCAGGTCTAGTAAACAAATCCCAGAAAATCCATTTCTTCTCCAATCAAACAACCAAAAATAGTCCCGGATTCCTCTCTCACAGACCTTCAACTTTTCTGAAGAAATTATTTCAAGATTCGGAGGTCTTCTTTCCGGTCAACGTCGATCTTCAGAGAAGCCAGAACCTGCCCCTGCAGTTCTGGCCATATTCCAGCAAGCTTGTAAAATACATGATCAGAAATACAGATCTGATTATTTTTTTTGAAGACTCGTACGTCAAACTATTCTGAGTCAGCTTTCCAACGGCGCTAACCTCGTCGCATTCCGACGACGGGGCTGATCGCAGCAGCAGTTTTCTCCGAGTCGCGCGCCTGCAAACAGAATTTTCAGATTCGTGGCCGAGTTCCCCGCGAGCGTCGTCCGAGGGCCGCCCGGCGTCCGGCGGTCATTCCAGCAGCTCGCCATCCCAGGGGAACGCTTTCCAGGTGTCTCCACCACAGAGGAGTCATCAGGCCCCACACGACCCCTCCGGTCAATACGTGGGCCCCCACTAGCACGAGTATGCGTGAAGCCGAAGCATTGCCCGAACCCGCCCGTCAACCCGAACTTGGTCCTCCCGGGCCCACTTGTGTCGCCCTTTACCTCCCTGCGTGGAGTGGGCTTAATTGCATTGCTGTAAACATAATGTACTAAGTTTCCGGGAGTACGAGCTTTGGCCGGGTGCCGTCTTCGCCACGCCGAGAGCGTGGAGGTATCGCCTTCACCCTTACACTTGGCATTAGCTTAACTCTTTATATGCTTTATATGCCGCTGCTAGAGAGCATGTGTAGGGATACCTAGCTCGCCTTCAATTTATAATATCACTGCTGCGAGAGAGAGCGAAGCCGTCCCGTGACCCGATCCGGACACAAGTGAGAGCCGACCACCCTAGCTCACAGCCGGTTTCTCAACTGCGCACATCCGACGCTTCCCTCATTTAGGGACGGTCGCGAGCTTGTCGTGTCCGTGGTCCCGTCCCGCATCAATTTGGTATCAGAGCAGGTTGAGTCTAGGGTGTTTGCATTCAAAAAAAAAAAAAGAGTGTCATGTAGTCATTAGTCGGTCTAAGTCGTGTTTAGGATCATCACATTTTTAAAACATCAAAAAGAGTCGTTTTTGGGTCGCATACATCCCTTTACTCGGTATATAAAAAGGTGTTGTCCGACCGTTAGGTTACGCCTATCGGGAAGGCCGCACACTTGTGCGAGTGACCTTCAGGTCGATTGTCTCCGTCCCGTACCGAGTCTTGGTTTACGTCTAGGGTCCTTAGTGTGCATTAGTTAGTGCATTCCAACTTTGCATTACTTAGTATCGTGTCTAGTGTTTTGGTCCGAGTGTCGGCATGGCCATCCACTAGTTTCCCCGTGTCCCATGGAGTCCCAAACTCCCGGATGGTGGCGATACTATCTCAAATGGAAGGACACCCGAACCACCCCACGAGGCCCGAAACCCGGGATTTCTACGGGTCCGATGACCCGAGTGTCTATCTAGAATGGGAAGCCATTATGGATGATTACTTCGAGGTGTACATCATGTACGGGCCCATGCAAGTCGATGTTGCCAAAAGGTGACTTTTTGGTGAAGCCGCTGCAACTTGGAGGGACATCAAATATTGGAGGGAGGATAGGAATCTAAGGCCCATCGAGTCATGGTGGGAAATGAAGAGAGTGCTTAGGAGGGCCTACGTTCCCCGCCCACCTACCTCCAACCACGGAGGTCATTCCACTCACCAACCCCACCAACTCACCCACAATCAAGTGGGCCACACCTCTACCCAATCCCACCCTTTCACCGCCGTCCAAGCCCACCAAAGTGACCCCAATCTAGTGGCCCGCCCATGCACCACCAACCAACCTCCCCTTGGCACTCCCATCCCAACCCACTCAAGCACCTCCAACCGAGTGGAAGTCCCGCTTATAACTGAGCCTAGGCCCACACCCGAGCCGAGAGTTAAGGAGCTAGTCCACCCCAAGGTCCCTCCTCCAACCCGCTCCTTAGAGGAAATAAAGAAAATGATTTCGGATTGGTGGGAAAGGACACAAGCTACTCCACCACCCATGGATGCTCCATTGTTATCTACCTCCGGTCTTCATTCGAAACCATCAAAGTGGGAACTACCAAAGCCCGAGCCACCCGTGTTTCTTACGGGAACACTTTACATAGCCGAGCCACTTCTTGGATGGCTCAAGGATGGCTTGGTCCCACATCCCTTCCCGTCCATGGACCCCACCTTACCTTTAGTGCCGGTCAACTCATTCCATACCACATTTCGATCTCGTCACCATGTTGATACGTTGGATGATCTTGTCATGGGATTAGATTCACAATGGGAGTTGACGCATCTTTTGGCCCGAGGCTTTGACCAACCCGCTAGTCTTAGCTTCACCCATCCGGCCTTAGGGTCTATTACCTCCGAGTGCACCGTGGGTTGTATCACCACGGAGGTCCTCTTACTCCTTCCCTTACCGGACGAGCCTGAATTCATACCCTTTTGTCCGAGGGAGGAATCATACTTCTTGCCTACGGTCCCCGTCCCACCCATCACAATTCAAGAAGGTGATTATCCATACCTTCAAAACTTCTACACGTGGGACCGTGACTTGTGGGAACCCACCACAAGGGGTCACACATTCTTTGACCCATTTGACCCCTACTCTAGTGGGCCCCGTGACCATCTCTTCCCTCATACCTTATCGGGGAAGTCCACTTTCATACCCCTTTCCTACGGGCCGGGTCCTCCATACCCACCAAGCCCGTCCACGATACACCTCCACCCAGCTCTTCCACACCCGGCTTTCCTAGCCCTCTCAAGTCTCCCAAATCCAAAGGGCCGTCCATGCATGACTGGGTCATACTTGGACATTTAGGTGTACCTCATGCCACCCACTCCGGTTACATAACATGCATGCATGGCACACATTCGGGTGTCCTGGTCCGCCATCACCCATGTACGGGTCGGACTAACATTAGGTGTGTCTAGGGTCATAGTTGAGTCGGTGTGTTTTCTTTGTGTGGTTTGTTTGTGTGGTGATTTTGAGTCGATTGTTTGTGTGATTTTCATTCATGTGTCAGTGCATGGTGAGTCTGCATGTGTCTTGTGCAAGCTCGTGTCGTTCTCTTATGAGTGTGAAGTGAGTCGACTCACTCGATGAGTATGGGATCGGTTCTACATCTATACCCGGATCAGTCACCTATAGGGACTCAGCGGTGATTCCTAGTGAGTCTTCGAGCTGTTTCCTTCCTTTTGAGAGTGCCCCTTCGGAGTGACCACCTTTAGCCATAGCAGTGCGTATATCGAGTATATATGGAATGAGCAGGTGCCGATCACTTGGAGTGGAGCATACCCGCGCTACTTAGCACGGTGACAGATCCGCCGGAGTACCGGAGCAGCCATACCCCTACTCGACGGGGTCGAGTTCCTCCCACCCGGGGAGAATTGATGGGGACATCAACGTCAGCCCGCTCACTTTGTGTTTGCATCTACGTCCTTTTGTATTTGTATGTACGCCCTTGTGATATATGGGTACACAATAGTAGGTCTTAGTGGGCTTATTTGCAAAAGGCCATTGGGTTTCTTTGCAAATGTGCATGTAGGCCCTGCAGGGGCCCCCTCCCTCCTCCTTATTGGTCCACCTGGACTCCTGGGTCCAAGGTGGCTGGTCCATGGTCCAACCTTGGACTTGGACCTAGAATTAATTAAAGAAGACAAATTCCAATTGTCCTCTTAAAGGGGGGGCGAACCTAGTTGTTTAATGGGGTTTAATGTGGTTGTCAAACCACATCTCAACCCTTCATTGATCAACCCTTGATCCAAGGGCTTAGAATAGGTTAGATCCCTTGCATATATATACTTGTATTTTCATATTGAAGGAATTAATGAATGGAAAAAAGGCATTTGCCCCCAAGGAAGCTTGCGCCCCTCCCCTCTCTCTCCCTGGTTCCTCCACCCCCTCTCCCCTTTCTAGAGTGTAATCCCTTCCCCCTTGATCCCCTCCAGCATCTGAAACAACTCCGGTGATCGCCGCCGCCATCGTCTCGCCGCCGACGCGTCGTCGCCAACGGTTTCGGTGTTCTATCCACTTAGGACAGACCCTTCTTCTCCGAATTCCTGCTATCACTCCCTTCATCTTATGAAGCTCAAAATTTCAGGGTTGGTTCCCCTCTAGAACCCTTATCCCCACAAAAAAAATCACATCAAAATTCATCCTTTAGCTATTTTTTGATTTTCATCCAAGTCCAAGTTCCAGATCTGTCCTGGTTCTGTTTACTGTTCACCAGCTCTGAGTTTACCCCATTCGAACCATCTTTTGATTTCTGTTGGGTCGCACAAATTTACTGGGATCTCTGTCCACATCCCTCTACCACCAGGAATTTTCTTAATTTTTGGTTCAGCCTCCAAGTATTTTACGAAAACCGTCCAAGTTCCCAAGAACAGTCTGCCCACAGTTTCCCAGATCCGACCCAGGTCTAGTAAAAAAATCCCAGAAAATCCATTTCTTCTCCAATCAAAAAACCAAAAATAGTCCCGGATTCCTCTCGCAGAGACCTTCAACTTTGCTGAAGAAATTATTTCAAGATTCGGAGGTCTTCTTTCCGGTCAATGTCGATCTTCAGAGAAGTCAGAACATGCCCCTGCAGTTCTGGCCATATTCCAGCAAGCTTGTAAAATACATGATCAGAAATACAGATCTGATTATTTTTTTTGAAGACTCCTACGTCGAAGTATTCTGAGTCAGCTTTCCAACGGCACTAACCTCGTCGCATTCCGACGACGGGGCTGATCGCAGCAGCAGTTTTCTCCGAGTCGCGCGCCTGCAAACAGAATTTTCAGATTCGTGGCCGAGTTCCCCGCGAGCGTCGTCCGAGGGCCGCCCGGCGTCCGGCGGTCGTTCCAGCAGCTTGCCATCCCAGGGGAACGCTTTCCAGGTGTCTCCACCACAGAGGAGTCATCAGGCCCCACACGACCCCTCCGGTCAATACGTGGGCCCCCACTAGCACGAGTACGCGTGAAGCCGAAGCATTGCCCGAACCCGCCCGTCAACCCGAACTTGGTCCTCCCGGGCCCACTTGTGTCGCCCTTTACCTCCCTGCGTGGAGTGGACTTAATTGCATTGCTGTAAACATAATGTACTAAGTTCCCGGGAGTACGAGCTTTGGCCGGGTGCCGTCTTCGCCACGCCGAGAGCGTGGAGGTATCGCCTTCACCCTTACACTTGGCATTAGCTTAATTCTTTATATGCTTTATATGCCGCTGCTAGAGAGCATGTGTAGGGATACCTAGCTCGCCTTCAATTTATAATATCACTGCTGCGAGAGAGAGCGAAGCCGTCCCGTGACCCGATCCGGGCACAAGTGAGAGCCGACCACCCTAGCTCACAGCCGGTTTCTCAACCGCGCACATCCGACGCTTCCCTCATTTAGGGACGGTCGCGAGCTTGTCGTGTCCGTGGTCCCATCCCGCATCAGTTGGAGTGAGGATGGATGTAGATTGCGGACTGCAATCAAACCACCTAAAAATCCGATTGCCTATTCTGTGGTTTGCTGTTATTATCTGCGCTCTCCATATGCTTGTCTCTTTGCTTCCTTGTGATCAGCTCTTCAATCTCATCTACTTATACTGTCTTGATTGTTGACTGCGTTAGCATTCTCATTGTGCGGGTTCAGGAGGAGTGTAAATAGTAGAATTAATTTTTAGCCGAAGTTTTTACAAATTGGGAGTGATCTATTCATCCCCCCCCCCTTCTATATCACTCTTGCTGCGCTAACAGGTAATTCCTGAATTGCTTTGATCTTTGCGGGGTCTATTTCAATTCCCTGGTATCTGACAATGAAGCCTAAGAACTTTCCGCTCGACACTCCGAACGCACACTTCATAGGGTTCATTTTCAATTCATACTGCCTTAGCTTCTGAAAGACTACTCGGAGGTCCTAAAGATGGTCTTTTTTCTTTTTGGTTTTAACTACCAAGTCATCTATGTAGCACTCGACCTTATGGTAGAGCAGCTCATCAAATATTCTAGTCATCGCCCGCTGATAGGTGGTGCCAGCGTTCTTTAATCCAAATGGCATCCTCTTGTAGTGGTAAATGCCCTTGGGAGTTCAGAAGGCAGTGTGGATCCGGTCATGCTGCGCGATCCATATTTGGTTGTAGCCGGATGACCCGTCCATGAATGATAGGGCCTCATGATCGGTTGTTGTATCTATCATGACCTCCGTTATTGGCACCAGAAAAAAGTCATCTTTGGAGCAGGCTTTATTTAGATCTCGGAAGTCAACACATATCTGAATCTGTCCATTCTTTTTCTTCACGGGCACAATATTGGCCAGCCACGTGGTATATTGACTTTCTTCAACGAAGCCCACGTCAATGAGCTTGTCCACCTCTTTACATATTTGAGTGATGAGCTCTGGCCTCATGCGCCGTGACGGCTGCTTCACCGGTTCAGCTTCAGGGCTTATTGCTAGCTCATGTTGTGAGACTGTGGGGCTCAGTCCTGGCATCTCCTTGTAGGTCCAGGCAAAGCAATCGCGATATTCTTGTAGTAGCACAGCTTCTGTTCTTCAGTAGATAGCTGGGCGCTGAGGAAGGTTGGCCTATGGTCATCCTCATCTCCCAGGTTGACTTCTATCAGCTCATCGACCATGGCTTGGCCTCCATCTTCTATTTCCGGGGGCACCGACTGAAGGTCGATGAAGTCTGGAATATCATCTTCAAGGTCCAGGACTTCGATCTCTTCATTCGATTCTACTTAAACTTCATTAAGGATCATCGCCTCGGTAAGAAGCGGCTGTGTGAATGGTTTCATCAGCGAACCCATTGCCGTCGCAGCTTCGAGGGGTGAATTAACAGCTTCATCCCCCCTTTGGGTTGCCGTGTCCTCGGTAGGGGTGGCACTTTTCCTTTCACCAGCGTGCATTTCTTTCTTGGCTTCGACAGAAGTCTCTCCGATCGGCATGAGAGGTGCTGGAATCATCGTTAGCGGAGACCCGCCAGAGGGAGACATCCCTGTTTCTTCAACATATTCGGCTTTACTACTGCTGGCCGTGTCAAATCTGGCTTGAAGGGCTACATCTTCAGGATAGACTTGCTCCCAACATCGGCAAGGAGTCATCGTCTCTGTTTCTAAGTCTCTTGGTCGAGCCGGTTCAATATATTCTGCTTCTGCTGGGTATTAATTAAAGGTTGCCCCCAGCGGATTACCTTCAGCAGGATAGAAGGTGGAGATGGTATCCACCTCATAATGCCCACTGTAGTAATACTCTTCAAGGGTAAAGCCCAACCTTGGATACTGAGAAACACGTCTCATTTCTTTGTCCAGACTTGTGGGATACCACATCTTCTTGAATGCTTCCTTGTCTTTGCGTGACTGGTTGGAGGGGATGTGTTGCTTCTGGAACATCCTGGCCATCCGACTCGTCGTGAATGCTAGACCCTGAACGGGAGCTAGCGGATTCTCTATGCCTTCGGGCAGAAGACAATCGGTGTCTTCCCGGGGACGGTGCTCTTCAGCAGTGTAGAACAAACTACTGGGACCATCTATCTGCGTCACTTCCCAAGCTTTGAAAGGCTCTGACAGTTGCATTATCGAGGCCAAGAATTGGCTTGGTAAGGCCTTCCAGGACCCTTATATGGTCGTGCTGCTGATCGACCTTGGCTTCATTGGCTTCGAGGCATATAGCGGGAGGTGGTAGCCTGCCCACGTCTCCAGTGACAGTGATATGAGAGACTGCCTTGGGCTTGATATATCTGCACGGCGGTGGTGGGAACCATTTGTCACCGGATGTGCCTTTGGGTGCCCCTGCAGGGGTCTTGGCTTCAGGGGTCCCTTGGGACCGTTCTGCATATAGATGAGCATCTGCCAGGTGACACTCGGACACTTCGAATGGGTGGAGATCGACAAATATCCTCTCCTCCTTCCCTTCGAGGCTGTACTTGATGCACTGGTGGAGCGTGGACGGCACCACCATATTTTCATGCAGCCAGGGGTGGCCAAGTAGTGCCTTGTATGAGGTGCGAGAGTCAATGACATGAAACTGTACCTTCGTGGTAAAGTCTGCCAGAGTGAGTGTGAATTCTGCTACTCCCAGCGACACTTCACACTTTTGATTGAAGCCGGTGATACGCATCTCTCCGACTTTATCGAGGCGTACATTAAAGTGGTGCCTCTGGTATATTCTATATGGCAGAATGTTGACAATTGCGCCTGGGTCAACCAGGATCCTGTTCAGCTCCTGTCCATTTAGGTGCCCCCTCATGTAGAGCGGCCTATTGTGGCTGATAGTAGGGAGCAACATGTTCTCCTGAGTGAAGGTCATGCTGGCCTCTGGCAGTGCTTCAGCCAAGTAGGTTTCATATTGAGCAGGTGTCTGTAGAGCAGTGATAATCGCCTATCGGGTCTCTTCACTGAGAGAGAGAATTTCCCAAACAGTGAATCTTGCCAGAAGCTTTTTCAACAATTTAACTACCTGGCTTCCTGTTCGGACATTTGACAGATTCATCTCCTCTGCCCACCTGGGCTTGGAGGAGTCTTGGATTGCGGTCCCTGACATCCCCACTTCATCGAGTCCAGATTCTGCACCCTTTTGCGTAGTACAGCCTTCTTGTTGCCCCTCATCGGCTATTATCGGGCAAGCTTTATCTGCATCCGGATCTTCGGAGGACTGCTAGGGCTACGGGTAGGTATCCCCGATTTCAAGTTCAGCATCCTGGTGTGGCTGCTTTCCCTTGGACATTTTCATAAATTCCAGGAAGGAAGGGGTGGCAGTGCTGCCCCTACTCTGGTTATAAAGGCCTGACGGAGGAGGGATCTGGACCCCTTTGACCTCTAGGGGAGGTATCTTGTAGGGTTGCTCTCCCCTGAATATGATGTTGTGGTTAGCAGGCAGCTGGTGCCCCCATTTTCGACCTGACCGGGTTGCATGTGCTGACCGAGGCTGCTTCGGCCTGGCCTACCCCGGTGGCGGGTGCAAAGCATATTTCTTCTTCATCCTCTTCATCAGGCAGGTTGAAGAGAGTTGAGAGAGTATTGCAGGACACAATCTGCTCTTTGTTGGCCTTGGCGGCCTTTCTTTTCTTCCTTTATTTCTTTTTCTTCTTTTCTTCAGGTGGTGCCTGCCCCCAGAACAGGCTGCCATCTTCATCAGATGCTGCGTCAGCTTGCTGCTCCTACTTGAGTGAAAGTTGTTCCAGCTCTTGCCACAGCACATGATCCCGTACCATTAGGGGTTCTAATTCGGGCTGTACATATTCATCTAGCCTATTAATGTATTCTTGCAGCCGTCGGGCTTCCGGACTAATCTCCTTGGCCGTCGGCAGGGGAGTCTGTCTTCTCCGATTGTGTGTAGGTATCCTGATGACTGCAGGTGGGTTGGTCCACACAGGTGCTGCCACCGGAGGGGTAGGTCGTGGTGTGATGCCACGAATATGTGCCCCCACTCTCGGGCGAAGAGCCGTCTTCTTTTTATTCTTCGCAGGGACTTGCAACCATCCCTGTTGTTCTTCTATGGGCGCCAAGAAACAGAGTTTGTAAGTGCACCGAGTGCTGGCTTCAGAGATCTCCTCAGGCAGTGCCTGGTACATAGAGACCATATTGGTTGTGACCCTCCTTAGAGAAGCCTCATGAGGTTGTGGAGGGTCGACCCTGTACTCTCCCAGGTCGATTTCATCTTTCTTCACCATGCCTTCAATAATATCTTTGAAGACATAGCAGTCTTCAATTGGGTGCCCCAACATCGGATGATAGGGGCAGAATCTTGGACTGTCCTTTCTCTTCAGGTCTTTTGGCCTCTTTGGCTCAGGTAAGGTGACCTTATCGTATTGGGTTACCCAATCAAACAAAATTTTGGTCTTATCTTTTGGAAAAGAATAGGCCTTCTTCATTTTATCCCTTAGTGAGGGACCTTCTTTACCATCTCCGGCTTTAACAGGTTGTGGGATGTCTGCCTTCTTGCCTTTATCCTTCTGCTATTCAAATTCTTTAATGTCAAGGGCAATTGCTTCTTTAGGCGACTGGCGTCACTCTACTGCCTTGCCTTTTTGTGTAGCAGCAGCAGTTGATGCAGGGGCAGGTCTGGCCAGAAAAGCTTCGACCTCAGCCATGATGTTGTTCAATCGGTCGAACAATCGGATCTCCATTCCTATCATCTTCTCCAGGACCTCTCTCTTGAGATTTTGTTTGCATATTTGTACAACGTCCTCCTGATGCGAGGGCCGCTTGCACCTCATTCCGAGGTTTCTCCACCTCTTGATATAATCAAGGGTTGTTTCATCTGCCCTCTGTCTTGCTGAGTATAGTTCGGCCACTGTGACTTCCCTCTCTGTAACATGGAATCTTTCTCTGAACTTCCTCTGCATGTCCGAGCAGTCGCTGATCGACCCGGTCGGGAGGCTAGAGTACCATTCAAAAGTGATCCCCGTCAGTGAGGATCCAAAAAATTTCAGTAGATATGACTCGTCAGTGGCCAGATCACCCATGACGGTCATGTAGTAGGCGACATGTTCCTTCAGGGATCCCTTCCCTTTGAACTTGTCAAATTTCGGTGGCTTGCTAATCTCAGGAGGGAGACGCTTAACAGCATGGTACGGAGGGTATGGGACCCTATATGCATCAAATGTGACGTAGTCACCTTCAGTTCTTTCAGCGAGCTTCAGCTCGATCATTCTCTCCACCATCATTTTGTTCATGACGGTCGGATCAACCGGTTCTGTGTAGAAATGCGCCGGCTGCAGGTACGGGGTGACCTGGGTGGTCGCCTGCGGAGGGGGAGGCAGTAATGGAGGTGTCTGGTGCACCTGTGGTAGCACCGGCGACATCAGCAGCTGTGGTGGGCATTGCTGAGTCGTTTCCAGGCTCGGTTCTGCCGGCTGGAGTATTGCATAGAGCAGTGAGGGGTCATTTCGGTTGACGGCTCCCCGTGATGATTCGCCCTGCATCTCGGGCTGTTTTGAGGCTGAAGACTACTCTGTCTTCTCCATCAATTGCTTCTTCAGCAGCTCTATCTCCTCGCGGTACGTTTGTATTATCATGACTACTACCGGATCCATAGCCGTAGTGCTGGGAATAGCTTCTGTTGTCTCCCCGGATGCACCCTCAGGTAGGATGTCGAGCATGACATCTTCTTCTTCTGTTGTCACCACATTGGCGGTCAGGACGGCAGGCTCATCACATTGTTGGACATGGGCTAGGGTTTGCTCCCCTCTAGCTGCTACCAACAGTTCTCTTGCAGCTTCTATCCTTTGAGTGTTCGGCCCTGGCCTACCGGCCAATCGAGCCAGCTCACAAGGATCTTCTGGAAGCCTTCCATATTGGCCGGGTATGCTAGCCATGTTACAGGTGAAGATCTGCATTCTCCTTCTTTGTCTATGAACCTTCCTTCTTAAATGCTCCGGGAAGGTCAGTCTCTCAAATACAGGGATTCTCTTTCTTTCTTCCCGTCGAGGGGCGGTCTCATCCGCTTCGACATCGAAGCCATCTTCGTAGCCATTGATGTCGACCGATGACGTCATCCTTCTTTCTTCTTCTTCTTCAGCTGTCGTTGGTGGGCAGTAGTCTTCTTCATCCGCGGCTGCTTGTAGTAGCCGTTGTTGGCCCAGTGAGGGGTTGCCTAGACCCCTGAAGTAATTCCTGACCATGTTGGTCATTTCTTCTTGCCTCAGTCCCTGATGTAGGACTGGGGATAGCTGTCGACCTCTAACGGGAGGGATATAAGCAAGCCGGGCTCATTCGGCGAGTTGCTAGAATCTTCTTCCCACTGTAGGGATGGTGGCTTGTCTGGCGTAGGCCCTAAAGCTTTCACGGCGTGGAGGGTCCACAACCATCTCTTCTTTCCTTGGGGCCAAGGCCCTCTCCTTCTTCATTCTCATTCCATCACCTGCAGGGCAGTGACGGGTTGGTGTGACCTGGTAGGCGGGCTGGGTCTTTTTAGGGACCCAAACCTACTTGAATTTCTTCGGCCTGGGGGCCAGCTTCTCACGGCCATGGTGGCCGGCTTCTTCTTTCTCAGCTCTCCTTCCGGAGAGGGCTTGGTATGAGTTGTGGACAGGCACGGCAGGGACGACCCGATCTGGGACCACCTGAGTGTCGCGTCCATCTAGGAAGATGCGAACTCCACCAACTAGCATAGACTTGCCGGATATAGAGAGACATCTGGTGACAGGAGTAGTGTTCCACCGGGAGCCTCTGCGTTGGCGTCCTCCGGCATTCTTGGCAGGAATGGGGCCTGCCCCATAGTTGATGTGGTGCACCAGGCAGCTGGCGACCGGAACCAGACTATTGGGCGAGCTCGCGCAGCATCGAGCCTTCAAGTCCTCGACCTTCTTCGCAGTCTTCTCGGTAGGTTCCGAGGTCTCCACTTGAAGCATATCAACAAAGGCCAACCCCAAAAAGTTGGGGAAGCCTACAGCAGCAGGGAATGATCCCAAGACAGTGGGTACCGCCAGGTACCCATGCTCAGCATGGCCGGCGACGATCGCGGGGCCAAAGGTAACAACAGCAAGACCTGATGATGCCATTGTGTGCCTGCCATATAAGACAAACAAACGATCAGCGGTCTTTGGGAGGGCCTTGGAGCCCGCATATCCCGGCAAAGAGATGAAAGGTGACACTGGTCCCACCGGGCGTCCCAGACTTGTTTGATTGTTTTATTTTTGTGGGGTCAATCAACCAGTTAATTAATAAATAACCAACTGATTAGTTGACCACGCAGGCGTGCCAGTCACGTGAGTGACGAATTTATTATGCGCTAATTCTGACCCCTGCGGGGGGAGAATGAGATTCGGGTAGGGACCAGTAGTATACCATAAAGTTATGGCATTAATTACATCTCCCATAAGGGAGAAAACCTTTGATTAATTGCCAAGATAGCAGGTCGTTCGAGGCCGAAACAATATGAGAAAGGATAGACGTGACGAGGTCACATGAAATGATTTTATCTATCATGCAAGAGAGGCATGGTTCATTAAGTTGGAGACCCTCGATACGTGACGGAGGACATAGGTCCGAGGACCACCATCGTGCATAGCAAAGATTTCCGATCGGGCATAACCCGGTCTTCTGTCAATGCCATTTGATATACCCGAGGGTCTATGCGAGCGTGCATGCATGATATTTATGGCAATAGAGTTATGAAAATCAACAGTGATCCATCAAATTTATTAATCTCCGCCAAGGGAGACGGAGGTGGTGACATAAACATGATAACGATAGCAAGACGCTAATAGACATGATAGTAAAAGCATGTTAATAGAATGATTCAGACTTGAATAGCCCTTTTCTCATTCAGTTTATTATTGATTAGGGTTATTAATCCCGACCGTGAGAGACGAAGATCGCTCCGAGAACGAGTAAGTGATTAGAGCAGCATGATGGTTTAAAATCGGCGCGACCAAGTGTAGGCATAGGTTTCCCCGGCGCGAACAAGCGTAGGTAAAGGAGTTTAACCCAGCGCGGCCTTGACAAACGTTAATCCGGCCCGGTAGGCTTGGGGCGCGCCGGTTTAGGGCGCACCGGGAACGAGCCGTTTGAAAATGAAATTTTATGAGTGTAAAGCTATTCCGGCGCGGGGGGGTACCGCGCCGTATTAAGGCGCGTCGGATTATGACCGTGCCGTTTTAACTGATTTTTGATGATTTTTGAAGCTATTTAGGTTTATTAAGATGTTAATGAGGGTTTTGAAGTTGATTGAGCTGATTGCTTGTTCAATGGAGTCCAGAGCTCTCCAGGAGCGAAGTTATGAGCTAGTGCGAGGTTCATACTCGAGCACTAGGGTTTATTACTTGAGAACACGTGTTTTATTGGAGCCAATTCTCATAAGTGATCTTATTAGTTAAAAGAGTTCTGCCGAAAATTGGGTTGCATCTCCCCCGTCCATGAAGGATTGCAGGGGAGAAACGGGGTCATACTCACTTGTGGAGTAAGCCCCTAATCAGCCGGTCCACATGGTGGCCGCCAGCAAATCCCAATCGGACAGGATACCCCGAGGACTAGCCTACAAGGGGCACCATAGCTCCGTGGGTTGAAATAGGTGGATAAGGCAGCAAATGACAGAAGCAATGACCCTGAGGGCTAGCCTACGAGGGGTGAGAAACCCACAGCCTGCGTTGTATCTAAGAAAGAGAGAGACCATTAGGGAGAGAAGCCTCGAGGACTAGCCTACTAGGGGCACGCATCCCTTGGTCACCACAGGGTTCCGAAGGGTTGTGGGTTTGGATTATTGGGCTGAAGCCCCTGTTAATGTTCACCCTATGGCCCGCTGGGAGCATTCATCACTTGTAGGTGGAGCCCCTTTGACCAATTGGCAGTTCTATGAAATAGTGGGGGAATGTCCCCCTCCTCGGATTAATGGGACAAAGCCGACGGAGCTTGGATAGTTCGGAGGCTGCCAACCACAGACGATAGGAAAGAAGACATTTGGTATTGATAGATTACCACTCACATAGTTAAGGTATTGATGCTCATGAGATTGGACTACCATTCACGGAGGAGAAGGCGAGTAGCAGTCATAGAGAGAGGTAGCCGGAATGTAGATAGGATGATTTAACTGCATACGCATATGCTCGAGTGGCTGGAATGCAGTAATCACCGGACAGATCCTACTGTTCTGGAGATGACTTCCAACTCCTCTGAGCAATAGAGCAGTGCAAAGAGAAAAAGGAATGGAGATCGGACCTCGTATCAAAGCGGGAAGAGACATGTGCACAGGCATAACTCTATCCATAAAGTATGCAGAGACCATCGGGTAAGACACGGCTACGACGACGATGTGAAGGACCCGGAGAGGGGTCATCTCTATAGCCCATGGTGTCCCAGGGCATATTCGGAGTCGGGGAAACCAGAATCGAAAATCATGCGCGAGAGGAAACCGACATATACACCGACTGAGATAAAAGTGGGAGAAAGAGACAAGGCGTCGAGCATTCAATCCACCAGCACATTCTTATATACATACCATCATCCCATAAACGGGGGGAGGCTAATACATATATATTACAAATCCGGCGCTGGCATCGTAGCACGGCCACCATTTTCTAATTGCAGAGAGGTTCACAAAAGGAGAAGAACTCAAAGAGATGGCGAGGAAGGGGGGGGAGATTGGCTCATATCATCGCCATCCCCCCCTCTCGCTTACATTCGATCAAGAGAAAACAAATCGGAGAACGGCCGGGAGAACGCAGACGACCCACCTATGCTCAGAACAGAGTATCGGGCACCCCTTTCCTTCTCCGGCTCTGGAGGGCTTCAGGCAGATAAAGGAAGACGATGGTTATGGATGCTCAGTGAGAACCTGTTTCGCGCATTTTTTCTTTCTCCTTTCGTTTTTGCCTTTTCGTTCGCGTATCGATCAACCAATTAACTAACTTGTAGTCAACTGACTGATTGACGACGCGGGCGTGCCAGTCACATGAGTGACGATTTTTATGATGCGCTCACTCTGACCCATATCGGGCGAATGTGAGGTTCGGTCGGGACCAGCAGTCCGCCATACCATAAAGGCTATGGCGTTAATTACATCCCCCACGAGGAGGGAACACCTTTGATTAATTACCGAGATAGCGAGCTGTCGAAGCCGGATTAAAAAAGCCACATGATGATTACGACAAAGGCATGTCGGATGCATATGTCTCATGGGATTATGGATCCTCGGTACATGGCGGAGGACGTGGGTCCGAAGACCGTCGTCGCGCATAGCGAAGACTTCCGACCAGACATAATCCGGCTTTTCTGTCGACACCATTTGATATACCCAAGGATGTATGCATGGATGCACATACGACTTTCATGATTATATTAAGCATGATAATGGAATTGTGAAAGTAAATGATAGTCGGCCACGTTTATTACTCCTCATCGAGAGGAGGGAAGGCAACATAAGTGCGACAGCGAAAGCAAAGTGCTAACGGGCATGGTAATGAAGATACAATGACAATACAATTCGGGGCTCGCTCGGTCCCTCCCTTTTTCAATTCATTATGCATTATGATTTATCAATGCCAACCCCGAGGGATGAGGTCCACTCGGGGGCAGATAAGCGATTAAAACAACAATAGGTTTCAAAACCGGCGCAACCATGCAATAGGTAGCTTATACGGCGCGATGAAGCGTAGGTATAGCATCTTAACCCGGCGCGGCCATGATGAGAGTTAATACGGCGCGAAGAGACGTAGGTGTAGATGTTAATACGGCGCGGCGATCAGGGTATTTAAATGGCGCGCAAGGACTTTGGGGCGCGCCGGTTTAGGGCGCGCCGGAAAGGCGCAAAGAAAATTTTTTTGAAGATGAGTGTGGGGCTAATCCGGCGCGAGGGGGTACCGCGCCGGTTTAGGGCGCGCCGGTTAAGACCGCGCCGTAATAAACTTGTTTTATTGAGTTTCGAACTCTTTCAAGTTTGCTGGACTTCATAGGATCCTTTCTTGAGTTGTTGGGCCAGATGACTATTCGATTGGAGTCCACAGACCTCTGGAGATAAAGGGGGAGGTCAGTGCGAGGTTCATACTCGAGCACTGAGACGATTGAGTCCAGAACGATCATTTCATTGGAGCTTATTTATTCTTAATCTGTCCAAATTTGGACAGCATCTCCCCTGGACCTGAAGAGTTGTAGGGGAGAAGCGGGGTCATGTTCACTTGTGGAACAAGCCCCTAAACCGCCGGTGTGCACGGAGGCACCCAGCAAACCCCATCGGATAGGATACCCCGAGGACTAGCCTACGAGGGGCACCAAAGCTCCGCAAGGGGAAGAATAGAGAGACGAGGTCATTGATGATGAGAGCATCACCCCGAGGGCTAGCCTGCGAGGGGTGGACATCTCACGGCATATGACTCATCCCATGGAGGGACCGACCACAAAGAGGGTTAAGCTCCGAGGGCTGGCCTACGAGGAGCACACATCTCTTGGCCTAGATTGAGTCTCGGGTTGTCGAGGCGAAGCCTGTTAGGCTAGGACCCTTGTTGCTATCTGCTATGGCCTTGGGGAAGCCTTCACCATGGGGGGGTAAAGTTCCCGGTCGCTCAGCAGCTATGCGAAGTAGCAGGGGATGTCCCCCTCCCCGGATGACTAAGACGACACCAAAGAGTCTCGGAACGGTTCACATGACTATAATGCGGAAGGGTAATCACTTCACAGATGGGACGAGCCAAACATAGGGGCATATGCTCGAACAGTTACGGTGCAATGTCAAACCGATGCATCTTGCAATCCCGAGTACGATCCTCACCTTACGAGCCACAGGGCAATAGGAAGAGAGTGATGTGACACAAGTATGGGGTATGCAGCAAGCAAATGCAAAACCTCGGACCTAATCCGCATTCACAATCACATAGCAAGTAAAATGATAAATTGAGACCGAAACGCCGTCGCACACTCGCAAGCCCCGGGTGACTATATGATGCTAGATGGAGGTGATGGATCAAGACCCTAACTGGTAGAGTGCCAGCAGGGCTAGGGTTATCCTCCCGAGGGTACGTGGCCCACACTTTGGGGCTGGCCGGTGCCACTTGGGGCACAAGGTTCCTCTCTCTCACGATGACCACGGTGACCACTCAATGATGATGGCTCCGGGAACGGACACTCACTCCCTTGCGCAACGGAGCTATGTCTACGGATATTAAACAAACAGACACTAATATGAATGGAGCAAAGCTTTAGAGCTCACCTGGTTGGTTTGAAGAAACCAACCCCGTTCGGAGACGTGGGCGAGCGGGGAAGTGTGATCCCGCACACTGCGCCGATGTAGCTTGAGCTGCTAGTTACATGAACTACGCCCCACGCAGGAGGGTGGAACTAGGGGTGGGGAACTCAAACATACATCAAACACTACCTCCACGCAGGGAGGGGCGATAAGCCAGCCAGGCGGGAGGGGGTTCTTTTGACGAGAAAGATGGAACGGAGGCCGACGCCGATCCGCTTGCTTGCTGTGCACAGGGACAGGTGGTCGCTGCTGCAGTTGTAGATCGTTCTCAGGATTGTTGCCGACGACGAAACCAGTGAGGTTTGCTTCGTAACAGGTGTTGGGATGCCTCAGATTTATATCGAATTCTTCTGCCGTCGCTGGTGGTCGTGGTGGAGACTCGAACAGGATGCCGGAATCTGAGGTTGACAGCTCCAGAACGTGCGCAGCAGGATGCAGACGTTGTATCTCGGACTCCCGGACTCAGAATCTCGATCCGTCGGAGTTGTTGGTTCCGTAGACAAGGCCTCTGCGCACCAAAACTGACGGGGACTCCTTCTGAGGTCGGGGTGGACAGGGGAGCTCCGTCGAGTGGGATCTGGTCACGGAAGACAGCAGGAGGCAGACTCGTACGCCGGTGGGAGAAAATTCGTAACTCGGGCTCCTGGTGGGCGAACGAGGTCCCGTTTCTTGCTCCTGATCGGGGACAGGGAGAGGAAGATCTTTGGAGAAGGAACTTCCGTCTGGTTCTGCCGTTGTCGACCGTGGTTCGGCTTCTGGTCGGGCTCTGATGTTCTGCAACTGGTTCTTGACGCTGTCGGAGGAGATCGGTTCTCACAGGTGGCCACGAACTCGGAACGGGGTGCTTCCACCTCGCCTGCGTAGGGGACAGGGAACCCTTTCCAGAATGGTAGGATGGGCCTTCAGATGTTGCCGGACGACCTCGGGGGAGCTTCTGCAAACCGGGACTTCTTCTACCACCTGCAGTTGTAACAGATTGAGGGGGTGGAGGTGGGGTGAATGGTAAGGAGAAGTGGAGCTAGGGTAATGGGGAAGATGTGGGGTGATGGCAGGAGGGGAGAGAGTTGTAAGGGGGATGAGAGGGTCGGATCTGGTGGAGCAGGAAGGTGGGGGCCGAAGTTGGTAGAGGTGGGGGTGGGGTTTGGCCAAGGCAAGGAGGTAAGGGGTGGGGAGGGTGTTTGCGCAACAAGTGGAGGGGGGCTGGGGTTTGAATGGTCTAGGGGTGTGAATGAGGGTGTGGGGGAGTGGGAAGGTTGCTTGGGGAAGAGGGAGGGGTGTATTGGATGTGGGGAAGATGTATGGGGAATAGGAAGAGTCTCTTGGGAAGGGGAGGGAATTGATGGGAGTTAAGTGGCCTAGGGGAGGTGAAGGGTTGGAGGGTGAGGTGGCAGGTGGATGGGGGAAGGTGAAGGGGCAGATTCGCCCAAGGTAGAGGGAGAGAGAGAGAGGAGGAGAGAGAGAGGGGGCCGGCCCCTTTAGAGAGAGGGGGAGAGAGAGTGAGGAAGCTAGAGAGAGAGAGGGAAAGATGCACTTATGCTCACAATTACTCAATATTTCATTACCTTCTCAAGTGGGAGTTGGGGTCCTATATATAGGGAACCCAACTTTGTACAAAAGCCCTTGAGAAAAAGGAAAATAGCAGATAACCAAGGGTGCAAGAAAGGGGCGCCCATGGGCCTAGCTCCCTAATGGGCCATACGACCAAACAAGTCCAATATGGTGACCCACTAGTAAGAGCACCTAGGACAAGACTCATAAATAGAAGTGAAATACATCAAAAGGACTCAATAAAGGATAAAATACATCAAGATGTCTATAGTAGTGAAATCCAGTGCCGTCGAGGCCCCATCAAGTCATCCTATCCGTCTCCAGAGGGGAGAGAGGCGTCGAGCCAGAGGGAGCTCTGAGTGATGTCCCCATCAGAGAGGAATCGAGGGGAGCTGACCCTTGACAACACAGTAGAAAGAAGCGTACGCAGAAGCGCAGCTCTGTCCACGGAGGGCATGCAGGGGCCCTTAAATCATACACGAGCATGGTCGCAAAGAAGAGGGGAAAGAACCCCGGGGAGGGGGGTGTTTCTGTAGCCCACAATGCTTTGGGGCATGATCGGGGCTTCGGGGAAAACCGGGACCAGAGAAAATGCACGGAGGTAACCATCGCCGTAGATAGGAGAGGAGACAGAAGTTTAGAATCAATCATTCGACCTGTTGGTCCAGATATTCAAATATGCATTGCCACCCCCAGAAATAGGAATGGGATATTCAATTACACGTTAGGAATCCGGCGCCGGCATCATTGCTCGGTCGCCGTTCATCCTTTTGCAGAGGAAAACGAATGCAGTAAGAAGAAGAGATCACAGGGGAGGGGAGGGGTCGGCTCGTATCATTGCCATCCCTCCCCCTCTCTGCTTACAGTTGGTGGACGGAGACTCTGAAAGAGGAAAACAATCCACGAAAAGCAAAGAAGATAAACGCCGGCGCCCACCTGTTCTCAAAATAGAGTATCGGAATTTCTCCTTCTCCGGCTCCGGAGGACCTCAATCAGAACAGAGGAAGACCGCCGTTGAAGGACGCTCGGATGGAGACCTCTCTCCCCAGGAAGCTCTCTCTCCCTTTCGAAGGTTTCTATCTGTCTCTCTTTCTCCGCCTCTTCTTTCTTAATCGAACCTCGCCCGTATATATATAACAGGTTGGAGGCTCTTCATCCGGCGTGAGCTTTTGGCGCGCCGAGAGGAGTCTTCATGAGCTTATCGCGCCGGTTTAAAGCGCCATCAGGTAAGGTAACTTGCGCGCCGGGATGAGGGCAGAAGGCAGGGGGGCGCGCCGGGATAAGGGCAGAAGGCGAAGGGGGCGCGCCGGTTTAAGGGCAGAAGGCGAAGGGGGCGCGCCGGTTTAAGGGGCATTGAATGAGGGGCGCGCCGGTTTAAGGCGCGCCGGGCTAATGCTTCTCATGCGCCTCGAGCCCATCGATGAGTCCGGGGATGATTCCGGGAATCACCGTGAACATTAATATTGCCGATGCTCCTCGAAACTTCGACGAGGTGTCTTGTAGAAGCTCCCAGGTTGACTTACGGCCTTCCTTGAGACTCCTGATAACTTTGATTTTGACCATGCGGGCTTTCCACTGACACGGCCTTCGGCTCTACGCTCCATGCTGTTGGTCCGGCCTGGCTCGCACTCTGAGCTTTCTAGGAGGTTAGATAGCCGGGAGATAGTTCCGCCTGAGCCGGGCGATCATTCGGCCACTAAGGGGCCCATCTTGACGGGAAGCCGTGCCCATGCCGGGCGATCGGGATCTTCTGCCATCAGAGCTTTCGGCCCTCCCTCTCGGGGAACCAGGGGGAAACTCCTTTATCTTCAGGAGAGCCCTTTCATGTGGTGGGGGACCACCGGATAGACCATTATCCTTGATCGGACAACGGGTGTAGTGGATGTGGCACGACAAAGTCGATGCCGGTTCATTGGGCAGGCTTGGTCGCACTGCCGGTTGGTTGACGAGTTTGTCTCGGCTCCCCTGAGGTGAAGTCCCCGTATCCACACGGAGTGACCCGAGGTTCTGACAGCTTGAGAAATCTTCAATATGTTGATCCGCACCGGCTTCCGTGCTCCGGTGTGCCGGGTCATTCATCTTTATTGGCTTGGTCACTAATGATCATATTTTGAGTGCCAACAAATGCCCCTCAGACGTGGGTGTTGCGAGCAAGGCACGAGTGCAGCAAGGCCGACGGATGACTTTTCATCCGGATCAACCCCTTCCTTGATTGGCCGGCACCTGGGATGGCCTTTAATTCGGCACGGGCGTTGACTCGGCGCCGTTCAGGCGTTAATACGGCACGGCCTGTGACCCTTGGGCTTTAATCCGGCGCGCTATTCCTCTTTTCCTTGCTAACCCGGCGCGGCCTTGACGCCGTGGAGTTTTAATCCGGTGCGCCTTTCCCCGGCGCGCCTTTTGCTATGGGGTTTTTAATCTGGCGCGCTAAATAGCGCGCCGATTTAGCGGAGGGGCCCCCCCTCCATATAAGGCTTTCGCCTTTGATTTTCCTTCTTCATCCGTCATTTGCCCAAATTTTTTCTCTCTCTTCTCTTTCTCCGGCGCCGAGAGCGGCGATTCTTCCTTCGGGTGAGTGGAGATGCTGCCCCTTTGTGTCTCGAAACCCATTCTTTGGACCCCGGGAGGCTTCTAGCAGGGCTTGCCCTCGGAGCTATTCCCCCGGGTGTTCCTCCGGCCTCGGTGTAATACCGATGGCTGTCTTTTAGGGACCGTTCCTCCGTGGACGCGTTCCCACTTTTCTTCGGCAATCCCCCGTGCTGGGGAGACTCTGCCGAAATTTTGTCAGAAGTTTGCCTTTGATTAGCCGTTTCCTGATGTTGTTTTGTTTGATATGCTCTTTTGCAGCTGTTATGGCATCCAGCTCTTCCTCTCGTGCCGTGGTGACATGGGAGAATGTCAATTCTCTCGACTGGGGTCACGGTCAGGTGGCCATAGTTGCGGAGTCCTCGGATTCGGAGACGGACACCGTAGACACCGGTCGTCTCCTTATCCTCGGGGGCGACTCCTTTCATTATAATAGAGAGGACGTGATCAGGAAGGATCATCCCAAGGACAAACACTTGATGTCCCTTCTTCGGCGTTTCAACCTTCAGGGGAAGCGGGACGTGTTTGCCGTGCGGAAGGTCGAGCAGGCTCTGCTGGTGGAGAGAGACAGCTTGGCCGAATGCGTAACGCGGGGAAGACCCATCTATCTCCCTGGGGAGGTCAGGAAGTGGAGCGTTGTGCTGGGGCTGCAAGACCTGGCTCCGTCAGACGGACTGCTGACTAGAGCTCCTGAATTTGTGCCTGCTCGGTGGAATGACTCCGCGGGCAGGGTAGACCGAGAGAAGCCGATCTTCGGCTTATTCCTTGCCCCGTTGAGGTGGGGATACAGAGATGAGTCATTCTTGCTGGATTGCTTGGCGATTCGCTTCAAGCACCAGATCTCCGTGGGATGGTTTGCTGAGTTGAAAGTCACAGATGCCCACGCATTCAGGCCCGGAGCAGTGGAATTCACAGACTATGTGCTGCATCACTATGCTCCTCTTTTGACTAGAGCTGGTGTTTATCACAGCGTATATGCTTCAAGGTATCGGTATCTGATTTCCCGAGGCTTGTGCTGCGGCATGATCGAGGTGTTTTGCCCTGAATACAACACCTTCTATACTTCAGAGGGGGAGACCTCTTTAGACTTGTGGAGTCTATCTCAGCTCAGCGGCCTGCCCATTGATGGAGAGCCGTATGAGGAAGTTTGTTGGCCCGACTGGTTGAAGGACCAGACCGACGGTGACGGTCGGTATATGGCGGGCTACGCCTACCGATATCTAATGAAGGCGTATCGCACCCTCTTCCATTCGTCGCAAGACACGAGAGAAGCTCGAAAGCCGGGCGAGAAACGAAGAGTGCGGATGGGCGCTTGGCTTCAATATTTCTTCCAGGGGAAGAACAAGTATGAAGATTTTCCTCCGATAGCACCGGTGGCCCAGAAACGAAAGAAGAGGATACGACGCCAGGCCGCTTCGTCATTTTCTTCGAGAGGAGGGCAGGGGGAAAACCCAAACCCTACTGGTGTTGATGCAGTGACTCATTGTGCTGCCTATTTGGTTTATTGGCTTTGTTCCTTTGCTTTCCCTCAGGGTGACGAGAGCGTGATCAGGGCGGAAGCCATATATCCGGCCTGTCTTATGGCTTGGGGTACCAAGCTGTCTCTTTGCCCAGTGGCCCTGTGCCTCATTTACAAGATGCTGGGGGACTTGCACAAGACGCGCCTCCCCAGAAGCCTTCGGACGGTTGGTCCGCTACATTTCTTTAATGCTTGGGTCTGCACCCTGTTCCCGGAGGCAGCTCCTCGGGCATTACAAGCGGTTCCTCTGGTCCCGCGCATGATAGAGTTTGTAAGCGCCGAGCCATCATTGCTAATGGAGCAACTTTATGCTATTCGGGGTAAATTGACCCGTCTTCCCGTGGATTCGCCCGGGGTTCTTCATTTCTGGAGCTTGGCTGCTCACTCGAGCCCATTGACGAACAGGACGAGACAGTGCAAACTCTTTGAAACTGAGGAGTACATCCATCCGATTTCCCAGGCCAATTGTACCAGGCCTATTCTGGAGCCGGAGTTGGTTGATTGGGCATTGGCCATAAGGCCTAGTGTCCTCGTTTTTCGCAAGAGCGGCATTCTGTGGTTGGAGCCGTATTACCCGTTCCGTTTCAGTCGGAACTTTGGCTACGACCAGCAGATTCCACATTCCTCTTCGCAATTTGCATTGCCCAACAGGCACAGGGCCGGGCAAACGTCCAATGACGACGCCCGGATATGGTGGGACTTTTTCCATCGTCGCGAAGACGTTTCTTTCCGGGTGCCCGCCCCCGCACGGTTCCCTCGCGTCACGCCTGAATATGTCAAGTGGTGGAACGCGCGGACGGGATTTTACGGGACCTCCCGGAGAGAGTGCTGGGCCGTGGCGGAGCACAGGTTCTTAGCTTCCCAACCGGAGCCAGTTCTTGATATTGACGCTTCTTATTTGAAGAAGTTGAAATCTTGGACTAATACGGATGTGAAGGCCTATCTAGAGGCCCGCAAGCTCGTAAAAGGCCGCAAGACGAAAGTTGAGCTGAAGTTGCCCCCGATCAACAAGGATGATTATGTGAAGACCCTTCGGGGTTTATGCCGGGTAAGCAGTGAGAGGGTGATTCTCCAGCAACTCCCTTTGCCAGTAGAGGAGCCCATCGCGGCCGTGGCCGACTGGCGTCCTGAGGTGGACAGGTTGTATCCCTACCGGGCTTTCATTCGCAAGGAAGACAGGCGGGCTGACTTATATGCCAATACCCCCTGGCTGTTTGCACTCCTTCGGTCTCACGGGCTCCCGGTGGGTAGCCCCAGTGAAGCCATACTGGACCATCCTCTTCAGATCTCCTTCAAATATGCAGACAGGTGGGGGCTGGACCATCTGAGTCTGTATTACCTGCTATCCTCCCGTGGCCATGAGGACCTGGCACTGCTGGCTGAGCCGAGCGAAAAGATCGGGGATCTATGCTGGCTTATTCGCGAGGCGGCTTCGAGGGACAAGACGCCCTCGCTGTTTTATTGGCCTCTCTTCCCCTTTTATACGGGACCGGCAAGTACGTTCCATCTCTTCCTTCAGGCCCTTCGGCCAGCTTCTTCTTTTCATTGTGGTTGTGTCATTCTCACCCTTGTGCGTATGCAGTCCGACCGACTTCGGAGGAGACTCGGCACTTCAGGGAATTGATCATAAAGGCCCAAAAGCCGACATATTTTGAAGTTCCTGAGCCGACGCCGACCACGATGCCATTGCCTCCTGGGGATTCGAGGAAGAGGACCAGGTCCCAACTACGAGAGGCCGTCGGGAAGGCGAAAGCGGCGGTGACCCGGGTGACACGGGCACGCCGGAAGAAAGCTGCGGAGCAGACATCGACAACCGACCTTCCTCCCGTTGTATCTTTCGAAGAATTTGAGGCTTCTCGCGCACAAGGGCCAGAGGCCGAAGGTAGGCTCTTCTTTTCTTCAAAGTGCATTAGCTTGTCTTGACTGCTTGGGGTGGCCCATGCTGACAGTTGCCGATACAGCTGCTGGGGTCGTCGGTCCCGAGGCGACGGTAGCTGTAGAGACTGGGGACGGGGCAGAGAAAATCCTTGCTGCTCCCGTAGAAAGGGATTTGCCCTCCCCCACACCTCAGCGGGAGATGGAAGGTAATCCATAGTTTAGTTGCGACAGCAACGTGAGTCTTTGTATCTTTAGTCATCCTGACCCCGTTTTGCTGTGAATTTGTAGTCGATATACAACCATCACTGCTTCCGGGCCCGGAGAGCGTAGAGAAGGTGATCCCCTCGGGACAGGGAGAACCCGTCTCCGAGGTGTCATCTATTGTTGCTCCTGGTGCGGAAAGCACCAGGGAAGTTCCTGCCGAGGGTGATGCTCCTGCTGGCGAGGCTCCTGCTCCGACGGCGGAGTGTCTTGAGAGGGCAGAGGGGTCCTCTTCCTCTGAGCATGTAGACTATGGTGGCGGCTCCAGTGACGAGGAGTCACCGCCGCTTGATGTTGAGACCGAGGATGCTGGGGTGTCCTCGGCCTACGAGAGCGACTATTTGACTTTCAGCCCGGCCCGGTTATCATGGGGCGGTCCTGTGCCGTCATTATCGCTTACGAGTGAGGGAGTTGGTGCTGGGGAAACTGCTCTTAAAGATTTAAGCTTAGTCCCGGCCGAGGTAAGGACCTATTCGGGGTCAATGCTTGCCATGCTTCTTTTCTCCTCCTTTTAGCCAGGCCCCCCCCCTTTTTTAAGCGTATACATCTCTGATGCAGACTGAGGTGGCGCTACCGACTATGACGGTGCAAATACCACTCCCGGCCCTGGGAACAGGGCAGGCGACTTTCCCGTCCGTCCTGCGGCCCATCGCGTTGCGGTACCCAAAGGATCATGCAACAGCAATGGTCCCAGTTGGCCCTGGAGCGCTCGTGGAAGTTGATAGTCCAGCGATAGCCAGAGGTTCTCCATCAAGAGAGACTGAACAGCAGTCGGTTCTGGAGAAGGATGACTCTGCTGAGGTAGAAGCCGGGGAGATTACTGAGGGACAGACGTCCCTGATTCTTGGGGTTCTTGCTGGACCCCCATCCCGAGAGACCGGTAAGGAGATCGTTGCTGTTGAGGCTCCAGCCACCGCACCTGTCTGCGCGGTTGTTCCCAGTGGCAGTGGACTGCAGCTTATGCCGTCGTCATCTTCCGGGACGGCTAATGATATATGGGCCGCCGTGGATGGCAGAGTGGAGTTTGAACTGCCCGAGACGTCGCCACTTGGCCTTCAATCCTCGAGCGACGTCGTGTGGCAATTCCTGGGGACCCTCCAGCAGGCCGTAACAGCCAGTAGGGATTTAACTTATGTTCAGCTGAGGGGGTTGATAGAGCATCTGTCCCGCTCGCTGCTGGCCCTTGGCTGTCCCATGGACGACTGGACTCCACGGGTGATTCTGCTACTGAAGTATGTGAATCGGAGGGAGTTTCTGGGCCGGGAGGCAGCTGACCAGTTGGTGGCCATATCATTGGAGCGGGCTGAAAACAAGACGGCCCTCATTTCTCTGCAAGAGACCGCGATGAGGGCGAGGGACGAAGCCAACGCCTCTCTTCAACGCCAGAACTCCCTGACGGCCCGGATGACAGCATTGCGGGCTGAACTTTCCAGGATAGAGGCTGAACTTGAAGAAGTAGATCGCCTGGGGGTCCAAAAGGTTAAGGATGCTGAGATGGCCGAAGGGCAAGCTGCTTCCCTGGAGGCGAAGCTATCCGAGCTGGAGGCCACCGAGTTCAGATTGCAAGAACTGATCCGTCATCCGTCCTTGGGTATTCCTGTGCTGGAGGACATCTTCCGACGCCCTTTGCCGTAATCTCTTTTCTTTATGTGCTCACTTTTAATGCACCTTATGTATCCCAGGGCATGGTCCATGTAATCATGCGCCTTCACTTCATAGTAATGAAAAAAATCTCCATCTTGATTTTGAATGAAGACTCCATCTTGTCATTGTGTTGTCCTTTTTGTTTGCCCGTCGATTCTAGTTCGAGTGTATGAGTCATTAGGGCAGGAGAGCGCTCACGCCTTCAGGGAAGGGGCGAGGTGTTCACTCCACCGCGCCACGACTTTTCTCAAGACTAGAAACTGCTTTATGCTGGTCGAGAGTTCGAGGAACTCAGGGGGGCATAGTGAAACTGGCGGACAAACGGTCGTGCCGAGAGTGGCAAGAACCGAGAATGGGTAGCGACTGGTCTTGCCGATGATGGCAAGGGTCGAAAAGGGTGGACGGTCTTGCCGATGGTGACAAAAACCGGATAGGGTAGTGACCGATCTTGCCGATGGTGACAAGGGTCAAAAGGGAAGACGATATTGCCGATGGTGACAAAAACCGGATAGGTAGTGACCGATCTTGCCGATGGTGACAAGGGTCGAAAGGGTAGACGGTATTGCCGATGGTGACAAAAACCGGATAGGTAGTGACCGATCTTGCCGATGGTGACAAGGGTCGAAAGGGTAGACGGTCTTGCCGATGGTGACAAAAACCAGATAGGTAGTGACCGATCTTGTCGATGGTGACAAGGGTCGAAAGGGTAGACGGTCTTACCGATGGTGACAAAAACCGGATAGGTAGTGACCGATCTTGTCGATGGTGACAAGGGTCAAAAGGGTAGACGGTCTTGCCGATGGTGACAAAAACCGGATAGGTAGTGACCGATCTTGCCGATGGTGACAAGGGTCGAAAGGGTAGACGGTCTTGCCGATGGTGACAAAAACCGGGTAGATATTGACCGATCTTGCCGATGGTGACAAGGGTCAAAAGGGTAGACAGTCTTGCCGATGGTGACAAAAACCGGATAGGTAGTGACCGATCTTGTCGATGGTGACAAGGGTCAAAAGGGTAGACGGTCTTGCCGATGGTGACAAAAAATGGATAGGTAGTGACCGATCTTGTCGATGGTGACAAGGGTCAAAAGGGTAGACGGTCTTGCCGATGGTGACAAAAACCGGATAGGTAGTGACCGATCTTGCCGATGGTGACAAGGGTCAAAAGGGTAGACGGTATTGCCGATGGTGACAAAAACCGGATAGGTAGTGACCGATCTTGCCGATGGTGACAAGGGTCGAAAGGGTAGACGGTATTGCCGATGGTGACAAAAACCGGGTAGGTATTGATCGATCTTGCCGATGGTGACAAGGGTCAAGAGGGTATAGACACTAGACGTGTATAAGTGGGATATCGGATGAAGACCCTTGCCACGACCTCGAAAATGGCCTTTGGACGACGGATGATTCATCACTATTCATCATTCAATTTTTTTTATTCACATTACTGACCTAAGCGCCCTTTCGGGTTTTCGCCGAGGCCAGCCCCCTCTTGCTTTTGCCCACGCGTCCTTTCGGGTTTTCACGCGGCGGGGTACCCGATTTTGCCTGCGACGCCCTTTCGGGTTTTCGCCACAGCTGGGTTATAGCCGTTTTTGCACTTGTCCTGATATAGGAGCAAGTCTGACGGGGTATCTCTATTTTTAACCCCATTTTCTTTTCCTTTTTTTTTTGATTCGAGGTTCAGAAGAACTGGATCGCGGGAACGCCGACCGTCCTTGTCGATGAGGACAAGGGTTGGTCTTAGGTTTATTTCGTCGACACCGGTTAAATGTCGAAGCAAGGAAGTGGTTTATTAACAAGGATGTAGGATCCAAGTTTGAGAGTAGAGGCTGACCGATTGCGCCGATGATGGCGAGAGTCGAAAGGGGTTTATTTGTCGGCATATGTTATCGCCGAAACAAGGACGGGGTTGTCAATAGGGACGTAAGGTCCAAGTTGAGGGTAGAGATCGACCGATCTCACCGATGATGACGAGGGTCGAAAAGGGTTTGTTCATCGACATGGGTTACATGCCGAAGCAAAGGTGAGGTTATTAACAAGGACGTAAGGCCCAAGTTATGGACAGAGATCGGCCGATCTCGTCGATGATGACGAGGGTCAAAAAGAGGTTTGTTAAAGTATTCCCGGTGGGACTTTGATGATTGTCCCTTTCGGAGTTTTATTGGGCGGAGAATAGGAGAGGCATTTGGGAATTACCACTTTACTGACTCAAGCGCCCTTTCAGGTTTTCGCCGAAGCCAGCCCCCTCTTGCTTTTGCCCACGCGCCCTTTCGGGTTTTCACGTGGCGGGGTACCCGATTTTGCCTGCGACGCCCTTTCGGGTTTTCGCCACAGTCGAGTTATAGCCATTTTTGCACTTGTCCCGATGTGGGGGCAAGTCTGGCGGGGTATCTCTATTTTTAACCACATTTTCTTCTTTTTTCTTCCTTTTTTTATTTGGAATGTAATCCGAGAGAGGGTAGCTTGATCAGGGCGAGATGCCACTAACCAAGGAGAGGTAGCTTGATTAGGGTGGAAAGCCGCTAGCCAAGGAGAAATAATTTGATTAGGGCGGAATGCCGCTAACCAAGGAAAAGGTAGCTCGATTAAGGCGGAGCGCCACTAACCCAGGAAAAGTAGCTCGATTAGGGCGGAATGCTGCTAACCCAGGAAAAGTAGTTCGGTCAGGGCGGAATGCCGCTAACCAGGGAAAAGGTAGCTCGATTAGGGCGGAATGCCGCTTACCAAGGAAAAGGTAGCTCGATTAGGGCGGAATGCCGCTAACCAAGGAGAGGGTAGCTCGGTTAGGGCGGAGTGCCACTAACCAAGGAAAAGTAGTTCGATTAGGGCGGAGTGCCGCTAACCAAGGGGAAGTAATTTGATTAGGGCGGAATGCCGCTAACCAAGGAAAAGGTAGTTCGGTTAGGGCGGAATGCCGCTAACCAAGAAAAAGGTAGCTCGATTAGGGCGGAATGCCACTAACCAAAGAAAAGGTAGCTCGATTAGGGCGGAATGCCACTAACCAAGGGAAAGTAGCTCGGTTAGGGCGGAATGCCGCTAACCAAGGAAAAGGTAGCTCGACCGATCACTCAGGGTGTGTCGGCTGCGCCGCATGATACAGCTTAATGTGTTTTCCGTTGAGGGGAGAGAACTGGACGGCTCCTTTGTGGTCTACAAGGACGTAGGCACCCCCTTCATATACTCGGCGGACGATGTACGGTCCGACCCAGTTTTCGACCAGTTTCCCTTTGGGGTTAGAGGCCATCACTTCTCTTCTTTTGACCATTACCAGGTCTCCTTTCTTGAACTCTCGACCCTTGACTAACTTGTCAAAAGCACGGGCCATGCGAGCTTGGTAGAGTTGGATGTTTTGTTGCGCCTGGAGGCGTTTTCCTTCGAGCTCAGCGAGCTCTTCCAATCTTCTTTCTGCATTGGTCTGCTCACCACTGACTAATCCGTGCTGGATGGCAACTCGCAATGAAGGAACTTCAAGTTCAATTGGCACTACAGCTTCCGACCCATAGACAAGGGAGAAGGGTGAACAGCCGGTTGGGGTCTTGTAGACAGTACGATAAGCCCAAAGCGCTTCGTACATCCTTTCTTCCCAATCCTTTTTGTTAGACTTGACAGTCTTTGCCAATAACGTGCACAGTGTCTTGTTGAAGGCTTCTGCGAGTCCGTTGGCTTGAGGGTTGTAGGGGGACGATGTCCTCCAGTCAATTTTATATTTTTCGGCCAGCCGATAAACCTTCTGGTTCCTGAAATGGCTGCCGTTATCAGAGATGATTCGGCTGGGGATCCCGAACCGGAATATTACATTCTGCCGGAAGAATCTTGCAACTAGTTCTCCGGTCACATCTCTTAGTGCTACTGCCTCCGCCCATCTGGAGAAATAGTCTGTAGCTGCTAAGATGTATTTGCACCCTGATGAAGATGCTGGAAGTGGCCCTACCACGTCCGTGCCCCACTGAGCAAACGACCAACTTGGTAGAGTGGGATGTAGTGGCACTGGGGGTCTCCTCGCCACAGTAGCATGTTCTTGACATTTCTGACAAGCCTTGGCGAACTTGCAGCAATCATTGAATATAGTGGGCCAGTAATAACCCAATTTCTTTATTTCTATTTTCATTTTCGGACCGGCCTGGTGTGCCCCGGCTGACCCTGCATGAACTTCTTGCATCACCTGTCCCGCTTCTGCTGAAGACAAGCAACGGAGTAGGACTTTCCTTCGGGCATCTGCCATAATTCGGAACAAGGTCCCGCTTCTCATCTCGTAAGAATCCTTGATCCTCAGGAGCTTCATTCTTTGTCCCTTTTCTTTTGGAAGTTACTGGTGTTGAAACCAGCGTAGGAGATGCTCTCGCCAGTCGAGCTGCTGAACCCCTTCGATGACTGCTACTTCCATCTCTTCTTCGTCGGCCAGAACCTCTGTTACGCTGGGGACCTGTCGGTGATTGATCACTGTTATATTCAGGCTTGTGTCCGGCGGGACCGCCAATGAACTGGCCAGCTTAGCGAGGGCGTCTGCCTGAGCATTCCGGCCTCGATTGATGTGCTTGATGCTGATGAAGTAGAATCTTGATATCAGGCGAGTCGCCAACTGGTGATAGGGGAGGAGCTCTTGCTTTCGCACCTCGAACTCTCCTTCCAGCTGTTTTATAACTAGCATGGAGTCTCCGAATGCTTCCAGCATCTGAATTCCCATGGACAGAGCAATCTGCAACCCGATTATCAGGGCTTCATATTCTGCTTCATTGTTTGTGCATTGTTTGTTTATGGAGCAGGAAGTATGCACCACTTCTCCTTCTGGGGACTTCAAGACTATGCCTGCTCCTGCTCTGACCCTGGATGACCCGGTAGCAGAGGTGTCAATTCTGGAAGCGCCATCAAAGTATAGCTGCCATGCGGAAGGCTATACTTGGGCGGCTTCTAGGGTCTCATCCTCGGGAAGCTCCGGTTCCCACGGGCTTTCTCCGGGTATCGGATGTTCAACAAAGAAATCTGCAATAGCTTGACCTTTGATGGCTTTGCGCGGTACGTAAGAGACATCAAACTCCATAAGGATTACCGCCCATTTACCCAGGCGGCCTTTGAGTGCTGGCTGGGACATGATGTATTTCAGGGGATCCTCCTTGGACACCAAGCTGATTTCATGCGACAACATATAGTGCCGGAGCTTTTTGACTGCGAAGACTAGTGCCAGGCAGATCTTCTCAATATAAGTGTATTTTTCTTCAGTTCTGACCAGTCTCCGACTGAGGTAATAGAGGGCTTGCTCTTTCCCTTCTTCATTGTTCTGGGCTAGCATTGCCCCCAGAGAATTGTGTGTAGCTGCTATATACAGTATCAACGGCCGTCCTTTCACCGGTGCGCCCAATACTGGAGGAGTCTTCAGATAGTCTTTTAGCTTGTCAAAGGCTGTATGGCAATCTTCATCCCAATAAAAGGGAACATCTTTCATCATCAACTTGTGAAACGGCTGGCATCGCCCCGATAAATTGGAAATGAAACGCCGGATGTAAGCCAAGCGGCCTTGTAGTGACCTCAGCTCGGAGATGTTCCTTGGTGGAGGTAACTCCTGAATTGCCTTGATCTTTGCGGGGTCTATCTCGATCCCCCGATATCGGACGACGAAGCCCAAGAATTTTTCGCTCGACACTCCGAACGCACATTTCATAGGATTCATTTTTAGCTCATGCTGCCTCAGCCTCTGGAAAATAATCTGGAGGTCTTGCAGGTGATCTTCTTTTCTTCTGGTTTTGACCACCAGGTTATCTATGTAGCACTCAACCTTGTGGTAGAGCAATTCATCAAAGATTTTGGTCATTGCGCGCTGATAGGTTGCGCCAGCATTCTTCAGTCCGAATGGCATTCTCTTGTAATGATAAATGCCCTTAGGAGTTCGAAAAGCAGTATGGACCCGGTCATGCTCCGCAATCCAAATCTGGTTGTAGCCGGACGACCCATCCATGAATGACAGGGCTTCATGGCCGGTTGTAGCATCGATCATGACCTCGGTTATTGGCACCGGAAAGTCATCCTTAGGGCAAGCTTTATTTAGATCCCGGAAGTCAACACAAATCCGGATCTGTCCATTCTTCTTTTTCACAGGGACGATATTTGCCAGCCATGTGGTGTACTGATTTTCTTCAACAAATCCCACATCAATGAGCTTGTCAACTTCAGCACAGATTCGGGTGATGAGCTCTGGCCTCATACGCCGCGGCGGTTGCTTCACCGGCTCGGCTTTAGGGTTGATTGCCAGCTCATGTTGTGAGACGGCGGGACTTAGACCCGGCATCTCTTTATAAGTCCAGGAGAAGCAATCCCGGTATTCTAGCAGTAGTTGAATGTATAGCTCCCGTTCTTCCGGGGCTAGTTGGGCACTGAGGAAGGTAGGCCTAGGGTCCTTCTCATTTCCCAGGTTGACTTCTATCAGTTCATCGACTGTGGCTTGGCCTCCGTCTTCTATTTCCGGAGGTGCCGGTTGGAGGTCGACGAAGTCTGGAATACCATCTTGAGGGTCGAGTACTTCGACTTCCTTGTCAGACACCGCCAGAGCTTCACGGGGTCTCTTGATCTCTTGTGCTAGCGGCTGTGTGGATGGATCTATGGACACCTCCGTTGCCGTTGCAGCTCCCGAGGGTGAGAGAACAGCTTCAGTGCTTGTAGATGAGGTTGCAGCCATGATAGGCCAGTGGTTGTTTGACGCCGGACTCGGACAGCACATTGGATTTGTAGCAGAAGTTGAGGGAGTCTCGCCTTCTGGGACAGTTGTATCTTCCACAGAAGTGGCTTTTCCTTTTCTGGTAGCTGGCTCCCCTTGATTGGAGTAAACCGAGGCTCTATTGACTGGCAGAAAGGGTGTTGAAGTCGTCATTAGCATGACCCCTGCGGAGGGAGAGACTTCTGCTTCTTGAGCATCTTCGGCTTCACTGCTGCTAGCCGTATCAAATTCGGCTTGAAAGGCCGCTCCTTCAGGGCGGACCTGCTCCCAGCATCGGCAGGAGATCAAGGTCTCTATTTGTTGATTCCCGGCTAGAGCCAATTCAGCATGTTCGGCCTCCGCCGGATATTCATCAAAAGTTGCCCCCGGAGGGCTGTCTTCAGTTGGATAGAGGGTGGAGATGGTGTCCACCTCGTACCGCCCACTGTAATAGTAGTCTTCCAGGGTGAAGCCCAGACCCGGATGTTGAGAGACACGTCTCATTTCTTTGTCCAGATTTACAGGATACCACATCTTCTGGAAAGCTTCCTTGCGTTTTTGAGGTTGATCGGGAGGGATGTGTTGCCTTTGAAACATCCTGGCCGTCCGATCAGTGGTAAATGCCAGGCCCTGAACAGGAACCCGTGGGTTGGCTAGATCTTCAGGGAGGCTACAGTCTGTGTCCTCCTGAGTGGGATGCTCCTCAGCTGTATAGAACAAGCTGATGGGCCCATCTTCTTGTGTCACCTCCCAGGCTTTGAAAGGTTCGACAGTGGGATCATTGAGGCCGGAGACTGGCTTGGTGAGGCCGGCCGGGACTCCGATGCGGTCGTGCTGTCGATCAACATGCACTTCCCTAGCTTTGGGGTATAATGCTGGGGGTGTCACCCTGCCGACATTTCCAGAAGCCGTGATGTGGGAGACCACCTTTGGCTTGATATATCCGCGCGGCGGTGGTGGATACCAACCGTCACCTGATCTATTCTTCGACGCCCCTACGGGGGTTTCAGTTTTAGAAGTCTTCCGGGGAGACCCCGTATACAGATTGGCGTCCGCCAAGTGACACTCAAACACCTCGAATGGGTGGATGTCAGCAAATATCCTTTCCTCCTTCCCATGGAGGCTGTATTTGATGCATTGGTGGAGTGTGGAGGGCACCACCAAGTTTTCATGCAGCCATGGGCGGCCGAGCAGTGCTTTGTAGGAGGTGCGAGAGTCAATGACGTGAAACTGCACCGTTGTAGTGAAATCTGCCAGAGTCAGTGTGAACTCTGCCACCCCCATAGATACTTCACATTTCTGGTTGAAGCCAACGATACGCATATCCCCGGCTTTTTCGAGATGCACATTGAAGTGGTACCTCTCATATATTCTATATGGCAGGATGTTGACTGCTGCACCAGGATCGACCAGAATCCGGTTCAGCTCTCTTCCGTTCAGGTGCCCTTTCATATATAGCGGCCTGTTGTGACTGGCAGTAGGCAGTAGCATGTCTTCTGGAGAGAAGGTCATACTGGCTTCTGGTATAGCCTCAGCTATGCAGGTTTCAAACTGGGCAGGCGTCTGCAAAGTAGTGATGATCGCCTGTCGAGTCTCTTCACTCAAAGAGAGAATTTCCCAGATCGTAAATCGAGCAGGGAGCTTCTTGAGCAGCTTCATTATTCGGCTTCCAGCCCGGACATTGGAGAGCTTCATCTCTTCAACCCATCTGGGCTTAAGAAGGTTTTGATTTGTGGGTCCAAACGGACCTGCTTCATCTTCCTCGGACTCGGCACCCTCTTGACTGGCACCGACTGTCGGGTCTTCTTTATTGGTTGCTGCAGGGCAAGCCCCATCTGCATTTGTATCCTCCGTAGATTGCACTGGCCGAGGGTGATTGACCCCGGGTGTAGGGTTAGCGTCTTGACAAGGCTGCTTCCCCTTTGACATCTTCATGAATTCAAGGAATGGAGGGATGGTCTTGCCCCCAGTCTTGCTGTATAGACCTGACGGAGGAGGGATTTGGACTCCCTTAACTTCCGGCGGGGGTGTCTTGTAGGGTTGCTCCCCTCTGAACATAATGTTGTGATTGGGTGGTGGCTAACGCCCCCATTTCCGGCCTGACCGAGTGGCATGTGCAGCAGTCGCGGCCTCGGCCTTGCCTCCCCCAGCATGGGGTGTGAAGCAAATTTCTTCTTCTTCCTCTTCTCCTGGTAGGTTGAAGAGTGCTGACAGGGTATTGTAGGAGACGACCTGTGTTTTATGGGCCCTAGGGGGCTTTCTCTTCTTCTTCTTTTGCTTTTTTTTCTTTTTGATTTCCGCAGGCGCTTGCCCCCAGAACAGGTTGCTCTCTTGAGGTGGTGCTGCTTTAGCTTCATCTCCTTGCTTGAGCGAGAGTTGCTCCAGCTCTAGCCATGGGACGTGGTCCCGTACCAGCAGAGGTTTTAGTTCGGGCTGTACATATTCCTCTAGCCCTTCAATTAAGTGTTGCAATCGAAGGACCCCAGGGTTGGTTTCCTTGATTACTGGCAGCGGAGTTCGTCTCCTCCTGTTGGGTGTATATATTCTGACAGCTGCAGGTGGAGTGACCCATACGGGCGCTACCACTGGCGGAGCAGGCCGAGGTGTAATGCCACGGATATGTGCCCTTTCTTTTGGGCGGGGTGCCCTCTTCTTCTTGTGTTTCACAGGGATTTGCTGCCACCCCTGCTGTTCCTTTACGGGCTCCAGGAAATGGATTTCGTAGGTGCTCCGTGTGCTTGCTTCAGAGATCTCCTCAGGTAATGCCTGGTAGAGGGAGACCATGTTGACTGCTACTCTTCGGGGAGGAGCTTCATGTGGCTGAGGAGGGTCTATTTTGTACTCTCCCAGCTCTATCTCATTTTTCTTCACCATTCCTTCAATGATGTCTTTGAAAACATAACAGTCTTCGATTGAATGTCCCAACATCTGGTGATAGGGGCAGAATCTTGGACTGTCTCTTCTTTTGAGGTCCTCTGGTCTTCTTGGCTCAGGCAGAGTGACCATACTGTATTCTGTTACCCAGTCAAATAGGATCCGGGTCTTATCCTTAGGAAAGGAATAAGCCTTCTTCATTTTGTCCCTCAACGAAGGACCTTCTTTGTCATCTGGAGCTTTCGCAGGTTGCGGGGGAGCCGCTTTCTTGCCTTTCTCCTTCTGTTGTTCGAACGCCTTGATATCAAGCGCATTCGCTTCTTTAGATGTGGGGCGCCGTTCCGCCGCCTTGCCTTTCTGGGCTGTGCTGGCAGCTGACGGCGGGACGGGCTTGGCTAGAAAAGCCTCTACCTCGGCCACCACATTATTCAGCCGGTCGAACGACCATATTTCCATCCCGATCATTTTTTCCAAGACCTCCCTCCTGAGATTCTACTTACATATTTGCACAGCGTCCTCCTGATGCGGGGGCCGCTTACATCTCATTCCGAGGTTCCTCCACCTCTTGATGTAGTCAAGGGCGGTCTCATCTGCCCTTTGTTTTGTCGAATAGAGTTCGGCCACTGTGACCTCCCTCTCTATGACATGGAATCTTTCCCTGAATTTCCTCTGCATATCTGACCAGTCATTGATTGACCCGGCCGAGAGGCTGGAGTACCATTCAAATGCGAGCCCCGTCAGCGAGGACCCGAAGAATTTCAGCAGATATGACTCGTCGGTGGACAGATCACCCATAACGGTCATATAATATGCAATATGTTCTTTTGGGGAACCTTTCCCGTTAAATTTGTCAAATTTGGGCGGCTTGTTGACTCCCGGGGGAAGTCGCTTAGCCGCATGGTGTTGCGGGTAGGGCACCCGGTAGGCATCGAATGCGACGTAGTCGCCTTCGCTCTTCTCTGCGAGCTTCAGCTCGATCATCCTCTCCACCATCATCCGGTTCACGACCGTGGGGTCGACTGGCTCCGGATAGAAGTGTGCTGGCTGCAGGTACGGGGTGACCAGGGTGGTCGCCTGTGGAGGATGCAGCAACGGGGGTGTTGGGTGCACCTGAGGAAGCACCGGAGGTAGCAGCGACTGAGACTGTGGTGGCCGCTGTTGTGTTGTCGTCACAGTTGGCTCTGACGGCTGGGGTAGTGTGTAAAGTGGTGGAGGGTCGTCTCGACGAGCCGCTCCCCGGGATGATTCACCTTGGACTTCGGGTGGTTTGGAGGCTGATGAGTGTTCAGTTTTCTCCATCAGCTGTTTCTTCAGGGAATCTATTTCCCGTTGATATCTCTGCAGCAGCATCAAGACTGATGGGTCTGTAGTAGTGGGGACACCTTCTGTTGTTTCCCCGGACGTACCCTCGGGCAGGATGTCGAGGAGTACGCCATCTTCTTCTTCCGTCGTTACCACATTAGCGGTCAAGACGGGGGCTTTGTCATCCCAGTGAAGGTATAACTGGGGCTGTTTCTCTTTCATCCTTGTCAGAAGCCCTCTTGCTGCTTCTGTCCTGCGGGTAGCTGGTCCCGGCCGTTCGGCCAACTGAGCCAGTTCTTGGGGGTCTTCAGGAAGCTCCCCATATCGGCTGGATACACCAGCCATGTTGCAAGTGAAAACCTGCATCCTCCTTCTTTGTCGATGGACCCTCCGCCTTGCTTGTTGCGGGAAGGTCAGCCTCTCGAACACAGAAATTCTTCTTCTTTCTTCCCGCTCGGGAAAGGCTTCATCGGCTTTGATCTCAGAGCCGTCATTGTGTCCGTTGTCATCGACCGACGACATCCTCATTATATCCTCCATTTCTTGTTCATCTGCCGTTGATGGGCAGTAATTTTCTTCAGTGGCGACTGTCTGCATCAGCCGCTGCTGTCCGAGTGAGGTGTTACCCAATCCTCGAAAATAGCTTCTGACCAGGCAGGCCATTTCTTCTTGACCCCGTTCTTGATGTAGCACGGGGGAGAGTGGTCGACCTCCAGCAGGAGGAATGTAGGCCAGTCGAGCTCTGTCAGCTGGCTGTTGGAACCTTTGCCCCCTGGCAGGGACGTTGGCTTGACGGGCCACAGCCCGGAAACTTCTGTGACGCGGAGGATCCGCAACCACCTCTTCTTCATTCATCAGGGACAAGCCCCTTTCTCTTCTCGCTCTCGCCTCGTCGTTCATAGGACGATGGCGGGTGGGCGTTGGATGGTAGGCAGGTTGGGTCCGCTTGGGAACCCACACCTGTTTGAATTTCCTCGGCCTAAGCGCCGGGTTTTCTTGGCCATGGTAACCGGCTTCTTCTCTTTCTGCCCTCCTTCCAGCGAGAGCTTGATAGTTGTTGTAGACAGGGACGTTTGGGATGACGCGATCTGGGGTCACCCGTGCTGTGCGCCCGTTGAGGAAGACACGCATGCCTCCCACCAGCATTGATTTTCCGGACTGAGAGACAGTTCCGGTGATCACGGCAGTGTTCTTGTGAGCCTGGCGACGCTGACGTCCTCCAGGGGGCTTGTTGATATCAGTGGGATGCATCACCCGTACCAGGTGGTGCACCAGGCAGCTAGCGGCCGGAACCGGGTTCTTGAGCGAATCACCGCGGCAGGGGGCCTTCAGAGGCTCCATTTCCTTCACAGCTTCCTTGACGGGTTCCGTGGCTTCGACTTCCAGCATGTCGACAAAGGCCAACCCCAAGAAGTTGGGGAAGCCCACCGCAGGAGGAAAGCTACCAAACTCCATGGGCACCGCCAGGTAGCCTTGTGCGTGTCCGGCGACGATCGCAGGACTGAAGTCGACGCCGGTTATCCCGTGAGTCGTCATTTTTTTTGCACTGAAAAGACAGACAGGAAAATAATCAGTAGTCTTTGAAAGGGCTTCGAAGCCCGAATATCTCGGCAAAGAGATGAAAGGTGACACCGGTCCCACCGGGCGTGCCAGACTATGTTTCGCGCATTTTTTCTTTCTCCTTTCGTTTTTGCCTTTTCGTTCGCGTATCGATCAACCAATTAACTAACTTGTAGTCAACTGACTGATTGACGACGCGGGCGTGCCAGTCACATGAGTGACGATTTTTATGATGCGCTCACTCTGACCCATATCGGGCGAATGTGAGGTTTGGTCGGGACCAGCAGTCCGCCATACCATAAAGGCTATGGCGTTAATTACATCCCCCACGAGGAGGGAACACCTTTGATTAATTGCCGAGATAGCGGGCTGTCGAAGCCGGATTAAAAAAGCCACATGATGATTACGACAAAGGCATGTCGGATGCATATGTCTCATGGGATTATGGATCCTCGGTACATGGCGGAGGATGTGGGTCCGAAGACCGTCGTCGCGCATAGCGAAGACTTCCGACCAGACATAATCCGGCTTTTCCGTCGACACCATTTGATATACCCAAGGATGTATGCATGGATGCACATACGACTTTCATGATTATATTAAGCATGATAATGGAATTGTGAAAGTAAATGATAGTCGGCCACGTTTATTACTCCTCATCGAGAGGAGGGAAGGCAACATAAGTGCGACAGCGAAAGCAAAGTGCTAACGAGCATGGTAATGAAGATACAATGACAATACAATTCGGGGCTCGCTCGGTCCCTCCCTTTTTCAATTCATTATGCATTATGATTTATCAATGCCAACCCCGAGGGATGAGGTCCACTCGGGGGCAGATAAGCGATTAAAACAACAATAGGTTTCAAAACCGGCGCAACCATGCAATAGGTAGCTTATACGGCGCGATGAAGCGTAGGTATAGCATCTTAACCCGGCGCGGCCATGATGAGAGTTAATACGGCGCGAAGAGACGTAGGTGTAGATGTTAATACGGCGCGGCGATCAGGGTATTTAAACGGCGCGCAAGGACTTTGGGGCGCGCCGGAAAGGCACAAAGAAATTTTTTTTGAAGATGAGTGTGGGGCTAATCCGGCGCGGGGGGGTACCGCGCCGGTTTAGGGCGCGCCGGTTAAGACCGCGCCGTAATAAACTTGTTTTATTGAGTTTCGAACTCTTTCAAGTTTGCTGGACTTCATAGGATCCTTTCTTGAGTTGTTGGGCCAGATGACTATTCGATTGGAGTCCACAGACCTCTGGAGATAAAGGGGGAGGTCAGTGCGAGGTTCATACTCGAGCACTGAGATGATTGAGTCCAGAACGATAATTTCATTGGAGCTTATTTATTCTTAATCTGTCCAAATTTGGACAGCATCTCCCCTGGACCTGAAGAGTTGTAGGGGAGAAGCGGGGTCATGTTCACTTGTGGAACAAGCCCCTAAACCGCCGGTGTGCACGGAGGCACCCAGCAAACCCCATCGGATAGGATACCCCGAGGACTAGCCTACGAGGGGCACCAAAGCTCCGCAAGGGGAAGAATAGAGAGACGAGGTCATTGATGATGAGAGCATCACCCCGAGGGCTAGCCTGCGAGGGGTGGACATCTCACGGCATATGACTCATCCCATGGAGGGACCGACCACAAAGAGGGTTAAGCTCCGAGGGCTGGCCTACGAGGAGCACACATCTCTTGGCCTAGATTGAGTCTCGGGTTGTCGAGGCGAAGCCTGTTAGGCTAGGACCCTTGTTGCTATCTGCTATGGCCTTGGGGAAGCCTTCACCATGGGGGGGTAAAGTTCCCGGTCGCTCAGCAGCTATGCGAAGTAGCAGGGGATGTCCCCCTCCCCGGATGACTAAGACGACACCAAAGAGTCTCGGAACGGTTCACATGACTATAATGCGGAAGGGTAATCACTTCACAGATGGGACGAGCCAAACATAGGGGCATATGCTCGAACAGTTACGGTGCAATGTCAAACCGATGCATCTTGCAATCCCGAGTACGATCCTCACCTTACGAGCCACAGGGCAATAGGAAGAGAGGAATCGAGGGGAGCTGACCCTTGAAAACACAGTAGAAAGAAGCGTACGCAGAAGCGCAGCTCTGTCCACGGAGGGCATGCAGGGGCCCTTAAATCATACACGAGCATGGTCGCAAAGAAGAGGGGAAAGAACCCCGGGGAGGGGGGTGTTTCTGTAGCCCACAATGCTTTGGGGCATGATCGGGGCTTCGGGGAAAACCGGGACCAGAGAAAACGCACGGAGGTAACCATCGCCGTAGATAGGAGAGGAGACAGAAGTTTAGAATCAATCATTCGACATGTTGGTCCAGATATTCAAATATGCATTGCCACCCCCAGAAATAGGAATGGGATATTCAATTACACGTTAGGAATCCGGCGCCGGCATCATTGCTCGGTCGCCGTTCATCCTTTTGCAGAGGAAAACGAATGCAGTAAGAAGAAGAGATCGCAGGGGAGGGGAGGGGTCGGCTCGTATCATTGCCATCCCTCCCCCTCTCTGCTTACAGTTGGTGGACGGAGACTCTGAAAGAGGAAAACAATCCACGAAAAGCAAAGAAGATAAACGCCGGCGCCCACCTGTTCTCAAAACAGAGTATCGGAATTTCTCCTTCTCCGGCTCCGGAGGACCTCAATCAGAACAGAGGAAGACCACCGTTGAAGGACGCTCGGATGGAGACCTCTCTCCCCAGGAAGCTCTCTCTCCCTTTCGAAGGTTTCTATCTGTCTCTCTTTCTCCGCCTCTTCTTTCTTAATCGAACCTCGCCCGTATATATATAACAGGTTGGAGGCTCTTCATCCGGCGTGAGCTTTTGGCGCGCCGAGAGGAGTCTTCATGAGCTTATCGCGCCGGTTTAAAGCGCCATCAGGTAAGGTAACTTGCGTGCTGGGATGAGGGCAGAAGGCAGGGGGGCGCGCCGGGATAAGGGCAGAAGGCGAAGGGGGCGCGCCGGTTTAAGGGCAGAAGGCGAAGGGGGCGCGCCGGTTTAAGGGGCATTGAATGAGGGGCGCGCCGGTTTAAGGCGCGCCGGGCTAATGCTTCTCATGCGCCTCGAGCCCATCGATGAGTCCGGGGATGATTCTGGGAATCACCGTGAACATTAATATTGCCGATGCTCCTCGAAACTTCGACGAGGTGTCTTGTAGAAGCTCCCAGGTTGACTTACGGCCTTCCTTGAGACTCCTGATAACTTTGATTTTGACCATGCGGGCTTTCCACTGACACGGCCTTCGGCTCTACGCTCCATGCTGTTGGTTCGGCCTGGCTCGCACTCTGAGCTTTCTAGGAGGTTAGATAGCCGGGAGATAGTTCCGCCTGAGTCGGGCGATCATTCGGCCACTAAGGGGCCCATCTTGACGGGAAGCCGTGCCCATGCCGAGCGATCGGGATCTTCTGCCATCAGAGCTTTCGGCCCTCCCTCTCGGGGAACCAGGGGGAAACTCCTTTATCTTCAGGAGAGCCCTTTCATGTGGTGGGGGACCACCGGATAGACCATTATCCTTGATCGGACAACGGGTGTAGTGGATGTGGCACGACAAAGTCGATGCCGGTTCATTGGGCAGGCTTGGTCGCACTGCCGGTTGGTTGACGAGTTTGTCTCGGCTCCCCTGAGGTGAAGTCCCCGTATCCACACGGAGTGACCCGAGGTTCTGACAGCTTGAGAAATCTTCAATATGTTGATCCGCATCGGCTTCCGTGCTCCGGTGTGCCGGGTCATTCGTCTTTATTGGCTTGGTCACTAATGATCATATTTTGAGTGCCAACAGAACCCTATTTCCCCCAAAGAAACCCTCTCTCACTAGAGTCTGATTGGCTCTCCGGCCCTCTCTCTCTTTTTTTCTTTCGATTGCTCTTCTCCTTTTTTTAGTCGAACAACTGCATATATAGGAGCAGGTTCAGAGTTTAATCCGGCGCGGAGAATGGCGCTCCGGGGAGGGCACTCAGCAACCTTTAGCGCTCCGGAATAAGAGGGCACCGGATAAGGGGGGCGCGTCGGATAAGGGCGCGCCGTATTAACATTTCCCGCTCATCGTGAGTTAGCCGGGGAGTCTGGGGTGGTTCCGAGAGTCACCATGAACATTCATCTTGTCGTCGTTCTTCGAAACCTTGACGGGAAGCCTTGTCGAAGCTCTCTGGATGACGTATGACCCTTCTCAGAACCTCGAGTGTCTTTGGTTTGAACACGCGGGTTTTCCGCTGACACGGCTTTCGGTAGTATGGTCTGTGCTGCTAGCTCGGCTTAGCTTGTGTTCAAAGCTTCTTGGAGGGTGGAATGACACCTGGGATAGTTTCACCCTGACTGGGCGATCATTCGGCCATTAATGGGCCCAACTTGGCGAGAAGCCATACCCGTGCCGGGTAACCAGGATCTTCTGTCGACAGAGCCTTCGGTCTTCCATTCTGAAGAGCCGAGGGAGTCCTTCCATCTCAGGAGAGTCTTTCATGGGGCGGTGGGCCACCGAGTAAACCGCTGTCCTTGGTCGGACAGCGGGTGTAGTGTATGCGGCATGATGGAGTCGATGCCGGTTCATTGGGCAGGCTTGGTCGCACTGCCGGTTGGTTGTGAATTCATCTCGATTCTCCTGAGGTGAAGTCTCTGGTGTTCACACAGGGTGACCTGAGGCTCTGGCAGCTTGAGAGGGCTAAAATATGTTGATATCATCGGCTTTTGTGCTTCAGTGGGCCATGTCATTCGTCTTTGAGGCTTGATCGCCGTGAATCATATTTTGAGTGCCAACATACACCCAGATGCCTTTCGGGTTGAAGAACATTAGGGCAACATATAAAAGGCTGATCAACAACATTTTCGAAGGACAAATCAGTCGGAACGTCGAAGCCTACATCGACGACATGCTCATCAAGACACCCAAGGTCGAGGACCACTTCACCGACCTGGCAGAAACCTTCGACACTCTCCTGAGGTACAACATGAAGCTCAACCCAGCTAAATGTGCCTTTAGAGTTCGATCCAGAAAGTTCCTGGGCTTTCTAGTCACTCAGCGTGGGATCGATGCCAACCCCGACAAAGTCAAAGCTATTCTGAATATGCAGCCACCCGCTTGCGTCAAGGACATCCAACACTTGACTGGGCGGATCGCTGCGCTGCACCGTTTCTTATCCCGAGTGGCCGAACGATGCCTACCCTTTTTCAAGCTATTGAAAGGGCCCAAATTGGCATCTGCTACGTTTGCTTGGGATGAGGAATGTCAGAAAGCTTTTACAGAACTGAAGGAGTTTTTGGCCTCGCCCCCGGTGCTATCGAAGCCGGTCCCGGGTGAAACACTATACCTTTACCTCTCGTCGACTCCTTCTACGGTGAGCTCGGTCCTAGTTTGAGATGACGCAGGAGTGCAGAGACTAGTATATTACACTAGTAAGGTGCTCGGTTACGTCGGATGACGATACCCCACAACCGAGAAACTCGTGCTAGCGTTGGTAACCTCAGCCAAACACCTCCGGCCCTACTTCCAAGGACACTCCATCGTCGTGCTGACCAATGAGCCTCGGAAGAGGATCCTCGCTCACCCTGAAGCTTCGGGTCGCCTCGTCAAGTGGGCCATAATGCTCAGGGCCTACAACATCTCCTACCATCCCCGCTCGACCATCAAGGGACAAGCGCTCGCGGATTTCATCACTGAAAGTACTGTCCCGATCGAGGAAATTCATCCGCCGACGCCCGGGCCCACCTGGGATCTTTTCATCGACGGATCCTCCAACTCTGCTGGCAGCGGCGCCTGTGTTCTTCTCCGATCCCCGGAAGGAGAGGAACTACAATACGCCTTGAAGTTCAACTTCTCGGCATCTAACAACGTCTCCGAGTATGAGGCTCTTATCTCGGGAGCCAGGATGGCACGACGACTGTGGGCCGAACAAGTCAGAATCCACACTGACTCACAATTGGTTACCAGCCAAGTCAACGGCAACTACGAAGCTCAAGAAGCATCGATGGTCAAATACCTCCAACTGGTAAGAGGAATAGCCCCACTATTCGAGAGCTTTTAGGTCATCTGGATCACTCGGGAGGAAAACTCCCGAGCAGACGCCCTATCTCGATTGGCCTCCTCTGTTGCCCCAGAAGGTACATGATCGATTTTCCTCGAAGAGCTAGAATGATCGAGCATAGAAGTGGAGCTCATGACCATTGACCAGGCATTATCAAGCGATTGGCGGACCCCCTATATATCCTAGCTCCGAGATTCTCAAGAGCCCTCTAACCCTCGGGACGCTCGAAGACTGAAGTATCAAGCTCGGCGCTTCGTCATCCTAGATGATGCTTTGTACCGAAGGTCTTTTTTTGGTCCCCTCCTCAAGTGTCTCGGCATCGAGGAAGTCGGTCGAGCTATTCAAGAGGTCCACGAAGGCGTCTACGGCGCACATCAAGGAGAAAGAGCACTCGCCAGGATCTTTGTAACGCCCGGCAATTTTGTAGGCTAAACGGGAATAAGATAATATATATATTTCCAGTTCGAAAAGAAAAATGACATATAGTGATATTCCTATAAATAGTTAATAAGGTTCCTAGAATAAATAAAAGGCTAGTTAATATTACCTGTTTGGAAATGGAAGTAAAATAAATGTGTTACTATGATCGAACCTGCCTCTGATACCCAAGATAATGATTAAGAAGGAAATAAAAGGGAAGGAAATTATAAGAAATGAAACTCCTATGACCTATATTGTGACCAGCCACATCAAATTATTGAAATCTAAAACAGTAATGGTAAACCTGATAGTCGTAAGGACCTTGCATATGAACTTAGCCGTGAGGCCTTATATACGTATATACTTGTAAACTACCAATAGATATAGGTCATGCATATGAGGTTAGTTTAGTATGAAAACATATATGGGTACATAATAGGTTTCTAGAAGTATATAAACATATATATATATATATATATAATGGGCCATATGGAATGGCAAGGATATGTAATTATAGAATACATGAGCCTTGGCCCAGAATAACCCACACATATATCTTATGTAAAGGAGCCTTAACAATACAACCCTTTATATGCCACCCATATACACATTAAACCTAAACCATATGACAAATGAGCCAAAAACAAATAGCGCCTCCTATCAAGTCGTCATTTAATTAAAGACCGTTCAAGTGGACGCTAATTTATAAATTGACGCCTCTATATTAGGCGCTAGTTATAGAAATGACGCGCCTTTAAATGGGCACCATTTTCATACGTTAATAGGGTAAGAGAGGATAGTAGTAAATAACGCCCCCTTGACGGGCGCTATATTATAAAGTAAAGACCCCGTACACAGGCGTCATTTTAAAATAACGCCCCAACCCTAGGCGTCATTTCCAAACCGAACCGTTGGTGTTTGGTTCGAACAAGGATGTTATCTGGGTAAGTTTTGATTAAGGAAAGGGATCAATACGTGGATATCTCAGTTTAAGCAGGATTCTACATAGGAAATCCTAATTCTAATCAAACTCCTAGAACCCATTAGGATTCCTTCTCCTAAAAATACCAACTCCTTCCATCGGACTCACGTTAACACCAATTGCCAAAGACTTCCTGCTACTACTCAAATACGTGAAGAACCTAAAGTTCTTCCTTTTCCTTCTGCTACGTGGGAAGGGCGATCAACGTTGTCCTCTTCTTCCTGCTGATTGGTTATGCTGCTACGTGAAGAACATAGCAGTTCTTCATCAACGTCTTCTTCCCTTCTACACGAACAGGTGTTGTACCGATGACATCTTCTTCCTCCCACTACTTCTTCTTGCGGCAGCCGTTGCAAAGACGCAAAGCCACTGAAGCATCTTCTTCTTCCTCTACTTACTCCACCGCGGACGTCGCTATTCTTCTTCATTCATCCCTGAAGCTGCCGGGAAGTTTGCTGCGTAGTGCTGTTGCTGTTACCCTTCTGCCAAGTTCTTTGTTAAAAACAGAGTATCGGATATTGTATATTTCATAACCATTCTTCATCGTCTGTCAACCAAAACACTCAACCAAGGTAGGTGTTCTCAAGTAACGAAGCCCAAACATGAAAATTTAAGAAATACCATGCATATAGTCCGTAGCTGATGATTTCTCAGGTTTCTATTTTATTTTGCTAAAATTTAGTAAATAGCGACCCAAGCTAGGGTGCTATTTTATTTGACAACCGTGTAAACAGTCGTCAATTGTCTAGTTATTTAATAAATACACAATGTTCAAAATTTAATAACTGTGAACCCTTATATGTAAACTAATGCATGATCATGTCCATAAATTCTTGCTATTTTTCTCTATCTGTTCATGTCTTTAGAATCTTGATCAGACATACTCCAAAAACCATGTGTCTATAATTGTACCTGTCCGGTGCAAATCTTATGACAAAGAAATAGCGACCCTGATTAGGTCGTCAATTGAATGAACGCCCATGCAAACGGGCGTCAATTTAGTGATAAACGGTGTATTATAAAAATGTTTATAATATTCTGGATATTGAAATGACGACATATACCCTGCCCTTTAATTTGATATATGATGCCCCTGACTAGGGCGCTGTTTACAGAATTGAAGCCTTCATGAAAGGCGTCATTTTGATGATAATCGAACTTTGAAAATGTTTATAGATATTAATATTTACATAATCTGGATGTAACGCCTGAGTGAACAGTCGTCATTTGATAAACTGACGACCCTGACAAGGGCGCCAATTTAGAAAATGAAGACTTAAACTCAGGCATCAATTTACCGAACTCCTGATTTTCTGATTTTTGTGTTTCAGCAACCCTTGACCATCGGTTGTGTATACCGGCACTATATTCCATTCCGTGAATATAGCCCCATGTTTCACGTTATTTTATCGATTACCACTATTTCTCGGTGATAGATGAACCCTCCGTGGGACATTCCGTTCCTTTGGATTGGTGACTTTATCATAGAGACCTCCGTAAGACTTCGCTAGCCTTGGAATCCCTCAAGACAGCTGAGCATGTTGTACCATCAAAACCCATGACACTACTTGATTTCCATGTCACTCTAAAGAAACATAGTATACCGGCCCTCATGACATACTATGTGGATGTCATGAGAATATTCTTAAAATTATGGAATGGGAAACCATGCCATTAATGTTTCTTAAAGAATTATGTGCCATACTTATGGACACTAATTCTATCTACCTTATCATGTACAAAGAACAAGCGACGCTATATAAGTGCTTATTCTTGATGTCATGATCTCCACCAAGTTTATTGACATGTCATGGTTTCTATGCTTCGCGTAGATTTTTATCGCAAGTCTGTCCTTGCTCAAGGGCCTTGCCTTAGAATTCCATGAAAAATCTTACCTTATCCTTCTATTAAAGCTTGTTCTTGAAACTCCTTATTAGCTATAAACTATCTGGATGTCTAGATCTATCTTTAAATACTGTGCATATAGCGCCCTGATCTGGTCCTGGGAGGAGCACCCGAAACTACTAGTGCCCATGGGAGTTTTAATGATCGCGGTGTCTAGCATTGCACTGCAGTACTTGTCTCTCTTGATCTTTGGCATTCCACACTCTCTCTTTCTTTCGTGACTCGCGTGCATGACTTGACTTGCGTGACTTTACTAGCGTGGCCCGAAACGGGCAAAGTACTTGCGTGAAATAGCTAATAATCTATAAATTTTCGTTATGAATATCTTTACTTGCTTGGAAGTTTTGCATACTGTTGTTAATCTTGCTAGTTTTGTTTTACTTGCTCGGTTAAATCTACATGCGTAGTCTTACTTGCATTTACATGTGAAAATGTAATTATTTCAACCAATTGCTTGTTCTTGAGATATAATTCCTACTGAGCGTTCGCTCACCCAGTTCTATTCCAACATTTTTTAGGTAATCAGGTGGCTAGCGAGACCGAGACTCACACGGGAGGGACAAGTGTGCAAGCGAGCTTTGGAAATTAGCGAACCCGAGTCTTTTATCTTTCTTGAGTCTAGCATGATGTTTCTTATTTAGTTATATTGTCTAAGTCTATTAGTGCGTCATATCCTTTTCTATCATAGTGACGTAGTCGAGTCTTCAAGTTCTGGTAAGAGACTTATATTTGAAATAAAAATTTTTGTTGTTCCAAATTATTTAGTCTCATGCCATTGCTCTTGATTGTTTACGACTGTTTAACTGCCACGTTCCAAGCAAACGACACGTTCCGCTGCTATCGGTTCGGGGCGTGACAATCTTGCTGCGGCAAGGCTACTGGTGGCCCACTCTCCAACGCGACTGCTCAACCTACATACAAAGGTGCAACCGATGCCAACGTTTCGATCATCTGGTCCACCAACCTGCCTCGGAGCTCGTCACCCTTACCGAGCCATACCCTTTCACTCGGTGGGGGATCGACATCCTGGGGCCGTTTCCCAAGGCCCGAGCCCAGAAGAAGTTCGCCATTGTCACCATCGATTATTTTACAAAATGGATTGAAGCTGAAGCCACTGCTAGGATTACTGAGTCGGCCGTATGGAGCTTCGTGTGGAAATCGATCATCTGTCATTTTGGCATCCCCAGAGTGATAGTGAGCGATAACTATCGGCAATTCGATTCCCATTACTTCAGGAACAAATGTGCTGACCTTCATATTCGTAACTGCTTCACTTCAGTAGCCCACCTGCAGGCTAACGGACTGGTCGAAATGCCAACAAAACTATACTAAAAGGCATTAAGGCCATGCTCATTAAGGCCAAGGGTAACTGGGTTGAGGAATTGCCGAGCGTACTATGGTCACACCGAACTATTCCAAGAACCACCACCGGTGAGACTCCTTTTCAGTTGGTGTATGGCACGGACGCCGTGATTCCTTTGGAGGTAGATAGCCCATCTCTCCGAGTCATCAACTTCTCGCCTGAGGCAAATGAGCAAAAACTACTAGAAAACCTCGACATGACAAGCGAGATAAGAGAGATCGCGAGCATCCGAGCCATGGAATATCAGCAGCGCCTTACTCGATATTACAACGCCAGAGTCCGGGATAGACTTTTCCATCCAGGAGACTTCATCCTAAGAAAAGTCGAAGCCTCTCGACCACTAGAGGCAGCGGGGAAGCTGGCCCCTAATTGGGAAGGTCCCTATCGAGTGGTCGAGACGCTCGGGAAGGGAGCGTACCGATTGTCTACCATGGAGGGAGCGCCTATCCCCCGGACGTGGAACGCAACAACATTACGAAAGTTCTACTTTTAAGCTTTTCACATACATGTAAGCAATAAATGACAACAATTTTCCTTTTATTAATGTCTCTTCATACATCAGATAGGCCATAGCCAATATAGTGCATATCAAAAGCAAAAATTACATCCACTGATACTACAACACGAGCTGATGAGTCGGTGCGGACATGGTTGGCACCCTCAGACCAAGCCACTGACTCTACCCAGTGTAGAAACTAGCTCGGATAACGGTCAGCTGACCTCGTTCGCTCGAGAAACTCAGAAACAAAAAAAGAGAAAAGAGGTATCAGAGGAAGAAAAAGAAGGAAAACAAGATAAGACCTCCTCTGCCAACTCTTTGGAAGGAGGACGGAAGCTGAACAGAAAGCTAGCACCCTCAAGTGGTGCGAGCAAAGATAAAGGCATCCTCCAAAGAGTGAAAGAAGAGGGAAGAAGTTGGTGGAAGAGCAGAAGGGGGAGAAAGAGGATGGCGGGGATGGAAGAGGAGGGAGAAGCGGGCCGAGGAGAGGAAGGAGCAGGGTGAGACCGCCGTGCCGGATGCCCTGTTTCCTTGAACCTCCCTCTGCTTCTACTTCCTCCAAAGATGGTGGCGATGGTCCAGCGGTAGAGAACAGGCGCGCTGTTATGCGCTATCCCTTCTTGCACGCCGCCCGCCCATCGCTGTCCCTTCTTCCATGCCGAAGAAGCACGAGCGCCTGTGCGACTGCCAGGATCATCGTCTTCCACATCGCCTTCCATATTTCGCTGATAACTTCCTAACACAGAGACAAGCACTTCGTGAGAAGGGAGAAAGAGAAGGAACTGCAATCAAATCCTTAAGCGTTGAAGAAGAGTGGAGGCGCCCTCCGGGACCTCTCTTATAGGCCGACAGGGGGAACGCTTGCCTTAAATGATCCTCCCCTCAAAAAAATACGAAAGGCAGCAACCCTTCCCCAAGGGGCAGTTGCTCTCCCTCCAATGACTTCTCCCCTGGGACGCGTAAATAGCAAGGCATGCAAGGCATCAAAAGTCGAAAGGCGCCAGTACAGCGACAGTCGCCGCACGCGAGATATCCGCAAATAAAAGCCCCCTCCTTTTTAGCAACTGCAGATACGGTGGCCAAATCACGTCAAAAGCGCTAAGAAACAGTCAATTCTGTATTAAATACTACTGCCATTACATATCGCAAGGGCCAACCTTGCATGCAAAAAAAAAGAAAGAGAAAAATAAAAGAAAAAATTCCTTCTAGTCTATGGAAATAGGGGGACTCTGAGAGCCCCGCGGTCTTTCTTGAGGATCGATAGTCGAGGGATCCCCAGCGCCAAGGGATCCACCCCCGGTACCCTCAATGACGGCAAGTCTAGACATTGACCCCACTTGTGTGGGAACTGTCTTGACCGCGTGCCCTCTAGAGGTGACCGGAGTTGGCGATCCTTCTACCGAGCTGTAGGCATCCCCACTACCTCCTTCACTCGACGTCAAAGAGGAAGAATATGTAGTCTCCGTGTTCGAGTCGTAACGCTGCCCGGAAGGAAAAACAAGCTCGTCGGTCACCTGCTACTGGGCCTCAACGACCGCTCGATGGCAACCTTGGGCAAACCCCTTCCGTAACCCCCGACGGTAGCCTGGCTCATAATACGAGAAGGTGGCCTCCTCAAGAGCTGCGCGATAGCCCTCCGAGCTTCTATATCGCTCAATCGCCCCCGCTCGGCTCGCTCAGCTTCCTTCTCAAGCTTGGCTATTCTCTGCTCGGCCTCGAGCAACTTCGTCTTGGTCTCGGACAACTTCGCCTCAGTTTCAGTCCGCGCGACCTCGGCTTCCTCCCACACTCACTTGGCCCCCCGGACCTGGTTGCTAAGCTCCTCCCGCTCGGCCCTCCACTACTCGGAGCGCTCAACCTGAGACTGACGCTCCTCTTCTAGGAGCTCGCCCATCAGGTCAGCCATATAACGATCCTGGGCCAGCTGGTCGACCAGCGTCCGAGCCTCCTCTTGGCTCGACCGGAGCTGAGCCCGAAACGAGGTGGCCTCCCATCGAGAAACTTCAAGCTCGGAAGTCAATTGATTGATCTTTCGGTCAGACTCAGCACGAACTTGAGAAAGGGACCTCTCCTCAGTGTCCCGCCGAGCAAAGAAATCGGTTATCTCGGCCCCCAGCTGGGCCATGATCAGACTGCCCTCCATGACCCTCTCAAAGAGCAAAGAGGGGGACCACATCTGATTTCTTCCCGATTCAACGAAGGCACCAAGGATTGGCACCGTTGATACAGAGAAGCTCGGACGATAGGTGTGCCCACCGAATGAGGAGGGATCCTCTCTGGAGGAGCCGGGACTGAAACATCTCCCCCGAGCGTCCCCACTTTTGGGGCAACAACGCTCGGCACGGACTGGGATGTTGCCTCGTCCCGCACTCCACCAACTTCGGTCGGGAACTCAGAGGCCGCCACCTCGATCTGCGGCCTGTCGGGTTCGGCAACGCCTCCCCCGTCAGCGATAGTCGCCTCCGGCTAGACGGGCGGGGAATCCTGGCAATGGGCTTCCTTGGCTGGGCGCTCCTCGACCTAGCGAGCGCGCCCCTCGGTCGGGCGAGCATGCTCCCCGGCCGGACAGGAGACCCCCGCCTTCTTCAACCGCTTTTTCTCAACGGTCCGAGCCTTCATCGAAGACAGGAGCATCCGCTCCCCCGGATCCTTGTGCTTGGCCCCACGGCGCTCGGAGGCATCTCCCCGAGCAATCTGCTTGCCCCAGTCTCGCACGCAGGAAGGGTCCCCGGAAGCTTGGGGTTCACTCGGAGTAGGCATCTCCTCCAAGCCGATGATCTCTTGCTCCGACGGTTTCTCCCCCTCGTCATTCATTCACCTCGAGTCTGAGTAGCAAAAATCAGCACATCAGAAGAGAGTCTACCTGCTCGACCCAGAAGTGGTGACGCAAGACCTCAAGGTTCTTACCATGAGACGACAAGGCCCGGAAGGATAGTCCTCGATATTGGCCACGGTCATCAACTCGACGGTCGACCGGCGATTCTCCTGAAGAACCCTAATCTCCTCCTCCAGTTTTGGAGAAATCACCGCCTGCTTCGGAGGAATGGATGGATAAAATTAACCGCCATCGGGAAATCCCAAGGGGCGTCCTCCATAGACGAACCCACCCAGAAAAATTGGGTCTTCCACCCCTTGTGAGAAGAATCTTTGGCAAAAAGAGACACGCAGCTCCTTCCCCTCCTCGCCTGAAGTTAGAAGAAACCTTTACCCGCGCGGGTCTGCTCCTTCAACTCGAAGAAAGAATTGAAAAGCTCCAAAGAAGTGCGGAGCCCGCACGAGCGGCAGAGAAAGATGAAAGAAAATATAAAAGTATACGAGTTGGAGACCAACTGGACAGGAGCCAATTGGAAAAATTGAAGCAGTTGCACAATAAAATGGTGAAGAGGGAGGTGAACCCACTCTTCCAAGCCAAAAGAAAAGTACAGAAGAGGCCCAGACGATAGGACAAGCTGGATTCATGAGGCTGCGGCGGAGAGAAGAAATACTTCCACGGCAGCCCATACCACTTCTCCATTCGACATACTTCGGCCTCACCCAGCTCACTGCGCATAGGATGCTCAGGCTGCGGCACCAAACTCTCCGTGCCAGGCCCAACTTCGCGCATCTCGGACGAAGGATGTTGCTCCGCCATTGAAGAAAGAGAGGAACAGGAAGTGTTGGGTCTCGAAGTGCAGTTACACGGATCTAGAGGGGGTGAATAGATCCCTCTACAAAAACTTATGACCGATTAAAACTCAAACCCCACACAGCACAAGCTTAACAAACACTAATGTATGGAGAAGTTCACGCAAGCGGTAGATAGACGAACTGGGCTAAACAGTGTATATGAGTGAATCTAAAAGCGATGAGAAGCACAGAGATCAAACCAACCTGTGAATGGAGGTAGGAGATATGGAACAGTCACACTAGCATTCACATAGACACGATGATTTTTTAGGTGGTTCGAGATCACAACGGGCTCCCTACATCCACCTCTCACCGAATCCGGTGAGGCTTCACTACACGCTACAAAAGTAGCAACACGGGGACGAACCCCAACACCACACATGCTACTTTCGCAGCAAACCACACACGAGGCCTAGCCTCAAGACGCCGCCACGCAGCACACACACACACACGAACACGGGGAGCTCACCCCACATTGAATCCTCACACGGAGACGCGGCTCCATACACACACACAAATATTTTGAGTTGAGAAAAATGGAATCAGATGTTCAATACATGCTCAATATAAGAACTAATCATATAGCAGCAACAAAGAGAGATGTAAATGAGATTTTGCTTTATCTCCTTATGGATGAATGCCCTGGATAGTTCTTCCTTGAAGCTTTCACGGTGAGAAGTCGATGTAGCACGCTTCCACCTTGAGGCCGGACTCCCTCTTCTTCACTTCGTCTTCTTTTCTCTCATCCCCTTGATGAAACACGTTGCAGGTTCACTGAGGAACGCTAGATGACTGCATCTCCCTCTCATTAATCATCTTCAGCACGCCAGGTGTGGAGGAGGAGATGTTGCCACCGTCCTCTGCCTGCAAAAACCCAAAATCGGATAAGATTGAAAACCCTTTCTCTATATCTTCAAAATACTTTTATCTCAAACCTTATATATCTCAAGGAACGAAGGGCCACGTGGAAGGGATATTCTCCCTTGGACCAATCACATATGGGCACAAAAAGAATGGAAACCTTTTAGGGTGAACACCCCGCACAAACTGGCGAAAAACTCACGATCGGGCAAGACTGGAAAACCTCCCAGCAGAGGATAGCGTACAAAATGTCAACTCTTAGAGTCGACATATTCTCCTGAGAGTCTGAAAATCACCCAAAATAGAACGGGTGAAAATAAATGTTGACTCAAGGAGTCGACATTTCTTTTCAGCTTCCTGATGGATAAGAGGCCGGACGTGACAGAGTCGGTGCACAAAAATACAAGGTTGGTGCACTCCATGTACAAGCTATAGATGGGGTCGGTGCTAGATTTGAAAAACACTAAAGAGGGCTGGTGATAGTTTTGAAAAACACTGAAGAGGGTGCTAGAAACACACGGTCGGTGTAACAAACCACACAAGACAAAGTGTCTACTCCTTGAGTCGACACTTTTGCCTGGAAAATTCAAAAACAAAGAAGGCTCAAAAAAGGGGGAATGCAAATAACATGAGACCAAAAAAAACCATAACATAAGTACAATGATTAGTAGGAATGCTGACCATTACTTACCCCAATCTATTGACTAATAATCAATAATTAAGCACAAGATTACCTTTGGCATTTATGCTTCCATTTTGAACACCAACCTGCTAACGCAGAACAAAAGGAGATGATTGAATTAAACAAGTTGGACAATACAAAAAGGGCATCATCCACATATTCCCAGCACAAACTTGGGTGTTGAATGCCAACTGGAAATGCCTTCGAATTCAGTTTTCATAAGTGATACCCATCAAATATCCCTGTCACCAATTCCATGCAATTCTCCACATTTGTCCCTGCCCTTCATATGTCAAAGAAAAATAAGTTAGCCAAAGCACACTTTAAATCTTCAATGAGGATTACATAACTTCATGTTAACCTGCACAAGTATCCCTACTTTACATGTAACAAGATGAAACATGTCAGCCATGTGAACCGGCAGCATCACATCAATTTGAGTCCAGCATATGTAAATTGGAATCCATCCATTCTCAACTAAGTCCAGCACAAATAGCTATTTTCATGTCAGTCTTGTTCAGTAAGGAGGCATTTAAGTAAGGGATTCCATTCAAATATTAACAATGATAAGTCTATGTGCATCAATCAACCATTTAAAAAGAACCCAATGCATGTCAAATCCAACAACCTACTCATTCATTTATTTACATGAAACATCGTCACATTATATTTGATCATCATCAAAATTCCTTAAAGCAAAGTTACGCACGGGGTTCAACAATCTCCCCATTTTTGATGATGACAAAATACTATGTGCATTGAAGCAATAAAGCCTAAAGGAAGGGTTGCTTGATTCATCAAAAAAGTGTTTCATAGCATTTCAATCCACTAGATGCATTCAAAGCAACAAAGCATATCCACACAGATGCATTCCAACCAACCATTCCACAAGGGTGCATTCCACAAACAAACAACAAAAGTTCATTCCTGACATAACACATTCAACAAAAGTGAAGTGCATTCACACAAAACACATCACCCCCTTTGGCATCAATAAAAAGGAGAAAAGGGGGAGAAGGAGTTAAGCACAATTGCTTCAAGCTGGAGCCGACAAAAATGGAGTTGCCATGGAGGATTAAGGGGAAGCTGGGGGACGGCAAAGATAATCTGATAAGTCATCAAACTTTGAGCATTGAATCCCAAGGGTAGAGTGCAAAGAGTCAATGGAGTTGGCCATGGCAGCAAACTTCTGGAGATAGGTTTCGTGGTGCAGCTTCAACTCAAAGACATCCTTAGTAAGACCATCCATTGTCTCCTTGACCTTGTTGAGTTCACCTCCTAAAGCGTCAATCTTGGTGTGCAAAGTCGTGTCATCCGTAGAGGCAGACTGAGTGACCTGAGCAAGTTGAGTAACTTGAGTTCTTCTAACGGGTTCTTCATGTTCATCATCTTCACTATTATCAGATTCCACTGTAGGGGCTTTCCCTTTGTGAGACCGAAGTGTGCGGACTAGATGTCCGTTTCGAAGCTCATACCCCATGTTGTTACAGATTGAAGGAAATGTGTAAATATCTGCATCTCTGATAGTGTGACTAATTTGCTCATCTAGATTGATGTGAAGATATTGAAATATAGGTGTTAAAGCAGCACCATACGGAAGATTCCTATTCTTTGACTTCCGACAGCTTGTGATGTAATCCATGATAAAGGCAGGAAAATTTACTGGATCGCCACTCATAATATAGACAAATAAGAATTTCTGTCTATCTATTACTTGTTCTCTTCCTCCTGATCTTGGCAATAAGATTGTGGTCATCATGTGATGTAGAATCCTTTGGAGAGGTGGGAAATTGCTGGCATTGAGTTTGCTTGAACTACCTTCCACCATTGCTTCACCAGTCATAGCTACATAAGCTTCTTCCTCAGTATAGATGGCTTCACTATACATACATCCAGTGTCATACGGCATTTCCAAGGCTTTTCCAATTAATTGAATAGTGAGGGGAATGGGTTGCCCATTAATTTCAGTGTACAACTCATCATTTTTTACAACCATATTCCCATAAAACTGATGTACCAAAGAATGGTAAACTTTCCGATGTTCTGACATAAAGGAATTCAAATTCGACTGCTTTCTAAGAAGCCTAACCAATTTAGGCAATACAACTTCAATGCTCTGGAAATCAACAGCTCGTGGATGAAGTACCTTTCTTTCGACTAGCAAAACATTCTCAGATGCCGACTTCTTCTTCTGAGATTGATCTTGCTTGTCCTTGCGCCGGAGCTCCCTTAGTATGAGGGCTTCTTCTCATTCATTCAAAGACCCCTTCTTTGGTGCCATTCGGACAAGCCTCACACTTTTAGCAGATGGAGGATGAAGCTTGGCGGTCTATCCAGTAGGTGGAGGCCTACTTCGGAGAATCTGGTTTTCGCAGGCCACGGACAACTCCAGTCAAAGAAAGCTCGAAGGAGGACACTGCGGGTGCTTCGAGAAGAAGGAGAGTTGCGGACGCCGCAAGAAGTCCACTGTGGAGGCTCGAAGAAGAAGGAGACTGCAGGTGCCGCACTATCGTAGGGATTTCACGGTTTGGGGCTGGAGGAGATAAGGGCATGCAAAGAGGGGATTTAGGGTAGAAGAGGGTGGAATGGGTTTAGTAGGGGACGCACGGGGTGGTGAGGAGCAGCTGTGGCCGAATGGGTTCGAACAAGGATGAACCCCGACGGTCCGGTTCACGAACCGAAATGGGACCAGAAAGTGTCGACTCCTTGAGTAGACATTTTTCCGCAACACTTCTGTCCCGTGAAGCAAATGAGGACCCAGTTATAAGAGTCAACTCCTTGAGTCGACTCTTCCATGTAACAAATGATTTTCAATGAAAAGCACATGGAATGAGGGCCAAGATTAAAGGAATGAAACCCCATTGATTTGGATAGAGATTAATGAGAAAATGGGTTTATCAAATGGGGGATAGATCAATGACTTAAGGGATTTCAATTAACCGGAGTTAGCTATTCGACTTAATCCAACAGGTAGACTATCATCTCAATTCTCCAGCAGAGCTTATTATTTATGAAGAGTTGATGTCATGGAAGCACAAGTGAGGGTTCATATAGCCATTAGGAAGAGCATGCACCATAGATGAGGGTTCAATCAAGCAAGTCCTTTTTATGCAATTCAAGCACTCAAGCAGTTAAGCATGCATAATTAGATATAGAAGCAAACATATAAGTCCCTAAGGGACAGGTTAAGGAAGAGTGCAATTGAGTTGAGCATGAAGTCCATGAACAATATTAAGAAGGTCGTGCTTATAGGAAGATGGTACTGCATAAACCATAAAAGTTGACTGATTCAAGAAACACATTCACACAATCAAGCCCAAAGTGAATATGTGACTTATGAGTAGTTACTTTCAAGACAATATGGATTATCAAATTTTCTAATAAGCACTCAAAAGAACATTTCCTCCCTACACTTCCATACACCATGCTCGACTTTTGGTAGCTTCGCATAGTCCCAATATTTTTTAAAAAATAAATTAAGTTGACTAATCTTTTGACACGAGTCATGTCCTTTGTTTCAGGGAAGTTTTCCGGTTACTCAGTTTCATCACTTATTGGCAATGTGGATATTTGTCACTTTTAGATCCAAGTTTCCTCCTTTATTTCAGGGGGGATTCCTGGCTACTCGGTTCCAAAACCACTTATTGAGATTTTTGGTGGGACTGATAGCTTTTTCCTCATGAGCCATGCGACTTTGACGTAGGGGTTTAAGTGTCCTCAAGAGTGTTGAGTGGAATGACTGAAATCCTTATTGAATGGAGTCATTAGTCTTAAAAGTACATATAGTGAGAGTGATTGTGCTGATAGTATAAGATGAATTAGTCTAATCATAGATATGTCTCCCCCTAAGTGTATGCATAGTTATGAGCAAAACCTCCCCCTTAATACGTGCTATGTGACAGACATGCCTTGATCAATGCAATTTTATTTAGCAAGGAAGTTAGGTCATAGGAGGAATCAAAAACTGAATGATGTATATTATATACACTCAAACATGCACTGGGATGAGTTCTTCAAGCAGATTGATCACCGGTACGTGGCGGAGGACTTAGGTCTGAAGACCATCATCACGCATGAGGAAAGCTTCCAGCTGGACATAATCCAACTTTCGATAATCGTCATTTGATATACCGGTTAATCATGGCATTCAAACACATAGGTATATGAAATATGTGCTAGTGTGTGCATGTAAATGGAAGATGATTGAAATTTATTTCTATTAACAAGTATGCAAGGATTTGTATGATTTGTGCAAGGGGTTAAGTGTGTATACTGTATGTGCAAAAATTTAACTGTTATTCATAAAAAGAACCAAGAGTAGGTATAGAACACTCTATGAACAACTGTAAAAATTGATAGTTATTCACACAAGGAAGCAACAGTGAAAGTCATTACCACACAAGCTCTTCATTTTCTTTGCCTTGACGGGTCTTTATTTATGAACAAATTCCTCCACCTCAAGGCACCCCTGCAAAACTAATCTCTAATTTGGAAGTTTTGGGTACCTAAGCCATCTTAGGCCCCGGGGGGTTAGTTGCACCTCTAGTTGATGCTTTCCACATTCTCTTGGCATTCATATCATCAAAATGCGTTAATGCGTTAATGAACAATCATTCATCAAATGTCCAAATCGACCACAGTAATGACAATATACATGTTGACTCATTTTCCTTGTATGGACATTGGCGGGAGACTTTTGTATATAGACAGGAGGTCTATCATTTTGAGCATGAAGTTTGTTTTTCCCTTTTAGCCTCCAACAATCTTTCAACATGTGACCTAATTTTCCACGGTGAAAACATTCAATGTTCTTTTTCTATGCAGTGTGGAATTTCATAGCATGCTTCCTACGAGCATTCAAATCATCTTCTCTCATCAAACTACAATCATGCATCAAGTGCCCATGCCTATTACAGTAGTGACATGACATGTTCCTTTGCTTTGAAGCATGGTAATTCATATGAGATATTGATGTGACACAAGTATGGGGTATGCAGCAAGCAAATGCAAAACCTCGGACCTAATCCGCATTCACAATCACATAGCAAGTAAAATGATAAATTGAGACCGAAACGCCGTCGCACACTCGCAAGCCCCGGGTGACTATATGATGCTAGATGGAGGTGATGGATCAAGACCCTAACTGGTAGAGTGCCAACAGGGCTAGGGTTATCCTCCCGAGGGTACGTGGCCCACACTTTGGGGCTGGCCGGTGCCACTTGGGGCACAAGGTTCCTCTCTCTCACGATGACCACGGTGACCACTCAATGATGATGGCTCCGGGAACGGACACTCACTCCCTTGCGCAACGGAGCTATGTCTACGGATATTAAACAAACAGACACTAATATGAATGGAGCAAAGCTTTAGAGCTCACCTGGTTGGTTTGAAGAAACCAACCCCGTTCGGAGACGTGGGCGAGCGGGGAAGTGTGATCCCGCACACTGCGCCGATGTAGCTTGAGCTGCTAGTTACATGAACTACGCCCCACGCAGGAGGGTGGAACTAGGGGTGGGGAACTCAAACATACATCAAACACTACCTCCACGCAGGGAGGGGCGATAAGCCAGCCAGGCGGGAGGGGGTTCTTTTGACGAGAAAGATGGAACGGAGGCCGATGCCGATCCGCTTGCTTGCTGTGCACAGGGACAGGTGGTCGCTGCTGCAGTTGTAGATCATTCTCAGGATTGTTGCCGACGACGAAACCAGTGAGGTTTGCTTCGTAACAGGTGTTGGGATGCCTCAGATTTATATCGAATTCTTCTGCCGTCGCTGGTGGTCGTGGTGGAGACTCGAACAGGATACCGGAATCTGGGGTTGACAGCTCCAGAACGTGCGCAGCAGGATGCAGACGTTGTATCTCGGACTCCCGGACTCAGAATCTCGATCCGTCGGAGTTGTTGGTTCCATAGACAAGGCCTCTGCGCACCAAAACTGACGGGGACTCCTTCTGAGGTCGGGGTGGACAGGGGAGCTCCGTCGAGTGGGATCTGGTCACGGAAGACAGCAGGAGGCAGACTCATACGCCGGTGGGAGAAAATTCGTAACTCGGGCTCCTGGTGGGCGAACGAGGTCCCGTTTCTTGCTCCTGATCGGGGACAGGGAGAGGAAGATCTTTGGAGAAGGAACTTCCGTCTGGTTCTGCCGTTGTCGACCGTGGTTCGGCTTCTGGTCGGGCTCTGATGTTCTGCAACTGGTTCTTGACGCTGTCGGAGGAGATCGGTTCTCACAGGTGGCCACGAACTCGGAACGGGGTGCTTCCACCTCGCCTGCGTAGGGGACAGGGAACCCTTTCCAGAATGGTAGGATGGGCCTTCAGATGTTGCCGGACGACCTCGGGGGAGCTTCTGCAAACCGGGACTTCTTCTACCACCTGCAGTTGTAACAGATTGAGGGGGTGGAGGTGGGGTGAATGGTAAGGAGAAGTGGAGCTAGGGTAATGGGGAAGATGTGGGGTGATGGCAGGAGGGGAGAGAGTTGTAAGGGGGATGAGAGGGTTGGATCTGGTGGAGCAGGAGGGTGGGGGCCGAAGTTGGTAGAGGTGGGGGTGGGGTTTGGCCAAGGCAAGGAGGTAAGGGGTGGGGAGGGTGTTTGCGCAACAAGTGGAGGGGGGCTGGGGTTTGAATGGTCTAGGGGTGTGAATGAGGGTGTGGGGGAGTGGGAAGGTTGCTTGGGGAAGAGGGAGGGGTGTATTGGATGTGGGGAAGATGTATGGGGAATAGGAAGAGTCTCTTGGGAAGGGGAGGGAATTGATGGGAGTTAAGTGGCCTAGGGGAGGTGAAGGGTTGGAGGGTGAGGTGGCAGGTGGATGGGGGAAGGTGAAGGGGCAGATTCGCCCAAGGTAGAGGGAGAGAGAGAGAGGAGGAGAGAGAGAGGGGGTCGGCCCCTTTAGAGAGAGGGGGAGAGAGAGTGAGGAAGCTAGAGAGAGAGAGGGAAAGATGCACTTATGCTCACAATTACTCAATATTTCATTACCTTCTCAAGTGGGAGTTGGGGTCCTATATATAGGGAACCCAACTTTGTACAAAAGCCCTTGAGAAAAAGGAAAATAGCAGATAACCAAGGGTGCAAGAAAGGGGCGCCCATGGGCCTAGCTCCCTAATGGGCCATACGACCAAACAAGTCCAATATGGTGACCCACTAGTAAGAGCACCTAGGACAAGACTCATAAATAGAAGTGAAATACATCAAAAGGACTCAATAAAGGATAAAATACATCAAGATGTCTATAGTAGTGAAATCCAGTGCCGTCGAGGCCCCATCAAGTCATCCTATCCGTCTCCAGAGGGGAGAGAGGCGTCGAGCCAGAGGGAGCTCTGAGTGATGTCCCCATCAACTCCCCTGGACTGGGAAGAACTCGACTCTGTCGAGTAAGGGTCCTCTCGGCTGCGGTAGTGCTCCAGGAGATCCGGGTCCAGCTGCTGAAGATCCTCCCTGCTCACCCATGAGTCATCTGTAGGAGGCCGGCCCTTCCACCTGACCAGGTATCGCTCGTATACTTTGCTCCGGGTGATGGTGACCTGTTCATCCAATATCCGCTCTATCTGCTCCCGTTGGCCTCTCTGGGCTGGTGGAACGTTCTTGTGGGTGGGGGCTCTCTCAAAAAGTGGGACAGGCTCAATTCCCTCACTAGGTGTCACCGTGGAACCCCTGTATGGCACCAGGTCAGCCACATTGAATGTGGGGCTTATTGCGTATTCCTCGGGGAGGTCTAACACGTAAGCGTTTGTGCCAATCCTCTTTAGAACCTGGAAGGGGCCTGATCCACGCGACCTCAATTTGGAGACATTCCCAGGGGAAAGCCTCTCAGTTCGTACCATCACATAATCACCTACGTAAAACTCCTGGTGGCGGCGGTGGGAGTCGGCCGACTTTTTATACACCTCATTGCTTTTGTTAATGTGTTTGCGGATTTCCTCATGCAATTCCTTCATGTGTTGGGCAAACGACTCAGCACTAATAGACACTCTAGCATGCGGTGGCAAAGGAATGAGATCTGTAGGGGTTCTAGGCTTGTACCCATGCACAGCTTCAAACGGGCTCATCCCTATCGACCTATTCACAGAGTTGTTGTATGCAAACTCGGCCTGGGGTAATATGAGATCCCAATTCCCGGGGCGATCCTCAACAAGGCACCGTAGAAGGTTCCCCAAGCTCCGATTGACAACTTCAGTCTGTCCATCGGTTTGGGGGTGGTAGGCTGTGGAAAACTTAAGCAGGGTCCCCATAAGATGCCAGAGGGTCTTCCAAAAGTAGCTGGTGAATTTGACGTCCCTATCTGAGATAATGGTCTTGGGTAGGCCATGGAGTCGGACCACCTCTTCAAAGAATAGACGTGCCACATGGGAGGCGTCTGAGGTTTTGGAACAGGGGATGAAATGAGCCATTTTAGAGAATCGGTCCACCACGACATAAATGGAGTCATGTTTCCTTTGGGTCCGGGGTAGCCCTAGTACGAAGTCCATGCTAAGATCTTGCCAAGGTCGGTCTGGGACTGGTAAGGGAGTGTACAGGCCTGTGTTTTGCTTGATTTGCTTAGCGGCTGCACATATGCGGCATTGCCTCACAATTTTGGCCACATCTCTTTTGAGGCTGGGCCAATGGAATTGTCCTTCTACCAAGGCAATGATTTTGTGAATCCCAAAGTGTCCAGCCAAGCCTCCTGCATGTAATTCCCAGATCAGAAAATCCCGTAGAGAGGTCCTTGGTATGCAAAGCCTATGGCCTTTAAAAATGTACCCGTCCTCTAAGATGAACCCTTGATGTTCCTTTGGTGAGAGGGTGGACAGAGTGGTATGGATTGGGCCAAAGTCCGGGCAAGCAGAGTACTCTTCCCTGAGTCTTTCTAATCCTGTGACTTCCACCTGTATGGTAGCTAGCAAGGAAATTCTCCTACTGAGGGCATCGGCTGCTCGGTTTTCACTCCCAGCCTTGTGTTTGATTACAAATGTGTAAGCCTGGATGTGTTCGACCCATCGGGCATGCCGAGCATTCAGTTTCTGCTGGGAGTTGAGGTATTTCAGGGCCTCGTGGTCGGAGAATATCACAAACTCGTTAGGCAAGAGGTAGTGTCTCCAATGCCGGAGGGATTGTACCACCGCATAAAATTCCTTGTCGTAGGTGGAGTACCTCATCCTGGCATCACACAGCTTTTCGCTAAAGTAGGCCACTGGGTGTCCTTCCTGGCTAAGGATCCCACCAATTCCTACCCCTGAGGCATCGCAAGTCACTTCAAAGACTTTGGAGAAATCAGGGAGGCATAAGACAGGGGCTTGGGTCATTCTCTCTTTGAGCTCTTGGAAGGCTCTAGTGGCGGACTTGGTCCACACAAAGGTCCCCTTTTTGAGGCAATCGGTGATAGGGGCTGTGATGGTGCTGAACCCCCTGATGAACCTCCGGTAAAAGGTGGCTAACCCATGAAAACTGCGGGCTTCATGGAGGGTTCGAGGTTCAGGCCAATTGATGATGGCTTGGACTTTGTCAGGATCCATGGATACGCCTTCTGTGGAGACAACATACCCCAGGAAGGTGATGGATTGGGTCATAAAGTGACACTTCCCTAAATTGGCAAAGAGGCTTTCCTTCCTAAGGGTGGTGCAAACTTGCCTTAGATGACTGAGGTGGGCTTCCTTGGTTTGGCTGTAAATGAGGATGTCATCAAAGTAAACTACCAGGAAGACTCCATTGTAGGGCCTTAGGACCTCAGTCATAAGGCGCATGAAGGTACTTGGGGCATTTGAAAGCCCAAAAGGCATCACCAGCCATTCATAAAGCCCATCCTTGGTTTTAAAGGCTGTTTTCCATTCATCCCCGGGCCTTATCCTAACCTGATGATAGCCGCTTTTGAGGTCTATTTTGGAAAATATGGTGGCTCCGGCGAGCATGTCCAGCATGTCGTCAAGTCTAGGTATGGGAAACCTATATTTGACAGTAATTTTGTTGATGGCCCTGCTGTCAATACACATCCGCCATGTCCCGTCCTTTTTAGGTGTGAGGAGGGCCGGGACCGCACATGGGCTTTTGCTTAGCCTAAGAAACCCCTTTCTAATCAGTTCCTCCACTTGCCTCCTTAACTCAGCATGTTCGGTGGGATTGAGGCGATAGTGGGGTAGGTTTGGGAGGGTGGCTCCTGGGACAAGGTCTATAGCGTGCTGGACATCCCTCATGGGTGGTAGTTGGTCGGGGAGTTCCTCGGGAAAAACGTCCTTAAATTCTTCCAAGAGAGGGTGGATTTCCACGGGGTGAGGGTTGGAGGGAATTGCCTCCCCAAGGCATATGACAATGGCACAAAGGGGTGCCCCCCGGGTTATCTCTTCCTCGAGCTCCTTCTTGGTGATAAGGTGGAGGCCTTTGATTGTCGGGCTTGCAGAAGTGTGACTTTGTGTTGTTGATTGGGTTGGAGCCATCGAGGCCTTGGGTTTTGGTGGTGTAGGAAGGGTTCCCTTGGTGGGTGGTTCTTTTTGGGGAGGGGAGGGGTTGAGACAGATAGTCCTCCCCTCGTGGTCAAAGGTGCATGTGTTTGTTTTTCCATGAATGGTGGCATTGACATCATATATCCAAGGTCTCCCCAATAGGATGCTTCCTACAGCCATAGGTATGATATCACACCATATTTGCCCTTTGTAGGATGAAAAGGTGATGGGGATAAGGCAACATGTGTTGACGGGTAGGGAGTGGTTGTTTATCCATGACACACGGTAAGGTTTGGGGTGGGATGTAGGGGTAAGTCCTAGGAGTTTGACGGTGTCCGGAGACACGGCGTTGACACAACTCCCATTGTCTAGGATGACCTTCCTAACATGGTCCCCGATTTTGACAAATGTGTGAAAAATGGAAGTCCTCCGCCAATCATCCTCTTGTGGTTGTGTGAGGGTGCACCTTATCACCCCTAGGTGGCTGGAGTGGGGGTCCTCCTCTACTCCTTCTTCATAGAATGGCTCATGGTATTCCTCTTCCCATTCTAAATTGGCCTGATAATCCTCAATAGTACCCTCATGTGTTTCCTGAGTAGTAGAAGGCCCACCCTCAATGACTAGGCTTGACAACCCCTTAGAGGGACAGTGGGAGGCTATGTGGCCATAGCCATGGCATTGGAAACACTTGATCGTGCTACTCATTGGGGTCTTCCCTTTGGAGTTGTCTTCCTTTCTAGGAGGAGGATTGGGTGTGGTAGGAGGTGGGGAGGGTCTTGTGGGAATTCCTCCACTGGGAGGAGGTGTCTTTAACAGAGGAGGGAGGTTGGGACGTGGTCCTGACCCCTTGGGAGGGGCAAACCTAGGATTTCTAGAGAATCTCTCAACATCCCGGGCTATTTGATAGGCAATTTCCAAGCTATGCACTTCCCTCATAAAGAGCTCCCGTTTGATGTGGGGAAGGAGACCATTCCTAAACCGGGATAGAGTAACGGCTGGATCCTCAACCACACCACACCTTAGGAGGTATGAATCAAATTTTTCAATATACTCTTCCACGGTTTTTCCTTCTTGGGTAAGGCTTTGCCATTCATCAAGAAGAAGTTGGCTATAGGAGATGGGAAGGTACTTGTTCCTAAGCTGATCTTTCATGTCAATCCAAGTGTTAATGGGTTCCTCATGCCTGATCCTCCTTTGGTTTTCAACCTTTAACCAATAGGTTTTGGCTAGTTTAAGGAGGTGCATTTTGGCCAATCTAACCTTCCTCTCCTCGGACATGGGGTACCACTCAAAGTATTGGTCCATGCCATGCTCCCAATCTTTGTAGACACTAGGGTTGTGAGACCCATCAAAATTAGGGGCTTCCACTTTGATCATTCTTAATAGGAGTTCATCATGATCCTCACGTGGTCGCCTCTCATAGTGTCGAGGTTGAGGAGCCCTCTCTTGTTCACGATACCACCCATTATCTAGGTCTTCCCTATCATGTTCATCCCGCGGAGGGGGAAACCTTTGGGCATAGTTCCTAGGTGGGAGTCTCTCATGATGCCGGGGCTGTTGAGGCCTCTCCGGTTCGTGGTACCACTCGTTCTCAAGGCCTTCCCTACCCGGTTCAACTGGAGGAGGGGTGACTCTTTGGGCAGGGATCCTAGGTGGGGCCCTTAATTCCTCTAGTTTATCCATTCGGGTGCTAAGTCCATCAAGTTTCTCAAGGATAGCCCTAAGGATAGGGTCAACTTGCTCCATAGGGGCAGGGGGGACTTCACTAGGGATGCCTTGGTTGCCCTGAGAATGGGAACTCATGGGGGAATCAGAATTTGGGGGGTTGGGTTGGTAAGCAGTGCCTCGACGGGTAGACATGCACGAAGGTGAAGAGATCGACACACGGGTGAACGTGCAAAAGCCCTTGGACCTAGGCTTGTAGAGACAAGTCTAAAACTTGCTCTGATACCAATTTGATGTGACACAAGTATGGGGTATGCAGCAAGCAAATGCAAAACCTCGGACCTAATCCGCATTCACAATCACATAGCAAGTAAAATGATAAATTGAGACCGAAACGCCGTCGCACACTCGCAAGCCCCGGGTGACTATATGATGCTAGATGGAGGTGATGGATCAAGACCCTAACTGGTAGAGTGCCAGCAGGGCTAGGGTTATCCTCCCGAGGGTACGTGGCCCACACTTTGGGGCTGGCCGGTGCCACTTGGGGCACAAGGTTCCTCTCTCTCACGATGACCACGGTGACCACTCAATGATGATGGCTCCGGGAACGGACACTCACTCCCTTGCGCAACGGAGCTATGTCTACGGATATTAAACAAACAGACACTAATATGAATGGAGCAAAGCTTTAGAGCTCACCTGGTTGGTTTGAAGAAACCAACCCCGTTCGGAGACGTGGGCGAGCGGGGAAGTGTGATCCCGCACACTGCGCCGATGTAGCTTGAGCTGCTAGTTACATGAACTACGCCCCACGCAGGAGGGTGGAACTAGGGGTGGGGAACTCAAACATACATCAAACACTACCTCCACGCAGGGAGGGGCGATAAGCCAGCCAGGCGGGAGGGGGTTCTTTTGACGAGAAAGATGGAACGGAGGCCGACGCCGATCCGCTTGCTTGTTGTGCACAGGGACAGGTGGTCGCTGCTGCAGTTGTAGATCGTTCTCAGGATTGTTGCCGACGACGAAACCAGTGAGGTTTGCTTCGTAACAGGTGTTGGGATGCCTCAGATTTATATCGAATTCTTCTGCCGTCGCTGGTGGTCGTGGTGGAGACTCGAACAGGATGCCGGAATCTGGGGTTGACAGCTCCAGAACGTGCGCAGCAGGATGCAGACGTTGTATCTCGGACTCCCGGACTCAGAATCTCGATCCGTCGGAGTTGTTGGTTCCGTAGACAAGGCCTCTGCGCACCAAAACTGACGGGGACTCCTTCTGAGGTCGGGGTGGACAGGGGAGCTCCGTCGAGTGGGATCTGGTCACGGAAGACAGCAGGAGGCAGACTCGTACGCCGGTGGGAGAAAATTCGTAACTCGGGCTCCTGGTGGGCGAACGAGGTCCCGTTTCTTGCTCCTGATCGGGGACAGGGAGAGGAAGATCTTTGGAGAAGGAACTTCCGTCTGGTTCTGCCGTTGTCGACCGTGGTTCGGCTTCTGGTCGGGCTCTGATGTTCTGCAACTGGTTCTTGACGCTGTCGGAGGAGATCGGTTCTCACAGGTGGCCACGAACTCGGAACGGGGTGCTTCCACCTCGCCTGCGTAGGGGACAGGGAACCCTTTCCAAAATGGTAGGATGGGCCTTCAGATGTTGCCGGACGACCTCGGGGGAGCTTCTGCAAACCGGGACTTCTTCTACCACCTGCAGTTGTAACAGATTGAGGGGGTGGAGGTGGGGTGAATGGTAAGGAGAAGTGGAGCTAGGGTAATGGGGAAGATGTGGGGTGATGGCAGGAGGGGAGAGAGTTGTAAGGGGGATGAGAGGGTCGGATCTGGTGGAGCAGGAAGGTGGGGGCCGAAGTTGGTAGAGGTGGGGGTGGGGTTTGGCCAAGGCAAGGAGGTAAGGGGTGGGGAGGGTGTTTGCGCAACAAGTGGAGGGGGGCTGGGGTTTGAATGGTCTAGGGGTGTGAATGAGGGTGTGGGGGAGTGGGAAGGTTGCTTGGGGAAGAGGGAGGGGTGTATTGGATGTGGGGAAGATGTATGGGGAATAGGAAGAGTCTCTTGGGAAGGGGAGGGAATTGATGGGAGTTAAGTGGCCTAGGGGAGGTGAAGGGTTGGAGGGTGAGGTGGCAGGTGGATGGGGGAAGGTGAAGGGGCAGATTCGCCCAAGGTAGAGGGAGAGAGAGAGAGGAGGAGAGAGAGAGGGGGCCGGCCCCTTTAGAGAGAGGGGGAGAGAGAGTGAGGAAGCTAGAGAGAGAGAGGGAAAGATGCACTTATGCTCACAATTACTCAATATTTCATTACCTTCTCAAGTGGGAGTTGGGGTCCTATATATAGGGAACCCAACTTTGTACAAAAGCCCTTGAGAAAAAGGAAAATAGCAGATAACCAAGGGTGCAAGAAAGGGGCGCCCATGGGCCTAGCTCCCTAATGGGCCATACGACCAAACAAGTCCAATATGGTGACCCACTAGTAAGAGCACCTAGGACAAGACTCATAAATAGAAGTGAAATACATCAAAAGGACTCAATAAAGGATAAAATACATCAAGATGTCTATAGTAGTGAAATCCAGTGCCGTCGAGGCCCCATCAAGTCATCCTATCCGTCTCCAGAGGGGAGAGAGGCGTCGAGCCAGAGGGAGCTCTGAGTGATGTCCCCATCAGATATCTTGGCATGCATATTAGACTTTGGTTTCTCAGCAGAAGAAGTATTTGTAGTATCGGAGGAGCATGAGGCATGCACAAATGAAGTTTTTGTTTTTAGACTAAAGCTTCCTTTCTACCAGGATTATACCCGAGTCTTTCTCGTTGGAAATTCACTTTAGTCCCCAAAATCTTGTTTAAATTCTCTTCCCCGCTTACAAATCTAGCCAGAGACTTGTTCAAATCATAAATTTCATATTCAAGTGAAGCAATGTGGAGTTCATAAGAAACATTCTCATTTTCACAGGAAATGACTTTTTCATTCAATGTGGCATTGATGATTTTGTGGGTCTCTATTTCCTGTCTTAACAGACTCACATTTTCACTTTCTTGAACAACCATAGACTTACCTTTTTCAAGAGTTATGAGTCTTTTAGACATGGTTAAGTTCAATTGTTTTAACTTTTTATTTTCAGATTTTAACAGCTCATTTTCATCGATGATGCACTTGCTATCAACTTCGGAATCAAGTAATTTCTCAAACAATTTTTCATCATCGGACAGAGAATCTAACTTGTTTCTGAGACTTTTCTCAGTTTCCTCAAGCAAGGAGATTTTACACAACAAGTGTTCATTCTCATTATCTAGATTTTTAATTTTTCAATTTAGATCAATGCATTTTTCATAAAGAATGTCATTATGCATATTTTCATTAAGTTTCTTCTTTAGTGTTTTATTTTCAGACTTGATCTTCTTGTATCTACTTGACAACTCCTCATAAGCATCAACTAATTCTCCAAATAACATTTCTTCATCAGAATTAGAGTTTACCTCTTCATCATTCTCATCAGTGTTTTGATCAACATCGTCAACTATTAGACCTTCTTGTCTTTCCTTCTCTTGAGCTTCGATCAATCGGCCCATGAGCTCTTTTGCCGTTCTACAAGAAGAGACAAATGTAAACATATTGGCATTCACAGAGGCTTTCATCAGGCTCAAGATAGTAACATTCTCATGGTTCTTCAATCTATCTCTGTCACGCCCCGAGAGCGGAAGATACCCGGAGATGCGTGACGAGTTTATATCAATCATGTCAATCAAAGTAGAAGTGTATTCGACACAAAGACAGAGATGCGCAAAAGTAAAGATAACCCAATCCATTCATTTCTTCATAATAAATAGTCTATTACAAACCCAATACTCTATTCAAAAAAAAGAAAAGTACACATTTGACTCAAGAAATATATAAAAGACTAGATGACACTTGGAAAAGCTCTAGCTCTTTCACTCTTGATTCTCCCCATCCGATTGACTTCCCTCATCGTCAGACTTACCTGAAAAGTAGGGGAAACACGGAGTGAGCGAACGCTCAGTAGGAAATTATATCTCAGGAACTAGCAAGGGGTTTAAGTAGTTACATCTTTCATGAATGTACTATAGCTATGCATGCTCGCATAAAACGACAAGATAGAAAAGTGGATATAACAATAAGATAACAGGAAGGACTAGTTATGAACTTTCAAGAACTTATATCAAATGACCTCAAGATATTCAAGCAAGTACTTTATCATGTCAAGATGAAATTTGGCTATCACGTTCAAGCACGCAAGTAATTACCCTTTTTCGGGCCACACAAGTCATGTAATATCAAGTCAAGTACAAGATTTGTGGAATGTTCAATCAAGCTAGTCATGCACTTCGGTATAATGCCAATACCGTGATCAATCAACTCCCATGGGCACAAGTACTTTCGGGTGCTCCTCCCAGGACCAGATCGGGCCCTATATGCGCAGGCATTAGTCATGTATTTTTAACATCCACATTTTTGTGTATAGCCATCATGGAGTTTCAATAAGCAAGCTTGTAGTCATGTAAGACAACTTTGAGAGATTAGAGTCCAAAATATGACTTTTGACACCAATAGGCGATAATAACGGTACAATCACACTTTCGATAAAAACTAGGTGGAATTGGTTCCCTTAACTCGGGTACCATGATAAGTAAGTAGAGACACTCTTATATATAGAGTTGAGGTCCATATGAATAGCACCTCAATGGCAAGACGTCCTCATTCTTCATATAAAATTGAGGTTCACAAGAACATCAAGTTTAATATAGAATTGGGGTCTACAAGAACAGCATAACAACGGCATATTCTTCCCCGTTCATTAAGATAATTCTCATATCATACTCATGGCATGACATGAGGGCCGGTATCACCATGTTTCTATAGAGGGACACGACAAAGATTGTGTAATGGGTTTTTAGGGTACAACCAGCTCAGTCGGCCTTGAGGGAATCCAAGGCGGCGAGGAGTCTTACGGAGGTCTCTATGACTAACTTGCTAGTCCAAAGGAACGGAATGTCCAATGGAGAGCTTGTATGTCAATGAGAATTGAGTGTGTAATGCGATAAATCATCGTAGAAAACATGGGACTATACTCACGGAGTGGAGTAATAGTGCCAATATATATGTATGTATGTATAATGAAACCCTCGGATAACAGTAATCAGGAAAAAATCAGTAGCAGAAAGTAGCGACTTTGGTAAAGTCATTTTTCATGTAATTAACGCCTTAATCAGGGGCGTTTATATTAGATTTGACGACGTGTACAACAGTCGTCCTTTCAATATTTCTAGTTTTGTAGAATATTATAAATCTGGAATTTTTAATGAAACGCGCCCTGGACAGGGGCGTTAGTTTACAGAAGGCGCCCTGGTATGGGGCGTCAGTTCAAGAAAAGATGACCTGGACAAGGTCGTTAATTCACAAGTTTACAAGTTTCGAGACAATGAAATTTCAGGAAACATGATATATGGTCAGTACCATAAGAAATAACAGGATTACAAGAGATTGACCATGCATTAATTTAGTATCATGTTTGCATTGATATATAATTTTTAAACATGGTGTTTATTAATTAAGAGAAATTGACGTCCGTGTGCAGGGCGTCAAATATTAAATTGACGACCTAGTCGTGGTCGTGTCTTTTAATGTAGCGTCCTTGATAAGGGCGTCTATTTCAAAACTCTTTAGAAACTAACCGAAACGCATGAAATCTATATGCAAGTATTAACGGATGATGTTATAAATATTAATATGCTAGTTTGGGCTACAATCCCTGAGAAAATCCTACCTTTCGATGAAACGTGAAGGATCTGGTGAAGAGTCGATACTCTGTTTGTACAGAGTGCTCACCGGAAGAAGAAACTGAAGGAGAAGTTGCAGATGATTGGAGACGATTATGATGAAGAACCTTACGTCCTCCAACTATATGAGAGCTCCTTCTCGACGTAGACAACCTACAGAATCATGAGATGAAGAATATCAATATTCTTCATGACTATCTCATAGACAGGGGAAGAAGAACATCACCTGTTCTTCACGTATGATAGGAACACTTCGGGATGAAGAACCCTCGTTCTTTAATGGAAGACAGAAGCTCCGCAACCTGCGATAGAAGAATAAGATGGAGAAGAATTATTCCTCCTAATACCTAATCAGCAGAGGAGAAACAATAGGAAGAACCAACCTCTCTTTCACGGATGACTGCAGCAGAACCTTCTTCGGCCAAATATCTTTAGGGTTTGTTTGAACAGGGTTATTTATAGGATTTTGGGAATCCTAACAGGGTTAGTGTTTTGATTAGAAGTAACACTTCCATGATAGAGTCATTACTACATTCGAACTCTTTCCCATAGTTATCACTTACCCTGGATAAGTTCCCGGTGCGAACGAAACTGGAATGGAATTAACGCCTTATGCTAGGGCGTCGAATTTTAAATTGACGCCTTGACGCGCGTCGTTTCTTGTGGAAACGCGTCCAAGAAAAGGGCGTTACAATTTCTTGCCTTTTTATGTAATTTTGGTTGTTTAAGATTTGACGCCTTGAAATGTGGGCGTCCTTTCTCAAAAACACGCCTTAGGTGAGGGCGTTTCGTGTCAAGTAGCGCCTTTATCTGCGGCGTTATCTTCATCAGGGTTTAATTTGTTTCCATTTTCAGTTTTATCATTTATTTGCTTATCTTTTATTTTCAATTTGATTTATTTATAAATCTTGCTTTTATCAGGGTTGTTACACCCTCCCCTACTTAAAAAGAATTTGGTCCCCAAATTCCATAGCATATATTTATATAGAGAGTGTAGAGTACATACCTTCTAGAATAATTTTGGAAATCGCTTCCTCATAGATTCCTCGGTCTCCCATGTAGCTTCATGTTCTGAATTCTTATTCCATTGTACTTTTAGCATGGGAATAACCTTATTCCTTAGGGTTCGTACTTCTCGATCTAGTATTCTTATGGGCTTCTGCTCGTATGCGAGATCTTTCTGGATTACTAGATTTCCATGCTCAATAATATGTGATGGATCATGCACATACTTCTTTAACATAGATATGTGGAACACATCATGTACTTCGGACAGTTGAGGTGGCAATGCGATGCGATAAGCAACCTCGCCAACTCTTTCTAGTATCTCAAAAGGTCCGATAAATCTTGGTGTAAGCTTGCCCTTAACACCAAATCTTCGTATTCCACGTCCAGGTGATATCTTGAGAAATACATGCTCTCCAACCTGGAATTCAAGATCTCTTCTTCTCGTGTCGGCATAAGCCTTTTGTCTAGACTGAGCAACTTGTAGTCTTTCTCTGATCAATTGTATCTTCTCGGTAGTGTCCCTTACCATGTCTGGACCTAATAGTTGTTTCTCTCCAACTTCGTCCCAGCATAAGGGTGATCGACAACTCCTTCCGTATAAGGCTTCAAAAGGTGCCATTAGTATACTTGCCTGGTAGCTATTATTGTATGCAAATTCGACCAGAGGCAAGTGATCATGCCAGTTCCCACCAAAATCAGTAATGCATGCACTTAGCATATCCTCGACTACTTGATTGGTTCTCTCGGTCTGACCATCCGTTTGAGGATGAAAAGCTGTACTAAAGCTAAGTCTCGTCCCCAACGACTGTTGTAGTCCTTTCCAAAAATGAGAAGTAAAACGGGGATCTCTGTCAGACATGATTGAAACAGGAATACCATGTAATCTGACTATTTCCTTGATGTACAATGCAGCCAGAACATCAATTGACCATCGGCTCTTGATCGGCAAGAAATGCGCTGATTTAGTCAATCGATCAATAATAACCCATATTCCATCATGTCCTCTTTTTGATTTAGATAAACCCATGATGAAATCCATACCAATATCCTCCCACTTCCATTTAGGGATATCTAAAGGATGTAGTTTTCCAGCAGGCTTTTGGTGTTCCGCCTTGACTTGTTGGCATGTGAGACAGCGTGATACGTAGTCCGCTATTTCTCTTTTCATGTTGGGCCACCAAAAATTTCTTTTTACATCTTGGTACATTTTGGTAGATCCTGGATGAATCATATACCTTGACCTATGAGCTTCGTCTAAGATCTTCTTCTTTACCTCAGGACAATCCGGTATGCAAGTTCTATTCTTGAATATTAATCTTCCTTCACAAGTTATTTGGAAATCCGATTGTCCTTCCAGTTTGCCTTTGATCTCTACTAACATTGGGTCATTATCTTGAAGTCCTTATATTTCAGTTAGTAGGTCTGACTGAATACTTATGTGAGATAATATGACGCACCTAGGGTCCGTGTCCATGCTTATATTGAGTTCAGAGAATTGCTCCAGCAACTTCCATTCTTGAATCATACAATTGGCTAACAGTGCTCTCGGCTTTCGACTAAGGGCATCTGCTACATGATTACCCTTTTCGGGATGATATTGTATATTGAAGTCGAAGTCCTTGAGATATTCCAGCCATCGTCTTTGCCTCATATTTAACTCCTTCTGTGAGAAAAGATATTTGAGACTCTTGTGATCGGAGTATACAGTAAACTGTACTCCATAAAGATAATGTCTCCATATTTTGAGTGCAAATACTACCGCGGCCAATTCTAAGTCATGGACGGGGTAGTTCTCTTCATGCTTCTTTAATTGACGAGAAGAGTAGGCTATAACCTTCCCTTGTTGCATTAGAACACATCCGAGGCCAATGCCAGAAGCATCAGTGTATACCTCGAACTTTTCTCCTTCAATTGGCAATGCTAAGATAGGAGCTGTAGTAAGATGATCCTTGAGAGTTTGGAAGCTTCTTTCACATTCCTCACTCCATTCATAACGGATCTCCTTGCGAGTTAACCTCGTAAGTGGCACGGCGATTTTAGAGAAATCCTTGATGAATCGCCTGTAATAGCCGGCAAGACCTAAGAAACTTCGGATCTCGCTAGCATTGGTCGGTCTTTCCCAGTTCCTTACAGCTTCAACCTTTGATGGGTCTACAGACAAGCCATCCTTTGATATAACATGTCCGAGAAAAGTCACTTCTTCAAGCCAGAATTCACACTTGCTAAGTTTTGCATATAATTGGTTTGTCCTCAATATTTGTAATGCAATCCTCAAATGTTCCTCATGTTCTTCCTTGGTCTTGGAATAAATCAATATATCATCAATAAAGACCACCACGAATTGATCCAAATAAGGCCTGAATATACTATTCATTAACTGCATAAAGGCAGCAGGGGCATTCGTTAGTCCGAAAGGCATAACAACAAATTCATAATGGCCATACCTGCTTCTGAATGCGGTTTTATGAATATCCTCGTCCTTGATTCTTAGTTGGTGATATCCTGACCTAAGATCAATTTTGGAAAAGTACTTGGATCCTGAAATTTGATCAAACAATTCATCGATTCTCGGCAGTGGATACTTGTTCTTGATAGTGAGATGATTCAACTGTCGATAGTCGATGCATAACCTCATGGATCCGTCTTTCTTCTTTACAAATAATACAGGTGCTCCCCACGGGGAAGTACTTGGTCTAATGAATCCTTTCTTAATGAGTTCCATCAATTGCTCCTTTAACTCCTTGAGTTCAGCAGGTGACATCCTATAAGGTGCCTTTGAAATTGGACCAGCACCAGGGACTAAGTCAATGGTGAAGGCCACTTCCCTTTGCGGGGGTAATCCCGGCAAATCTTCCGGAAACACGTCCGGAAATTCCTGCACCACTGGAATGTCTTCTAGCTTAGCTTCCTTAGCTTCTTTAACTTTGACAAAGGCAAGGAAAGATGCACATCCTTTCCTGATGAGCTTGCTAGCTCGGAGAGCTGAAATAAGAGGGGATCTGCTCCGACCCTTGGGGCTAGTAAAGATTAGTTCTGGAAATTCCTTGAATGTAACCTTGCTATTGCGGCAATCAACCGTTGCCTGATACTTGGATAACCAATCTGCTCCTAGTATAACATCATACTCTTTCAGATCTAAACATATGAGATCAATAGGGAGATTTCTACCCTGAACCAATACTTCGCAGTTTTGGTAATGATGTGTAATATCAGTCTCATCACCCAGAGGAGTAGACAAAACTAACTTCATCCATTCCGGTTCTAGGGGTAATGGGTCAGCAAACTTCTTAGAAATAATAGAATGCGATGCACCAGTATCAATTAAGACATATGCATTCTTGGAACAAACTTTCAATGTACCTTCCACTAAGCCGCCTTCTTCTTCTCGCTCGGTCTCCTTGATTGCATGAAGACGAGCATTCTTGGTTACTGGGCGTTTTCCGTCATCGGCTTGGTTATTTAGTAGTGGGCAATCGGGAATCCGATGCTCACGACTCCCACAACGGAGACATGCTCCAAGTTTCCTCCAGCATTCTTCTGCTCTATGACCCGCTTTATCACAATGTTTGCACACTGTATTTGAAGAGGTAGTGGTGATAGAGAAGGGCTTGGTCTTCTTGAACTTTTGCTCTTGCGAGGAAATACCTCCATTGCTAGGCCTCTTCTTGAAGTTGGGTTTAAAGGAACCCGAACCTGTAACTTGTTCCTTCTTATCCTTACCACGAATCCTATCAGACAGTTCCGTGGCATCTTCTAATAGTTGAGCTCGGCGTACTATCTCCGAGTAGACTTGAATGTCCATCGGCGCCAGTTGGGTAATAGCTTGGGGCCTGAGCCCATTAAGAAACCTCCTAGCTTTCATTTTCTCGGTGCTAACTAGATGCTTAGCATACCGAGATAATCTAGAGAATTGGGCCTCATACTCGGCCACTGACAAAGATCGTTGCTTTAATGTAGCAAATTCTGCAGCCTTCTTTTCCTGAACTCGGTCCGAGAAATATTTTGCGTTGAAGTGTTCAACGAATTCCTCCCACGTAACCTGATCTTGATTTATAGTAGCCTCTATTGATTCCCACCAGCATCTAGCATCCCTTTCTAACTGAAAAGTAGCTAATAAGACCTTATCTTGATCCGTGCATTGCATAACACGGAATATTCGTTCTGTTTCCCTAATCCAGTGTTCAGCGTCATCTGGATCAGTAGAACCCGTGAACTTGGGCGGGTTCATGTTCTTGAAAGTCTGGTGGAGACTTCCTGCTCGTTGTCCACCTCCATGTGCTACTTGTTGCAGTACTTGAGTCATGCCTTGAAGTGTACGCTGCATGTTGCGCCATTGAGCACGTTCGGCAGCCATTATCCTACAATTACCATAACTATATTAATACGTGATTTGTATTTAAAGACTAGTATTTCTATGTTAATTTTAACCCTTGGTTCTACCCAATCTCACTGGTTAAAGGTTTAAAACTTATCCTTGGACTTGGGTTTCCTAGGAATTGAATACCCTAGGCTCTGATACCACAAAAACTGTCACGCCCCGAGAGCGGAAGATACCCGGAGATGCGTGACGAGTTTATATCAATCATGTCAATCAGAGTAGAAGTGTATTCGACACAAAGACAGAGATGCGCAAAAGTAAAGATAACCCAATCCATTCATTTCTTCATAATAAATAGTCTATTACAAACCCAATACTCTATTCAAAAAAAAGAAAAGTACACATTTGACTCAAGAAATATATAAAAGACTAGATGACACTTGGAAAAGCTCTAGCTCTTTCACTCTTGATTCTCCCCATCCGATTGACTTCCCTCATCGTCGGACTTACCTGAAAAGTAGGGGAAACACGGAGTGAGCGAACGCTCAGTAGGAAATTATATCTCAGGAACTAGCAAGGGGTTTAAGTAGTTACATCTTTCATGAATGTGCTATAGCTATGCATGCTCGCATAAAACGACAAGATAGAAAAGAGGATATAACAATAAGATAACAGGAAGGACTAGTTATGAACTTTCAAGAACTTATATCAAATGACCTCAAGATATTCAAGCAAGTACTTTATCATGTCAAGATGAAATTTGGCTATCACGTTCAAGCACGCAAGTAATTACCCTTTTTCGGGCCACACAAGTCATGTAATATCAAGTCAAGTACAAGATTTGTGGAATGTTCAATCAAGCTAGTCATGCACTTCGGTATAATGCCAATACCGTGATCAATCAACTCCCATGGGCACAAGTACTTTCTGGTGCTCCTCCTAGGACCAGATCGGGCCCTATCTGCGCAGGCATTAGTCATGTATTTTTAACATCCACATTTTTGTGTATAGCCATCATGGAGTTTCAATAAGCAAGCTTGTAGTCATGTAAGACAACTTTGAGAGATTAGAGTCCAAAATATGACTTTTGACACCAATAGGCGATAATAACGGTACAATCGCACTTTCGATAAAAACTAGGTGGAATTGGTTCCCTTAACTCGGGTACCATGATAAGTAAGTAGAGACACTCTTATATATAGAGTTGAGGTCCATATGAATAGAACCTCAATGGCAAGACGTCCTCATTCTTCATATAGAATTGAGGTTCACAAGAACATCAAGTTTAATATAGAATTGGGGTCTACAAGAACAGCATAACAACGGCATATTCTTCCCCGTTCATTAAGATAATTCTCATATCATACTCATGGCATGACATGAGGGCCGATATCACCATGTTTCTATAGAGGGACACGGCAAAGATTGTGTAATGGGTTTTTAGGGTACAACCAGCTCAGTCGGCCTTGAGGGAATCCAAGGCGGCGAGGAGTCTTACGGAGGTCTCTATGACTAACTCGCTAGTCCAAAGGAACGGAATGTCCAATGGAGAGCTTGTATGTCAATGAGAATTGAGTGTGTAATGCGATAAATCATCGTAGAAAACATGGGACTATACTCACGGAGTGGAGTAATAGTGCCAATATATATGTATGTATATATAATGAAACCCTCGGATAACAGTAATCAGGAAAAAATCAGTAGCAGAAAGTAGCGACTTTGGTAAAGTCATTTTTCATGTAATTAACGCCTTAATCAGGGGCGTTTATATTAGATTTGACGACGTGTACAACAGTCGTCCTTTCAATATTTCTAGTTTTGCATAATATTATAAATCTGGAATTTTTAATGAAACGCGCCCTGGACAGGGGCGTTAGTTTACAGAAGGCGCCCTGGTATGGGGCGTCAGTTCAAGAAAAGACGACCTGGACAAGGTCGTTAATTCACAAGTTTACAAGTTTCGAGACAATGAAATTTCAAAGAAACATGATATATGGTCAGTACCATAAGAAATAACAGGATTACAAGAGATTGACCATGCATTAATTTAGTATCATGTTTGCATTGATATATAATTTTTAAACATGGTGTTTATTAATTAAGAGAAATTGACGTCCGTGTGCAGGGCGTCAAATATTAAATTGACGACCTAGTCGTGGTCGTGTCTTTTAATGTAGCGTCCTTGATAAGGGCGTCTATTTCAAAACTCTTTAGAAACTAACCGAAACGCATGAAATCTATATGCAGGTATTAACGGATGATGTTATAAATATTAATATGCTAGTTTGGGCTACAATCCCTGAGAAAATCCTACCTTTCGATGAAACGTGAAGGATCTGGTGAAGAGTCGATACTCTGTTTGTACAGAGTGCTCACCGGAAGAAGAAACTGAAGGAGAAGTTGCAGATGATTGGAGACGATTATGATGAAGAACCTTACGTCCTCCAACTATATGAGAGCTCCTTCTCGACGTAGACAACCTACAGAATCATGAGATGAAGAATATCAATATTCTTCATGACTATCTCATAGACAGGGGAAGAAGAACATCACCTGTTCTTCACGTATGATAGGAACACTTCGGGATGAAGAACCCTCGTTCTTTAATGGAAGACAGAAGCTCCCCAACCTGCGATAGAAGAATAAGATGGAGAAGAATTATTCCTCCTAATACCTAATCAGCAGAGGAGAAACAATAGGAAGAACCAACCTCTCTTTCACGGATGACTGCAGCAGAACCTTCTTCGGCCAAATATCTTTAGGGTTTGTTTGAACAGGGTTATTTATAGGATTTTGAGAATCCTAACAGGGTTAGTGTTTTGATTAGAAGTAACACTTCCATAATAGAGTCATTACTACATTCGAACTCTTTCCCATAGTTATCACTTACCCTGGATAAGTTCCCGGTGCGAACGAAACTGGAATGGAATTAACGCCTTATGCTAGGGCGTCGAATTTTAAATTGACGCCTTGACGCACGTCGTTTCTTGTGGAAACGCGTCCAAGAAAAGGGCGTTACAATTTCTTGCCTTTTTATGTAATTTTGGTTGTTTAAGATTTGACGCCTTGAAATGTGGGCGTCCTTTCTCAAAAACACGCCTTAGGTGAGGGCGTTTCTTATCAAGTAGCGCCTTTATCTGCGTCGTTATCTTCATCAGGGTTTAATTTTTTTCCATTTTTGGTTTTATCATTTATTTGCTTATCTTTTATTTTCAATTTGATTTATTTATAAATCTTACTTTTATCAGGGTTGTTACAATCTCGGTTGGACCACTTGGCCTCATCTAGAGGCAATTTGTGAGGACCATCATGAATCAATTTTCAAAGATTAGGATTAACAAAATTTATAGTCCTACAAAGTTTGCCCAACCAAGAATTAAAATCATCACCATAAAAAATAGGTAAGCAACTCATCGAAACATTATCTATAGAAGAGTTCATGATTGAAACCACACTAGGATCCCTCTGAAAATCGTTAGATCTTTTGATTAGAGAGCCTGGCTCTGATACCAATTGTTGGGTCCCGAAGTGCAGTTACACGGATCTAGAGGGGAGTGAATAGATCCCTCTACAAAAACTTATGATCGATTAAAACTCAAACCCCACACAGCACAAGCTTAACAAACACTAATGTATAGAGAAGTTCACGCAAGCAGTAGATAGACGAACTGAGCTAAACGGTGTGTATGAGTGAATCATAAAGCGATGAGAAGCACAGAGATCAAACCAACCTATGAATGGAGGTAAGTGATATGGAACAGTCACACTAGCATTCACATAGACACGATGATTTTTTAGGTGGTTTGGGACCACGACGGGATCCCTACGTCCACCCCTCACCGAACCCGGTGAGGCTTCACTACACGCTACAAAAGTAGCAACACGGGGACGAACCCCAACACCACACACGTTGCTTTCCCAGCAAACCACACACGAGGCCGAGCCTCAAGACGTTGCCACGCAGCACACACACACACACACACGAACATGGGGAGCTCACCCCACATTGAATCCTCACACGGAGACGCAGCTCTGTGCACACACACAAATATTTCGAGTTGAGAAAAATGGAATCAGATGTTCAATACATGCTCAATATAAGAACTAATCATATAGCAGCAACAAAGAGAGATGTAAAGGAGATTTTACTTTATCTCCTTATGGCTGAAAGCCCTGGACAGTTCTTCCTTGAAGCTTTCACGGTGAGAAGTTGATGTAGCACGCTTCCACCTTGAGGCTGAACTCCCTCTTCTTCACTTCGTCTTCTTTTCTCTCATCCCCTTGATGAAACAGGCTGCAGGTTCACTAAGGAACGCTAGATGACTGCATCTCCCTCTCATTAATCATCTTCAGCATGCCCGGTGTGGAGGAGGAGATGTTGTCGCCTTGCTCTGCCTGCAAAAACCCAAAATCGGATAAGATTGAAAACCCTTTCTCTATATCTTCAAAATACTCCTATCTCAAACCTTATATATCTCAAGGAACGAAGGGCCACGTGGAAAGGATATTCTCCCTTGGACCAATCACAGAGGGGCACAAAAAGAATGGAAACCTATTAGGGCGAACACCCCGCATAAACCGGCGAAAAATGAGGACGTCGGAAAGTGTCGACTCCTTGAGTCGACACTCGCAACCGGGCAAGACTGGAAAACCTCCCAACAGAGGACATCGTACAAAATGTCGACTCTTAGAGTCGACATATTTTCCTGAGAGTCTAAAAATCACCCAAAACAGAACGGGTGAAAATAAATGTCGACTCAAGGAGTCGACATTTATTTTCAGCTTCCTGATGGATAAGAGGCCGTGCGTGATAGAGTCGGTGCACAAAAATACAAGGTCGGTGCACTCCATGTACAAGCTATAGATGGGGTCGGTGCTAGATTTGAAAAACACTAAAGAGAGTCGGTGCTAGTTTTGAAAAACATTGAAGAGGGTCGGTGCTAGAAATGCACGGTCGGTGCAACAAACCACATAGGACAAAGTGTCGACTCCTTGAGTCGACACTTTTACCTGGAAAATTCAAAAACAAAGAAGGCTCAAAAAAGGGGGGAATGCAAATAACATGAGACCAAAAAAAACCATAACATAAGTACAATGATTAGTAGGAATGCTGACCATTACTTACCCCAATCTACAGACTAATAATCAATAATTAAGCACAAGATTACCTTTGGCATTTGTGCTTCCATTTTGAACACCAACCTGCTATCGCAGAACAAAAGGAGATGATTAAATTAAACAAGTTAGACAATACAAAAAGGGCATCATCCACATATTCCCACCACAAACTTGGGTGTTGAATGCCAACCGGAAATGCCTTCGAATTCAGTTTTCATAAGTGATACCCATCAAATATCCTTGTCACCAATTCCATTCAATTCTCCACATTTATCCATGCTCTTCATATGTCAAAGAAAAACAAGTTAGCCAAAGCACACTTTAAATCTTCAATGAGGATTACATAACTTCATGTGAACCTACACAAGTTTCTCTGCTTTACCTGTAACAGGATGAAACATGTCAGCCATGTGAACCAGCAGCATCACATCAATTTGAGTCCAACATATGTAAATTGGAATCCATCCATTCTCAACTAAGTCTAGCACAAATAGCTATTTTCATGTCCATCTTGTTCAGTAAGGAGGCATTTAAGTAAGGGATTCCATTCAAATATTAACAATGATAAGTCTATGTGCATCAATCAACCATTTAAAAAGAACCCAATGCCTGTCAAATCCAACAACCTACTCATTCATTTATTTACATGAAACATCATCACATTATATTTGATCATTATCAAAATTCCTTAAAGCGAAGTTACGCACGGGGTTCAACAGTAAGAAGAGGGAGAAAGCGCCGAATCGGACGATTCCGGAGGAGGTGGAATCTGGCGAATCGCCGCCGCCGTAACCTCCGCTAGCTCCGCAAAGGCCTCCGCTAGACGCTGCTCTTCCCGATCTCTCTCGTGGCGCATGAGCCCGTCCGAGCTACTAATGTGGTGGAAAAAGAAAACCCTAAATGAAGGCGGTTTGGGACTCAAGCACGTGCAATATTTATCTCCCCATGGACTTGGCAGGAAACGACGTGACGTTCCAGAACCCAACGAGGGGGTTCCTCGCATCGACTCAAAAGAAGTCATCATTACAGGTAAACTCCCAGGACAGCCGCATTAAGTGGCCCCTGATCGGAGATAATTTCCCACTCCAACCGAGCCACCAACGTCATCCCCATAACTACTACTCATCCGAGCCCAATCTTGGCTCGGGAGTAGGAGGGGGACAAGTGGAGAGGGGGAAAATCAACCATCCGAGAGACGGGCCCAACTAGGTCCAATTTGACCAAACTAGGCCCAGCTCCCCAAAGTGACAGCCCCATTTTGGGCCCACTTACTTCAAGCCCAAAAACCCATTCTGAGCAGCACTTCCTAGGCGGCCCCTTAGGTCCGGAAGTCCGAGCGACAGAACAATCAAGAGATCCCCTGCGGGGACCCGATGTGGCCAAACCGAGCTATACACTCCTCGCTCGGGACAAAATCCCGAACGATCGCCTCTGGCTAGGGCCGACTGTCGGAAGCTCATCCTGGCATCCATTACGCATCCAGAAGGAGCAAGGAACCCCAAAGGGTAGGGGAGGGCAAAAGTCCTCGCGCCATAGAGGAGCCCACTACATGGACGTAACCCCCCCGAAGCTCCCTGGACTATTACGTTAAACGGATTGCTATATAAACCCCAGGGAAACCCTCTAAGAAGGTAAGGCAATGGTCCTGAGACAAAGCCACCATACTTTTTGGTGGAGAATAATCTCGCGCCCTCTTTCTCCTACCCTCTCTCTTCGCCTTTACGCTCTATCGCACTTGCTGACTTAAGCATCCGAGGGTTTACCCCTGGGACCCCCCCTGGGCACCTCTGATCTGTTTCCTACCTTGCAAATTCATACAGACGTGGTGACCGTGATCAAAAGATTCTTCCCGGATCTCATGGCTCAGGATCAGCGCGAGATTACGCCTCTTCAAGCATGTTACACGGGTTTCAAGTAGAACATACTCTATAGCATGTTACACGGGTTTTAAGTAGAACAATTATAGCATGTTACACTAGTTTTTACATATTCTGTTATACTGATTTTACGGGATTCGAATATATCCTGTCACACTAGTTTTTATAGCCTCAAAATATCATGTTTAGCCCTAGTATATAACCTGTTTTACAATAGATACATATATGTTTTAAAAACCCAGGAAGTCCAGCCCTCCGGTAAAGGGCGCCCCTCAACAAGGCGTCATTTCCTGAAGGGGCGCCCCAAGCCAGGGTGCCATTTAATTGAAGACACTTCACAGTGTCATCAATTCTTTTCTAGCAATTAATAATTAACACCTTCAAAAATTTATATTTACTAAACTAAACTATAAAATTCTTGCATGAATATGTTTCTGTGATCCTGATATTTTTCTCTACCAGTCCATATCCTTAACTCCTGATTCCGAGAAAATTTAGAAATATGAATAGTGCATGACCCAACTGAATAGGCGCCCCTGACCAGGGCGCCATTTACTTCAATTGATGACCCTCCAGAGAGTCGTCATTTAAATGAAGACCCCCTGGGGAGGCGCCAATTCATTTTCCAGCAATTTATAGACACCCCGTTAGAAAAATTAAAATCTATGAAACTGAAACCCAACAAATTTGCATGAACTTGATCCTAAACTCCCGATAATTTTTTCTATCTACCCATGACCTTGTTTCCTGATTTCGTAAAACTTTGAATTTATGAATAGTGTTATGAGTCTAAAGACGTACATGCCTGGTGTAAATAGGAGCTAAATGAATTGGCGCCCTAGCCAGGGGCGCTAATTTATTAAATAGTGACCCTTCAGAGAGTCATCCTTTAAATGGAGACTCTCTGGAGGGACGCCATTTTCATATACATATAAATTTGAAAGACAGGGCAACCCCCAGGCGCCAATTTCATAAAAGACAGCCTGACCCCCAGGTGCCAATTCCCTAAGATACTGCCTGACCCCCAGGCGCCATTTCCTGAAAGCCAGAAAGACTAGGTAACCCTCAGGCGCCAATTCAGTGAGGCCGCCTGTTAGCTGCCAATTTTGTTTTGATTCCTGATTTGTCTCGTGGTTTATACCGACATAACCCTAGTTCATCTATTGCATGATATATGCCTTTGAACTCCATTCCATGACAATCTATCTTATGTTCTTACAATGTTCAACCCTTGAAATTCTATATTGGCTATAAATGAGAGTGGATGTCAAAAGAAAAACATGAAAATGCTATGCATATAGGGTCCGGTCTGGTCCTGGGAGGAGCACCCGAAGGTACTTGTGTCCATGGGAGTTTATTGACCACAGTGTTTAAGCATTGTACCGAAGTACTTGCTTGACTAGAGACATTCCACACTTACTGTCTCTACTTGCTTGACTTGACTTGCGTGGCCCAGAATGGGCAATACTTGACTTGCGTGGCCCGAAAAGGGGCAAGGCACTTGCTTGATTGAAATAGCCAATTCCATTGACACCTACTTGATATTACTTGCTTGAGAACGAATTTTACTGCTTGAACATGATTCTTACTTGCTTGTACATGAGTTCTTGCTTGCCTGAAAGGTGGCATCAATATCTAGAAAGTCCTTGATATCATGCTTATCAAATTCTTGAAAACATGCGATACTCTCTCTATACAGTTCTTGATCTCTTACTTGTTCATCATGCATAGATATACATGTATACCTAAATTTCTTACTTGATCATCATGCATTGTTATACCACATTACACGTAACATGTAAACCACTTAAAGATTGCTCGAACTTGAGATGTAATTCCTACTAAGCGATTCACTCATCTAGTTCATTCTAACATTTTTCAGGTAATTCGGATAACGACATCCACATGAATGGGAATGAGACCGAGTGAAAAGTGCTAGAGTCACCGATCGTCTATTGTCAGCTAGTCGCGTCTTTTGAGTTTATAGAGTCATTATCTTGTACATCTAGTTATGTTAGTTATGTCCGTTATGTCGGTCTAGTCGAATGGAAATTTGTTAAGGCTTGAAGACTAGTCATTGGGTTCGAATAATGTATGATTATCATCAATTGGTTAATTATAAGGATTGTCATCTTGGACATTGGTATCATTTAAGAAATTAAAAACTTAGTCATTATTTAGTCTTTTGCGCACTCTGTCTTTTGTCAAAGAAATATGTATACTGCTCTGATTGAATGGTTCTATATAAGTTGGCCACGACCCGGGTATCTTCCGCGCTCAGGGTCTGACAGCCTTCGTGGTATCAGAGCCTAGGATTTCAATTTCCTAGGTAAAACCTAAGTCCAAGGATAGATTTATACCTTACCCAGTGAGATGGGTAGAGCCATAGGTAAATTTTTATTAATGGCATTCGAACTTATAATTAAACCGGATCTTTATTATGCTTAAACCCTTTTGTAGGATCATGGCTGCTGAAAGAGCACAATGGTGCAAGATGCAGCGCACCGTGCAAGGCCTTACACAGGCGCTACAGCAAGTGGTGTAAGGTGGTGCTAACCGTGGAGTCGGTGATCTCCACTGGGGTTTCTATAACATGAACCCACCAAGGTTCACGAGTTCGTCTGACCACGAGGATGTCGAAAATTGGTTAAAGGAAGTGGAACGAATTTTCCGTGTGATGCAATGCACGGACAAGGAGAATGTTCTACTGGCTATATTCCAACTGGAGCGGGACACTCGATGTTGGTGGGAATCCGTGGAAGCAACATTGCTCGATGACCACGTCACATGGGATGAATTTGTTGACATTTCAACAACAAGTACTTCTCTGACCATATCCAGGAAAAGAAGGCCGCGGAATTTACTGCATTGAAACAACGGACCTTCAAAGTAGCCGAGTATGAGGCCCAATTTTTAAGACTGGCTATGTATGCACCCCACTTGGTGTGTACGGAGAATATGAAGGCTAAAAGGTTCCTCAAAGGGCTTCGGCCCCATTATATTACATAACTTGCACCGATGGACATCCAAGTCTATTCGAAAATGGTTCGGCATGCGCAGTTGCTCGAGGACGCCATTGATTATCATAGAGGATCCGAGGAAGGGACAAGAAGGAACCTGTCACAAGCCCGGGAAATTTTAAAGCATCATTCAACAAGAAGCGGCACTATAGTGGAGGGGAGTCCTCCAAAGGAAAGAAATTCCAAAAGAATGTCAAGCCATTCTCCACCACCACACCTTCCAAGGAAGTTTGTAAGTACTGTAACAAAGCTGGTCATAGGACCGAGGAATGCTGGAAGAAGCTAGGAGCCTGTCTCCGATGTGGAAGCCGAGAACATCGGATCCCTAATTACCCACTGATGAATGAGCAAGCCATTAAAGATGAGAAGCTCCCGGCAAAAAAGCAAGGCCGTCTGCAGGCTCTCCAAGAGACGGAACCAATGGAAGGAGGAATCGTGGAAGGTACACTAATCGTTTGCTCTAAGACTGCTAAAGTTTTATTTGATACTGGAGCAACACATTCATTTATTTCCAAGAAATTTGTTGTTGCTTTTACTAAGGAGCCTAAATGGTTAGACTTAGTCATATCTACACCTATCGGGAACAAGGCTGACCTCACACATCATTACCCAAACTATGAGATTATGGTTAAAGGAAATAATCTGCCTGCCGACCTAATTTGCCTAGATATGGAAGTGTATGATGTCATACTAGGTGCTGATTGGTTATCCACATACCAAGCAACTATAGATTGCCGGAATGGCAAGATAACTTTTTTGGATTACCCGGAACTGGTATACATTAGCCTTCGAGCTAGATCACCTCTTATATCAGCTCTCCGAGCCAGTAAACTTATAAGTAAAGGAAGTAGGGCTTTCATTGTATTTGTAACCGCCACGGACGTCGAGGAGTCTAAGCTTGATGACATCCGTGTAGTTCGGGATTTCTCTGACGTTTTTCCAGAAGAATTGCCCTGCTTACCCTCGGAGCAGGAGGTGTCGTTCACCATCGACCTTGTCCCTGGTGTTGGACTTGTTTCCAAGGCATCTTACAGAATGTCTCCTGCTGAGCTGAAAGAGCTAAAGGAACAACTAATGAAGCTATTAAACAAGGGTTTCATCTGGCCAAGTACTTCCCCATGGGGAGCGCCTGTGCTATTCGTCAAGAAGAAGGACAGATCGATGAGACTCTACATCGACTATCGGCAGTTAAACCACATTACAATCAAGAACAAGTACCCACCGCCAAGGATTGATGAATTGTTCAACCAAATATCTTGAGCTAAATATTTCTCCAAGATTAATCTTCGATCTGGTTATCACCAACTGAAGATCAAAGAAGAACACATTCATAAAACTGCATTCCAAAGCAGGTATGGGCATTACAAATTTACTGTTATGCCTTTCGGACTAACAAATGCCCCCGCAGCTTTCATGTAGTTAATGAACATCATATTCAGGCCTCACTTGGATCAGTTCAGTGTGGTCTTTATCGATGATATTTTGATTTATTCAAAGTCTGAAGAAGACCATGAAGAACACCTCAAGCAGACATTGCAGATATTGAGGGAACATAAATTATATGCCAAATTCAGCAAGTGCAAGTTCTGGCTCGAGGAAGTATCCTTCTTGGGCCATATAATTTCGAAGAACGAAATTTCCGTGGACCCATCAAAGGTCGAAGCCGTGAAGAATTGGGAGCGACCAACAAATGCAACGGAGATTCGAAGTTTCTTGGGGCTAGCTGGTTATTACCAGCGTTTCATCAAGGACTTCTCAAGAATTGCTGTTCCTCTCACCCGATTGACTCGCAAGCAAATACCATATGAGTGGAACGAAGACTGTGAGAAGAGTTTCCAAGCTTTGAAAGATCTCTTGACCACTGCTACAGTCTTATCAATGCCAATCGAAGGAGAGAAGTATGAGGTATATACCGATGCTTCTGGTATTGGCCTCGGGTGTGTATTGATGCAAGATGGGAGAGTCATTGCATACTCTTCCCGGCAACTAAAGAAGCATGAAGAGAACTACCTGGTGCACGATTTAGAACTAGCCGCAGAGGTATTTGCCTTAAAGATCTGGAGACACTACCTCTACGGAGAATACTTCATCATGTACTCCGATCATAAAAGCCTCAAATATCTATTTTCCCAGAAGGAACTAAACATGCGGCAAAGGCGTTGGCTCGAGTATCTCAAGGATTTCGACTTCACTATACAGTACCATCCCGATAAGGGTAATTCTGTAGCCGATGCCCTCAGTCGAAAGCTGAGAGTAATATTGGCCAGTTGCATGATTCAAGAATGGAAGCTATTAGAGGAATTCTCTAAACTCAATATTAGCACTGACAAGTAAGACGGGTGTATTACTCTAGGCCATATGAGTCTACATCCAGATTTACTGCCAGAAATTCAGAAGCTACAAGAAGAAGATCCTACACTAGTGGAGATAAGGGACCAGCTGGAGGAGAGAGTTGATTTCAAGCTGGCACCCGATGGAAGACTGTTATTCCATGAACGGACATGTGTACCCGACTGTCCCAAGTTGAAGAAGAAGGTCCTTGAAGAAGCTCATCGATCGAGGTACACGATCCACCCTGGAGCCACCAAGATGTACCAAGACTTGAAAAGGGCCTTCTGGTGGCCTAACATAAAAAGGGAGGTAGCAGACTTCGTATCTCGCTACCTGACATGTCAACAAGTAAAGGCAGAACATCAGAAATCCGCCGGAAAGCTGCATTCACTAGATATTCCCAAGTGGAAGTGGGAAGACATTGGCATGGATTTTATTATGGGCTTTCCCAAGTCTAGAGGTGGACATGATGGAATTTGGGTAATTATCGACTGCCTAACTAAATTGGCTCATTTCTTGCCTATCAAAAATCGATGGTTGGTTGATGTCCTTACTGCCTTGTATATCAAGGAGACGGTTAGATTGCATGGAGTTCCCGTGTCGATCATATCCGACCGAGACCCACGCTTCACCTCTCATTTCTGGAAGAGTCTACAACACTCTCTGGGGATGAAACTCAACTTCAGCACTGCTTTCCATCCCCAGACAGATGGACAGACCGAAAGGATAAATCAAGTTGTGGAAGATATGTTGAGAGCATGTATTATAGACTTCGCGGAAGTTGGCACGACCACTTACCCCTAGTCGACTTCGCATATAATAAAAGCTATCAGGCTAGTATTCAAATGACACCTTTCGAGCTGCTCTATGATCGATGTTGTCGATCTCCAATATGCTGGGACGAAGTCGGTGAAAAGCAAATTCTAGGCCCAGATATGGTGAGAGATTCAACTGAGAAGATACACCTCATTCGGGAAAGGCTAAAGATAGCACAGTCTAGGCAGAAGTCATATGCTGACAACAGGAGAAGAGATCTGGAATTCTAAGTTGGAGACCATGTTTTTCTAAAGGTATCTCCTGGCCGAGGTATTAGAAGATTCGGTGTTAAGGGCAAACTTACACTGAGATTCATTGGTCCATTTGAGGTATTGGAGAGAGTGGGCGAGCTAGCTTACCCCATTACCTTGCCTCCACAACTATCAGAGGTGCACAATGTATTCCATATTTCTATGCTGAAGAAGTATGTGCATGATCCTCTCCACGTCATCGACCACACTCACTTGGTGATACAGAAAGACCTTATCTATAAGCAGAAGCCAATGAAGATCCTCGACCGAGAAGTCTGAGTTTTGAGAAGTAAGACTATCCCTATGGTGAAAATCCAATGGGATCGATGCTTAGAGCAAAAAGCTACATGGGAAACCGAGGAGTTTATGAGAAGGAGATTTCCAGAACTATTATAGTATGTAAGTACTTCTCACCCTCCTTGTCTCCATATATGCAATTGAATTTGGGGACCAAATTTTTTTAAGTGGGGGAGGGTGTAGCACCCCGGATAAAAATGATAAGGAAATAGACTTTTTCCCAAGTAAATAAAACCTAAAATAACTCTATAAGAAGGTCAAGTGAAAAGGTAGAATACCCAATGAGGGCCATTTTAAAAATATGTAACAATTAAAGCCATCATTCGTATTGGGCCTTCCTGTTCCAAAAAGACTATTCACCTAAAATAGGGCATTTATACATGGGCGTCAATTTCTCAAGCCACAGGGCCACAAACCACGGTATGAAAGCCCAAAGTATACATATATCTCTTTTTACCAACCAATCACATACATATACATATATAATAACACCTTTTAATACCCAACATGGCACAGAACATGAAACACACCTATAGAATAATACATCTTAGTACCCAGCATGGCACTGAACAGGAAACACACCCAGCATGGCTCGGAATAGGAACAGTGGGTAGGAGGAAATAGCGCCCCTGCCCTGGGTGCTATTCCCAATGGGGTGCTATAACCCTAGGTGCCATTTCCTTTTTGGCTATATATATATATGTGTGTGTGTGTGTGTGTGTGTGTGTGTGTGTGTGTGTGTGTGTGTGTGTGTGTGTGTGTGAGAACCAAAGGATGTAACGCCCACATGCATGGGTGCTATTTCCCTCAACAGAGACTACATGGGAGGGCGCCATTTCCTTGCCAGCAACCTTCCAAACCGAATGCCATTACGTCATCCTTCCAGAAGTAAACATGAGCAGCCTCTTTTTGCTGGCAACGTACCCTTTTACATGACAATCGATTGAAGCATTAATTGCTTCTTTTTCCCGGGCCATGGACCCTTATGTTTTTCCTTCCCTATAATTATATCCAACCTTCTAAGTTTAGAAGGTGATTGCCGACATCTGTTTCGTCTCCACCTGCAAAAGAAGGTCCTTCTAGGAACGTACGTGAAGGGGGATGTCAAATCCCGAGCGGGGAAGATACTCGGATGCGTGACGCGTCTATATAGATCGTGTCATTAGAGCGATAAAATTTTTGACATACATAATTACAGAGTGCACACAAGACTAACCCAATAATCCAAAGTGAGAATTATATGATTAACCAAAGGAGATAAAGCTAGTCTGTGACAATTCCAAATTAAAGATCCAAACATTAGGCTACATGCCTTAACAAGGTCTAGACATTAAACTGACATAACTGGAGTACAAGGTAAAGACTCAAGTAAATTCGAAAGACGCGACTAGTTGACGATTCAACTGGCGGTGATTCTAGCACTCTTCACTCGGTCTCATTCCCATTTACGTGGATGTTGCCATCCGAATTACCTGAAAATGTTAGGAAGCAACTAAATGAGCGAATCGCTCAGTAGGAATTACATCTCAAGTTCGAGCAATCTTTAAGTGATTTACAGTTTACAATTACCAGTATGGCTATGCATGATGTACAAGTAATAAAAAAACTAGGTATACTAGTAGTCTATGCATGATGAACAATGAGCGATCAGAACTGTATAAAGAAGGTATCGTGTGAATGCAAGTATTTGACAAGCAGTATATCAAGGACTTTGTAGATGTAGATGCCACTTTCGGGCAAGCAAGAATTATACAAGTAAGAGTCATGTTCAAGCATGTAAAAGTTCGTGTTCAAGCAAGTAATATCAAGTACGTGTCAATAGAATTGGCTATTTCATTCAAGCGAGTAATTGTCCTTTTTCAGGCTACGCGAGTCAAGTCAAGCAAGTAGAGAGAGAGTAAGCGTGGAATGTCTCAAGTCAAGCAAGCAAGTACTCTCGCCCTTCTGCGGGCCTTGAGTTAAGTATTGCCCATTCTGGGCCAAGCAAGTCAAGTCAAGCAAGTAGTCGGTGCAATGCCAAATACCGTGGTCAATAAACTCCCATGGGCACAAGTACCTTCGGGTGCTCCTCCCAGGACCAGACCAGGCCCTATATGCACAGTATTCATGTATTACTTTTGACATCCACTCTCATTTTATAGCCAATATAGAGTTTCAAGGGTTGCCTTAGTTGGATATACAAGGTAGATTTTTTTATGGAATGGAATTCAAGGACTCATACTATGCAGGAAAATGACTTAGGGTTGCGTCGGTACAAACCACGATAACAATGAGGAAAAAATAGTAATATATATATATATACTTTTTCCTAAATAACAAAAACTCTAGATAACTTTATAGTAAGGTTAAACAAAAGTTAGAACATCCTATAAGGGCCATTATACAAATATGCCACCCTTTACGTAATAGAATTTACTATTTAAAAATACTATTCAATTACTATTTAATTACTATTCATTACTATTCACTTACTATTCATTTACTATTCAAAAATACTATTCACCCCAAATAGTGCCCTTTACTAAGGCGCCATTTACGTGAAGCACGACTGAATAAACAGTCGTGTTCTAAGTTAGTATATAACTTCTAAGTTATTATATAAATCATCAAGCTAAAAATTTAATAAATGTGAATCATGATACCTAATGTAATGCATGAGCATACCGCTAGATTCCTTATATTTTTCTCTACCTATCTACGTAGCTGTCTCAAAAAAATTCTTTTATTTGGAAAAGTGACACTATTCTTTGAAATAGTGACTCTTTACAGAGTCTTCAATTAATTGACGACACACCAGACTGTCGCTATTCATGTAATTGGCGCTCTGGCTTGGGTCGCCATTTACATTTGGGTGATTTTCACCGGACAGGTACATTTTGTGACTCAAAACACTATTCATATACTATTCATACCGTAAAAGTTTCTCAGAAATAGGAAGCAAGGATATGAACAGATAGAGGAAATTCTCGGGAGTTCAGAATCATGCTCATGCAAAATTATTGGGTTTCACTATTCAATAAATTAGGATGATTTACACCAGGCAGGTACATTCTGTGACTCAAAAACTATTCAAATACTATTCATACCGTAAAAGTTTCTCAGAAACAGGAAGTAAGGACATGAACAGGTAGTGAAAATTCTCGGGATCTCAAAAACATGTTTATGAAAAATTATTGTTGACTAGTATCATTTATATTAATTTTTCTATCTTGGTGTTTAAAAATTTTGGGAAAAGGAATTGACTTCTGCGCAGGGGGTCTTCATTTAAATGACGACCCTGTACGCAGCCTTCATTTTGGTAAATGGCGCCTTGGTCAGGGGCGCCAGTTACACTGGGTGGTTTACTATTCATCAGTTGAAAAGTTCTCTAAATCAGGAAGTAAGGGTATGGGCAGGTAGAGAAAAATGTCAGGATCATAGAAATATATTCATGCAGAATTTTCATGGTTTAGTTCAATAGATATCGATTTTTGAATGTGTTGATTTAATAATTTCACGAAATTGCTAGAAATTGAATTGACGACACTGTGAAGTATCTTCAATTAAATGGCGCCCTGGATTGGGACGCCTCTTTAGTGAATGGCGCCCTGGATTGGGACGCCTCTTTAGTGAATGGCGCCTTCGCTGGGGGCGCTATTCAGCTGAGGGCTGGATTTTTTTTTAAAACAGTGAGTCACGGGTTACTATTCAACACTATTCATTGTTAATACTTTCGGTAAATCAGGAATTAAGTACATGGTTAAATAGAGAAAGATGTGAGGTTTCCAAAACCATGCTCATGCAAGAGTTTCATGATTAGGTTAAAAAGATATAATTCTCTGAACATGGTGGCTACTAATTACGTGATTTCACTATTCACGAATTACAGCATGTTCACAGAATCAAGAAATAAATGCATGATAGACATGGAAAATCTGCAGGACTGTAAGATCAAGCTCATGTAATAATTTCTGAGTTTCGTTTCATTGATTTTAATTTTTAAACATGGATCAATATGCAATAAATTAGGACAGGTTAATGACAATTATACTAAACTGTATGCTGTACAAAGGAGTACTTGGCAGAGGATCTCCTCAACACAAGGGTTAGTGTTCCAGATAGGCGTAGCCTAACTTTCCCACTAAGCCTTTTAATATACTCCTGACAGAATGTAGCTAAGTTAAGACAAGTTTAACTAGCATGCATGTTAACCTACGTTAACTACTAGTTTAGCCAGATCTTGAGAACACCTACCTTTTGACGTGATTATGAGGTACTGATGACAGGATGAAGCCACATGTTTCCCCGTCGCCGTAAAGCTTCAGCAGCAGGACGTTGACTTCACGTTTTTTGAGGAACGAAGGGAAATATTCCCTTCTGCAAGTAGCACTGAACGATGGCAGTAGCCTCTGACAGTGCTATGGAGGGAATTAGTTATAGGGAATCGCAAAGCATTGGTTTATTGCCTTGCGGGTCCTACTGAGTAGGCATGGTCTTTGCCAGCTAAATGGGGTTGTTCGTGTCTCAACCTTCTAGAAACATAGATTTAAATGATGCCTCTGTAAGGGGTCGTCCATTAATCTAGGTGGTACTATTCATGTAAATGACGTCCTTGCAAGAGGGTGTTAACTGTTAGACAAAACTGTCACTCTCACGTGTTGGCCTTCATGGTGTACACATATATATTAATATCATAATGGGATGGGGTCCCAGGGAAATGGCGCCTCCTTATATGGTCTTCAATTTGGTAATTGGCACCCTGGTCAGGGGTGCCAATTCTCTTGGTGGTGGACAAGGTGGAAACCCACTACGTACCACCCATGTGCATAAAGTTAGATTGCACATTTATATGCTAGTCCTTCTCTGGTTTAGTTCTTTAAACAAAACCTCCATATAGGATTCTTTTAAGAAGAGTACATTACGTACTATGCATAAAGTGGGTTGTACATTTACATACTAGTCCTCATAAGGTTTTGGTTCTTTTATATAAGGCCTTCATGATTCTTTATGGCATAAAGTAAGGTTGGCTTGTATATTTATATTATAGTCCTCATGAGGTTGGGTTCTTTATGTAAGGCCTTTAGGTAGGACTCTTTAGAAAGAAGTTTGATTTCTCTATTACCGCATCGGGGGTGCTACACCCTCCCCCACTTAAAAGAATTTGGTCCCCAAATTCAACTGTATTATGTCAAAATAGGAAGGGTGCAGAGTACTTACAATTAGAATAACTCTGGAAATCTCCTCTTCATAGACTCTTCGGTCTCCCATGTAACTTCTTGTTCAAAGCATCGATTCCATTGAATTTTCACCATAGGGATGGTCTTGTTCCTTAGAACTCGAACTTCTCGGTCGAGGATCTTCATTGGCTTCTGGTCGTAGGTAAGGTCCTTCTGTACCACAAAATCATTGTGGTCAATGACATGGAAGGGATCGTGCACGTATTCCTTCAGCATAAAAACATGAAATACGTTGTGCACTTCTGATAGTTACGGGGGTAGGGCGATGCGATAAGCCACCTTGCCTACTCTTTCCAGCACTTCGAATGGACCAATAAACCTTGGTGTTAGTTTGCCCTTAACACCGAATCTTCTAAAACCTCGGCCGAGAGATACCTTGAAAAAAACATGATCTCCGATTTGAAATTTCAGGTCTCGCCTTCTGGTGTCAGCATAAGATTTCTGCCTGGACTGTGCTATCTTTAGCCTTTCCCGAATGAAGTGTATCTTTTCGGTAGAATCTCTTACCATATCTGGGCCTAGAATTTACTTTTCACCAACTTCGTCCCAGCATATTGGAGATCGGCAACTCCTGCCATACAGTGCCTCAAAAGGTGTCATTTGTATACTGGCTTGATAGCTATTATTATATGCAAACTCGGCTAGGGTAAGTGGTCATGCCAACTTCCACCAAAGTCTATAATACATGCCCTTAATATATCTTCCATAACTTGATTTGTCCTTTCGGTTTGTCCATCTGTCTGGGGATGGAAAGCAGTACTGTAGTTGAGTTTTATCCCCAGAGAGTGTTGTAGACTTTTTCAGAAATGAGAGGTAAAGCGTGGGTCTCAGTCGGATACAATCGACATGGGAACTCCATGCAATCTAACCATTTCCTTAATATACAGGGCAGCCAGTACATCGACTGACCATTGGCTTTTGATGGGTAAGAAATGGGCCGATTTAGTTAGGCGATTGATGATTACCCAAATTCCATCATGTCCGCCCTAGACTTGGGCAAGCCCACGATAAAGTCCATACCAATATCTTCCCACTTCCACTTGGGAATATCTAGTGGATGTAATTTTCCGACAGGTTTCTGATGTTCTGCCTTTACTTGTTGGCATGTGAGGCAACGAGATACAAAGTCTGCTACCTCTCTTTTCATGTTAGGCCACCAGAAAGTTCTTTTCAAGTCTTGGTACATCTTAGTGGCTCTAGGGTGGATCGTGTACCTCGATCGATGAGCTTCTTCAAGAATCTTCTTCTTCAATCGGGACAGTTGGGCACACATGTCTGTTCATGAAATAGTAATCTACCATCAGGTGCCAGCTTGAATTCAAGTCTCTCATCCAGCTCCCCTTTTATCTCCACTAGTGTGGGATCTTCTTCTTACAACTTCTTGATTTCAGGTAGCAAATCTAGATGTAGACTCATGTGAGATAGAATAATACACCTGTTCTTCTCATCTGTGCTGATATCAAGCTTAGAGAATTTCTTTAGCAGCTTCCATTCTTGTATCATATAGTTGGCCAATATTGCTCTCGGCTTTCGACTAAGGGCATCAACTACGGAATTACCCTTACCAAGATGGTATTGTATAGTGAAGTCGAAATCCTTGAGATATTCGAGCCAACGCCTTTGCCGCATGTTTAGCTCCTTTTGGGAGAATAGATATTTGAGCCAGTTATGATCGGAGTATATAGTGAATTATTCTCCATAGAGATAGTGTCTCCAGATCTTTAAGGCAAATATCACAGCGGCCAGCTCTAAGTCATGCACCGGATAGTTCTCTTCATGTTTCTTGAGCTGTCAGGAAGAGTATGCAATGACTCTTCGTTTTGCATCAATACACATCCGAGGTCAATACCAGAAACATCGGTATATACCTCATATTTCTCTCCTTCAATTGGTTGTGATAAGACTGGAGCAGTGGTCAAGAGATCCTTCAAAGCTTGGAAACTCCTTTCACAGTCTTCATCCCACTCATAAGGCACTTCCTTGTGGGTTAAACTGGTCAGAGGAACCGCAATCTTGGAGAAGTCCTTGATAAAACGCCGATAGTAACCAGCTAGACCCAAGAAGCTTCGAATCTCCATTGTATTTGTTGGTCGCTCCCAATTCTTCACGGCTTCGACCTTTGATGGGTCAACAGAAATTTCGTTCTTTGAAATTGTGTGGTCCAAAAATGATACTTTCTCGAGCCAGAACTCGCACTTGCTGAGTTTGGCATATAATTTATTTTCCCTCAATATCTGCAATGCCTTCTTGAGGTGTTCTTCATGGTCATCTTCAGACTTTGAATATATCAGAATATCATCAATAAATACCACAATAAATTGGTCTAAGTAAGGCATGAATATGCAATTCATTAACTGTTGGATATTGTGTTTTGATGATGACAATAGTGTGTTTTAATGATTGTTGGATATTATGTTTTGTTGATGACAATACTGTGTTTTGATGTTGACAAACACTATGACTCTCATATGTTTGATGTCGTATGTGCTTACTTCATACAGTACTTGTTACATGTATTAACTGTGAGCATGGCATAGACTGTTCACTCGTCTGTCTGCATGAGACACCAAGTCTACACATTGCATCGTGTGCTTCTCATTTAAAGTCTATACATCCGCATGCTATCAAGTCTTCAAAGTCCATACATTGCATCCGCATGCTAGCAAGTCTTCAAAGTCCATACATTGCATGCTTCACTCTAAGTCTATACAGCCAGTGTCTCACATATGCAAAGTCTGTACAACACTGCATCATGAAGTAAAGTCTGTACAGCATTTTGGCTAGAATGCAACGTCTCATGTTAAGTCTGTACAGCATGCATCAGTGCATTAACAAGTCTATACATCATGCATGCAACGTCTCTCAAGTCTGTACAGTCAGTGTGTTTAACTCATCTAAAGTCTATACATTCCTTCCCATCTTTACCTACGTTCTGAACTGAGCAAGTCTATACATTCCTTTCCTTTGCCTACGTTCAGAACACAAGTCTACACACTGTCATGTAGCTTGCATGAGTCATTGAAGTCTGTACATCGCCTTGGAGCTTTCCAAAGTCTATACATTAGCCAACAGTGCATCGTCTCATGCATCGTCTCTAGCTAAGTCCACACAGCCTTTGCATTGCACTAAGTCTATACATTGCACTGTAGCATGCATCTCTCCAAGTCTGTATATCGTCACATTGTTCATGCATTGCTTAGCCCAAGTCAATACATCGGCCCTGTAGCTTGCTTAGCTGAAGTCTGTACATCCACCGCTGAACCTTCCAAGTCTATACATCACTGCATTGGCCAAGTCCATACATTGTCTCGCTCACATCTTCCAAGTCTGTACATTGGACTTCAAGCTTTCGAACTTTCCACATTGGCCTTCAAGCTTTCCAAGTCTGCACATTGGTTCAGGCTTTCCAAGTCTGTACATTGGCCAAGTGTCTTGTGCTTTGAAGCTTTATCAAGTCTATACATTTGTTTATCAAAGTCTACACATTGCATCGTGTTTCAAAGTCTATACATCGCTGTGCATTCCTTGATTTCAAAGTCTGTACATTCTGGTTGCTTCATAGCAAGTCTGCACATCCCGCTTGCACTAAGTCTGTACATGGTCCTGGCGCTCGCAAGCCTGTACATTGATTTGGCGCTCGCAAAGTCTGTACACCGGCTTGGCGCTCACAGAGTCTTGTTGCGTCTATGTGCTAGTCCATGCATTGTCAAGTCTATACATCGTCTCTTAGCGTCTTGTGCATTCAGCATAGAAAGTCTGTACATTCGTTGACAGACTCATGCATAAACAGTAAGATAAAGTCTGTACATTCGGTGACAGCTTGTCTAAGCATCTCATGCATTCAATGTGCATACTGATGGGGACATCAACGACAGCCCGCTCACATTGTGTTTGCATTTCCGTCCATTTATATTTGTATGTATACCCTTATGAAATATGGGTACACAATAGTAGGTCTTAGTGGGTTTATTTGCAAAGGGCCATTGGGTATTTTTGCAAAAGTGCATGTAGGCCCTGCAGGGGCCCCCTCCCTCCTCCTTATTGGTCCACTTGGACTCCCGGGCCCAAGGTGGCTGGTCCATGGTCCAACCTTGGACTTGGACCTAGATTTAATTAATGAAGACAATTCCAACTTGCCTTCTTAAAGGGGGGGGCGAACCTTGTAGTTTATTGGGATTTATGGTGGTTGTTCAAACCACATCCCAGTCCTTCACTCATCAACCCTTGATCCAAGGGTCTAGAATTAGTTAGAGACCTAGCCTATATAATGTTGTATTTTTCATGAGAAATTCAAAAAAAAATTAGAATTTTATGTGTAAGCCTTGGAGCTTGGTGCGCCCCTCTCTCCTCTCTCGCTGTTCTTCCTTCCCCAACCCAAGATCTAGAGTGGATTCTATCTCCTTCCTCCCCTCTCAACCTCCGGTGATCGTTTGTGCCGCCGCCGCCGCCGTTCGTGCCGCCTTCGAGCCGCCACGGGATCGTCTTCGGTTTTCTGTCCTGCTGGACAGAGGTGTAGTTCGTGAATTCCTGAAGCCAGCCACGAGCTCAGATCGATTTGAAATTTTGAGGGTTGGTTCCTATCTTCTAGCCCATTCTCCACAAAACAATCCAGGTTCAAAAGCCACCGTTTCATATCTTTACCATTTCGTTCAACTCTCAATCTCAGATCTATTCTGTCACTGTCTACAGTGACAGTAGCCCTGAGTTCTCCACCTTCGACTACCCTTTTGAATTTTTTTAGACCTCCCAATTTAACTGGGTGTTCTGTCCATCGTCCCCTAGCACCACCATTTTTCTTAAATTTTTATCATCCTTCTACCGATTTTTAAAAATTCATGTTCTACCGGAGCTACAGTACTTTCAGTCAGATCTCAGATCCGACCTTCGTCCAGTAAACAAATCACATAAAATCATAGACACATCCAAACATGTTCAAACCAATTTTGCTGTCTTCCCAACTCAAGTGCTCACAACTTTTCTGAAGAACACAACCCCAGATTCGAACGTCTACCTCGCGGTCAAAGGCAATCCACAGTCAAGTTCTCTGCAGGTCTGAGTCTTCGGTTACTGTACAACAGGAGATTGAAAATTCCATAAGTCAATATCCGAGCAGATCCAGGCCCGATCTTTGGGCCTAGGTTGAAGAACTTCAAGCTAGCTTTCCAACGGCGCCAGTCTCGTGTCGATCCGACATCGGGGCTGATCGCAGCGCCCATTCTCGCCGGAGCGCGCGCCGAAATACAGAACCGACAGATTTCCGATCGGGTTTTCCGACCGGTGCCGAACGGAGCCGCCGGGCCTCCGGCAGGCGAACCAGCGTGCTACCATCCCAAGGAGCGACCCTCCGGGCATCCACCACTACAGCGGTGCCACCGGGTCCCACACTGCCCCTCCGGACAGCACGTGGGCCCCACCGTCACGTGTTCGGGTGTTGCCGAATCAACGCGAGAAGCCGCCCGTCAACCCGAATTCGGTCCTCCCGGACCCCATTGTGTAGCCCTTTACCTCCCTGCGTGGAGTGGGCAGCGAGTTGCATTTCTGTAATATCCGTGTATAATTGTTCCGGGAGTACGACTTCGGCCGGGTCCGTCTTCCCCACGCCGAGCGCGTGGAGGTATCGTCTTCGCTCCTACACTTGGCATTTCGCTTATTTCATATATGCTTGTTTATGCCGCTGCTAGAGAGCATGTGTAGGGATATCTAGCTCGATATATTTTCATATCACCGCTGCTACGAGAGAGAGTGAAGCCGTCCCGTGACCCGATTCGGGCACGAAAGTGCGAGCCGACCACCCTAGCTCTTGCCGATTTCTCAACCGCGCACGTCCGACGCTTCCCTCGTTAAGGGACGATCGCGAGCTTGTCGTGTCCGTGTCTCGTCCCGCATCAATTTGGTATCAGAGCGAGTTTGAGTCTAGGGTGTCAAAAAAAAAGTGTCATTTACGTCTAGTCATTAGTCGGTCTAAGTCGTGTTTAGGGTCATCATTGTTTTAAGACAAACAAAAAAAAAGTGTCTTTTCGCATTTGCATCCCTTTACTCGGTATATCAAAAGGTGTTGTCCGAACGTTAGGCTACGCCTATCGGGAAGACCGCACACTTGCGCGAGTGATCTTCGGATCGATTAACTCCGCCACGTGCCGAGTTTTGGTTACGTCTAGGTGCATCATATTAGTGTGTGTTTGCTTTAGTCGGCGTCGTCTAGTCGGTGTGTTTGCATGCCCACTCGTCGAGGTACTCAATACTCACCCCCACCACCACCAATGGCGGAATCCCGAGTCTATAGTTCCGATGAGGTGGCCACTATGTTCCGAACACTTATGGGAAAAATGGATGGGTTGAGTGAGCGCATGGATGAGTTAAGCACTCGAGTGGATAGGATGGAAGAAGCGAGTACTCGAGTGAATGGCCTAAGCACCCGCCTAGAAGAGAGGATGAAAGTTGTAGAGGATAGGGCCGCTGGGTCGAACCAGTCCGTTCAAGGATTGGTCGGGAGAGTCACCGCACTAGAGAGAGGCCCTGCCGAGGCATCACCGATTGCCCCAGTCCAGGCACCCGTCCCACCTACACAAGGTCAACCGGAGCCGGTTCATCAAACCGCGACTCCAAGGGTTCACGGGGTAGCTAATAGGAGGCATGAAATCCCCGAGGTGCATGACTACGAGTCCAATAATGAGCATCGGGAACATGGTCGTGATTATCACCATACACGGCGTACCCACGACCAAGATATGGATGAACGGGCCATTCAGACCGTTCGGGCCGACCCTCCCACCTTTGACGCGTCCTTAGACCCGAAGGTCTACCTTGATTGGGAGGCTAGTATGGACCGATATTTTGAGTGGTTCGAGATGTCGGACCAACGAAAAGTCAAGTATGCCAGGATGAAACTTTTAGGCCAAGCCCAAACCTATTGGAGAAACATGGAGAACCTATTATTTCATCGTCAAGAACCCCCGATCGATACATGGACCGATATGAGGGAGAAGCTTAGGAAGAAGTACCTCCCTACCTCCTACTGCCAGCGTCTTATAGAGAGGTGGCAAAGTCTCACCCAAGGAGACCGGTCCGTCTCTGATTACATCGCCGAATTTGATGAATACTACTTACGATGTGATGCCACGGAGGAGGATTCCCTTACCGTCTCACGGTTCCGGCGTGGCCTACGCCCACACCTATGGTATGAGCTTCTCCGCCGCAAGGTGGACAAGCTGGAGGATGCTTATCAAGTTGCTCTCGAGATGGAGCAATTCGAGGGTGAGTTCGAGTCTATTCCCCGGTGGAGCCCCGCTCCTCCCCGTAGTGATTCCCGTGGCTCCTTAGGTTCATACCCAAGGGGACCCATGACTCGTCCACAGGAGCCCGCCGTCAGGAGCACTTTGCTCCTAGACCGCGACCTCCCCCACCACGGGATCTACCTCCACCCCATCCACCGGCACCCGTTGCCCGTCCCCCAGCTCCTATAGCCCGTCCTCTGGCACCGGCACCCCCTCCACTATTGTCCAAGGCACCGACACCTCCCCCATTGCTGCCTACACCCCCTACCCGACGGGATGATAAGGGTAAGGCCCCTCTTTTCGGGGAGAGTAGTCGATCACGAGTGCAGTGTTTCCACTGTCATGGATTTGGCCACATTGCCAGCGAGTGTCCCGCTCGCGCCACCCTAGCCTTAGGTGTTGGAGGATCCGTACCTCCCGAGCCTGAGTGTGTTGATTACGAGGCCGATGAGGCACTAGCCGAGGAGTACTATGCCTTGGGGGGGGAAGAGTGGGAGAGCTCTCCTGCCGCCCAGGATGCGGCCACCTAGTGGGATTGATGCTACCACCTTAGTCTCGAGTCATATATGAGTCGGTGTGTTTTCCTTGTGTGGTTTGTTTTGTGTGGTGTGTTTTGAGTCGTTTGTTTGTGTGGTTTGCATACGTGTGTTAGTGCATAATGAGTTGCATGTGTCGTGTGTAAGCTCGTTGTCGTTCTCTTGTGAGTAAGAGGTGATTGGACTCACCCGATGAGTATGGGACCGGTTCTACATCTATACCCGGATCAGTCACCTATAGGGACTCAGCGGTGATTCCTAGTGAGTCTTTGAGCTGTTTCCTTCCTTTTGAGAGTGCCCCTTCGGAGTGACCACATTTAGCCCATAGCAGTTCGCATATCGAGTATATATGGAATGAGCAAGTGCCGATCATTTGGAGTGGGGCGTACCCGCGTTACTTGGCACGAAGACAGATCCGCCGATGTACCTGAGCAGCAGCATCCCTTACTCGACGGGGTCGAGTTCCTCCCACCCGGGGAGAATTGATGGGGACATCAACGACAGCCCGCTCACATTGTGTTTGCATTTCCGTCCATTTATATTTGTATGTATACCCTTATGATATATGGGTACACAATAGTAGGTCTTAGTGGGTTTATTTGTAAAGGGCCATTGGGTATTTTTGCAAAAGTGTATGTAGGCCCTGCAGGGGCCCCCTCCCTCCTCCTTATTGGTCCACTTGGACTCCCGGGCCCAAGGTGGCTGGTCCATGGTCCAACCTTGGACTTGGACCTAGATTTAATTAATGAAGACAATTCCAACTTGCCTTCTTAAAGGGGGGGGGGGGGGGGGGGGAACCTTGTAGTTTATTGGGATTTATTGTGGTTGTTCAAACCACATCGCAGCCCTTCACTCATCAACCCTTGATCCAAGGGTCTAGAATTAGTTAGAGACCTAGCCTATATAATGTTGTATTTTTCATGAGAAATTCAAAAAAAAATCAGAATTTTATGTGTAAGCCTTGGAGCTTGGTGCGCCCCTCTCTCCTCCCTTTCTGTTCTTCCTTCCCCAACCCAGATCTAGAGTGGATTCTATCTCCTTCCTTCCCTCTCAACCTCCGGTGATCGTTTGTGCCGCCGCCGCCGCCGTTCGTGCCGCCTTCGAGCCGCCACGGGATCGTCTTCGGTTTTCTGTCCTGCTGGACAGAGGTGCAGTTCGTGAATTCCTGAAGCCAGCCATGAGCTCAGATCGATTTGAAATTTTGAGGGTTGGTTCCTATCTTCTAGCCCATTCTCCAAAAAAAACTCCAGGTTCAAAATCCACCGTTTCATATCTTTACCATTTCGTTCAACTCTCAATCTCAGATCTGTTCTGTCACTGTCTACAGTGACAGTAGCCCTGAGTTCTCCACCTTCGACCACCCTTTTGAATTTTTTTAGACCTCCCAATTTAACTGGGTGTTCTGTCCATTGTCCCCCACCACCACAAGTTTTCTTAAATTTTTATCATCCTTCTATCGATTTTTAAAAATTCATGTTCTACCGGAGCTATAGTACTTTCAGTCAGATCCCAGATCCGACCTTCGTCCAGTAAACAAATCACATAAAATCATAGACACATCCAAACGTGTCCAAACCAATTTTGCTATCTTCCCAACTCAATTTCCCACAACGTTTCTGAAGAACACAACCCCAGATTCGAACGTCTACCTAGCGGTCAAAGGTAATCCACAGTCAAGTTCTCTGCAGGTCTGAGTCTTTGGTTACTGTACAACAGGATATTGAAAATTCCATAAGTCAAGATCCGAGCAGATCCAGGCTAGATCTTTGGGTCTACGTTGAAGAACTTCAAGCTAGCTTTCCAACGGAGCCAGTCTCGTGTCGATCCGACATCGGGACTGATCGCAGCGCCCATTCTCGCCGGAGCGCGCGCCGAAATACAGAACCGGCAGATTTTCGATCGGGTTTTCCGACCGGTGCCGAACGGAGCCGCCGGGCCTCCGGCAGGCGAACCAGCGTGCCGCCATCCCAAGGAGCGACCCTCCAGGCATCCACCACTACAGCGGTGCCACCGGTTCCCACACGGCCCCTCCGGACAGCACATGGGCCCCATCGTCACGTGTTTGGGTGTTGCCGAATCAAAGCGAGAAGTCGCCCGTCAACCCGAATTCGGTCCTCCCGGACCCCATTGTGTAGCCCTTTACCTCCCTGCGTGGAGTGGGCAGCGAGTTGCATTTCTGTAATATCCGTGTATAATTGTTCCGGGAGTACGACTTCGGCCGGGTCCGTCTTCCCCACGCCGAGCGCGTGGAGGTATCGTCTTCGCTCCTACACTTGGCATTTCGCTTATTTCATATATGCTTGTTTATGCCACTGCTAGAGAGCATGTGTAGGGATATCTAGCTCGATATATTTTCATATCACCGCTGCTGCGAGAGAGAGTGAAGCCGTCCCGTGACCCGATCCGGGCACGAAAGTGCGAGCCGACCACCCTAGCTCTTGCCGGTTTCTCAACCGCGCACGTCCGACGCTTCCCTCGTTAAGGGACGATCGCGAGCTTGTCGTGTCCGTGTCTCGTCCCGCATCACATACTTTCATTCTGTATGTGCATCTCCTTCAGAAGTCTGTATAATCCTTTGAGCATTCAAGTCTTTACACTCTTGTGTCTGCATTGCATACACTTCAAGTATACACACTGGTTGCCTGCATCTCATGCAGTTAAAGTATGTACACTCGTGAATGTAATGTTTGTACATTCATTCTCGCTGTATATACTTTCTCATATGTGCTCACTTCAATTGATCAAACAAGTCTGTGCACTCCTTATTTTTAAGTCTATACATTCTATCCTTCACTCTAAGTCTGTACACGGTGGTCTTCAGTTACCCAGCAAGCCTGTACATCCTTCTGATTATTCTCTTATGACAGTGTGACAGGTACTGTTCGTGAAGCCTATGAAGGGCACGTGATCCGAGGTTGGCACCTGGCACGTGATCCGAGGATAATGTCCTAATTGCTGCTGCTATAAATATGAAGCCTCCTCCATCTGGAGAAGACTGATCAAGAAGTATATAAAAGACAGAAGAAAGAGAGTGATCGAGATAGAAGGAAAGAGCTGCAGTAGTAGGAAAAGAAGAAGAGATAGAGAGAGAGCCTGCGAAAGAGAAGAAAAAGGAGAGTGAGAAGAAGAGAGAGCTAGAGTAAAGGAAGCTTCAACTGAAGATCAGTTTCTTCTGGACCGTGGATCAAATCCAGGCCAGCCAACTCCTGCGAGAGCCACATTTTGATTTTATATTTCTAGCTTTTAGTTGCTGTATTTTCTTTTATTGTTTTCTTTTCAGACTGAACATTGTTCTTTCGATTCTCTGGTTGGAGATCGGGTTCCTCCTGTGGACTCAGGAGAAGGGAGACTGTGTCTCTGGTCTGCAAGTGACTGAGTGTCGCTTGTGAGTTCCCTCTGGTTTCAGAGGAAGGGAGTCCCTAACTCCGGTTGCAAGTAGTGGTTGCTACCTGTGTGTTCCCTCCTGGTCTGGAGGAAGAGAGACCTAGTCTCTGGTTCCAAGTGGCTGGGAGTCACTTGGGGTGTCCCTCCGGTCTGGAGGAAGAGGGGAGGCTGTTCCCCTGGTCAAGCTGTATGGTAGCAACTTGTTTGCAGACTGAGTCTGCTTTCTAGCTGATTGCTAGTGGAAGCCTCACTCCGGTTGGGAGTGAGGGGTGGACGTAGGTCTGTGGACCAAACCACCTAAAAAATCCCTTGTGCAGTGGTTTATTTTATTGCTTGCTTCCACTAGATGCATGCTAGGACCGTGATCTGATTGATTATTCATGTCCTAGAGTTTAATTGGGTTTGCATCTTTTATGTTTGAGCAATTGTCCACTGATCTTGTGCTTATCATTTCATACGAATTTTAAATTGGTCAAAACTCTTTAAAAGATCCATTCACCCCCCCCTCTGGATCTGTGTTTATCTATCGCACTAAACTATCATTAACTGCATAAAGGCTGTAGGGGCATTTGTTAGTCCGAAAGGTATAACAGTAAATTCGTAATGTCCATACCTACTTCGGAATGTAGTTTTATGAATGTCTTCTTCTTTGATCTTCAGTTGGTGGTACCCCGAAAGAAGATCAATCTTGGATAAACATGTAGCTCCAGATAACTGATCGAACAGTTCATCAATTCTTGGAAGCGGGTACTTGTTCTTGATCGTAAGATGGTTTAGCTGTCGATAATCAATGCATAGTCTCATCGATTCATCCTTCTTCTTGACGAATAGCATAGGTGCTCCCCATGGGGAGGTACTTGGCCTGATGAAACCCTTTTTCAATAACTCCATTAGCTGCTCTTTTAACTCTTTCAGCTCAGCAGGGGACATTCTATACGGTGTCATGGAAACAGGGCCAGCACCAGGGACAAGGTCGATTGTGAACGACACTTTCCTTTCCGGGGTAAATCGGGCAATTTTTCTGGAAAAACGTTGGGAAAATCCCGAATTACATGGATGTCTTCAAGTTTAATCTCCTCAACTTCCGTGACAGTCACGAATGCTATGAAAGCCATACATCCCTTATTCATAAGTCTACTAGCTCAGAGTGCTAATATAAGAAGTGATTTACTCCAAGGGCTATTGTAAACTAGCTTTGGGAAATCCACGAAAGTTACCTTGCCATGCCGGCAATCTGCAGTTGCTTGGTGTGTGGATAACCAGTCGGCACCTAGTATGACATCATAACCCTTCATATCTAGGCATATCAGATCAGCAGGTAAATTGCTCCCCTTAATCATCACTTCACAATTTGGATAGTGATACGTGATATCAGACTCATTCCCAAGAGGTGTAGATATGACCAAATGTAACAGTTCATGTTTCTTAGAAAATGAAGTAGCAAATTTCTTGGAAACGAATGAATGAGTTGCTCCAGTATCAAATAAAACTTGAGTAGTCTTTGAACAAATAGTGAGAGTACCTTCCATAATTCCACCTTCTGTGGGTTCCATCTCTCGGAGAGCTTGCAGACGGCCTTGTCCCTTTATCGATCGCTTCTCGTCTTTGGTGTCTTGCTCCTTCATCAGTGGGCAGTCTGGGATTCGATGCTCTCGGCTCCCACATCAAAGACAAGCTCCTAAGTTCCTCCAGCATTCCTCGATCTTATGACCAGCTTTATCGCAATACTTGTAAATCTCCTTAGAGGGTGTGGCGATGGAGAATGGCTTGTCATTCTTCTGGAATTTCTTCGCCTTGGAGAGCTCCCCTCCCATGAAGAACCTTTTCTTGTTGAATGATTGTTTGAATTTTCCCGGGCTTGTGACAGGCTCTTTTTTGTCTCTTCCTCGGATTCTCTCGGATAATTCTGTGGCGTCTTCTAATAGTTGGGCACGTCGAACCATCTCCGAATAGACTTGGATGTCCATCGGTGCAAGTTGTGTAATATAGTGGGGCCGAAGTCCGTTGAGGAACCTTCTCACCTTCATCTTTTTTGTACACACCAAGTGAGGCGCATACTTCGACAATCTTGAAAACTTGACCTCATACTCGGCCACTTTCAAGCCCCCTTGTTTTAGAACGGTGATTCCGCAGCCTTCTTCTCCTAGATATGGTCGGAGAAGTACTTGTTTTTGAAATGCTCCGTGAATTCATCCCAGGTGACATGGTCTTCTGGTAGTGTTGCTTCTATGTATTCCCACCAGCATCGAGCGTCCCGCTCCAGTTGGAATACGCCCAGTAAAACCTTCTCCTCGTCCATGCATTGCATCACACGAAAGATTCGTTCCATATCCTTTAACCAGTTTTCGACATACTCGGGGTCAGACGAACCCGTGAATCTTTGTGGGTTCATGTTACGGAAACTCCTGTGGAGATCACCCGCTCCACGGTTAGCTCCGCCTTGGGCCACTTGCTGTAGTTCCTGTGTAAGGCCCTGCACAGTGCGCTACATATCGCGCCATTGTACTCTTTCAGCAGCCATGATCCTACAAAAGAGTTTAAGTTTGATAGAGATCAAGTTTACTTGTAACGTCAAAAGTCATTATAGATCTTAACCCATGGCTATATCCGTCTCACCGGTTATGGTATATCCATCTTGGACTCGAGTTTTACCTAGGTTTCAATCATGATCGCAATTTTTCCTAACCTTTTATTTCTTCTAGTTTCTTAGGTTTAAAAACCTAGGCTCTGATACCACGAAGACTGTCACGTCCCGAGCGCGGAAGATACTCGGATGCGTGACGCGTCTATATAGATCGTGTCATTAGAGCGATAAATTATTTGACATACATAATTACGGAGTGCGCACAAGACTAACCCAATAATCCAAAGTGAGAATCATCTGATTAACCAAAGGAGATAAAGCTAGTCTGTGACAATTCCAAATTAAAGATCCAAACATTAGGCTACATGCCTTAACAAGGTCTAGACATTAAACTGACATAACTGGAGTACAAGGTAAAGACTCAAGTAAATTCGAAAGATGCGACTAGTTGACAATTCAACTGGCGGTGATTCTAGCACTCTTCACTCGGTCTCATTCCCATTTATGTGGATGTCGCCATCCGAATTACCTGAAAATATTAGGAAGCAACTGAATGAGCGAATCGCTCAGTAGGAATTACATCTCATGTTCGAGCAATCTTTAAGTGATTTACAGTTTACAATTACCAATATAGCTATGCATGATGTACAAGTAATAAAAAAAATCAGGTATACCGGTAATATATACATGATGAACAATGAGAGATCAAGAACTGTATAAAGAAGGTATCGCGTGAATGCAAGTATTTGACAAGCAGTATATCAAGGACTTTGTAGATGTAGATGCCACTTTCGGGCAAGCAAGAATTATACAAGTAACTAAGAGTCATGTTCAAGCATGTAAAAGTTCGTGTTCAAGCAAGTAATATCAAGTACGTGTCAATAGAATTAGCTATTTCATTCAAGCGAGTAATTACCCTTTTCGGGCTACGCGAGTCAAGTCAAGCAAACAAGTACTCTCGCCCTTCTGCGGGTCTCGAGTCAAGTATTACCCATTCTGGGCCAAGTAAGTCAAGTCAAGCAAGTAGTCGGTGCAATGCCAAATACCGTGGTCAATAAACTCCCATGGGCACAAGTACATTCGGGTGCTCCTCCCAGGACCAGACCAGGTCCTATATGCACAACATTCATGTATTACTTTTGACATCCACTCTCATTTTATAGCCAATATAGAGTTTCAAGGGTTGCCTTAGTAGGATATACAAGGTAGATTTTTTAATGGAATGGAATTCAAGGACTCATAATATGCAGGAAAATGACTTAGGGTTGCGTCGGTACAAACCACGATAACAATGAAGAAAAAATATTAATATATATATATTTTTTCCTAAATAACAAAAACTCTAGATAACTCTATAGTAATGTTAAAAAAAGTTAGAACATCCTATAAGGGCCATTATACAAATATGTCACCCTTTACATAATAGAGTTTACTATTTAAAAATACTATTCAATTACTATTCAGATACTATTCATTACTATTCATTTAGTATTCACCCCAAATATCGCCCTTTACTAAGACGACATTAACGTGAAGCACGACTGAATAAACAGTCGTGTTCTAAGTTAGTATATAAGTTCTAAGTTATTATATAAATTATCCATGCTAAAAATTTAATAAATGTGAATCATGATACCTAATCTAATGCATGAGCATACCGCTAGATTCCTTATATTTTTCTCTACCTATCTCTCAAAAAAGTTCTTTTATTTGGAAAAGTGACACTATTCATTGAAAATAGTGACTCTTTACAGAGTCTTCAATTAATTGACGACACACCAGAGTGTCGCTATTCATGCAATTGGCGCCCTGGCTTGGGTCGCCTCTTACATTTGGGTGATTTTCACCAGACAGGTACATTCTGTGACTCAAAACACTATTCATACACTATTCATACTGTAAAAGTTTCTCAGAAATAGGAGGCAAGGATATGAACAGGTAGAGAAAATTCTCGGGAGTTCAGAATCATGCTCATGCAAAATTGTTGGGTTTCACTATTTAATAAATTGGGGTGATTTACACTGGGCAGGTACATTCTATGACTCAAAACACTATGCAAACACTATTCATATCGTAAACGTTTCTCAGAAACAGGAAGTAAGGACATGAACAGGTAGTGAAAATTCTCGGGATCTCAAAAACATGTTTATGAAAAGTTATTGTGGACTAGTATCATTTATATTAATTTTTCTATCTCAGTGTTTAAAATTTTTGAAAAAAGGAATTGACTTCTGCGCAGGGGTCTTCATTTAAACGACGACCATGTACGTAGCCTTCATTTTGGTAAATAGCGCCTTGGTCAGGGGTGCCATTTACACTGGGTGGTTTACTATTCATCAGTTGAAAAGTTCTCTGAATCAGGAAGTAAGGATATGGGCAGGTAGAGAAAAATATCAGGATCACATAATATATTCATGCAGAATTTTCATAGTTTAGTTCAATAGATATCGATTTTTGAATGTGCTGATTTAATAATTTCCAGAAATTACTGAAAATTGAATTGACGACACTGTGAAGTGTCTTCAATTAAATGGCGCCCTGGATTGGGGCGTCTCTTTAGTGAATGGCGCCCTGACTGGGGAGGCTATTCAGCTGAGGGCTGGATTTTTTTAAAAAAATAAAGAGTCACGGGTTACTATTTAAACACTATTCATTTTTAATACTTTCAGTAAATAAGAAATTAAGTACATGGTTAAATACAGAAAATTGTGAGGTTTCTAGAACCATACTCATGCAGGAGTTTTATGATTGGGTTAAAAAGATAATTATCTGAACATGGTGGCTGAGAAGTATGAGTCACGGTTTACTATTCAAACACCATTTATTTTTAATACTTTCAGTAAATCAAGAATTAAGTACATAGTTAAATAGAGAAAAATATGAGGTTTCCAGAACCATGCTCATGCAGGAGTTTCATGATTGGGTTAAAAAGATATAATTGTGTGAACATGGTGGCTACTAATTACGTGACTTCACTATTCACGAATTACAGCATGTTCACAGAATCAAGAAATAAATGCATGGATAGACATGGAAAATCTGTAGGACTGTAAGATCAAGCTCATGCAATAATTTCGGAGTTTAATTTCATTGATTTTAATTTTTAAACATGGATCAATATGCAATAAATTAGGATAATTAATGACAATTATATTAAACTGTATGCTGTACAAAGGAGTACTTGGCGGAGGATCTCCTCAACACAAGGGTTAGTGTTCTAGATAGTCATAGTCTAACTTTCCCACTAAGCCTTTTTATATACTCCTGACGGAATGTAACTAAGCTAAGATAAGTTTAACTAGCATGCATGTTAACCTACGTTAACTACTAGTTTAGCCAGATCTTGAGAACATCTACCTTTTGACGTGATTACGAGGTACAAATGACATGATGAAGCCACACATTTCCCCGCCACCGTAAAGCTTCAGTAGCAGGATGTAGACTTCACGTTTTCAAGGAATGAAGGGAAATATTCCCTTCTGCAAGCAGCACTGAACGATGGCAGTAGCCTCTGACAGTGCTACAGAGGGTATTAGTTATAGGGAATCGCAAAGCATTGGTTGATTATCCTACTGAGTAGGCATGGTCTTTGCCAGCTAAATGGGGTTGTTCGTGTCTCAACCTTCTAGAAATATAGATTTAAATGACGCCTCTGTAAGGGGTCATCTATTAATCGAGGTGGTACTATTCATGTAAATGATGTCTGGAGAGGGGGATTTCTGTAGCCCATCAAAGAGCGGCCGAACTAGGTCCATCAGGACCAAACGAGGCCCAGCTCATCTAAGTGACCGCCCCGCAGGGCCAACTTAGCATAAAAGCCCAATAAGATCACTCGGGATCGAGCCCTTCCTCGGCGGCCCTTAGGCTCGAAAGACCCGAGCGTCGGTCCGGTTGGAGGAAGACCCAAGCCCGAGTTATCCCCCTCGCCGGGATAAAGGCTAGCGCCCTGCGCCCACTCTGACCGAGCCTCATCCGAGCTATGCTTATCACCCGGAAAGGGCTGGCACTCTTCATGCTTGGGACGACCGATGATTACTTATCCATGTTGCTGTTGAGAGCCCTTTATGAGCAGGAGTTCACAAAGATAAAGGACCCACGAATCCTCAAGGTTATAAAGAGCCCACGATGAGGACGTAAAGAGCCCACGTCCAGAATGTAACACCCGCCTGAAACTCCTCAGCTTACGGGACTCATTGGGCCGGTGCACTATTTAAACCTGGGACTCCCTCCAACGAGAGGTAAGGCCAACACATGTCTAGCATTCCCTGAGCAGGAACCACTTCACCACCTTGGTGTAGAGGGATCTCATGCATCTTTTTCCTCCTCCCTTCATAGCTTCCACCATTGCTCTGCTGACTTAGGCATTGGAGGGTTTTCCCTAGGGAACCATCCCTGGGCCCCCTGATCTGTTTCCCTTCCTTGCAGTTCACTACTCGATGATCATCTCCTCCAGCTAAGGACTAGCGCGAGATCGCCCCTCTTCATCTGGCACCGTATGTGGGAAACGATAAAAGAGCCAACATGGTGCGAAGAAGCACAGGGAGGAGATCCACCGGTGATAGGGGGAAGGCCATGGTAGTGGGGGGAGAAGGCCCTGCTCAGGCCGCGCAAGACCCCCCCTCCAACGCCAGCACCCCAGCCGACGACCCACTCTGCCTGCGATGATAGGGAAACCATCCAACGAGGGCACTGACGCTTTCCAAGCCCTCAACGTAAAACTGGATGTCCTCGTGGAACTCATGAGGACCCAGGCGGCCAGGGAAGGAAAGTCACGGGCCCCTCTGGAAAGCCCTCCCCGCGGAGACGCGTCCCAACACACTGCCGGAGGTCGCTTCACCCTCTGAGGCGGCAGCTTATTCGCAACAGGTCAGGAGGACCTTCACAAGCCCCCCCCATGGAGCAAGAGGCCTCCACCACGCCGAAACGGGGGAAACCAAGGGCACACCGTCCGCACCCGGAGACCGAAGTCCCCAGGGCGGGCCAGGACAGCCAGCCATCCCGTCCCCCTAGCCCACGACGCAACAGCAGCCAGAGTTATCCCTCCGTCTGCGAGAGTTCGAGAGGCGCTTCGCAGAGTAGGAGCGTGCCTTACGTGCCTTATAGAAGACCTCTCCTCCAGAGGACGAGGAGAGATCCCCGTTCTCCGACTAAATCTTGAAGGCAAAGGTGTCTCCCAGAGCCTCCATCCTGACCTTCAAGCCTTACGACGGCCCGGGCGACCCGGCCGACCACTTCGACAGCTTCGACGCCCTGATGACACTTCACGGGGCGTCTGACGCCATCAAATGCCGAGCCTTCGCGACCACCCTGGTCCAAGGCACCCAAGCATTGTTCCGGGCCCTCGCCCCCGGATCCATCAGAGACTTCAAGCAGTTTGGGCGAGTATTCAAGGAGAGTTTCGCCGGCAGCGGCCCCCCGAAGTCGGTAGCGGGGCTCTTGGCTATCAAACAGGCACAAGGGGAAAGACTCGGGCTTACATCAACTGATTTAAATCGGAAGCCAAGAGAATCCCCCGCCCAGATGTAGCCTCAGCCATAACTACGCTGACCGGAGGCACCCGAGATGAGAACCTCCATTGCGAACTTGTCCTCCACTGTCCCTTGACCCTTGCCGAGCTAGTGACTCTGGCCCTACGCCATGCTCAGTGCGAAGAAGTTCTCAGTGCATGCCGAGGCACAACCGGCTCGGGTCGGGAGGGGGACAAGAAGCGAGCACCCGAGTCAAGCTCGGGCCAAGGAAAGAGGCGGAACCGAGATGGGAGCACAAGGAACCGTCCCAGAAATACGAGCGGTACACTCCCTTAACCGCCCCAGTGTACGAGATATATGAAGACATCAAAGGCTCGGGCCTCCTCTGCCAACCCGAGCCAATAAGGTCAAAAAGCCGCAATCGCAGCAAACATTGCCTGTTCCATAGCGACCACGGGCATCACACCGGCGATTGCCACCAGCTCCAGGATGAGATCGAGCGCCTCAATCGCCAGGGACACCTATCCCGATTCGTGGCCGGGCAGAAGGAAGACCAAGGCGCCCCAGAGGAAATCGACAACGCCCCTCACGGGGTCCACATCAACGTCATCGCTGGAGGAGCTGCATCAGGAGGAGACAGTGGCCGAGGAAAGAAGCGTCATGCTGAGCGGGCGAGCCGAGCCATCGAGCCTCCCAAGGCCCCGCCAAGTGAGCCCCAGGTCATAGTCTTCTCTGACCAAGACTTGGAAGGGCTGACCACCCTACATGACGACGCCCTAGTCATATCGGCCACGATAAACCATTGTAACGTAGACAGGATTCTAGTTGACAATGGAAGTGCCCCTGATGTATTATCTTACGAATGTTTCCTTAAGATGGGGGAGAATCCGTCTAAACTCTGCCCGATCCAAACCCCCCTTTACGGGTTCAATGGCCAAGCCACTTATCCTGAGGGAGTCCTAAGCCTGCCGGTTACTCTCGGCACCCCACCCAAAACCATTACGGTCATGGAGGACTTCATAGTGATCAAGGGTATGATAGCATACAACGCAATCTTCGGCTGAGGAATCCTTAGCCGAACGAAAGCGGTGCCCTCTACCTATCACCAAAAGATGAAGTTCCCCACTAAAAAAAGGGTGGGGGAAGTCCGAGGTAACCAGGCGACGGCCAGAAGGTGCTACAATATCTCGGTTGAAGCCACAAGGCCGGACAGGAAAAACAAGGGCCCCCGGGAAGTCAAGGAAAAACCCGTAACCTCCGAGCCTGGAGGCGAGTTGCTAACGGTTTTCCTAAACGACGACCCGACCTTAGGAGTAAAGATTGGAGCCGACCTACCATCTGAGGTTCAGCAGCAGTACAAAGATTTTCAGCCTGGGTACATCCGAGTCTTTGCATGGTCTGATGATCAACTCCCTGGGATACCGGGAGAGACAATAATGCATAAACTCAACCTCAACCCGACCATGAAGCCCGTACAACAACACAGAAGGAAGCACGCGCCAGAGAAGCGGGCGATCATCAAGGAGCAAGTCACCAAGGGGAAAGAGATTGGTCTTTTTAGATCGGTCTGTACCCGACGTGGCTGGCTAACATCACCGTGGTGCCAAAAGCTTCGGGAAAGTGGCGAATGTGCATGGACTTCACCGACTTAAACAAGGCCACACCAAAGGACTGATATCCATTACCGAGCATCGACCAACTGGTTGATTCAACCTCGGGCAATGAGATACTCAACTTCTTAGACGCCTATTCAGGTTACCACCAGATCAGAATGGATCTAGAAGACATCAAGAAGACCGCCTTCATCACCGACTTCGGCGTATACTGCTACACCCGGATACCTTTCGGGTTGAAAAATACTGGAGCCACGTACCAGAGGCTGGTCAATCATATGTTCGAGGGACAGCTCGGCCGGAATGTCGAGGCCTATATCGACGACATGCTCGTCAAGACCCCCAAGGCCGAGGACCACTTCGCTGACCTAGCAGAGACCTTTGACACCCTCCTGAGGTACAATATGATGCTTAACCCCACCAAGTGCGCCTTCGGAGTAAAGTCCGGGAAGTTCTTGGACTTCTTGGTGACCCAGCGTGGGATCGAGGTCAACCCCAACAAAGTCCAGGCCATCCTGGACATGTGCCCACCCACCTGCATCAAAGACGTTCAACGCCTGACAGGGCGCATTGCCGCGCTCAGCAGATTCCTATCCCGTGCGGCCGAACGATGCCTACCCTTCTTCAAACTGTTGAGGGAGCCCAAAATGGCATCTGCTACGTTCGCATGGGATGAGAAATGTCAAAGAGCGTTCACCGAGCTTAAGGAGTTCCTGGCTTCACCCCCGATACTTTCCAAGCCTGTCTCAGGTGAAGCCTTGCATCTCTATCTCTCGGCAACTCCATCCACAGTTAGCTCGGTCCTGGTTAGAAATGACTTGGGAGTCGAGAGACCGGTCTACTACACCTACAAGGTGCTCAACGAGACTGAGAGAAGGTATCCCGCAATCGAGAAACTCGCGCTAGCGTTGGTTACCTCGGCAAAGCGCCTCCGACCCTATTTCCAAGGGCACTCCATCATCGTGCTGATCGACGAACCATTGAAGAGAACCCTCGCTCACCCTGAAGCCTCGGGACGCTTCGTCAAGTGGGCCATCATGCTCGGGGCCTACGATATATCATATCGACCTCGCTCGGCTATCAAAGGATAGGCGCTCGCTAACTTCATCGCGAGAGCACTATCCTGACCGAAGAAAAATCTCCGTCCGCGCCTGGGCCATCTTGGGAATTGTTCATTGACGGATCATCCAACTCGGCGGGGAGCGGCGCCGGCATCCTCCTGAAGTCCTCCGAAGGAGCAGAGCTACAATACGCCTTGAAGTTCAACTTCCAGGCGTCCAACAATGCCTCCGAGTACGAAGCCCTTATCTCGGGAGCCCGCATGGCCCGGCGGCTGGGTGCTGAGCGAGTCAGAATTCACACTGACTCCCAACTGGTCACTAGCCAGGTCAACGGCGATTATGAAGCTTGAGAAGCACCGATGGTCAAATACCTCCAACTGGTCAGAGCCGTGGCACAACAGTTCGAGAGTTTTGAGGTAGTCTGAATAGCTCGGGAAGAAAACTCCCGAGCGGATGCCCTCTCTAGGCTGGCCTCCTCTCTTGACCCCGAGGGTACTCGATCGGTCCTTCTTGAAGAGCTAGAGCGATCGAGCATTGATTCGGAGCTCTGGCTATTGACTCAACCTCCCCAAGCGACTGGCGTACCCCCTACATGTCATGGCTCCAAGACTCTCAAGAGCCTCCTGACCCCCGGGAAGCCCAGAGACTGAAGTACCAAGCTCGGCGATTCATCATTCTGGATGACACTTTATACCGAAGATCCTTCTCCGGTCCTCTCCTGAAGTGCCTCAGTACTGGTGAGGCCAACCGAGTGATTCAAGAGGTTCACGAAGGCCTGTGCGGAGCACATTTAGGAGGAAGGTCGCTCGCCAGGATCTTGCTATGGCAAGGTTACTGGTGGCCCACTCTGTAGCGTGACTGCCTGACCTACATATAGCACTGTGACCGATGCCAGCGATTTGACCACTTGGTCCATCAACCGACAACGGAGCTCGTCACCATAGCCGAGCCTTATCTTTTCGCTCGCTGGGGAATCAACATCCTCGGCCTTTCCCTATAGCTCAGGCCCAGAAGAAGTTCGTCATCGTCACCATCGACTACTTCACCAAATAGATCGAGGCCGAAGCCACAACTAGGATCACCGAGACAGTCGTCTAGAGTTTCGTCTGGAAGTCGATCATCTGTCGCTACGGCATCCCCTGGGTGATAGTGAGCGATAACGGTTGATAATTTGATTCTCATTATTTCTGAGACAGATGCGCCGACCTAAACATTCACAATCACTTCACCTCGGTCGCCCACCCTCAAGCTAACGGGTTGGTCAAAATGCCAATAAGACTATCTTAAAAGGCATCAAGACCAGGCTCGGCAAAGCCATGGGCAGCTGGCTTGAAGAATTGCCGAACGTACTTTGGTCACACAGAACGACTCCTAGAACGGCAACTAGTGAAAGTCCCTTTCAGCTGTTGTGCGGCGCCGAGGCCGTGATCCCGTTGGAGATTGCCAATCCCTCCCTCCGAGTCATCTATTTCTCGCTCGAGGCAAACGACCAGAAACTGCTCGAAAACCTCGACCTAGCGGATGAACTCCTAGAGATTGTCAACATCCGAGCAACGGAATATCAACGCCGCCTCACTCGATACTACAACGCCAAAGTCTGAGATAGACACTTTCAACCGGTTCCCTCCCAGCGGGACACACGGAACGACCAAGCAGTTAAACCATGAGAAAATGGAAAGACACCCTATCAGGCGCTCGCACAACCCTCGTGCGAGATCCACGTAGAAAGTATCGGCCCTTTCCAACTATTGCAGATACGCTGAACAAACTACGGTAATGCTGGTACAAAAAAAAGTTTAGTCTTCATCATAACGCTACTACCTTACGTTTTTTCTTTTACACAACAAGAGAAGTTTTTTCTTCAAAAAAGGAAAGACATACAAGGAAAAAAAGCAAAATAGATACATTAGGCCTCGAGCCCACCCTGAGGCTCAGAAGTGGGAGGCTTAGATGGTCTACCCCCGGCACCTTCGGTGACGGCCGACCCTGGCACTGACCCCACCGGCGTAGGAACTGCCTCGGTTGCGCGCCCTCCCGAGCATCCGGAGTTGGCGACCCCTCGGACGAAGAGCCCTCCTAGTCTCCTTCCTCCCACGCCGAACCAAAAGAACCGAAGGATGACAAATATGAGTCATAGCATTGCTCGGATGGGAAATTGATTATCTCGGACGCCTGCTCCTCCGCGTAAAAGATGGCCTGGTCATAGCCTTGCTTGAATCCCATGCGGATGCCTCGGTGAAGCGCTAACTCATAGTAGGGGAGGGCAGCCTCCTTAAGATCGACCTGGTAGGCCTCTGAGCGTCTGTATTGCTCAAGTGCCTCCGCCCCGGCCGATTCCAACCTACCGACGAGTTCGGCCTTCTCCCGCTCCACCTCAGATAACCTCCGCCCGGCCTCGACCATCTGCTTCTCCGCCTCGGCCCGATCAGCCTCGGCCTCCATTAGAAGACACACGGCTTCCTCAGCCCGGTCCACCAACTCAGCGCGCTCAGCCTCCCACTGGCCGTCTAGCTCGACGCGAGACATACGCTCCTCCTCAAGAAGCCTGCTCTTCCTCTCGAGCGATTCGCGGGCCCAAGCTAGTTGCTCGGTCAGTGCCCGGGCCTCTGCTTGACTCGCCCGCGCCAGCTCTCTAACTGAGGAGAGCTCCCACCGAAGCCCATTACGCTCCTCGGTGAGTCGAGCTACCTTTCTATCTGACCCACCAAGGGTCCAGGCAAGGGTCGACTGCTCCGACTCTGACCGAGCGTAAGCTTCAGCCAGAGTGGCCCCCATCTGGGCCAAGACCAAGCCGCCCTCCATAACCATCTTGAGGGCCGCGGGCGGGGAGTGCTGCCTGTCTCCCCCTTTCACTTTCGCAACTATGCTGCGACATACCTGATAAAGAGGGCCCTGGATGCCCAGCCTCTCCAGAGCCGCCGAAATAAGGGCCCCACCTCCGAGTTGCATCTCCTCGGGAGCCCCACCGGCCGGCCCAGATCGAGCCGCTACTTCATCCGCCCCTCTTGCCTCGGTCGGTTGGGGCTGAGTCGCCGCTCCTCGCGACCCCCCGGCCTCGACCGGCTCGGCACCTGCACCGCCACCCGGAGCGTCACCCGCCTCAATCGACACCCTAATCTCGGCCGTGGTCCCAGCGTCGCCCACTTCAACTACGGCCCCCTCAGCTCCTGTTGAGGGGAGAGCCGATCCAACGCCGCCGCCCCCAGAAGCTGCTCTGGCCTCCTCGGCCCTCTCTCGCTCAACAGATGGGGGAGTTGGCCCAACAAGGTCGGCCCTATCTCGCTCGGATGAGGGGAGAGCCCTCGAGCCAGGGTCATCCTCGACAGCGGGGGCGGACCCAGCCTTCTTGGCCCACTTCTTGGCCTTCACGGTGTCGCGTATCATGCCCTCCATGGGATCTTTGCGTTTGCCCCCCCGTGACCTGGAAGACCCCTCCTGGGCCATCCCCTTGCCCTTATCTCGGGCTTGGGAGTGCCCCTCGGGAGATCGTGACTCGTCGATGGCCGAATCATTGTCGAGATCGATCACCGCCCACTCGACCGTAGGCTCCTCCTCCACAGCTGACCGCCTGGCGTCTGCGCAGAAGAAGATATGGTCAGGAAAAGGAAATGGTCTCGTCATCCGACGAAGAAGCTGACTCGTGACGCCCGTACCTGTCAGCCGCGTGAGAAGACACTGCTCGATGTTCTCCAGAGTAACCAGCTCCTCCGTGGACTGACGACGCTTCAGCAAAATGGTCGCATACTCCTCCACGTCAGGAGAAAACTCATCCTGCCTCGGAGGGATGTTCGGATGGAAATTAGGGATTACGGGACACCTCCAAGTCTCCTCCACCGAAGAAATCCCCACCCAGAAGAACTGAGTTTTCCATCCCTTGTGCAAAGAATCCTTCGCGGCCAAGGAGACATAGCTCCTATTCCGCCTCGCCTGGATGAAATAGAAGCCCTTCCCGGCCGAGGGATGCGCCTTCAACTCGAAAAAATAATGAAAGAAGTCCAAGGAAGGAGGAACCCCGCATTGGCGATAGAGGATGTGAAAGGCGGAAAGAAGAAGATAAGAGTTGGCTACCAACTGTACAGGCGCCAACCGAAAGAAATCGAGAAGCTTAAGAACAAAGGGCTCGAAGGGAAAGCGGAACCCACCCTTCCACGATAGAAGGAAGGTGTAGATATGGCCCGTACGGGAATCCAAGCTCGTCTCGTGCGGGGCAGCAGCAGTGAAATAAAACTTATAGGGTAGGCAAAACTGGTGCTCCAGCCATTTCACCTCCGCCTCCCCCAGCTCGCTACAGTTTGGAGCCGGCGGTATCACTGTCGCCCTCGCCACAGACTTGCCCTCCCACTCTTTGACCTCCAGACGTTGATCCACCATAGAGTCTGGAGAGGAACTTGAAGAGAAATGCTCCCGAGATTCTGAAGACTCTAGAGGAAGAGGAAGCTGTCAGACTGCCTCCGCAGTTATCTCCGCCAACTCTGCGAACGCCGCTGCAAGCCTCTGCTCTTTCGTCGTGTCCTCACGACGCATCAAAGAGCCCAAAAGCAAGCACGAAGGAGAGCAAAAACCCTAAAACGGAGGGAGTATGGAACGACAACAAGCGCACAACGCCTATATTCCCACGCGGAAGGCGGCGCATCGTTCCGACCTCTAAGAAAAGGGGGCCCCTTCATTTCAAATCCGTCAGGATTATCATTATTACGGGCCCAGGTGACCACAACACGTGGCTTCTTAACACCGCCAGATCTCCACCCATCCGAGCCTCGCTGGTCCAAAACCCTAACAGCTACTCCTCCGAGCATACCAAGGCTCGGGAGTAGAATGGGGACAAGTGGAGAGGGGGATTTCTGTAACCCATCTAAGAGCGGCCGAACTAGGTCCATCTGGACCAAACGAGGCCCAGCTCATCTAAGTGACCGCCCCGTAGGGCCGACTGAGCATAAAAGCTCAATAAGATCACTCGGGATCGAACCCTTCCTCGGCGACCCTTAGGCTCGAAAGGCCCGAGCGTCGGTCTGGTTGGAGGAAGACCCAACCCCGAGTTATCCCCCTCGCCGGGATAAAGGCTAGCGCCCCGTGCCCACTCCGACCGAGCCTCATTCGAGCTATGCTTATCGCCCGGAAAGGGCTGGCACTCTTCATGCTTGGCACGACTGATGATTACTTATCCACGCTGCCGTTGATAGCCCTTTATGAATAGGAGTTCACAAAGATAAGGGACCCACGAATCCTCAAGGTTATAAAGAGCCCACGATGAGGACGTAAAGAGCCCACGTCCGGGATGTAACCTCGGCATGAAACTCCTCAACTTACGGGACTCATGGGGCCGACGCACTATTTAAACTTGGGACTCCCTCCAACCAGAGGTAAGGCCAACACATGCCTAGCATTCCCTGAGCAGGAACCACTTCACCACCTTGGTATAGAGGGATCTCGTGCATCTCTTTCCTCCTCCCTTCATAGCTTCCACCATTGCTCTACTGACTTAGGCATCGAAGTGTTTTCCCCAGGGAATCATCCCTAGGCCCCCTGATCCGTTTCCCTTCATTGCAGTTCACTACTCGGTGATCATCTCCTCCAGCTCAAGACTAGCGCGAGATCGTCCCTCTTCAACGTCCTTGCAAGAGGGCGTTAACTATTAGACAAAACTGCCACTCTCACGTGTTGGCCTTCATGGTGTACACATATATATTAATATCATAATGGGATGGGGTCCCAAGGGAAATGGCGCCTCCTTATATGGTCTTCAATTTGGTAATTGGCACTCTGGTCAGGGGTGCCAATTCTCTTGGTGGTGGACAAGGTGGAAACCCACTACGTACCAGCCATGTGCATAAAGTTAGATTGCACATTTATATGCTAGTCCTTCTCTGGTTTAGTTCTTTAAACATAACCTCCATATAGGATTCTTTTAAGAAGAGTACATTACGTACTATGCATAAAGTGGGTTGCACATTTACATACTAGTCCTCATAAGGTTTTGGTTCTTTTACATAAGGCCTTCATGATTCTTTATGGCATAAAGTAAGGTTGGCTTGTATATTTATATTATAGTCCTCATGAGGTTGGGTTCTTTATGGAAGGTCTTTAGATAGGATTCTTTAGAAAGAAGTTTGATTTCTCTATTACCGCATCGGGGGTGCTACAGGGGATCTCCATCCTACATTCTTCTTCCTGTTGTTGGAGCCTTGCAGAGAAGCTTGGTTTTCTTATTATCCCTTCTACGTATTCACGTCAAAAAGATAGGTGTTCTCAAGATCTAGCCCAACCCATAGCTAAAACAGGGTAACATAACATGCTAGTATAATCCATCTGTCATGCCATGCAGCCTATTCCATACTCGATAGCATATTACACGGGTTTTAAGTAGAACATACTCTATAACATGTTACACGGGTTTTAAGTAGAGCAATTATAGCATGTTACACCAATTTTTACATAGTTTGTTACATAGTCTGTTATACTGATTTTACGGGATTCGAATATATCATGTCACACTAGTTTTTATAGCCTCAAAATATCATGTTTATCCCTAGTATATAACCTATTTTACAAGAGATACATATATGTTTTAAAAACCCAGGAAGTCCAGCCCTCAGGTAAAGGACGCCCCTCACCAGGGCGCCATTTCCTAAAGGGGCGCCCCAAGCCAGGGCACGATTTAATTGAAGACACTTCACAGTGTCATCAATTCTTTTCCAGCAATTAATAATTAACACATTCAAAAATTTATATCTATTGAACTAAACTATAAAATTCTTGCATGAATATATTTCTGTGATCCTGATATTTTTCTCTACCTGTCCATATCCTTAACTCCTGATTCCGAGAAACTTTGGAAATATGAATAGTGCATGACCCAACTGATTAGGCGTCCCTGACCAGGGCGCCATTTACTTCAATTGATGACCCTCCAGAGGGTCGTCATTTAAATGAAGACCCCCTGGGGAGGCGCCAATTCCTTTTACAGCAATTTATAGACACCCCGTTAGAAAAATTAAAATATATGAAACTGAAACCCAACAAATTTGCATGAACTTGATCCTGAACTCCCGATAATTTTATCTATCTACCCATGACCTTGTTTCCTAATTTCATGAAACTTTGAATTTATGAATAGTGTTATGAGTCTAAAGATGTACCTGCCCGGTGTAAATAGGAGCCAAATGAATTGGCGCCCTAGCCAGGGGCGCCAATTTATTGAATAGTGACCCTTCAGAGAGTCGCCCTTTAAATGGAGACTCTCTGCAGGGGCGCCATTTTCATATACATATAAATTTGAAAGATACGGCAACCCCCAGGCGCCAATTTCATAAAAGATAGCCTGACCCCCAAGCGCCAATTCCCTAAGAGACTGCCTGACCCCCAAGCGCCATTTCCTGAAAGCCTGAAAGACTGGGTAACCCCCAGGCACCAATTCAATGAGGCAGCATGTTAGCTGTCAATTTCGTTCTGATTCCTGATTTGTCTCGTGGTTTATACCGACATAACCCTAGTTCATCTCCTGCATGATATATGCCTTCGAACTCCATTCCATGACAATCTATCTTATGTTCTTACAATGATCAACCCTTGAAATTCCATATTGGCTATAAATGAGAGTGGATGTCAAAAGAAATACATGAAAATGCTATGCATATAAGGCCCGGTCTGGTCCTGGGAGGAGCGCCCGAAGGTACTTGTGCCCATGGGAGTTTATTGACCACGGTGTTTAAGCATTGCACCGAAGTACTTGCTTGACTTGCTTGACTAGAGGCATTCCACACTTACTCTCTCTACTTACTTGACTTGACTTGCGTGGCCCAGAATGGGCAATACTTCGACTTGCGTGGCCTGAAAAAGGGCAAGATACTTGCTTGATTGAAATAGCCAATTCCATTGACACGTACTTGATATTACTTGCTTGAGCAAATTTTACTGCTTGAACATGATTCTTACTTGCTTGTACATGAGTTCTTGCTTGCCTGAAAAGTGGCATCAACATCTAGAAAGTCCTTGATATCCTGCTTGTCAAATACTTGAAAACATGCAATACTCTCTCTATACAGGTCTTGATCTCTTACTTGTTCATCATGCATAGATATACCTGTATACCTGAATTTCTTACATGATCATCATGCATTGTTATACCGCATTACACGTAACATGTAAACCACTTAAAGATTGCTCGAACTTGAGATGTAACTCCTACTGAGCGATTCGCTCATCTAGTTCATTCAAACATTTTTCAGGTAATTCGGATAGCGACATCCACGTGAATGAGAATGAGACCGAGTGAAAAGTGCTAGAGTCACCGATCGTCTACTGTCAGCTAGTCGCGTCTTTTGAGTTTCTAGAGTCATTATCTTGTACTTCTAGTTATGTCAGTTATGTCCGTTATGTCGGTCTAGTCGAATGGAAATTTGTTAAGGCTTGAAGACTAGTAATTGGGTTCGAATAATGTATGATTATCATCAATTGGTTAATTGTAAGGATTGTCATCTTGGACATTGGTATCATTTTAGAAATTAAAAACTTAGTCATTATTTAGTCTTTTGCGCACTCTATCTTTTGTCAAAGAAATATGTATACTGCTCTGATTGAATGGTTCTATATAAGCTGGCCACGACCCGGGTATCTTTCGCACTCAGGGCGTGACAATGAACTATTGAAATAACTGAATCAACTTATATTAGAAAACCTTTGCATTGTAATCCCATATTCATAAGCTCCATTTTATTTGAAAAACTTGATTCTTCAATTTCTCCACTACCATGAAGTGTTGACGCATGGAAAATTTAGTTTCCTTCTCCTCAATTATTCATATCATCACAGTTTAGGATTCATTGATCCCAAAATACCACCAGTGGAAGCTGTCAATTAGCTACTCACTTTCAATGGGGAACTTTCTATAATCATCACAAATGTCTAAATTTCTACAGGGAACTATTTGAAACATCTTTTATATCAAAAAGACAAACAATATATTCATAGGTTCTTTCATCATCTTTTTAGGTGACATTTGACCATATTTCTTAACCAAAAACTTTAGTTCCCATTTTGTGTCATTATTGCAATAATACAACATTTAAAAAATATTATAATAATTTGATAAGTAACAACAATACCTGTAAACTGTGACTGGCTTCATTTGGCCAATACGATGACAACGGTCTTCAGCTTGTCGATCTATCTGTGGATTGAAATCCATGCCATGTATGATTACAGTGTCAGCTCCGATCAAGTTAAGACCCTATCCTCTAGCTCTTGTGGAAAGCAAGCATGCAAGGATGGAAGGATCATTGTTGAATGTGTCTACTATTATCTGCCTTTCTGTTACCTGTGTACTACATGGCACAGTTGAAATGGTAAAATGCAGATGCCATGTACAAAACATGGAAGAGGGCCAGAAGCTTACAAAACTTTACCTGCCATGAAGACAACTATATTTAACTCCAATAACATCCAAAGTCCATTCCAAAATATCAAGCATTGATGTCCACTGGCTGAAAATTATGTGTCCACCCATTCTTAATGAAGGCAGAAGTTTGGCTAATGCCTGAATTACAAAATAGAAATCAAATTTACACAAACACTACTTTTTTTTCATGCACCAATGTGATTATGTAAAGTGACATCTAATGCTATGCACAAGAAGAGACATCTGTACCTGGCATTTCACTGAACCAAATGCATGTTCATCTGTAAGAGACCCTTCTGCACCAATGCCACCAAATGCATGTTTATCGCAATGCTTTTGGCAGAGGCCCCGGGTGGGCTCCGGCCCTCTGCAAACCTCCTCCTGGCAGCCACACCCAACTTCCAACTTGGGTTTTCAGTGTCTAGAGAAAGGGCATCATGCGTCTGCTTGAAACAGGGAGACAGTGTGTTGGAGATGCAAGAAGATGGGACATCAGAGTTTCTGCTGTACCACTGATGTCCCTCCTGCAGCCCTCCCTCTTTATCCCTGATAAGTGGAAAATATCAAGACTATTACCCACTCAAGCTTCCACTCCAGAAAATCTGATTTTGTACTCTCAATTTTTCTGAATATTCGAAGGAACATTAAGTCCAGCAAAATTCTTGGAACAACTCAGTTCTGAAACTTTTAGAAGATGGAAAACATGAAGTATGATCTAGTGCCGATCACAATGAAAATAGAGAGAAGCATACTTCAGGAGCCGTCCCCCCCTCCATCTAGAAAAAAAACATGATGTAGATTTAGATAGAGATTTTTACTAGCAGCTGCGGAAGAAATCTTCTGCTATGCCGAAAAAAAGAGCTTTACGCATATTCGCTCAATAGCCCAAATTTCCACTAAACTCGGTTTTGATTAACTAGATGGATCAAAATTGGAAAACCCTATGATGAAAAAAGTGAACAAAAAAATAAAATTCTCACCGAGGAAGAAACCACACCTATGAAACCCGAGATCGGGACCGTCATCAGTCCCCGAAGAGCTGTTGCTGGACATGGATGCCAAAGCCGACACCGACCCCGTCGCCGCCGAAGATGACCCTCTCGGGAACATTCAAAAAATGAAAAAATCAGAGGCATTCAAGCCAAAATCAGTACATAATAAGAACTATTGTCCTTCTCGGGGACCTTAATGCATATACTTTTCCGCCTAAACTATGCAAAACTTAATTAAAATCCACAACTTCTTTCTTTCTTTATTAGATAACTCTGAAATCAACTTCTACAAACTAACCCGGCTGGGCAGGAAACGGCCTACATCAACAGTATGAGGTTTATTTTTAACGTGTACATCAACAGTAAGAAGTTACTTATCATGCCAGGTATTCATCAGCCACCAAACAAGCCAAACAGCAGGATACCTATTCTTAAACAAAATAGTTGTACATGATTAAAATATGATACCATGTCGGAAAATATCAACATTAGTAGTAAGAGGAATGCAGATTACCTCAAATATTGCTCGGGTACATGAAAACTCTGACCTTACCGCCCTGTAAAAGAAGCAGACGAACTAAGGATACAAAAAAATCACAGGGAAACCCCTCTGAAGAACAAAACCACCCACATCTTAAGGGCTACTACCATGGATCTGGGTGGGATTGTTGGACTTGAACTAAGCGCGCACGACGCCGCTGTTGCCATGGGGGCGGGTGACCTTTCCCTAGATGCACCGGTAATGGGAGTCATTCTTCTTCACCTTGGCCTTGTAGACGTAAGCCAGGTGCTTCCCGCAGTACCACGCCACCTCCTCCTTGGTGTTAACCCCCTCAATCTGGATCAGCGAAGTGTTCTCATACTGATTCGACTTCGACCTGCCCAACGCATTTCCCAAAGAGAAATCTTTAACATCCAAAGACGGATCGGACACCAACAACGACAAGAACCCATGCTCAGATTGAAACCGTTAAACAGAGGGAGCAGAGTTTCAGGTGCCCTTGCCTCTTGTATCTGAGGATCGTCCCCCTGACGTATAACCTGCAGGGGAAATAAGGCAATGGCGTCGAAAATGGGTGAGTGCCCCGAAGAAGGGAAGGAAAAGGGAACTAGCGCTTTGGCTAACGTCTCGCTCTTGCAAGAGAATGGGTAGGATGAACCTAGCGCGCTCGCCTTGCCGCCCTTTCACCATTTCTGCAGCGGCGCCGAAGGTCTTGCTTCCTCCTGCTGCGGGGCAGAGCTCGGAGAAGACGGTGGGTGGCGATGCAAAACCCTAACCCTACTCGATTTCTCTTCCTTGGGGACACAGGGAAAGGGAAGAGGAGGAAGAGAAATCGAGTAGGGATGAAGGATGTGTCCTCAAGATCCAGGGAGAATAGAGAAGGGGTAGAGGAGGAAGAGAAATCGAGTGTTAAGTGAGAACTAAATGAAAAATATCGGGCGACAACTTTCCCGCGTCATCAGGGTACGTTATCTCCTATGTTTTTTATTTTTTTATTTTTTTATTCGAAGTGATTTAGTCTTATGCTTTATAAAAAGTGAAAGAAAATTTATGACCTATTCTCGCATTCATTCATAAAGCGTAGGAATAGATAAATTTTTCTTACGTTTCTCAACAAACTGTCAGATTACCATATAGCTACGTTAAATTAAAACGTAAGAAATTTACCAATGTTAATTTAAAAATGTCGAAATATGTCACTTATACCTACGTTTTTCAAAAGCGTAGGTAAAATTCGTGGCTATAGGCCAAATTTCTTGTAGTGGCTACAAGATGAATCCGGTGTTGTGTCCCTGTGTTTTAATGATGTCAACACTATGACTCATCCTCGAGTTTCATACGTTTTTGATCCTTAAGGTTCATATGTTTTGATGCTGTCAAATATTTTTGATAATGTTAATACATGAATATCCATGAGATCTGTGAAGACAGGTATGCTTTTGGACAAAGCAATGGCCAGAAGTTTGAATTTACTGAAGTGTAGTCGACTCCATTGTGATCTGGAGTCGACGCAGCCAAGCAAACAAGACCACCTGTTATTTGAAAAATGCCAGGTTAAGGTTGAAAAATGCCTTGTGGTGATGAAGCCTTCACATTTCTCTTTGTTGCGTTGACACCAAGGTTTCTTACGTAGACACTATCAGCAGTAACAAGCCCCCGCATACTCCTTGTGGTGACAACCCTTGCAAAAGATAGAGAAATGTGAGTTAAGGGTGACAAATAGCTTCGTACTGGTGATAAATAGCACTGGACGTTGAAGAATAGCCAAAGATGAAGAGCTTATGTTGATGGAGTCAATGCCAGAAGCTCACGGAGTCGATGCCAGAAGCCACCCACTAGCCAAAGCAACAAAGGCGATGGCTAAAGACAAATAGGGGTGACAAATAGACAAGCATTGGTGACAAACGGCCGATATTGGTAACAAATGGCTCCGTATGGGTGAAAAATAGGTTACAAGGTGAAAAGCTTAGATGCAAAGAAGCAGAGTCGACGTAGCAAGTTGTGGCATCGACGCAGCTAAGCTTGGACAAGTCAAGGAACTCACAAAGACACAACCATCAGATTAAGGGTGACAGATAGATGTCTATGGGTGACCAATGAACAATGCAGATGACAAATGGCTAGCTAAGGTCAACAAATGGATGAAGAGGATAAGAGAAGAGCTGAGAAGAAGAAAATTCACTTTGACGTTGACACAATGCTCTCACAGCATCGACGCAACCAAGCCTGGACAAGCCTTGAAGCTAGCACGGGAGAAGAAGAGTGCAGAAGCAACGTTGACGCAGTGCTCTAATGGCGTTAACGCATCCAATGGCCAACTTCAAGGAAGCTGATAAATGGCATAAGAGGCTGAAGTTAACAACTCCAATGCAGTTACATTGATGCAACATCCTTGTGCGTCGACACAGTGAAGTTGGGATACTTAAGGCAGACAAGCTGAGATCAACGGAGACAAAGGCAGCAAAGGCGAAGACTCAAGGCCGATAAGGGTGAAAAATAGCTTTGTATGGCAGACAAATGGGCATTAGTGGTGATAAATGGCTCCTCACAGTTGACAAATGAGAGGAAGAAGAAACCAACAAGAAGGAAACGCATTGAGACGTTAACTCAATGCTTCAGCAGCGTCAACGTAGCTAGAGGCCGACATCAAACAAGCTGGCAAGTGCTGAACTGAAGTGAATCAATGTGTCAACGTAGCAACAGTACCAGCAGCAGTCGAAGCCATCTTAAAGAAGGATGCGTCAAAGCTACACGGACAATGCGTCAATGCACTCTTTGTGAGCTCCAAAAGCGTCCATTGCGAACTGACACATGGAAAGAATCTGGGCACAAAATTCCAAGTCCCAATGACCAGAAGCCATATGCATCGATGGCTCAAGGCTCTCGAAGATCTTTAATGCAAAATATTCCCATCTTTAGAGCTATACGAATTACAAAACTCTTGGAGAGCGTTTCATCCGGAAATGGGTTATGCCTTGTGGAGAAAGAAACAAACCTGTCTTGCCCTGCATGAAGAGGATTGGCAGACCAACCAAAGGCCAACGTACCTTATCTCTTTGGAGCCAATTAGTGGCCACTCTTCTCAGTATTTGGCAGCTTCTGTTGATCTAGACGGTCCAGATATCTTTCTACCAGATCAGGGACAACATGCATTGTACCATGCATGCAAAAAGAGAATATATTTTTGAACAAAAAGAGAGTGCGGGAGCATGCTAAAAAGAAGAAACGGATAGAAGGTTTGAGGGGGAGCCCAGTTTATAAGGGGAGTAGAAGAAGAAGGAGAAACATAGAAGAGCTATGAAATAGCCCTCCTCTGAAGATCAGAAGCTGAAAGACAAGCTCTTCCTAGACACCCATTCTTTCTCCAGTAAGAAGAAAAGAAGCTCCATTCACCAGCTTCCTGTGGCAAGGGAGAAGTTACCCTAAAAGGAAGCTGCCTATCTGGAAGCAACGTAGCACGCCTTCTAGTTTTCAGATAGGGACCTGTCCATTAAGCTTGAGTTTCATACATCCTATCTGAGTCTTTTCATTATCTCTTTCATTTTGAACATCTATCTGTAAGCTGTGTGTGAACAAAAAATCATCCCTACTGGTGATAGTAGGAACATAGACTGAGCTGGTCTGCTCCGATCTGTGGTCTGGCCTTGTGTGCCATCAAGCTGTGTGGCAGCGGTTCCTTGAGATGGAAAAATCTCTCCGCAAGCTGTAAGGCAGTGGGTTTTAAGCTGTGTATCAGTGGTTTAGTGCATTTGCACTAGGGAAGCCTCATTGGTTTCAATGAGGAGTGGACGTAGGACTCTAGGTAGAGTCTAACCCACCTTAAAACCATTCTGTCTGTGGTTTGCATGTGTGACTGTTCTTCCCTAGATGCTTGCTTAGGCCGGCTTACATATTCTTGATTGCATCTACCATGTGAGGTTCTTGCTTTGTGTGAGGGTCTTTATATTCCACAGTTTTTATATCGAAAAAGGGGGCAGATCTATTCACCCCTCCCCTCTAGATCAGCCATTCCTACACAACACGTGGTATCAGAGTCAATCTCTCATGATATGGTCCAACGACCTTGAGAGAAATGGTGGAATGGCATCTAAGGGTCAAACACCCAAAGGTCATTCTGTTAACAAACCACCCTTCTTTACTGGAACTAACTCTCCATATTGGAAAAACCGCATGCATGTGTTTATTCATGCCCAAGATCATGAAATCTGGCACGTTGTTAGCAAGGGTCCTTACGAACTGTCCGAAGATGAGGACACTTGGACCGGGGAGAAAATCAGGAGATCAACAGTACACTGGAGTGCCAAGCACATAATGCAGTGCTCTCTCCACCCTGTGGAGTTCTCCAGGGTATCAACATGTACCACGGCCAAGGAGATGTGGGATCGTTTAGTAGTAATACACGAAGGCACCTCCCTGGTACGTGAAACCAAGGTCAACATACCAATTTCAGAGTATGAAATGTTTAGAATGAGTCCGGATGAACCAATATCTGAAATGTCTACTCATTTAACTATGCTCACTAACAGTTTAGCTGGTTTAGGAAAGAGTTACACAGAGCAAGAAATTGTGAGAAAGATTCTTAGATCATTAACCCCAGCCTGGCATATGAAAGCTACTGTGGTTGAAGAATCCAGAGATCTATCAACCACCAAGGTGGATGAGCTCATGGGGTCTCTCATGACCTATGAGTTAAATCTTAAGAACAAAGAAGTGGAGGTAAGCAAGAAAAAGCCCTTAGCTCTAAAAGCTGGACCTAGCCACCAAGAAACTTCCGAAGAAGGTGAGTCATCTAACAGTAATCAAGATGAGGATGAGGTAGCCATGCTCACCCAGAAGTTTAGAAAATTTTTAAGAAAAAAAAGTAAAGGCTTCAAGAAAATGAGGTCTCAGGTAAAGAAATCTTTCAGATCAAAATCTGAAAATGTGGAGAAAAATGATAGAATTATTTGCTATTCATGTAGGAAACCAGGGCATGTCAAATCTGAGTGCCCTGAAGGAGTGAAGAAAGTTTCAACAAAATGGAAAGGGAAGAAGAACAAAGCTATGGGGTCCACGTGGAGTGATGAAGAAGAAGATGAGGAAGAAACTAGCTCCACTGAGGATGATGAAGAAGACATGTGTCTTATGGCCAAGGGAGATGAAGAATTTGAGATACACTCTCCCTTCGAACATTTTTCAACTAGTGATTGGGAAGAGGCTTATTTTAAACTCATGGATAAACATGATATGTACAAGAAAGAAAATAAAGCCTTAAAGAATTAAATCAACACAGTTGTGCATGATCATAGCATGAGTGAAAAGAATGCATCCCTGGAATATGAAATTCTAAGTCTAGAGAAACTAATTGAAAATCTGGAATATGGATGGAGTGAATTGAATGACTTGGAAGTTAAAAATGAGAGTTTAAGAAATGAAATTGATGATTTGAAACTAAAAATGCAAAGTTATGAAACTGACAGCAAATTGTCCAATGAAAAGTATGAAGCTGTCAAGCAAGTTAACACACAACTACAAGAAAATGATGAAAAACTCCAAAAGGAATTAGAAGATAAACAATAATCTCTAGAAAAATTTATGGATGGAAGAGAGAATTTAGATGCCTTGTTAGGAACAAGAATGAATTTCAATAAGGAAGGGCTGAGTTACAATCCCACGAACAAAAAGGAAATAGGTTTGAAAACCATTACTTTTGTGTCTTCTTCAGGTGCATCTAGCTCAAACACAAAACCAATTCATAGCAAGGGAAAAGAAAAAATGGAGGAACCTCAAAAGAAAAATCCTGGAATTCTTAAGAAACCTCCTCATAAATCCCAGCCAAAACACCACAAATCTCAATCGAAGCCAACCCACACTAAGGGAGGAAATGGTAAAAAGGGTAGTACAGGTCGGCGCCCGGTTTATAAAGAGTCTATTCAATTGCCTCGCAGAAGGCATTATAACTGGGAGGAACAGGGGATAGGTCGACACTGGTTCCCACATAGGTCGACACATACAGTTGCTTGGCCCTGTTACAACTCTTGCCCCAACAGACCTGGTCAAACCTACTTCCCTATGAGCTACAACAATTTTTATCAACCTAAAACAATGAATTGGAACCCAAATCAACCATTTCCAAATTTCCATCACAAATCAAAGGCAAAAAGGATTCCTAAAAAAAGACAATGTAAAGATGGAAAACAAGAAAAGAAACTCTCCATCAATCAATGAAATGAAAAATGAGAAGAAAATTTGGATTCCTAAGTCTATGCTATCATGTGTTGCAAAGATGAATGGTTTGATGGGACCTAATTGTGTTTGGGTTCCAAAAATTGTTGCTTAATTTGCTGTGCGGGAGTGTCTTGCAGCCGTACACAACCGACAGTATCTTGATAGCGGCTGTTCAAGACACATGACAGGGGACAAAGCTAAATTCTATCTTTTGGTAGAAAGAGAAGCTGGACATGTTACTTTTAGAGGGAACAACAAGGGCAAGATCATTGGTTAAGGTAAAGTAGGTAAGAATCCCTTCAATTCAAGTGAGAGTGTATTGTTTGTTGAAGGCTTGGAGTACAACCTACTAAGTATAAGTCAATTGTGTGACAATGGACATAAAGTGATCTTTGACTCTCATGAATGTAAAATTCTGGAACCAAAATCTGATAAAATCAAATTTTCTGGTAAGAGAGTTAACAATGTGTACATGATTGACTTAGATGATCCAACTCTTTTGAATCTCTATCTTGCTGCACCTAAATCTGATTTACCTTGGCTATGGCATCGTAGACTAGGACATGCTAGCTACAATATCTTGCATAAACTCTTGAAACATTCCATGGTGAAAGGCTTGCCTGAACTCTCCTTCAAACAGAATAATAAAATATGTGATGCATGCACCCTAGGCAAACAAACTAGGAAGTCATTCAAAAATAGAACTGAAAATTTATCATCTAAACCACTTGACCTAATTCATATGGACTTGTTTGAACTAACAAGAACTGCTAGCTTAAGTGGTAAGAGATATAGATATGTGCTGGTGGATGATTTCTCTAGGTTTACATGGGTGTTTCCTCTTTCGCATAAAAATGATGCTTTTGATGAGTTTCAGGCACTCTACATGAAGATAAAGCAAGATGGTAAGTTCAAGATTTCTAACATTCTCTCCAACCATGGTGGTGAATTCGACAATGCTGACTTTGATAACTTATGCAGGGTCGAAGGGATAACTCACAGGTTTTCATCACTAAGGACCCTGAACAGAATGGGGTGGTTGAAAGAAGAAATAGAACACTCATAGAGATGGCTAGAACAATGCTCTCTGAAAAGTAACCCCCAAGGAGATTTTGGGCAGAAGCGGTAAACACAGCTTATTACATTATCAACCGCTCAATGGTAAGGCCATTCATCAAAAAGACTCCCTATGAGTTGCTCAAAGGTAAAAAGCCCTCTCTCTCACACATGAAAGTGTTTGGATCAAAGTGCTTTATTCATAACAATGACAAAAGAGAATTGGATAAGTTTGAGCCCAAGAGCGAAGAAGGCAAATTTCTTGGTTATTCTGATAGATCTAGGGCTTATAGAGCTTACAATCTCAAGAGTCTAAGTGTGGAAGAATCACCCCATGTCACATTTGATGAAACTAATAATGACAAGTCTTGCAGGCAGGATAACAATGGGGAGTTCTTGGATATAAAAGAAAAATATGATCATCCACAAGAGGAGACAAAAGCAAATGATGACCAAGGGGAATCAAGTAATTCAAGGGTCACGGCTGCCGGTGAAGGCAATAATACTTTCGACATTAGAGCACATAAAGAACATCCTTTAAGTAATGTCATTGGTAGCCTGCATGATCCACCTAGAGCAAGGTCACATTTTAGAATTGTTGAAGAATTGGATCAACTTGCTCTTGTCTCACAAATTGAACCAAAAAATATTGAAGAAGCTCTAAAAGATGAAAACTGGATAAATTCCATGCAAGATAAATTAAAGCAGTTTGAAAGAAATAATGTGTGGCATCTTGTTCCTAGACCCTCATCAACATCTGTCATAGGCACCAAATGGGTATTCTGGAACAAACTTAGTGAAGATGGAAAAATAATAAGGAATAAGACTAGATTGGTGGCTTAGGGTTACAACCAAGAGTTTGGTGTAGATTTTGAAGAATCCTTTGCCCCAGTAGCCAGACTAGAGGCCATTAGAATTTTTCTTACTTTTACATGTTCACATAAATTCAAATTGCAACAAATGGATGTGAAAAGTGCCTTCCTAAATGGCCTAATAAAAGAAGAAGTTTATGTGGAACAACCCCCCGACTTTGAATGCTCTCATCATGAAGATCATGTGTATAAGTTGGACAGGGCTCCCTATGACTTGAAGCAAGCACACAGAGCTTGGTATGATAGGCTAAGCTCCTTCCTCACAGAAAAGGGCTACACAAGAGGTAAAGTAGATCAAACACTCTTCACTAAAAGGCAAGGTGCGGACATCTTGTTAGTTCAAATCTATGTTGATGACATTGTGTTTAGCTCTACTAAATCTGAAATGTGTGAGGATTTTGCTATCCTTATGACTAGTGAATTTGAAATGAGCCTAATGGGTGAGCTTCAATTCTTCCTCGGCTTGCAGATCAATCAAACTAATGAAGGATACTTTATAAGTCAAGCCAAGTATATCAAGGAGCTATTGAAAAGGTTCGACATGACAAACTGCAAGACTATTGCAACTCCTATGGGGACAACTACGTCACTGGATGCGGATGAAAAAGGGAAACTGGTGGATGCAAAGAACTACAGAGGTATGATTCGTTCATTGCTATATTTAACTGCATTTAGACCAGACATCCAGTTTTGTGTTTGCTTATGTGCTCATTTTCAGACCAGTCCTTGAGAATCCCACTTGACTGTCGTCAAGCATATCTTCAGATACCTTGTCAGGACACAAGAAATGGGGTTGTGGTATCTGTCATCTTGTGATCTTACTCTCATCTCTTATTCAGATGCGGACTATGCAGGATGCAAGCTGGATCGCAAGAGCACAAGTGGATATTGCCAATTTCTGGGCAGGTGTTTGGTCTCTTGGGCCTCCAAGAAACAACACTCGGTTGCCCTCTCTACTGTAGAGGCAGAATATGTCACTGCAGGGAGCTGTGGCACTCAAGTGTTGTGGATTAAACACCAACTCCAAGACTACTTAGTAGATCTTGGATGTGTCCCGATCTTGTGTGATAACACAAGTGCAATCAATCTTGCAAAAAATCCAATCCTACTCTCTAGGACAAAGCACATCGATATAAGGCATCACTTTATTAGAGATGAAGTCATTAAGAATAGTTTTGAACTGCACTTCATTGAATCAGAAAATCAGATTACTGACATTTTCACCAAGCCATTGCCCAATGACAAGTTCTCAACTCTAAGAAGAGAGTTAGGTCTGTGTAGACCGCAATTCAACCAGGTTTGAGCTTATTACTACATGCTTTAATAATACCTATTTCTGAAATTTGAGTGTAATCATCTTCAGTAGGAGTTTGATTATTTTTGATCTGCAATGCACAGTTTGTTTATAAAACAAAACTGAAAAACTCATGCACATGTTTTCTTTTTCTGTTTGCATATATCAATTTGTATTGCCATGAATAATCTGAGAGGCCATTGTTCATATTAGACTGCACTGCATTTGTTAATGCATTTTCATTCATGACCATGGTATATAAAATGGTGATTTGCAGAAAGACAGGTTAGGCCAGTCTTGAAGCATTCACTATGCATGAGGGTATACCTCCGCCCAGTATCATTGGTCAATGTTACATTTAAGGCCATTCAGATAGGGGGAGTAAATGCATACCTTGAACTGTTCATGCAGACATGGGTTCTAGGATTAGTTGCATATCAAGTAAGTCAAAAATCCCAAAAGTGTATTTGAAATGCATGCATACACTCAGGGGGAGTTTGTTTGGGTTACATCAGCCTTCAGCTATTCTGGTACTTCATTCATCCTCAAGCTATCTATTCAATCTCAGTGAGTACCCTTAGAAATCATTTCCTGCTACTGCATTATTTAATGCTTCTGTCATTTTCTTGAGTCACTAGAAATTCTGAAAGATTCCAATCTAAGTATCATGATCATAAATCTGAATTTACTTTAAGTGAGGAATCTTCTATTATGATGTCTTATGATTGTCCATAATAATTTGCTGGTTTGACTTTAATGATTTCAATGAGTATAAAGATGGATGTCTTGGAAATATTTCTTGTATTCAACTGTAATAGGATTTAACTAGCTTTTTCATGTTGTACCCTGTGAAATTTTCTAAAATCTGAAAATTCTAAAATCATGGCTATCTTTGGTTGAGATACATTGATTAAGTATTGTCTTTAAACATCAGATAAACTGAAACTTCCTAAGGGTCAAAATTGTCGGAGCAATGACATTGGTCCACTGAGAAACCATGTCCCTCTTCCATGAAGATAAGTGGACTATGTCTTGAGGTGCCTCCGTTAACTCTGCTGGAAAAATATTAAAAATCAAGGCAGAGCAATGGCAAGCCCACTAAGAAATATACCTCACTCATCAATGAAATGAGTTGACGTATGTCATGAGGTGACAATGCTACCTCTGTTCAAATTGAAGCATGATAAATAATCATACTAAGTATCTAGGGATACTGACGTCTAAACAACGTGTATCCTCAAGATACAAAGTTTGTCCTGGACTTGAATGCTCTTAACATTTTGTTGAGAAAAGAAAATTCAATTTTTAGTAGCTAAAAGAAGATTGTTGAAACCTAGGAATAACAACAGAAAATCTTGTTTGTTTAACCTTAGTACTAGTTTTGGTAACTCTCAAAGGAGTCATCGTTCAAATGAGTATGGTTAAGGGAGGTTAAATAGGGTGTTAATATGAATTTTTGGTTCACTTCTATTAAGCTCTAATGCAGATATGTTTTTAGAAACTTCATTGATAAACTCAGAACACATTAGTTTTGAACCATGCTATTAAATAAGGAACAAATTATAAGCTACTTATAATGGAAGTATCTGAAAATCAATCTTTTCTGATTTATGAAATTAGTATCAGATTGAGAATCTTCTTGTTGAATGCTTTCACTCTTGCCTACTGAGGTTCACCCCAGACCACTCCTGCTTTCACCTCTTTTGGCATCTAGGATACCCTTGTCTACCGGTCTTTTTGCTCTCACTTGACTCTTCCTGAATCTGGATATTTTAGGTCTGATCATATCTCCGGATTCCACATTTCATGTGAAACAATTTTTTTTTGCTAATGTCAAAGGGGGGGAATAGTTTAAGAGTCATTATTTGGGAGATTTGAGAGTCATCATATGTGAGATGCATGGAGGCATACTTGTGCATAACATTGAATTATCTGTGTAAAATTGATCATAATGACTCACAGTGTTGCCATCATTAAAAAGGGGGAGAATGTTGTGTCCCTGTGTTTTAATGATGTCAACACTATGACTCATCCTTGAGTTTCATACGTTTTTGATCCTTAAGGTTCATATGTTTTGATGCTGCCAAATGTTTTTGATAATTTTAATACATGAATATCTATGAGATCTGTGAAGACAGGTATGATTTTGGACAAAGCAATGGCTAGAAGTTTGAATTTATTGAAGTGGAGTCGACTCCATTGTGATCTGGAGTCGACGCAGCCAAGACAAGACCACTTGTTATCGCTGACAAATGCCAGGTTAAGGGTGAAAAATATCTGCTAAGGCCGACAAATAGGTTCTCATAGGTGAAAAATGCCTTGTGGTGATGAAGCCTTCACATTTCTCTTTGTTACATTGACGCCAAGGTTTCTTACGTCGACACTATCAACAGTAACAAGCCCCTGCATACTCCTTGTGGTGACAACCCTCGCAAAAGAGAGGAAAATGTGAGTTAAGGGTGACAAATAGCTTTGTACTGGTGACAAATAGCACTGGACGTCGAAGAATAGCCAAAGATGAAGTGCTCATGTTGATGGAGTCAACGCCAGAAGCCACCCGCTAGCCAAAGTAACAAAGGCGACGACGAATGACAAATAGGGGTGACAAATAGACAAGCATTGGTGACAAATGGCCGATATTGGTAACAAATGACTCCGTATGGGTGAAAATAGGTTACAAGGTGAAAATCTTGGACGCGAAGAAGCAGAGTCGACGCAGCTAAGCTTGGACAAGTCAAGGCACTCACAAAGACACAACCATCAGATTAAGGGTGACAGATAGATGTCTATGGGTGACAAATAAACAATGCAGCTGACAAATGGCTAGCTAAGGTCGACAAATGGATGAAGAGGATAAGAGAAGAGCCGAGAAGAAGAAAAATCACTATGACGTTGACACAATGCTCTCACAGCGTCGATGCAACCAAGCCTGGACAAGCCTTGAAGCTGGCACGGGAGAAGAAGAGTGCATAAGCAGCGTTGATGCAGTGCTCTAATGGCGTTAACGCAGCCAATGGCCAACTTCAAGGAAGCTGATAAATGGCAGAAGAGGCTGAAGTTAACAACTCCAATGTAGTTACGTTGACGCAGCATCCTTGTGCGTCAACACAGTGAAGTTGGGATACTTAAGGCAGACAAGCTGAGATCAAAGGAGACAAAGGCAGCAAAGGCGATGGCTCAATTAAGGCCGATAAGGGTGAAAATATCTTTGTATGGCAGACAAATGGGCATTAGTGGTGATAAATGGCTCCTCACAGCTGACAAATGAGAGGAATAAGAAACCAACAAGAAGGAAACGTGTTGAGACGTTAACGCAATGCTTCAACAGCGTCAACGTAGCCAGAGGCCGACATCAAACAAGCTGACAAGTGCTGAACTAAAGTGAATCAATGTGTGAACGTAGCAATGGCACCAGCAGCAATCGAAGCCATCTTGAAGAAGGTTGTGTCAACGCTACACGGACAATGCGTCAACACACTCTTTGTGAGCTCCGAAAGCATCCATTGTGAACTAACACGTGGAAAGAATCTGGGCATAAAATTCCAAGTCCCAATGACCAGAAGTCATATGCATCGATGGCTCAAGGCTCTAGAAGATCTTTAATGTAGAATATTCCCATCTTTACATCTGGACCAATTACAAAACTCCTGGAGAGGGTTTCATCTGGAAATGGGCTATGCCTTGAGGAGAAAGAAACAAACCTATCTTGCCCTGCATGAAGAGGATTGGTAGACCAATCAAAGGCCAACGTACCTTATCTCTTTGGAGCCAATTAGTGGCCACTCTTCTCAGTATTAGGCAGCTTCTTTTGATATGGACGGTCTAGATTTCTTGCTACCAGAGGCTTTTTACCATGCATACAAAAAGAGAATATATTTTTGAACAAAAGGAGATCACGAGTGCATGCTAAAAAGAAGAAAGATATAGAAGGTTCGAGGGAGAGCCCGGTTTATAAGGGGAGCAGAAGAAGAAGGAGAAACATATAAGAGCCAAAAAATAGCCCTCCTCTGAAGATCAAAAGTTGAAAGACAAGCTCTTCCTACACACACGTTCTTCCTCCAGTAAGAAGAAAAGAAGCTCCATCCACCAGCTTCCTATGGCAAGGGAGAAGTTACCCAAAAAGGAAGCAGCCTATCAGGAAGCAACGTAGCACGCCCTCCAATTTTTAGCCTAGGGTACAAGAGAGTAATGGGGAGGGGGATCCAACTGGGCCCAAAGGGAATTAGGAGAGAGAGAGGGAGGGCGGCCCAAAGCTGGGCTTAGACCATGGCAGCCAACCCAGCCCTCCTCTTGGGCCTTATGCAACTAATGAGGCCCACTTCTCACTCTAAAGCCCTCTAAGCACATATATGACCCAATTAAGTTCAAATGGCCTCTAAATGGCCTACAAAGACTCCAAAATGAAAATAATAATAAAATCATGCCTCAAGACTAGGACTCCAAGCTATCTTCTAGCCACAGCGATGCCTGCATAGCCCGAGTCGCACTTCGCGTCCTGTACTATCGACCTATCGAGTCACACTGATCCCTAGGTCGTGTGTCCTCACCAATTCTTCCCGGGTGGGAATAACTCGACCCCGTTGAGTAGGGGTCTCTATCGCTCATGTACCACTCCAACAGATCTGGATCTATCCTCTCTAGCTCCGCCCGGGTGATCCACATGTCGTCAGACGCGGGCCCTCCATCGCACCAGGTAGTGCTGGTATGCTCCACCCCTAGTAGTCGTCACATGCTCATCCAATATGTGCTCTATCTGCTCACACTGCTGAGGTAACGAGGCTGGAGGTGGGCACTCATGGGTGGGATCTCTCACAAGGGGTGGAGACGGCGCAAATGGCTCACTGGGAATCACTGTCGGGTCCCTATAAGGGACTAGATCTGATACATTGAAAGTGGAGCTGATCCCATAATCCTCCGATAAGTCTACAACGTACGCATTAGACCCGACTCGCGTCACTACTCGGAAGGCACCAGCACCGCGAGCTTGCAATTTCTTCACGGTTCCAGAGGGAAACCGTTCAGGCCTGACCCTGATCCTAACATACTCTCCCTCTTGGAACTCACGGTGGTGCCTATAAGCGTCAGCTAACTCCTTGTATCGTGCATTACTGGCCTCTATATGACAGTGATGTAGACTCCTAACAAGTTGTGCAGACCCACACATATGTGAATGCAGTGGTGGTCCAGGACACCCATGTGTTGAACTAGCATACACATGACGCCACCCAACTTTGGCAGAATCGGGGAATCTTAAACATCTAAATATGAACCTATCCTGCCCTGGCTTCCTATCAGATTTGAGGGACTTAGGAGGACCAAGAGAGCCATAGTCACCTACTTCATCACCCCTATATGATGGCATGTAACTCTTTCTGATGAATAGGTTTCTTGCTAACCAAGCTCCTAAGTGTGGATGTGTGCAGAGAAGGGTGTTGACTGACCCATTTGGAAGGGGTGTGATAGTGGACCTCCTTGACAAAATGGAGTGGAGATTGTGGGTCAAGAGGCTCACTAGGGAGGGGATCGAAAGAATCAAAGAAGGTGTGACTCCTTGTGACAGGTTCCTTTACTGCACTTTCCCATGTTCAAAATTCTTCAGTGTCCAGAGGGTCACCTTCAATCATTACGGTAGATGGGAAAGTGGGCTCATTTGGAAGATGAGGTTCCTCCCTCGGGACAATAATATCATAAGGTGGGATAGAGTTAAGCTCATCAGGCATGGGGAGGAACAAAAGAACCTCAGTGCTGACATGACCCACGGTGCACATAGTGGTAATGGAACCCAATGCAGGGTGCGTGAAGCTATGACTACTGGGTTGGTCGGACCCTAGGGCCAACAAACATGTCAACCGCAACTACCTGTCTAATCCCCTAATAAGGTCTTCCAAGGTCTCAAAAAGGTTGAAAGACTGGAATGTGATGTTGAACGAGTTGATGGGCACTATTTGCAGTGCGGGGTCCATGGATGGATAGCAGGAGGCTTTAGGGACCAAACCCTTCTTTAGCCAGCTAAGTGGGGGCTCCTCAATGACTAACTCACCGCTAGATAGGATATATGGCTCAAGATGATGATCGGAGGGTGAGGATTGATGTATGGCCTCTTCCTTATGCATGTCTTTGCCCAGTCTTGGAGGTGGGCCAGGGGGAATCAGTGGCTCAATACGAGAGCACTTCCTGTCTATCACATTGGTAAAGATTTGCAGGAGTTTGAAAAGGGTGGGATTTCAAGGGACAGGGGCTTCATGGTGGATTCACCCATAATCATCAGGCCTAGTCTTGGACCTAGACTCATCTACATGTGGGACCATTCGCCTCCGACTTGGGGTAGGTAGATCCTCCTAAGCTCGTCCTTCATTTCATACCATGTCTCAATGGGCCGTTGCCACCTAATGTCTCTCATGCATTGAATGCATCTCCACTTATCCTCAGCTTCGTGCAAAAGCCTCTTTTTCGCAAAATAGAATTTCATGGCATCAGACATGAGGTAACACTCAAAATATTTATCCATGGTGACTTCCTAATTTAGGTAGTCGCTCGAGACTTTGGAACATTCAAAGGTAGGTGCTTCGGGCCTAATGAACAAGAGGGGGTGATTTCTAAGCCCATGGGTGTCTCTTTCCTTCATTCTATGCCAACGGTCATACCGCCAAGGTGACTTGGAAACCATGGGAAACTGGGGGGGAACTACAGGATGGACATGGGATGGAGCTAAATGTGGGAGGAGTTGGAATGCGGATGCCTAATGCATGACTACCCTAGACTCAAACCGTGCTCTGATACCAATTTGATGCGGGACGAAATGCAAACCGACCGGGGTGTGGACCTTGGACTCTAACTGATGACTCGACTAAGGTAGACAATTGCAGCCAGCAAGAACACGTACAATGAAGCTACCTCAGCTCGACACCAAGAGCTCCTAAGAAGGGGTATGTCCCCAACAAGAATCACAAACTCACAATCGTCGCAAGCGTGGGGAAGGCGCGTGGATCATCGCGGTTGAGAAATCAGCAGATTCAAGGGTGGTCAATTCACTCTTGTGCTTGGATTGAGTCCCAAGACGGTCACACTCTCTCACTCACAGCAGTGAAAGATCGTAACGGGATAGGGTCCTATTCGCACAAATAGCGGCAGCAAGAGCCCATACGGAACTAGCAAGCGTGGTATAGGTGGGGTGAATGCATACCTCCACGCTCGGGGCATGGGGGAAGACTCCCAGCCAAGACACACGACTCCCGATACAACTAAAACTAAATGAGTACATACCCAAATCAATGGCCCACTCCTCGCAAGGAGGTAAAAGGCTGCAAGATAAATCCGGGAGGGATGTGCTTGGGTTGGCGGGTAGCAAATCGATGGCGCGACGATGGCACAGCACACTGCTGGTCATCACGGGCTGGATGGTGTCTTCTGAACAACCTGCGATTAGCAGCGTGGAAGGAGCATCCCGGGCCGTCGGGACCGGAGCAAGGGGTCTCTGATGATGATCAGAAGTGGATGACGAGTGCGCCACATGAAGATGGTGACCAGGAGGGCTGGCTAGTCGCTCCGGCTTCATGACGGTCTGGCAGGCTGAAACAGGCCGACCTGCACAGGAACAGGCGACCAGAAAGATGGGAAGCCTGGAACGGTGGCTTCTGGTCATCCTCTAAGCGTGAAATACGACGTGGGCGTTGGCGTGGATGACCTCAAAGAACTCAGAGAAGATGGGGTGCTCAAACCAAGCGTGGAAGTCGGGGCGGCCTGATAAGTGAATGACTGTCTGGTCTGGTCTGTCTGTAGGCAGCCAGATAGATAGCAAGAGATGGGTGTGGGAATAGAGTGCTCGAACAGAGTCCCGAGCTGGGATTTTATGGAGAGGTGGTGTGGGAACGTGGGAAGATGGCAGAGGGTTCTCGGGGCCGTGCGTAGAAGAGGTTTTGGGCATGGGGCGAGGTTGAAGATGGGGATGCTGGTATGCAGTCCTATGGAGATAGACTGCACGCAGCAGATGATGGCGATGGTAGGAGGGGTAAACGGGCTTAGAAGGGCGAAGGGTGGTGTTGGAAGATGGATGGGGATGTGGAGAAGGCGGTGGCCAAGTTTTGTGGTGAGTGGTGAAGGTTTTAGCAGCGGAGCTATATGGGGTACAGAACCCTGTCTCTGTAGACCGGCATAGAGGCAGACTGCACAGATCAGGAAAGAGGGGCTGGTGGCGAGGGCAATTGACGGCCTGGTGGCGTGGGGCGGCTACTGGAGACTAGGGGAGGTGTTAGGAAGGTGCAGGGGTGAGGTGGGGGCGAGCAGGTGAGGGGAAGGGATGATTCCAACCTGTTCTTCAGGGTTCTGTCCTAGCAGATAGACAGGGAGGGTGACCAGACCAGCCAGGCTCTTCCATGCTTTCGGGCAGCAAGCGGCCTTGGCTGAGGCTTCCACGGGTGAGGACGAGCGTCGAGGATGAGAGATCTTCAGCAACACATCGCAGAAAGAGGAGGAAGAGGGCCTGTGCGTTTCACCCTGGGGAAGAGGAAGGGGAAGGAGGGCGTCACACCCTAGGGGAAGGGGAGAGGAAGGGGGAGGCTGAATTCTCCAACCAAAATTTCCATACGTGTTGTATTTTATCCACTAGGGTACAAGAGAGTATTTAAGGGCCGGGGAGGGGGGGATCCACTAGGGTACAAGAGAGTAATTGGGAGGGGGATCCACTTAGTAATGGGGAGGGGATCCAATAGGGTACAAGAGAGTAATGGGTGGGGGATCCACTAGTAATGGGGAGGGGATCCACTAGGGCACAAGAGAGTAATAGGGAGGGGGATCCAACTGGGCCCAAAGGGAATTAGGAGAGAGAGAGAGGGAGGGTGGCCCAAAGCTGGGCCCAGACCATGGCAGCCAACCCATCCCTCCTCTTGGGCCTTATGCAACTAATGAAGCCCACTTCCCACTCTAAAGCCCTCTAAGCACATATATGACCCAATTAAGTTCAAATGGCCTCTGAATGGCCTACAAAGACTCCAAAATGAAAATAATAATGAAATCCTGCCTCAGGACTAGGACTCCAAGCTATCTCCTAGCCACAAGGATGCCTGAATAGCCCGAGTCGCACTGCGCGTCCTGTACTATCGGCCTGTCGAGTCGCGCTGATCCCTAGCTCATTTGTCCTCACCAAGAAGAAGTGCAAACCACAATCAAACCACAAGGCACAGAATTTTTAGGTGATTCGACCACACCCCATTGTGCGCCTACGTCCACCCCTTACCAAACTCGGTGAGGATTCCACTATCTTGTAATTTCCCTACAAGATAGCACACATGGAGCGATGCTCCAACACACACGCAGGACGACGCCTACACACACATGTGAGATAACCTTCAAACACACATGGGGCACAATCCCCAAACGACATGCGGAGATGCTCCGCACAAAATGACATACAAGCGTCAACACAAACACTCGGAGATAAAATCTCCGAACACGCACATAGCATATTCTTTCAAAAATTAAAAGAGTGTGCACAAATAGATAAAATGTCCCCAAAATAAATTCTAAAGACTGAGACAAAGAAGATCTATCAGGTATAAAGTTCCCCCTTCTTGGAATGTTCCGGTTCTTCTTGGTTCATTGTCAGATGGTTGTGATTTCAACATCCTCTCATTCCTCTCTTCAATCCGCTCCACTTTTCCTTCTTCCACGAGCTCCATAAATCACTTGAAGTAGATCAAATCATCCTCTCTTGAGCTCCTTCTTTCTTTTCTTCCTTTTCTTCTCCTACAAGATAGAAAACATAAGCACATTAGGGTCACACTCTCAAATTTGGAGTATATATATATATATATATATCAAGGAGTGACCAAATGACCCATATACTCCTTCTAAAATGTGTTTAAAATACCCTCATAAGTCTAGGAACCTTTTAGGGGTAATTTGGTAAAGTTTCCAAGGGTTTACACTGGGTTTTTTCAGTTTTTGAAACCCCCGTCCGGAAAGGGTCGACCCTATGGGTCGACCCCTGACATTGCATGCTCAGAATAGGTCAAAATAGGAAGCAGTGGGACCCACCTCCCCTGGACAGACTAGGGGCAGTGAGGGTCGACCCATAAGGTCGACCCATAAGGTCGACCCCAGCATGTTAGGGTCAAAAACATACATTAAACCTCATCGATTCAAGCATAAAAAATGGTTAGATATTACCATGATCCACTTGACATGTGAAGGTTTAAAAATCATCAATGAACCTGAAAAATCACAATAACATCAAATTACCATAGGTATCAAAATTAAAGACTCCGAACATCTAAACTTGATTTTTCCTGATAAGAGTCCATAACTTCAAAACCATCCAAATACACATTATACCAAGAGATGTTACCATTAAGACTTAAGTCATAAGCTTTGGCATTTGATGAACTTTGAATCTTCCATTGCATCCAAGGCATATATAATGGTATGGGAGCTCAATCATTCAATTAGCATTTTTCGAAGTACACATACATATCATGAGGCTCAATTTGACATGTTCATAGAGTTCAAGTGCAGTCAACTTGGAACAAAAGAGATGTAGATTATCAGACTCATGCATTATACACACACATGCAAATATGCATTCATGCAAGCATGTTTCCACAACTTTCACAATCATTCTCATCTCATGAAAAGTCACATTTATCACATCACAGGCATCACTATCCATTCATGTACACATGTTTCTACAAATTCATTCTCATTCCGTACAAGGCTTTCTCAACCATACTTTCTCACACATACATAAAGTTTTGTTGTCATTAAAATCACACACATAGCACAACAAAACTAAAATTTTGAGAAAAGCGAGCAAGGCAAGTCGAGATCTATCGCATGACCGTGACCTGCATATCGCAGTCCTCCCTAGACCGCTACCTAGTTCCGTAAACGGAAAGGCAGAAACACGGGGAAACTTGGATTTCTATCCCCCAATCCACCGTGATCCGATGTGATCATCCATGGAAACTTTCCCAGGACTCTTAGGGGATTGAATTGACACCACATAGGACTCCTAATTCGATCTAATCCCTCAGCCCTAAGCTAATCCCTATAAATAGGACCCAGTGTCAACCAGCGTGAACCCTAGTTTTGGATCACGCGTAGAAGAAGTAAGACATAGTCATTTTTAGTTGTTCCTTTAGAATTAATTGTTCTCCTTAGTGTCTTCTGACGTCCCTCAAATTTTGGTGATAGAAGATCGATCAGTCAAGGAGTTAGGAAGCACATAATTTGCTGTTTCCCTGCAGGACACGCAGGAACGGGAGTGTTCCTCTGGTGAGAAATTCGAGGTATAGGGATAATACCAGAGGTAGGTTATCTCATGATTGGCTTAAACAACTTGATAGGAGTAAAAGCCCTCTAGCCTTGCTCGATTCCATGCATTATACACGGAGAATTTTATGTTTTTCCATGACTGCGTAATAGAGTTTTACTATATGTTGTCCATGTAACATTAACTCAAATATAAATAACTTTCTGATAATTATACACGTTTTCATACATTATTTCCATGATAGCATGCTTCCCCTTCTAGGTTTCTATTAGTTCTCATCATTAAATTGCCTTAGAAATAGGCTCTGATGGACAGATAACAGTCCTGCAGAGACCGCTACCTTCAAATAGCGGTCCCCGATAAACCGCGATCTGGGTAACCGGATCTAACCTTGCTCATGCCCTATTATATGTGATAGAAATCATAGTATATTTCATTTATTTATGTTCCTGATCATGTCACGACTCCATAGTTAGTGTAGCATGTGTTTTAAAGCTTAATTTCATTATATGTTAATTTCATGCCAAACCTTATATAGTTTGTACATAAATGAATTTTCACATTGATTACACAGAGATTTATGTTTTAGCACGCTCCCTTCTCATCTTATTTTCTATTTTCTTGTTACTTACACATAGCCCATACTCCGGTTTGACAATATTAGTTCACATGCACATGTTAGGAAACCCTCTTGGACTTGAGAGCCTCTCCGTCAGATATTCCTTCTGTCGGACTAGGTGATATTGTTTCAAAGCCTCTGTAAGACTCCGCGAGCCTGGGATTCTTACTAGGATGCCGAGTTGGTTGTACCCTAAAAAATGAAAAGTCTAGAGAGCACTTCTTATTTTCTGCATTTTCTGTGAACTGTCATGATCACAGCCATTAGGCAACCGCTACCTGATTATAGTGGTCTGCCAATGACCGCTACCTTGTTCAGTCAGTAGACTTCTGACTAAGTCGACCTTTTCCTTCTTCTGCATCGACTCCCCACCAAATAGCGGTTTCCACTTGACCGCTGCCAAAAGGTAGCGGCTATCTCTAAACCACGTTCTTCCAGCATGTTCATTGCATCGACCCAGTTCCCTACTTGTGTCGACTCACCTTCCGTGCACTACCAGATAGCGGACCTCGCTCGATCGCTACTTCCTGATAGCGGTCCGATCATAACCGCATTATGTCAGCTTGTTGTCCAACCCGAGGTTTGACCCAAGGGTTGATCTTGTTCTATTCTCAGGTGATCTTTTGATTATCTAGAACCCACACCTTATGTTGAGTGGTGATAGGTAGATCTAGAGGGGAGGGGTGAATAGATCAGCCCCTTTTTGCCCTTCTTTACGGAAATAAAAATTAAGTCACCACAATAGATAATAAGACATATATTAGTTAATAGCTAAGAAGCTAGATACACACATGATATCTGAAGACGGTCCTATCAAGCTTCTACCGTTGGAACAAGAGAGAAAGCAAACCACAAGACAGGATCTTTAAGGTGGTTCGGTCTCATTCTAGAGACCTACGTCCACCCCTCACACAACAAGGTGAGGCTTCAATGGTGCCAATGCACAACCGCTGATTCACAGCTTCTAACTGAGAGATACACTCTCACACTCCGCTGCCACACAACTTGTGGGATCACAACCCAAAACACACAGACCGGTGTCCACACCGTCTGTCTTCCTACACGCAGGTAGGGAACGAATGATATGGAGTTTGTTTTTAAGAAAAGCAAACTGAAAAAGAACCAGCCAGACAGTGTATCGTAAGAAGCACAATGAGAAAGAAGTCTCCTATCTGGGAAAGAGCTTGAGGGGTCCTTGGCTTTCTTCTTCTTCTTCCTGGATCTTTACCACAACCCTTGAGAAGGAAGATGATCAAGTGTTAAGCTTTCAAGGGTTCTAGATGGAGCTTTACGAAACCTTTCTGCTTGCAAAAAAGATCTCTCCTTGTAAGGAAGAGGATCGTCTTCTTCTTGTTGCACTCACACTCGCAGCATCAGGAAGGAGTGTAGCTTCATCAGCAAGTCTTCCAGCTTTTCATTTTTCTCTTGCTTGCTTGGATGCTCTACCTCGAACTGGAGCCATGCTCCTCATATATTGGTGTCCTGGGGCGACACCAACGTTGTCCACTTATCAAGCAACACCCAGAATGTCATATCCACATTTTTTAATTTGCTTCCATTTGCATAGTTGACTCCTTTTTTGTCAAGTGTGCAGATATGTGGGTAGGTAAGAGACCATAGCAGTAGAGGTACGATCTTCTTCAGAGGATATCTCTGCCAAGACACAGTCCTCTAACGAGGTAGTACTTTGACGGCTCTTTCCAGAGCAAATGGATCCTCTGGGTTAAGTTCCGGATCCTGAAGACAGCTTCCGTCAGATTCAGATCCATTCTGGTCGAACCAAATGTGTCGACACTTTCCTCTCAATGTGTCGAGACATCCCATTGAAAACCTTGAAGACAGTTTCTGCCGGTTTCAAAATCGTTCTGATTGAACGTTGATGTGTCAACACTTTACACCCAGTGTGTCGGGACATCCAGTGAATGTCTTGAAGACCCATGGCAGATGTGTCAAGATATCCATAGTGCTGTGTCAGGACATATGTGCTTGGCTCCGCGATGACACCATGACTGTGTCGAGACAGCACCAAACGGTGTCAAGACATGTGAGCCATGTGCAGAATTGTCGCATGAAGGTGTCGACACAGGAGCGCCATGTGCAGAGATTATCACACGATTGTGTCGACACTTTTCACTCAGTGTGTCGAGACATCGGTGAGTCCAGAGGCCAGACAAAACGGCTTCAGCTTGATTTCTTCTGGAGGTGTCGCGACATGGGTCAGATGTGTCGACACATTCTTTTTATGCCGGAGCTCAAACGTTGGAGATTCAAGACATTTTCTTCTAGATGTGTCGCGACATTATTAGGCCATGTCGAGTCATCACTTAGAGAAGTTTTTCCTGCACTAGTTTTGTCAATTCATCAAGCCAAAATATGTTAGATATTCCTCAATTATCTATTAATGATTTATGATCTGTTATCATCAAAACTAGGGGAGACAACATTCTCCCCCTTTTTGATGATGACAATCATGAATCATTATATCCAAGCATTCATATAGCATTTCAATCAAATTGGTTTGAGGAGCCTGTTGGATATTGTGTTTTGATGATGACAATATTGTGTTTTGATGTTTGTTGGATAGTGTGTTTTGATGATTGTTGGATATTGTGTTTTGTTGATGACAATACTGTGTTTTGATGTTGACAAACACTATGACTCTCATATGTTTGATGTCATATGTGTTTACTTCATACAGTACTTGTTACATGCATTAACTGTGAGCATTAACTGTGAGCATGGCATAGACTGTTCACTCATCTATCTGCATGAGACACCAAGTGCACACATTGCATCGTGTGCTTCTCATTTAAAGTCTATACATCCGCATGCTAGCAAGTCTTCAAAGTGCATACATTGCATCCGCATGCTACCAAGTCTTCAAAGTCCATACATTGCATGCTTCACTCTAAGTCTATACAGCCAGTGTCTCACATATGCAAAGTCTGTACAACGTTGCATCATGAAGTAAAGTCTGTACAACGTTTTGGCTAGAATGCAGCATCTCATGTTAAGTCTGTACAGCATGCATCAGTGCATTAACAAGTCTATACATCGTGCATGCAACGTCTCATGTTAAGTCTGTACAGCATGCATCAGTGCATTATCAAAAGTCTATACATTGGCAGCTGAACTGTGCAAGTCTATACATTGCCTTTGGGCACAAAGTCTATACACTGCTTCTAGCATGCACGGGTTCAAGTATATACATTGCTTATCTTTACCTACGTTCAGACACCAAGTCTATACATTCCTCACAGCACACACTAAGTCTGCACATCGTCCCCTTGCTTCAAGTCTATACATTGGCCAAGTCTACACATCGCCGTGTTCACTTGTTTCAAGTCTGTACATTGGTTCAGGCTTTCCAAGTCTATACATTGGCCCTCAAGCTTTCCAAGTCTGTACATTGGTTCAGGCTTTCCAAGTCTATACATTGGATTTCAAGCTTTCCAAGTCTGTACATTGGCCTTCAAGCTTTCCAAGTCTGTACATTGGCCAAGTGTCTTGTGCTTTGAAGCTTTATCAAGTCTACACCTTCGTTTATCAAAGTCTACACATTGCATCGTGTTTCAAAGTCTATACATTGCTGTGCATTCCTTGATTTCAAAGTCTATACATTCCGGTTGCTTCATAGCAAGTCTGCACATCCCGCTTGCACTATGTCTGTACATGGTCCTGGCGCTTGAAAGTCTGTACATTGATTTGGCGCTCGCAAAGTCTGTACACCGGCTTGGCACTCACAGAGTCTTGCCACGTCTATATGCTAGTCCATGCATTGTCAAGTCTATAAAGCGTCTCTTAGCGTCTTGTGCATTCAGCATAGAAAGTTTGTACATTCGTTAACAGACTCATGTATAAACAGTAAGACAAAGTTTGTACATTCGGTGACAGCTCGTCTAAGCATCTCATGCATTCAATGTGCATACTTTCATTCTGTTTGTGCATCTCCTTCAGAAGTCTGGACAATCCTTTGAGCATTCAAGTCTATACACTCTTCTGTCTGCATTGCATACACTTTAAGTCTACACACTGGTTGCCTGCATCTCATGCAGTTAAAGTATGTACACTCGTGAATGTAGTGTCTATACATTCATTCTCGCTGTATACACTTTCTCACTTCAATTGATGCATCAAGTCTGTACAAGCTCAGCTCATTCATCAAAGTGACTCGATGTATATACTTTCTCATATTCTTTCCTGTCAGATAAATTAACTTGCACTGATAATTAATCTGTTCTAACAGGACTGCTGATTCGAGGAGGATAATGATGCACGTGATCCAAGAATAGGAGATGGCCCTGATCGTGCCACGTGGACTGAACCTTCTGGGCGGGAATCGTTGAGAGCACACGCCCTAGCTGCTTGCTGCTGCTATAAAAGGAAGGCTTCTTCCTTAGAAGAAGGCTGATCGTAAAAAAAGAGAAGCAGATAGAGAAAGAGAGTGATCGAGATAGAAGGAAAGAGCTGCAGTAGTAGGAAAAGAAGAAGAGACAGAGAGAGAGCCTGTGAAAGAGAAGAAAAAGAAGAGTGAGAAGAAGAGAGAGCTAGAGTAAAAGAAGCTTCAACTGAAGATCAGTTTCTGCTGGACCGTGGATCAAATCTAGGCCAGCCAGCTCCTGCGAGAGCCACATTTTGATTTTATATTTCCAGCTTTTAGTTGCTGTATTTTCTTTTATTATTTTTCTTTTCAAACTGAACATTGTTCTTCCGATTCTCTGGTTGGAGATCGGGTTCCTCCTGTGGACTCAGGAGAAGGGAGACTGTGTCTCCGATCTGCAAGTGACTGAGTGTCGCTTGTGAGTTCCCTCTGGTTTCAGAGGAAGGGAGTCCTTGACTCCGATTGCAGGTAGTGGTTGCTACCTGTGTGTTCCCTCCTGGTCTGGAGGAAGAGAGACCTAGTCTCTGGTTCCAAGTGGCTGAGAGTCACTTGGGGTGTCCCTCTGGTCTGGAGGAAGAGGGGAGGTTGTTCCCCTGGTCAAGCTATGTGGCAGCAACTTGTTTACAGACTGAGTCTGCTTTCTAGCTGATTGCTAGTGGAAGCCTCACTCCAGTTGGGAGTGAGGGGTGGACGTAGGTCTGTGGACCGAACCACCTAAAAATCTCTTGTGCAGTGGTTTGTTTGATTGCTTGCTTCCGCTAGATGCATGATAGGACCGTGATCTGATTGATTATTCATGTCCTAGAGTTTAATTGGGTTTGCATCTTTTATGTTAGAGCAATTGTCCACTGATCTTGTGCTTATCATTTCATACGAATTTTAAATTGGTCAAAACTCTTTAGAAGATCCATTCACCCCCCTCTGGATCTGTGTTTATCTATCACACCAAACTATCAATTGGTATCAGAGCGGTTCTCTGACTAATGAGATCCAACGATCTGCAGAGGATCCTGTTGTCTTTGGTGCATTTCTGAATTTACTCTTTACTGCATTAATCTACTTGCCGATTTAATCAATGGGTTCTCCACCGGTTTTCAATGGCTCTAATTTTAACTCATGGTTAGCAGTCTACATAACTATGTGAATTTGATGGATCTGGATCTGTGGAAGTTAATCTCACATGGTCCTCACAGACTGCCAAAGAAAGAGTCCAAATGGACTAACAGTCACAGATCAAGAAATGGAGAGAATCAAAAAGTTTTGAAATTAATGAAAGAAGCTACTGACAAGGCTCTACATTCCTTTTTCCATGACTGCAGGTCCGGTAAGGACATTCTGGATAAGCTGAAGCTAGCTCAGAGGAGAAATGAGGACAGCTGCCTAATGGCTGACAAGAGCAACCATGGCAGTGATCAAGATGAATCTGAAGATGCTGAAGAGGTAACAAATCCTTTCTCTAGTTACACTTTAGACGACTGGGAAGATGCCTATGCCAATCTGTTAGAATCCTACGAAAGACTAAAGAAGAAGAATAAGAAACTGATAAAGAAGCTAAAGAATCATGAGGATGCTAAATCTCGAGGTGAAAACCCTGAAATTCTGAAATTAGAAAATGACATATTTAGAAGATAATTAACATATTTTGATTCTATTAGTTCATATTTAGATCATTTGAAATCTGAAAAATGAACTCTTATGAAACAAATTGATTTACACAAAAAGGAGAATCAAGAGCTTGTTTGCGAAATTGCTGAACTAAAGGAGAGGCATAGTTTAATTGATGATGATCAGGTTCATCACAATAATGCTGTTCAGAATGAAAAACTAGTGAGAGATTTAGAGTGTGTCAACTCTGAATTGGAAAACATGAAATCTGAAATTGAAATACTCAAAAACCAGCTCAAAGAATCTGAACACAAATCAATTAATCTTGAAAAGGTAAATAATTTGGTTTCTGAGAAACTGGAGGCTGAGAGAGTAATAAACTTAGAGCTTCAGAAAAATCTCGACAAACAGCAAGAAATGTTTTATGAATGTCAATCTTCAACAGATGAATGGGTGTTTGATGATGAACTCCTAGAGCAGAATAGTAAACTGAAAGAGGAATTAATAAGCTGAATCACCTAAACTCAGCAATGTCTGAGAGGCTAATCACTTTAGAAAAAGGAAAGAGTGTAAGCCTGGTGAGCTCTAGTGAGTTGCTGAATGCTGAACATGAAATTACAAATCTGAAAAATATCAACCTAATGTTGAGTGGGAATGTCACTTGCTGTGAACAAAAGATAGCTAAATATGAGTTAACAATCACATCCCTTCAACAAGAAGTTGATGATCTTTATAAGTCCCTATCTGAAGCTGACAATGAAATAAAATTAAAACAGGAAGTTGAAAAACTCAAAAGTCTGAATGATGCCTTGCATCAACAAGTCATTTCCTGTGAAACAGATCTGTCTAAATATGAAGCTAATATTTGTGGCTTAAATTCTGAAATTCAAGATTTGAAAAACTCCTTGTCAAAATTTGTCAAGGGAAAGGACAATCTGAATAAGCTTCTGGGAAAGAGTGATAACTCTCAGAGAGAGGGGCTGGGTTACAGTTCAACAAACAAAAGGATCAATAGCAATAAAACTTCAACTGTGTTTGTAAAAGCTTCTGATCAAAACACAACTGCTGGTTCTTCTGTTTTTCAATAAACTGCACAAAAACCCACTGTCAGTCCCAAAACTATAGGACAAACTCAAAAATTAAAAAAGGATGAAAACCTACAGAAAAAGGACAAAACTACTCTAGTTGGTACAAAGACTACTGCACACAATTCACATGACCTCTCAAACACTCATACTAAAAAGGGGTCGTGCTATTATTGTGGGAAAGTAGGTCACATAATGGAAGATTGCAGATTAATGCTAAAAGATGAGCATGGTAGTGAAACATCACATTCTAGAAATTCTTTTGATAGAAACCATGCTGCTAGGAAGCCTGATGCTTCATGTTATTATTGTGGGAAGCATGGTCATCTCATGAGTGAATGTTTTATCATGAAAGAAGACAATAAACTGCATGCCAGGTCTTCCATTCATTTTCATGGTCCATATGGATCTAAACACAATTCTAGTCAGCACATTGTGTGCTTCAACTGTAATAAGCCTGGGCACAAGGCTGCTGAGTGCTGGTTTAGATCTACTTGGAGTAAAAATGGTTTTAAAAGTAAGCAAATCAGATGCTTCGAATGTGGGAAAAATGGGCATACAGTCAAGGACTGTTGGTATGTTCAAAAGAATTCTGTTAACCCCTATTTTGTCAAATTCCCTGCAAAAATATTTGTGAAAATTTCATGCTATAACTGTGGGAAGCCAGGCCATAGATCTGCTGAATGTTGGCTGAGTAAGAACAAGCATCAAACTGTTCATGCATACAACAGAAAATCTTATGAACATGTTTATAAACATCATCCTACTGTTAATATGCATCATAAGAACCAAAAACCAGCCATTTCATGTAGATACTGTGGAAAATTTGGACATTCTATGGATGACTGTTCACTGATGAAATTTGATAATAATGTTGCTATGAAATTGTTTAGAACACCTGTTAGGGGTAAGGCAGGACCCAAAGCTGCTTGGGTCCCTGCAGGATCAAAATGATCAATATTTTGCAGATGTTCCTTGGAATGAACAAAGAGGGGTAAATAAACCAAGGCATTCAAGAATGAAACCCCTAGGATTGCACTACTCAGGTCAATTCTGAAAACTTGTCTTAAATTGCATATCTGAAATTGTGAATCTTGGATAACTGCATATCTGGTATGAACTGTCCATGCATAATTGTCATATTTTTTTTGCATATCATGATTCATGCATACATGCTCTTTTATTTGTTTGACACTTGCATTGAGCTTCATGGAATTACTTGTTTGCACTTTGAGCTGTGTGTGCATATATGTGAATTACATATACATACATTAGACATACAGTCATTGAAAATCTGATGCAAGTAGGACTGTCAATATTGCACTATCATTCATGACCACTATGGTATATTAAATGGTAAGCTACCAAAAGGCAGGGAAATCGGTCTGGAGGTTCTTACTATGTGAGAGGTGGTCTTTTACACCAAGTGCTCCGCCAAGTACCATGGGTCATATTGTTTAATAGGGCAGTCTGAATGAGCTTGAGTCACAAAATCATATGTTCAACCTTCATTGCAAACATTGTACAATATGAGGGGGAGTCTGTCTAGTCTCATGCATTGTCTTCATGGCATATAGGATGATTCAGTGCTTTTAGTAAGGGGGAGTCAATGCATTGCATATCACATTTTTTGAAAAATAAAAAAAAGGGAGGAAGTGACTCACTGCATATTGTCAGGGGGAGCATGCTTAATCTTTTCAATTGTGTATTTGTCTAAAATCTTCATGTCCATCTATTTGATTCAACTTGTCATATCTGTAGTGTCAGTGATTCCATCATCAAAAGATCTCTCTTGACTGATTCTGAAGCATTCTTAACCTGAATTATACTTCATCTGTCAACTCTGAAATACTTTGCTCAAGAGCAGTCTCCCTGCTGAAATTTTTCAGAATCCATGCTGTTTGTTGAAATATCAGTCAGCTCACTTGAATTTCTGAGCCGAGATATGAAGTAAACCTTCAGCCTGAATACTACTTCATAAAAGTTAAAACATCTTTAATGAGGAACCTTCCATTATACATGCTTAAGAACATTTGTTAACTGGAATTGGTTTAAGTCTTATGTACTCTTGTTTGGACTCAAAGAACTTGAAAATATCTGATTCAACTTCTTAATAAACTTTAACTGTATGCTTCATGTAAATTCATGTAAGACTATCTGACATCTGAAAAGTTGAAGTCCATGTCTACGTTGACTGAGATATATAGTGTATGTAGTTGTTCTTAAACACCTAACTTGTTCTGAATCCATTCTGAGAAAAAGTATGGACAGAGCAATGACTGTGGTTATTGAGAAACATGTCCAAAGGATTGTGTCATGAAGTACCATGGTTAACTCTATTTAAAGAGATGATTGGAAACTACTGTGAGAATATAGCAGAGCAATGGCATAGTTGTATTGAGTAACTGGGGATTCTGGCCTCTGATCAAGGTGTATCCTCATGCCAAAGATACTTTTAATGCTACCTCTGTTCTCTAAAATGGGAGAAGCAATACGGTTGTCACACTGAGTAACTGGGGATTCTTGCCTCTGATCAAGGTGTCTCCCCACGTCAAAAGGTGTTGATAAACCAAAATTGTTCTTAAAAAAAAGGGAAAAATATGAACAAGTGTAAATCAAATTCTGAAAGAACAATTATAATTCAGTTGCATTCACTTATGTTTCTCTTAAAACAGTCATGGAAAGTAGACTAAGCAAGATGGAAGTTGGTTGAACTAGAATTTTATATGAGCTTGTAGTTCCTTTTTCATTAAGAGTTGGTTCAGATATGAGTACCATTTCTTTTTGAAAAAAACTCGGTTTACATCATTCTTAAACCATATCTGACAATCAAGGATTCATAAGCTTTTATAATGGAGGAATCTAAAACTTAATTTCTGTTTTATGAAGTTGGTATCATGTTGAAAAGTTCTATATCTCAACTTTCACTATTTGTTGAATATGTTCATCCTATTGCTCTCTATCACTGTGCTTTGATTGACATTGGTTCTCATTTATGTGAGGCACAACTCTCAGTATAACCTATTTACTTGCAGCCTTTGGATAACCAGAGTTCATCCTTGTTGTTTACTCTTACATCATGAATCATAAGGGAAGAATTCTCTGGTCAAGTGTGTCTGATTATGTTGTTTGTCTGCATTAGCTCTATACCTTCTGCCATGTCAAATGGGGAGTATTTGTAGCATATGCATGTCTGCATAAGTTGTTTGCCTAAGGGGGAGAATTGTTTTAATTGCTTCTGATATTGTGTTGCCCTCATCTGCTGAACTATTTTGGGTGTCTCATATGCCATCACTAGATTATCAAAGTATTGTTCTCTTTTTGATGAAGTCAAAGGGGGAGAATACTTTGATGAGTCTAGTTTGAATATTCCATCTCTTTCATTCTTGAGACTCATAGTGTTGCCATCATCAAAAAGGGGGAGATTGTTGGATATTGTGTTTTGATGATGACAATATTGTGTTATGATGCTTTTTGGATAATGTGTTTTGATGATTGTTGGATATTGTGTTTTGTTGATGACAATACTGTGTTTTGATGTTGACAAACACTATGACTCTCATATGTTTGATGTCATATGTGTTTACTTCATACAGTACTTGTTACATGCATTAACTATGAGCATGGCATAGACTGTTCACTCGTCTGTCTGCATGAGACACCAAGTCCACACATTGCATCGTGTGCTTCTCATTTAAAGTCTATACATCCGCATGCTAGCAAGTCTTCAAAGTCCATACATTGCATGCTTTACTCTAAGTCTATACAGCCAGTGTCTCACATATGCAAAGTCTGTACAACGCTGCATCACGAAGTAAAGTCTGTACAGCGTTTTGGCTAGAAAGCAGCGTCTCATGTTAAGTCTGTACAGCATGCATCAGTGCATTAACAAGTCTATACATCGTGCATGCAACGTCTCATGTTAAGTCTGTACAGCATGCATCAGTGCATTAACAAGTCTATACATCGTGCATGCAACGTCTCATGTTAAGTCTGTACAGCATGCATCAGTGCATTAACAAGTCTATACATCATGCATGCAACGTCTCATGTTAAGTATGTACAGCATGCATCAATGCATTATCAAAGTCTATACATTGGCAGCTAAACTGTGCAAGTCTATACATTGCCTTTGGGCACAAAGTCTATACACTGCTTCTAGCATGCACGGGTTCAAGTATATACATTGCTTATCTTTACCTACGTTCAGACACCAAGTCTATACATTGCTCACAGCACACACTAAGTCTGCACATCATCCCCTTACTTCAAGTCTGTACATTGGCCAAGTCTACACATCGCCGTGTTCACTTGTTTCAAGTCTGTACATTGGTTCAGGCTTTCCAAGTCTGTACATTGGCCCTCAAGCTTTCCAAGTCTGTACATTGGTTCAGGCTTTCCAAGTCTATACATTGGCTTTCAAGCTTTCCAAGTCTGTACATTGGCCTTCATGCTTTCCAAGTATGTACATTGGCCAAGTGTCTTGTGCTTTAAAGCTTTATCAACTCTATACATTCGTTTATCAAAGTCTACACATTGCATTGTGTTTCAAAGTCTATACATCACTGTGCATTCCTTGATTTCAAAGTATGTACATTCTGGTTGCTTCATAGCAAGTCTGCACATCCCGCTTCCACTAAGTCTGTACATGGTCCTGGCGCTTGCAAGTCTGTACATTGATTTGGCGCTCGCAAAGTCTGTACACCGGCTTGGCGCTCACAGAGTCTTGCTGCGTCTATATGCTAGTCCATGCATTGTCAAGTCTATACAGCGTCTCTTAGCGTCTTGTGCATTCAGCATAGAAAGTCTGTACATTCGTTGACAGACTCATGCATAAACAGTAAGACAAAGTCTGTACATTCGGTGACAGCTTGTCTAAGCATCTCATGCATTCAATGTGCATACTTTCATTTTGTTTGTGCATCTCCTTCAGAAGTCTGGACAATCCTTTGAGCATTCAAGTCTATACACTCTTCTGTCTGCATTGCATACACTTCAAGTCTTCACAGTGGTTGCCTGCATCTCATGCAGTTAAAGTATGTACACTCGTGAATGTAATGTCTGTACATTCATTCTCGCTGTATACACTTTCTCACCTGTGCACACTTCAATTGATGCATCAAGTCTGTACAAGCTCAGCTCATTCATCAAAGTGACTCGATGTATATACTTTCTCATATTCTTTCCTGTCAGATAAATTAACTTGCACTGATAATTAATCTGTTCTAACAGGACTGCTGATTCGAGTAGGTTAATGATGCACGTGATCCAAGAATAGGAGATGGCCCTGATCATGCCACGTGGACTGAACCTTATGGGCGGGAATCGTCGAGAGCACACGCCCTAGCTGCTTGCTGCTGCTATAAAAGGAAGGCTTCTTCCTCAGAAGAAGGCTGATCGTAAAAAAAGAGAAGCAGATAGAGAAAGAGAGTGATCGAGATAGAAGGAAAGAGCTGCAGTAGTAGGAAAAGAAGAAGAGACAGAAGAGAGCCTGCGAAAGAGAAGAAAAAGAAGAGTGAGAAGAAGAGAGAGCTAGAGTAAAAGAAGCTTCAACTGAAGATCAGTTTCTGCTGGACCGTGGATCAAATCCAGGCCAGCCAGCTCCTGCGAGAGCCACATTTTGATTTTATATTTCTAGCTTTTAGTTGCTTGATTTTCTTTTATTGTTTTTCTTTTCAAACTGAACATTGTTCTTCCGATTCTCTGGTTGGAGATCGGGTTCCTCCTGTGGACTCAGGAGAAGGGAGACTGTGTCTCCGGTCTACAAGTGACTAAGTGTCGCTTGTGAGTTCCCTCTGGTTTCAGAGGAAGGGAGTCCTTGACTCCGGTTGCAGGTAGTGGTTGCTACCTGTGTGTTCCCTCCTGGTCTGGAGGAAGAGAGACCTAGTCTCTGGTTCCAAGTGGCTGGGAGTCACTTGGGGTGTCCCTCCGGTCTGGAGGAAGAGGGGAGGTTGTTCCCCTGGTCAAGCTGTGTGGCAGCAACTTGTTTGCAGACTGAGTCTGCTTTCTAGCTGATTGCTAGTGGAAGCCTCACTCCGGTTGGGAGTGAGGGGTGGACGTAGGTCTGTGGACCGAACCACCTAAAAATCCCTTGTGCAGTGGTTTGTTTGATTGCTTGCTTCTGCTAGATGCATGCTAGGACCGTGATCTGATTGATTATTCATGTCCTAGAGTTTAATTGGGTTTGCATTATTTATGTTTGAGCAATTGTCCACTGATCTTGTGCTTATCATTTCATACGAATTTTAAATTGGTCAAAACTCTTTAAAAGATCCATTCACCCCCCCTCTGGATCTGTGTTTATCTATCGCACCAAACTATCAGAGCCATCAACCAAGTGAGATTCATCCATTCACACAACAACTGAATGTTAGCATTTTTCAACATATATCATTTTTCAACAACACAACAAAAAGCTTGTTTCATTGATCAACCATGGTTTTGTACAGATCAAGCAAAGATGTGTGCTCAAGTAGTTACATTGCAAATCTAAATGTAAAAACTAAAATCTAGATGAAAAATCTAACTACATGCTTGACGCTAGATGATGCTTGTCTTCTCAGAAGATCTTCAGTACTTCTGCCCCTTTGTCATCAGCAAGGAGGCGGTGAAGGAGGAGGCTGCTGTGGTGGAGGCATGGAGCTAGAACTGGCAAAGTGAAGGATCTATGCCTCTTGGAAGTCGTGTTGCATGTGAGAGATTGTTGTTGCTAGAGAGTCAACCCTCTGAGTTAGCTGCTCATCCCTTTGTCTGAAAAACTGGTGCAAAGACTTGATATTTTCCTTGATGTCCTTGAGCCAGCTATGAATCATTTCACAGATGTATTCTGTTTCAACCCTCTGCTGGTAGCCTTGTGGTGGAAAATGAGAAGAGGTGGCTTCTGTTTGGGGAGGAGGGCACCATTCATCACCTGCGTCCTGCAGGGCTGGTTGGAGTTGATCTTTATGCAGTCGAATGAGTTCCAAGATTTCAGTACCAACCATATCCAATTTTATGTACACTACATCCATTTTGACCTCAGCTTTGGTGGTGCTATTGACTGCTCGAGCTGTGTCTGTGTGTACAGTTTCTGCAAGCTTAGAGGAGGCATCCAGTAGCTTGTTGGAGTCAGAGTACATCTTCCCTTTCATCCGTTGGGAGGCATCCAGTAGTCGAGAAGAAGTAGCATTAACTATTCTCTCCAGATTGGAGGTGGCATCAATGGATCTGTTGGTCTCTGTGGTCACATGTGCTCTGATGGATGTAGTTGCGCCAGCCGCTTGTGCTCGGATGGATGTAGTGGCACTAGCCACTTGGTCAGCTAGCTGATTGGAGGAGTCCATTAGTTTGGCACACTTAATGTTGATATTACCTTGCTCTTCTTGTATGTCATATGCATGCCACACCATGTCTGCAGTTTTCTCCTGGGTTTCAAGGTGAATTTGTTGGAGCCTCTTCATTATTGTCCCAGCTCTTTCGCACACATTGACGATTGAGTTCATGAAGTTGTACAACCTTGCATCTGACCTGTGTTTGTCATGCACAAAATTTGCCCATCTGATGGTTTGAACTTGCTCATTGTGGAGTTGCATGGCTTCTATTCTGTCCTCTTGCAAGCTGAGTTGTCGAAAGGAGGAGTGTATGCTCCCAAACTAAGCAGTGAGAAATTGGATAAGTGCAGGGTGAATGTCCGAGACTACCAGTGGCACCAAAAGTAGGACCTCGTGAGGTGGAGGCCTCTGTATGAAATTCAGGAGGGCATCTCTTGCACTGAACATTGTAGGCTCGTTGTCCGGAGATAGCCTGTTGGATGCCAAAAGCCATCATCATCCCAGGCTGGTCCATGGGATCTGCAGACTGCTACTACTAAGGAGCCTGCTCAAAGTGGATATCTGCATGGAACATTTCCTCATGCTGATCTAACTGTGCATCTGAAGCCGACTGGTCCTATGCTGGCTGATCCTGTGCAGGCTGTGCCTGTGCATGCTGTTCCTGTGCAGGCTGTGCATGTAGAGTTGGCTGTTCTGGAGGGTCAGGTAGATGTCTAGGCAGATTCCTTACAAGTTTGTCACCTTCCTTTTTAAAGTGCATGTAATTTTCTATGAACCTCATGCTGTAGACATTGCTCCTGGGGATAGATATGGACTTCTCATTATCAAGAGGGATGCCAACCTTTTTAAAAATAGCAGTTAGCTGTGCGGCATAGGGCAGGCTACGCCGGTTGTAAGTGCAACTGTCCATAATCTGGAGCATGATCTCAGGTAAACAAACATGGTAATTGTTGAACAACTAGTAAAACAGGAACCTCTGGGTCTCTGTAAGTCTACTTCTGCCACCCCCTTGTGGGGTAATCATGGTAGTAAAAATGTGATGCAGAGGTCGATGTAAAGGGGGAAACCGATTTGTGTCAAAGGATTTGACAAGTAGTTGGGTAGCATCCTGAGGGTCTCGAGGCTTTCCTGTCAGAATGGTGTAGGCGACTGACAAGTCAATCTGAACCTCAGATTATATTTTCCCATCCCGGGTATGTGTAAAGCCCTATGAATAAGCTTGGTTGTAAGCTTTATGGAGACCCCCTTGACCTCAGTCCGAAGGACTTTCTTGTTTTCATCAAAAAATAAGTTCTTGTAGAACTGTTGAACCAAAAATGGGTAGTATATCCTGTGATCGGACAGAAACCGTCGCCATCCTTGGAACTCAAATAACGGCTGTAGTTCAGGAAAAGACTCAAGCATCTTGTGGTCATCAAAATTCACATACCTAAGGAAGAGAATCCTGGTGGGATCACTGTCTTCTTCCCTAATAGAGGCAACAGTACTGGGCTTCGGAGGGACTAACTGAGCTTTGGACTTCCCTTTTTCTTTGGCAGACAGCCTTGGCCGCTTGGGCTTTGGTTACGACGGTGAAACCCTTTCACTGTTCGAGCCCTGGGCCTCGGCAGCTCGTCTCTTAGCTGGTTCTGCAGCTGGGCGGTCCTCAATGCTCTTGGATCGCCCCTCTGTGTGTGCTTTCGAGGCTGTGGCCTTCTTGGATGAAGCCGTGTCTTTCTTCTTACCGCGGGTGATCGGAGGAGCCATGGAGAGGTTAGAAGAAAGGGAGGTGAGGAGACGGAGGGAAGCTGGAGCTAGCTGGGGAGAGGGTTTCATAGGCGAAAGAGAGGGAACGAGGGCGTCGACCTCCAGGTGAGGATGTGCCGAGTCGCCGGAGAGCGATGGTGACGGTGAAATAGGGTTGAAATGAGAAAAGGTGAGAATTTGATTTTCACCGTGAGTTAAATAAGGAAAGTTGATATTTTTGCTTTTTGAAATAACACCCCTGAGATAAGAAATGGCGTATATACCCCTAAGTTAAGTTCAGAACGGTTTAATGCTTATAAGCTCATTTTTAAGTAATGAAGGGTTGAGAGAAACCGTTTGTGCAACAAATAATATGACTAAAACATTTGAGAAAGTTCAAGAAAATAGAACCAAGCCCAGTTGGCTTACTCATCACGTTCATTAGGCATGATTGGAAAACGAGGATAAGCAGGTATTGAAATTAAATAAAACCCTTTTTGTTTTGAAGCAAGGTGTAGAGTCAACCCCAAACCATTTTTTTAAATAAATAGTCTGATAAAGCATTCACTTTTTGACTCAAGGAAACACGTTGATTAGATGCCAGAGTCCCTAGTTACTCAGTGTAACTCATCTTTCTGAATTTTTTCTGAACAGAGTTGACAACCTTCATCATGACTAGATTAACCTTCATTTCATTGATAGAGGATCTAATTTCTCTAAAGATGAAGTCATTGCTCTGAAATTATTGTAGTATGGTTTTTAAGAGGCATATTCTCCAATTGACTTCAAGTTAGGCAATTTGTTTAAGGACAATACATGCCAGTCAATTCACAAACCAAGAAGCCTATATGCAGAGAATTTTCAGATGCTTAGGCAGTGAACATTTTCAATGACTTGATTAATGTTTTAATCCTATTATGAGTGCAAGATTGGTTGAACTCAACGCAATGATTAATGAAAATGAGGATTATAAATAAGAAACTATTTCTTTAATAGGAGTAATACACATGAACTCACCCAGGGTTGTATAGATGAATGAAAACATTCTCAACTCTCCCTCACTTAATGTTCGGTGAAAAGTGAAGGTTTAGAGGCAGAAGATTTGAGGTGGAAATGAAGGAAGCAATGTATAGAAAGAATCAGAAGGCTCTCCATTTGATCTTCAATTCCAAGTGCGGCTGAGAGATAGTCTCGACACATTACTGGAGGGTGTCGACTTGTTCAACAGACTTGTCCTTCATGTCTCGACACATAGCTGTAGGGTGTCGACCTGTGCAGTATACTTTATCCTGCAGGTCTCGACACAAGACTTGAGGGAGTCGACCTATTCAGCAGACATTATTCTGCATGTCCTAACACATACCAGTAGGGTGTCGACCTCTTCAAAAAAAATTATCCTGCATGTCTTGACACATGACTGTTCAATTGAACTATGCTCAGCCAGTTTCTGTGAGACTTCATTTTTGAAATACACCTGCCAGCTTCTACTGCTAGTGCATCTGACTTTCCTCTTTCAGACAATCATTCAACCATGGTTCTATCTCTTTGCTACCACAGAGATGTGCTTTATGGGATGCTAAAGCTTTAAATATGCTTATGCACTAGAAATCATTTGTGCAGTTGTCAACATGCATTTCTGACTCATGGTACTTGGCGGAGGCCTATCCTCACGCATGAAGAGAGTTTCTTGATAGGCGTGACCTATCTTTCCACTTCTCGTCATTTAATATAACATTCAGTCATAGGATGATGTTCAACTAAAAACAATCAGAAATGCAAACAGGCTCCCCCTGAATGTGACCATCATTCAAAGCAAGGTTCATATAGCCAATGGACCAGTTCTAAATCAAAGCAGATATGCGTGTTTCAATCACAGCAAAGACAAGTAAGCATAGCATCGAAGGAGAAATAGATAGCTCAAACCTGAGTGGATTGAGGTCTGCATAGACCAAGCTCTCTCCTTAATATTGTGAACCTATCATTGCTTAAGGGTTTTGTGAAGATATCTACAATCTGATTTTCTGAGTCTACAAAATGGAGCTCAAAGTGATTTTTGAGGACTTCATCCCTTATAAAATGATGCCTAATTTCAATGTGTTTAGTCCTAGAGTGTATTACTGGGTTTTTTGCAAGATTTATAGCACTGGTGTTATCACACAGAATGGGAACACAGCCAAGATCTATTAGATAGTCTTGGAGTTGGTGTTTGATCCACAGTACTTGGGTGCCACAACTCCCTGCAGCAACATATTCTGCCTCTACAGTTGAGAGGGCAACCGAGTGCTGTTTCTTGGAGGCCCAAGAAACCAAACACCCACTAAGAAATTGGCAATAGCCACTAGTGCTCTTGCACTCCAGTTTGCATCCTGCATAATCTGCATCTGAATATGAAATAAGTGAAAGTTCACAAGATGCAGGATACCATAGTCCCAATTCTTGAGTGCCAACAAGGCATCTAAAAATACGCTTGACAGCAGTCAAGTGGGACTCTATAGGACTAGACTGAAATCTAGCACAAAGGTAAACACTAAATTGAATGTCTGGTCTAGATGTAGTTAGATAGAGTAATGATCCTATCATACCTCTGTACCGCTTTGCATCTACAAGAATACCTTGTTCATCTGCATCCAATGAAGTGGCAGTCCCCATAGGAGTTCCTAATGGTTTGCAGTTGGTCATATCAAACTTTTTCAGCAACTCCTTCACATATTTGGCTTGATTGATAAAGCATCCTTCATTACTTTGATTGATCTGCAAGCCAAGAAAGAATTGAAGCTCACCCATTATACTCATTTCAAATTCATTGGTCATGAGTTTAGCAAACTCCTCACACATTTAAGGTTTAGTGGACCCAAACACTATGTCATCCACATAAATCTGAACTATCAAGATATCCTTACCTTGTTTCTTGGTGAATAGTGTCTGATCTACATTACCTCTTGAATATATTTGTTCGGTGAGGTATGAGCTTAGTCTGTCATACCAAGCTCTAAGTGCCTGCTTCAAGCCATATAAAGCCCTGTCCAACTTATAAACACGATCTTTGAAATATGTACATTCAAAATCGGGGGGTTGCTCTACATAGACTTCTTCTTTAATAAGACCATTTAGAAAAGCACTCTTAACATCCATTTGCTACAGTTTGATTTTATGAGAACATGCAAATGCTAGCAAGATCCTAATGGCTTCAAGTCCAGCAATAAGAGCAAAAGATTCTTCATAATCTATGCCAAATTCTTGATTATACCCCTGAGCCACCAATCTGGATTTGTTTCTTACTATCTTTCTATCTTCACTTAGTTTATTTCTGAAAACCCATTTGGTTCCTATGATTGATTTCTCTTGAGGTCCAGGAACAAGATGCCATACCTTATTTCTTTCAAACTGGTTTAATTCATCATGCATAGAATTGATCCAGTTTTCTTTTAAGGCCTCTACAATATTTTTGGGTTCAGTTTGAGACACAAGAGCAAGTTGTTCAATTTCATCTATAATTTTGAAATGAGACCTAGTTTTGGTTCGGTCATGTAGATTACCTAAGATGTTTTCCAATGGATGGTCTTTCAATACTCTTAGATCAAGTTGAGTATTACCTTCATCTGCGTCGGTGACTGGAGTATTACTTGGTTCTCCTTGGTCCTCATTTGCTTGTGTCTCCTCTTGTGGAAGTTCCTCTTTTCCTTTTACGTTCAGGAATTCCCCATCATCATCTTCCCTGTAAGTGTTGTTATGATCAATTTCATCAAAGGTGATGTGAGGGGATTCTTCCACACAAAGGGTCTTAAGATTATAGACTATAAGCTCTAGACTTGTCGGAATACCCAAGAAATATTCCTTCTTCGCTCTTGGGCTCAAACTTGTCCAGAGCTCTTTTATCATTATTATGAACAAAGCACTTTGACCCAAAAACTTTCATGTGAAAGAGAGATGGCTTCTTACCATTCAGCAGCTCATATGGAGTCATTTGGGTGAGTGGCCTTACCATTGAGCGGTTGATGATATAACATGCAGTGTTTACCACTTCTGCCCAAAATCTCTTTGGTAGATGCCTTTCAGCAAGCATTGTGTGTGCCATTTCTATGAGAGTTCTATTCTTCCTCTCAACAACCTCATTTTGTTCAGGAGTCCGTGGTGATGAAAACTTGTGAATGATTCCTTCAGTTTTACACAAATTTTCAAAGTCAGAATTATCGAATTCACCACCATGATCTGAAATAATGTTGGAGATCTTAAACTTACCATCTTGCTTTACTTGCATATATAGTGCCTAAAACTCATCAAAGGTATTACTTTTATGTGCAAGATAAAATACCCAAGTGAATCTAGTAAAGTCATCTACTAAGACGTAACCATATCTTTTACCACTTAAGCTAGCTGTTTTGGTTGGACCAAACAAGTCAATATGGATTAGTTCAAGTGGTTTAGATGATGAGTTTTCAGATCTGCTTTTAAATGACTTTCTAGTCTATTTTCCTTGAGCACATGCATCACAATCAGTTTGAATTTAATTTCAGGCAGACCTTTGACAATGGAATGCTTCACCAATTTATGAAGAGTATTGTAACTAACATGACCTAGTCTACGATGCCACAAACAAGCTAATTCGGATTTGGGTGTCATAAGATAAAGATTTATATGAGCAGGGTCATCTAAGCCAATCATGTACACGTTGTTGACTCTTTTACCAGAAAACTTGTGATGGAGACATCATCGACCATCCCATTTTTTTTCGAGGATCTCGTTGTTTGCCAATAGTGCTCCATGATGTTCGCCACATTTTTCTGAGTCATGGCATGTAATTTTCATATTTTCTTTGAGTCATAATTATGTAATTTTCCTTTTATTTGAGTCAAGTCCCTAGGTTAATGAGTCATCCACCTAAGTTAGTTGTCATTAGGTTGGTTAGGTTGGTTAATGGGCTCAATTAAGTGGGTTAGGCCCAGGGGCACCCCCTTCCCCTCGGTTTCTTGTCATTAGTCTAAAAGTCATGGAATTTTTATAAATTGTGGGATCCCTATAAATAGGACCCCATTTCTTCCATTTGAAGCTAATGAGATATTGAGAAAATTTTGAATTCCCACAGAATTTTCTTCCTTGGAGTGAGAAGCTCCCCCCCTCTCTCTCTCTAAAAGGGGTGACCCTTTCTCTCTCCTCCCCCCCAAAATTTCAAAATTCTCTCTCTCTCCTCCCCATTCAACTCCCATTAAAACCCCTCTCCCCTCCCCATACCCCATTTAATCCCACCATTACTCCCTCCCCTCCCAAGACAACCCTTGACACTCCCCATACAACCGTTCACTTCCCAACACAACCATTCCTTTTCCCAAGCCACCCCTTCCCTTCCCCAACACACCTCTCCATCTCCCAACACACCCCTTCCCCTTCCCATGACCACCATTGATCACCCACCTTTAAACCAAATTCAAACATCTCCCCCCCCTTTCCCAAGGGTCACTTGCGCCCCCCCCTCTCTCTCTCACCCTCCACCCTTGGCCGCACCTCTCTCCCCCTCCACCTGCTAGCTGCGACCCCAGCCACCTCCAACCCCACCCTCCTGGCCACATCCCTCCTCCCTCATCCCCCTCACACTAGGGAAGGCCCTAGCTCCATCTCCCATCATTTCCTCTCCCCCCTAATCCTTCCATTGTTCCTCCCTATCTCCCCTGCTACCCAGTCTACAGCAGCAGCAGTGGAGCTCCAAGTTGCCGAGCCTGCCCTGGAGCCATCATGGATCTTCAAGTGGTGTACTACATATTGCTGGAAAGCTCATCCAAGCAGCTTCACAGGCGAGATGGTTCCGCCCCCATTCGACGTCCGTGAGGTTCGGTGGAGCCATCCTCGCCAGACTGCGCCGACTGTCTCTGGTAGACAGCCAGAGGTGACTTGTAGCAGCTCTCACGATCAGATCGATGAGGATCTTGGTGCACCCTTTGGAAGAGGACGTCTTCTGCAAGTCCTCTACCATCTCCAACAATAAGGATGTCATTTGAGTATCAGAGCACTACGTTCCGTCATTTATCCCCAGAGTGTGCAGGTTAGTATAGTAGAACCAGTTTGGACACCCTGTCACCGTTCTACCTCCAGCACTCTACTCCGACCTCTTCTCGAATCTCCGTTGGTCCCTGTTGAAAGAGAGCTCTCCCACGAGTACGTCGGCGCTAGTCCCGCCACAATCCGACACCCCAACTGAGAGTACGACCCTGGCAAAGAGCTCACTGGTTGCCCAGAATTGTCACCTACGCAACTCTGCGAGTTTCGGTGGCCTCGCTTCGTCTGAGCTCGAAACGTGGTGATTCCTCATCTTGGTGATCCCCAACTCGACCTGCTTTCCAGAGATGCCAACCCATCCTCTGTCAGATGTCCCATCAGAGATTTCTATGTCTGACAAGGCACTGCATGTAGTCAGCCAGAACAGCGACTCAATCAGCGTAGGCCGAGATTCGATCTCCTTCGGCCACTCCGATCTCCCCACCCCGCCTGGCCGGCTGACCGCCCCTCCCTGCGTGGAGATAGTTTTGGGTGTAATTTAATTTCCCTACCCCATGATCACCCTCTTACGTGAGGTGTAGTGCATGTAACAGTAGGTCACCGTTCAAAGCGACATCGACGCGGCGTGCGGGTGCGTACCCACGCCTCCCCGCTCGCCCTCGTCTTTGGTCAGGATTAACGTTCTCACACCGATCAGGTGAGTTTCTGGCCCCCTCTCCTTGCTGGTTTAACTTTGTTTAGCTTAGTATTGTTTCTAAGTTGCTCATTGGCAGTGAGGTGAGTGCTCGGTCCCAAATTCTCATCAAATTGAGTGCCACCGCGAGGGAGTTGTGAGAGAGACATTACATCCCACGCCTTTGGCGTGCTGGCCACCCATGAAATTGGGCATCCCAGGCCCTTAGGGGTCCGTCCCAAGCTAGCCATACCCCTGGAGCAGCAAGGTCCCACCTCGGACCCTTCCCGCCATCACCAGTTTGCCTACAAGCAACCGTGATCGCTATGCGAGTCGGTCCGCTATAGTGAGTCCGCCGCTCAAAGTTACTTGCTTGCAATTGTAGGCCCAAGGGCATCAGCCGAGTGGCTGTCACCCCCAAGGTGGTGTCACATCAACTTGGTTTCTTTTGAATTAGGTTGCAAGATCCTACATTCATTAGAGCCAAAAATTACAATATGATCTTTATCACATAGTTGACTAATGCTCAGCAAATTATACTCCAGACCATCAACAAGTAGTACATTATCAATTGAGTTGGAGGGGTTCTTACCAACTTTACCTGTACCGATGATTTTTTCTTTGTTGTTTCCTCCAAATGTGACATGTCCAACTTCCTTTTCAACCAGGAGACATAATTTGGTTTTATCTCCAGTCATGTGTCTTGAGAAGCCACTATCAAGATACCAACGGTTGTGCACAGCTGCAAGGCACTCCTGCACAAGGAATTAAGTGACAATGTTTGGAACCCAAGGATAGTTGGGTCCTAATAATTTCTTCATTTCTGTAAAGTAGGATAACATTGATTTTGAAATCCAAACTTTCTTAGCATCTTTGCTTTGTTGAGAGTTCTGGTTTTTCTACTCTTTAGTCTTTTGGACTTTATGAGTTTTGGAAGTGGTGGAGAAGGATTGTTGATTAGACCATCTGTTCCAGTTGGTTGGTCTAGATGAATAGGAGGTGTCATAGTGCCTTGGTTGTTGAGGTTGACTGCGCCTGTGACCGTAGGGAGCATAACTGTTCCTAACCCAAGAAGGTGTCGGCGTATAAGAGGTAAAGTCTCGACCTGTCCAATGTTCAGTCCATCTATAACTGTCTCTGGATAAGGGATGTGTCGACCTCCTGTTTGGAAACTGTCGACCTGTTGGTGCAAACCTGGAGCATTGTTGGGAGTTTGACCAAGTGGGTGTCGACCTATTCCAGGGAGTGTCTCGACCTGTTCTAGCATTGTAACTGTCTCTTCCTTTGTGATGTGCAGGCTGAGGCTTGGACGGGTGTCAGCCTGTTTGGGATTGTTGGTGAACCTTTTTGGGTTATTGGGGAGTTTTGTTGATTGGTTCTCCTATTTTTTTTTCTTGGTGTATTGTTTTGGAGGTTGATGCTTTGGAAGATGAAACAAAGGTGGTAATTTTTAACCCAAAAGTTTTCTTCTTGGTTGGCTCATACCCTAGCCCTTCTCTGTTGAAGTTCATTTTGGTTCCTAGCAGGGCGTTCAAGTTCTCACTTCCATCAATAAATTTTTCAAGAGCAGTTTGTTTATCTGCTAGGTCCTTCTGAAGTTTTTCATTTTCTTTTAACAGTTGTGAATTGACTTGTTTAAAAGCTTCTGACTTCTCATTGCACAAATTGTTATCCTTCACATAGCTTTGCATTTTTAGTTTCAATTCATCAATTTCATCTCTTAGTGTTTCATTTTCATCTTCCAAGTCTCTCATCTCTTTTTGTAGCAACCCTAATAAATTTAAAAGAATAAAATAAGTCAAAATAGAATAAAAGACTAAGTAAAGAAAAGATAAAAATCCGAAATGGAAAAGAATTAAACTCTAATGAAAATAACGTCTCAGGAAAAGGTGCGACTTTACAAATAAGCGACCTTCAACCAGGCGCGAATTAAAGAAAGGACGCCCAAATAATAAGGCGTCAAATTTCAAACGACCAAAATAAATAAAAAGGGCAAGAAAGTGTAACGCCCTTTGAGTGGACGCGTTTCAACAAGTAACGACGCCTGACAAGGCGTCAATTTAAATTCGACGCCCTGACCTAGGTCGTTAATTCAATTCGTCCCCCGTTCTACCCAGGAACTTATCCAGGGTAAGTTGATAACTATGAGAAAGAGTTCGAATGTAGTAATAACTCTAATATGGAAGTGTTACTTCCAATGCAACTCTAACTCCATTAGGATTCTAGAAATCCTATAAAAACCCTTGACTATCAAACCCTAAAGCTATTTGGTCGATCTGCTGCTGCTACGGTACGTAAAGAACATCAGTTCTTCTTATCTTTTTTTATCATTACTTTCGGTTGCATGAAGAATTAATGATTCTTCATCTCTCCTTACAGGTTAAGAAGCCCTGATGTTCTGAAGAATAAGAGTTCTTCATCCGGGTCAAGTTATTCTCTTTACCTTTAGTCTGGATGTGTAAGGTGAAGAAACTAATATCAGTTTCTTTTTCTGTAGGACTTACAGCAAGTTGATCAGTGAAGAACAAGGATTCTTCATCAAACGATCTCTTCATCTGCATCATCTTTGCTTGGTGCTGCTGTTAAGTTCGTAGAAGTTCAAAACCTGTCACGTTCATCTTCATATTATTATTATTAAGGTAGGTTTTCTCAAGCACTGTAGCCCAAATCACCATAATAACTATGTTAAACCATATATATTAGTTCATGTATATAGTTTTCACGAGTTTTAAATGTTTCTATTATTGGAAAGAAACGCCCTTTCCAAGGGCGCTACCTTAATACGCGACCCAGACAAGGGCGCTACTTTGAAAGAAACGACCATGACCAGGTCGTCAATTCCAGATTTGACGCCCTGTACACGGACGTCAATTTTCTCAATTGTTAATAGTTACCCAGGTTAATTATCCAATATCCACTTAAACATGATTCTAAAATCAGTGCATGATCATATCCCGATATTTTTCCTGTCATGACCATGCCTCTTGTTTCTGGAAATTATAATACTTGAAATCTGAAGATTCTTGAATTCACGACCCTGTACAAGTCGTCTCTCACTTGACTAACGCCCTTGTTCAGGGCGTGAATTGAACAGTAACGCCCCTATCTAGGGCGTGTTTTTGATAAATTTCTGAATATATATATACTGTAAAAATAGAAGTAAAGAATGAACGACCACTGTATACGTCGTCAACTTGTAAAGAAACGCCCCTCACCAGGGCGCGTTTTTGGTAAAATACTGAAATATTGAAATTTTGCAAATAAGGAAAATAGATAAACGCCCTTACTGAAGGCGTTAATTATGTGATTAATGACTTAGTTAAAGTCGTTATTTTCTATAAAAACTATTTTCTTCCCTGTTTCTGTAACCGAGGGTTTTTATTATATATACATATATATATTACATTGGCACTATATTCCAATCCGTGAGTATAGTCCCACGTTTCATGATGTTTTATCGATCACCCTCAATTCTCATTGACATACAAGCTCTCCATTGGACATTCCGTTCCTTTGGACTAGCAAGTTAGTCATAGAGACCTCCGTAAGACTCCTCGAGCCTTGGATTCCCTCAAGGCCGACTGAGCTGGTTGTACCCTAAAAACCCATTACACTATTGAATGCCATGTCACTCTAAAGAAATATGGTATACCGGCCCTTATGTTATACCAAGTGTATATCATAAGAATTTCCTAATGGGATGAGATTATCATGCCATTAAATGATGTTCTTGTAAAACCTCAATTCTATGATAAGAATGAGGGTATCTTACCTTTGATATACTGTTCATGTGGACCTCAATTCTATATAAAGAATGTCCATACTTGTCATGGTACCCGAGTTAAGGGAACCTAATTCCACCTAGTTTCATCGTTCATCGTGATTGTACCGTTGTTATCGCCTATCTATGTCCAATATCGTATTTTTGGACTCCATTCTATCAAAGTTATCCTACGTGTCTACAAGCTTAAAATGTTGAAATTCCATATTGGCTACATATATATACAAGAGTGGATGTCAAAAATACATGATAAATGCCTGCGCATATAGGGCCCGATCTGGTCTTGGGAGGAGCACCCGAAAGTACTTGTGCCCATGGGAGTTGAATGATAAGGTATCTGGCATTATACCGAGTGCATGACTAGCTTGATTGGACATTCCACATAAATCTTGTACTTGACTCGTACTTGACTTGACATGACTTGCGTGACCCGAAAAAAAAGGGTAATTACTTGTTTGCTTGATACATGATAGCCAAAGTTCTTGACATGACTTGCTAAAAAGTACTTGCTTGAATATCTGTTATCTCTTCTTGAAAGCTCATGACTAGTTCATCTTGCTGTCTTATTGATAAATTCTTTCTCTATCTTGTCGTTTTATGCGGGCATGCATAGCTATAGTACATTCATGAAAAATGTAATTACTTAGACCCCTTGCTAAGCGCTTGAGATATAATTTCCTACTGAGCGTTCGCTCACTCCATGTGTTCCCTACTTTTCAGGTAATTCCGACGACGAGGGAAGTCAATCGGATGGGAATAGTCAAGAGTGAAAGAGATAGAACTTCTCCAAGTGTCATCTAGTCTTTTTCCTATTTTCTTGAGTCAACTATGTACTTTTCCTTTTTTTTTTTGAATAGAGTATTGGATTTGTAATAGTCTATCCATTATGAAATAAAGGATTGGGTTATCTTTCTATTTTACGCATTTCTATTTTGGTGTCGAATACACTACTACTCTGATTGACATGATTGATATAAACTCGTCGTGCATATCCGAGTATCTTCCGCGCTTGGGGCGTGACAGTTTTTATGGTATCAGAGCCTAGGGTATTCAATTCCTAGGAAAACCCAAGTCCAAGGATATGTTCAAACCTTTAACCAGTGAGATTGGGTAGAACCAAGGGTTAAAGTTAACATAGAATGCTAGTCTTTAAGATACAAATCACGTATTAATCTAGTTATTATAATTGTAGGATAATGGCTGCCGAACGTACTCAATGGCGCAACATGTAGCGTACACTGCAAGGCATGACTCAAGTGCTGCAACAAGTAACACAAGGAGGTGGACAACGAGCAGGAAGTCTCCACCAGACCTTCAAGAACATGAACCCGCCCAAGTTCACGGGTTCTACTGATCCAGATGACGCTGAACACTAGATTAGGGAAACAGAACGAATATTCCGTGTTATGCAATGCACGGATCAAGATAAGGTCTTATTAGCTACTTTTCAGTTAGAAAGGGATGCTAGATGCTGGTGGGAATCAATAGAGGCTACTATAAATCAAGATCAGGTTACATGGGAGGAATTCGTTGAACACTTCAACGCAAAATATTTCTCAGACCGAGTTCAGGAAAAGAAGGCTGCAGAATTTGCTGCATTAAAGCAACGATCTTTGTCAGTAACCGAGTATGAGGCCCAATTCTCTAGATTGTCTCGGTATGCTAAGCATCTAGTTAGCACCGAGAAAATGAAAGCTAGGAGGTTTCTTAATGGGCTCAGGCCCCAAGCTATTACTCAACTGGCGCCGATGGACATTCAAGTCTACTCGGAGATAGTACGCCGAGCTCAACTATTAGAAGATGTCACGGAACTGTCTGATAGGATTCGTGGTAAGGATAAGAAGGAACAAGTTACAGGTTCGGGTTCCTTTAAACCCAACTTCAAGAAGAGGCCTAGCAATGGAGGTATTTCCTCGCAAGACCAAAAGTTCAAGAAGACCAAGCCCTTCTCTATCACCACTACCTCTCCAAATACAGTGTGCAAACATTGTGATAAAGCGGGTCATAGAGCAGAAGAATGCTGGAGGAAACTAGGAGCATGTCTCCGTTGTGGGAGTCGTGAGCATCGGATTCCCGATTGCCCATTACTTAACGATCAAGCCGATGTCGGGAAACACCCGGTAACCAAGAATGCTCGTCTTCATGCAATCAAGGAGACCGAGCAAGAAGAAGAAGGCGGCTTAGTGGAAGGTACATTGAAAGTTTGTTCCAAGAATGCATATGTCTTAATTGATACTGGTGCATCGCATTCTATTGTTTCTAAGAAGTTTGCTGACCCATTACCCCTAGAACCGGAATGGATAAAGTTAGTTTTGTCTACTCCTCTGGATGATGAGACTGATATTACACATCATTACCAAAACTGTGAAGTATTGGTTCAGGGTAGAAATCTCCCTATTGATCTCATATGTTTAGATCTGAAAGAGTATGATGTTATACTAGGGGCAGATTGGTTATCCAAGTATCAGGCAACGGTTGATTGCCGCAATAGTAAGGTTACATTCAAGGAATTTCCAGAACTAATCTTGACTAGCCCCAAGGGTCAGAGCAGATCCCCTCTTATTTCAGCTCTCCGAGCTAGCAAGCTCATTAGGAAAGGATGTGCATCTTTCCTTGCCTTTGTCACAGTTAAAGAAGCTAAGGAAGCTAAGCTAGAAGACATTCCAGTGGTACAAGAATTTTCGGACGTATTTCTGGAAGATTTGCCGAGATTACCCCCGCAAAGAGAAGTGGCCTTCACCATTGACTTAGTCCCTGGTGCTGGTCCGATTTCAAAGGCACCTTATAGGATGTCACCTGCTGAACTCAAGGAGTTAAAAGAGCAATTGATGGAACTCATTAAGAAAGGATTCATTAGACCAATTACTTCCCCGTGGGGAGCGCCTGTATTATTTGTAAAGAAGAAAGACGGATCCATGAGGTTATGCATCGACTATCGACAGTTGAATCATCTCACTATCAAGAACAAGTATCCACTACCGAGAATCGATGAATTGTTTGATCAAATTTCAGGATCCAAGTACTTTTTCAAAATTGATCTTAGGTCAGGATATCACCAACTAAGAATCAAGGATGAGGATATTCATAAAACCGCATTCAGAAGCAGGTATGGCCATTATGAATTTGTTGTTATGCCTTTCGGTCTAACGAATGCCCCTGCTGTCTTTATGCAGTTAATGAATAGTATATTCAGGCCTTATTTGGATCAATTCGTGGTGGTCTTTATTGATGATATATTGATTTATTCCAAGACCAAGGAAGAGCATGAGGAACATTTGAGGATTGCATTACAAATATTGAGGACAAACCAATTATATGCAAAACTTAGCAAGTGTGAATTCTGGCTTGAAGAAGTGACTTTTCTCGGACATGTTATATCAAAGGATGGCTTGTCTGTAGACCCATCAAAGGTTGAAGCTGTAAGGAACTGGGAAAGACCGACCAATGCTAGCGAGATCCGAAGTTTCTTAGGTCTTGCCGGCTATTACAGGCGATTCATCAAGGATTTCTCTAAGATCGCCGTGCCCCTTACGAGGTTAACTCGCAAGGAGATCCGTTATGAATGGAGTGAAGATTGTGAAGGAAGTTTTCAAACTCTCAAGGATCATCTTACTACATCTCCTATCTTAGCATTGCCAATTGAAGGAGAAAAGTTCGAGGTATACACTGATGCTTCTGGCATTGACCTCGGGTGTGTTCTAATGCAACAAGGGAAGGTTATAGCCTACTCTTCTCGTCAATTAAAGAAGCATGAAGAGAACTACCCCGTCCATGACTTAGAATTGACCGCGGTAGTATTTGCACTCAAAATATGGAGACATTATCTTTATGGAGTACAGTTTACTGTATACTCCGATCACAAGAGTCTCAAATATCTTTTCTCACAGAAGGAACTAAATATGAGGCAAAGACGATGGCTGGAATATCTCAAGGACTTCGACTTCAATATACAATATCATCCCGGAAAGGGTAATCATGTAGCAGATGCCCTTAGTCGAAAATCGAGAGCACTGTTAGCCAATTGTATGATTCAAGAATAGAAGTTGCTGGAACAATTCTCTGAACTCAATATAAGCATGGACACGGACCCTAGATGTGTCACATTATCTCATGTAAGCATACAGTCAGATTTATTGCCTGAAATACAAGCACTTCAGAATGATGATCCTACATTAGTAGAAATCAAGGGCAGATTAGAAGGACAATCGGATTTCCAATTAGCTTCTGATGGAAGATTAATGTTCAAGAATAGAACTTGTATACCGGACTGCCCAGAATTGAAGAAGAAGGTCTTAGATGAAGCTTATACAATTCATCCTGGATCTACCAAAATGCACCAAGATGTAAAAAGAAATTTTTGGTGGCCCAACATGAAAAGAGAAATAGCGGACTACGTATCACGCTGTCTCACATGCCAACAAGTCAAGGCGGAACACCAAAAGCCTGCTGGAAAACTACATCCTCTAGATATCCCTAAATGGAAGTGGGAGGATATTGGTATGGATTTCATCATGGGTTTATCTAAATCAAAAAGATGACATTATGGAATATGGGTTATCATTGACCGATTGACTAAATCAGCGCATTTCTTACAAATCAAGAGTCGATGGTCAGTTGATGTCTTAGCTGCACTATACATCAAGGAAATAGTCAGATTACATGGTATTCCTGTTTCAATCGTGTCTGACAGAGATCCCCGTTTTACTTCTCATTTTTGGAAAGGACTACAACAGTCGTTGGGGACGAGACTTAGCTTTAGTACAGCTTTTCATCCTCAAACGGATGGTCAGACCGAGAGAACCAATCAAGTAGTCGAGGATATGCTAAGAGCATGCATTACTGATTTTGGTGGAAACTGGCATGACCACTTGCCTCTGGTCGAATTTGCATACAATAATAGCTACCAGGCAAGTATACAACTGGCACCTTTTGAAGCCTTATACAGAAGGAGTTGTCGATCACCCTTATGCTGGGACGAAGTTGGAGAGAAACAACTGTTAGGTCCAGACATGGTAAGGGACACTACCGAGAAGATACAATTGATCAAAGAAAGACTGCAAGTTGCTCAGTCTAGACAAAAGGCTTATGCTGACACAAGAAGAAGAGATCTTGAATTCCAAATTGGAGATCATGTATTTCTCAAGATATCGCCTGGACGTGGAATACGAAGATTTGGTGTTAAGGGCAAGCTTACACCAAGAATTATCGGACCTTTTGAGATACTATAAAGAGTTGGCGAGGTTGCTTATCGCATCGCATTGCCACCTCAACTGTCTGAAGTACACGATGTGTTCCACATATCTATGTTGAAGAAGTATGTGCATGATCCATCACATATTATTGAGCATAGAAATCTAGTAATCCGGAAAGATCTCACATACGAGCAGAAGCCCATAAGAATACTAAATCGAGAAGTACGAACCCTAAGGAATAAGGCTATTCCCATGCTAAAAGTACAATGGAATAAGAATTCAGAACATGAAGCTACATGGGAGACCGAGGAATCTATGAGGAAGCGATTTCCAGAGTTATTTTAGAAGGTATGAACTCTACGCTCTCCATATGTAAATATATGCTATGAATTTGGGGACCAAATTCTTTTTAAGTGGGGGAGGGTGTAGCAACCCTAATAAATTTAAAAGAATAAAATAAGTCAAAATAGAATAAAAGACTAAGTAAAGAAAAGATAAAAATCTGAAATGGAAAAGAATTAAACTCTAATGAAAATAACGCCTCAAGAAAAGGTGCGACTTTACAAATAAGCGACCTTCAACCAAGCGCGAATTAAAGAAAGGACGCCCAAATAATAAGGCGTCAAATTTCAAACGACCAAAATAAATAAAAAGGGCAAGAAAGCGTAACGCCCTTTGAGTGGACGCGTTTCAACAAGTAACGACGCCTGACAAGGCGTCAATTTAAATTCGATGCCCTGACCTAGGTCGTTAATTCAATTCGTCTCCCGTTCGACCCAGGAACTTATCCAGGGTAAGTTGATAACTATGAGAAAGAGTTCGAATGTAGTAATAACTCTAATATGGAAGTGTTACTTCCAATGCAACTCTAACTCCATTAGGATTCTAGAAATCCTATAAAAACCCTTGACTATCAAACCCTAAAGCTATTTGGTCGATCTGTTGCTGCTACGGTACGTAAAGAACAGCAGTTCTTCTTATCTCTTTTTATCATTACTTTCGGTTGCATGAAGAATTAATGATTCTTCATCTCTCCTTATAGGTTAAGAAGCCCTGATGTTCTGAAGAACAAGAGTTCTTCATCCGGGTAAAGTTATTCTCTTTACCTTTAGTCTGGATGTGTAAGGTGAAGAAACTAATATCAGTTTCTTTTTCTGTAGGACTTACAGCAAGTTGATCAGTGAAGAACAAGGATTCTTCATCAAACGATCTCTTCATCTGCATCATCTTTGCTTGGTGTTGCTGTTAAGTTCGTAGAAGTTCAGAACCTGTCACGTTCATCTTCAGATTATTATTATTAAGGTAGGTTTTCTCAAGCACTGTAGCCCAAATTACCATAATAACTATGTTAAATTATATATATTAGTTCATGCATATAGTTTTCGCGAGTTTTAAATGTTTCTATTATTGGAAAGAAACGCCCTTTCCAAGGGCGCTACCTTAATACGCGACCCAGACACGGGCGCTACTTTGAAAGAAACGACCATGACCAGGTCGTCAATTCCAGATTTGACGCCCTGTACACGGACGTCAATTTTCTCAATTGTTAATAGTTACCCAGGTTAATTATCCAATATCCACTTAAACATGATTCTAAAATCAGTGCATGATCATATCCCGATATTTTTCCTGTCATGACCATGCCTCTTGTTTCTGGAAATTATAATACTTGAAATCTGAAGATTCTTGAATTCATGACCCTGTACAGGTCGTCTCTCACTTGACTAACGCCCCTGTTCAGGGCGTGAATTGAACAGTAACGCCCCTGTCTAGGGCGTGTTTTTGATAAATTTCTGAATATATATATACTGCAAAAATAGAAGTAAAGAATGAACGACCACTGTATACGTCGTCAACTTGTAAAGAAACGCCCCTCACCAAGGCGCGTTTTTGGTAAAATACTGAAATATTGAAATTTTGCAAACAAGGAAAATAGATAAACGCCCTTACTGAAGGCGTTAATTATGTGATTAATGACTTAGTTAAAGTCGTTATTTTCTATAAGAACTGTTTTCTTCCCTGTTTCTGTAACCGAGGGTTTTTATTATATATACATATATATATTACATTGGCACTATATTCCAATCCGTGAGTATAGTCCCACGTTTCATGATGTTTTATCGATCACCCTCAATTCTCATTGATATACAAGCTCTCCATTGGACATTCCGTTCCTTTAGACTAGCAAGTTAGTCATAGAGACCTCCGTAAGACTCCTCGAGCCTTGGATTCCCTCAAGGCCGACTGAGCTGGTTGTACCCTAAAAACCCATTACACTATTGAATGCCATGTCACTCTAAAGAAACATGGTATACCGGCCCTTATGTTATACCAAGTGTATATCATAAGAATTTCCTAATGGGATGAGATTATCATGCCATTAAATGATGTTCTTGTAAAACCTCAATTCTATGATAAGGATGAGGGTATCTTACCTTTGATATACTGTTCATGTGGACGTCAATTCTATATAAAGAATGTCCATACTTGTCATGGTACCCGAGTTAAGGGAACCTAATTCCACCTAGTTTCATCGTTCATCGTGATTGTACCGTTGTTATCGCCTATCTATGTCCAATGTCGTATTTTTGGACTCCATTCTATCAAAGTTATCATACGTGTCTACAAGCTTAAAATGTTGAAATTCCATATTGGCTACATATATATACAAGAGTGGATGTCAAAAATACATGATAAATACTTGCGCATATAGGGCCCGATCTGGTCTTGGGAGGAGCACCCGAAAGTACTTGTGCCCATGGGAGTTGAATGATAAGGTATCTGGCATTATACCGAGTGCATGACTAGCTTGATTGGATATTCCACACAAATCTTGTACTTGACTCGTACTTGACTTGACATGACTTGCGTGACCCGAAAAAAAAGGGTAATTACTTGTTTGCTTGATACATGATAGCCAAAGTTCTTGACATGACTTGCTAAAAAGTACTTGGTTGAATATCTGTTATCTTTTCTTGAAAGCTCATGACTAGTTCATCTTGCTGTCTTATTGATAAATTCTTTCTCTATCTTGTCATTTTATGCGAGCATGCATAGCTATAGTACATTCATGAAAAATGTAATTACTTAGACCCCTTGCTAAGCGCTTGAGATATAATTTCCTACTGAGTGTTCGCTCACTCCGTGTGTTCCCTACTTTTCAGGTAATTCCGACGACGAGGGAAGTCAATCGGATGGGAATGGTCAAGAGTGAAAGAGATAGAACTTCTCCAAGTGTCATCTAGTCTTTTTCCTATTTTCTTGAGTCAACTATGTACTTTTCCTTTTTTTTTTTTGAATAGAGTATTAGATTTGTAATAGTCTATCCATTATGAAATAAAGGATTGTGTTATCTTTCTATTTTGCGCATCTCTGTTTTGGTGTCGAATACACTACTACTCTGATTGACATGATTGATATAAACTCGTCGCGTATATCCGAGTATCTTCCGCGCTCGGGGCGTGACACTTTTCTTCCTTCTTCCAGATTTTCATTCATTTTTCTGAGATCTTCAATTTCAGTTTCTAGAGAAATTATCTTTTCATTTAGAGTTTTATCTTGGCCAGAGGAGTCAACCTTCTTCTTTAAGGTTTTGTTTTCTTTTCTGTACACTTCATACTTATCCATCAATTCAAAGTAAGCTTCTTCCCAATCATCAGTAGAGAAATGTTCAAAGGGAGAGCTCACCTCACTGTCTTTTTTTCCTTTGGCCATTAGATAGAAATCATCTTTTTCTTCCCTGGAGGAGTTGTCTTCAGTCTCTTCCTCTTCTTCATCACTCCAAGTGCACACCATAGCCTACTTATTCTTTGTCTTCCACCTGGGCATAGCTTTCTTAGCTTCTTCTGGACACTCAGACTTGATGTGTCCTGGTTTCCTGCAAGAGTAGTAGACAAGCTTTTCAGACTTTTTAACATTTTCAGGTCTTGGCCTGAAACCTCTTTTTACCTGGGGCTTCTTCTTAGTGAAGCATGTACCTTCCTTTCTTAGAAATCTTTTGAACTTTCTTGTCAATAGAGCAACTTCATCTTCTTCAGTGTTGCTGCTTGAAGGCTCTTCATCTTCAGATAACTCCTTGGAGCTTGGTCCAGCTTTAAAAGCTAGAGGCTTCTTTTTACTTACCTCAGCCTCTTTGTTCTTTAGATTCATCTCATAGGTCATCAAGGACCCTATGAGTTCTTTTACTTTGATGTTAGTTAACTCTTTTGATTCTTCAACCACTGTGGCATTTGTATGCCAAATAGGAGTTAGTGATCTCAGAATCTTCCTTACTATTTCCTGCTCAGAGTAGGTCTTACCTAGCTCAGTCAAGCCATTAGTCAGCACGGTTAGCCTAGCGTACATGTCTGAAATGGACTCATCAGATTTCATTCTAAACATCTCATATTCAGATACCAACATGTTAGCTTTGGTTGCACGTACCTGCTGTGTCCCTTCATATATTACCTCAAGACGGTCCCACATTTCTTTTGTAGTGGCGCAAGTTGACACCCTTGAGTATTCACTTGGATGAAGGGAGCACTACATGATGTGCTTGGCACCCTAGTTCAGAGTTGATTGCCTGATCTGTTCTTTAGTCCATGTATCTTCGTCCGGAGGCAGCTCAAATGGTCCCTTGCTGATCACTCGCCAGACTTCATGATCCTGGGCTCTAATGAAGACTTGCATGCGATTTTTCTAGTAAGGATAATTTGTCCCAGTGAAAAAGGGAGGCCTATTTACAGAATGTCCTTCGGCCATAGGACCTTTAGTTGCCATATCACCAGCTCTCTCAAGGTCGTTACACCACATACAGAGAGACTAGCTCTGATACCACATGTTGAGTGATGATAGGCAGATCTAGAGGGGAGGGGTGAATAGATCAGCCCCTTTTTGCCCTTCTTTGTGGAAATAAAAATTAAGTCAACCACAACAGATAATAAGACAGATATTAGTTAATAGTTAAGAAGCTAGATACACACATGATATCTGAAGACGGTCCTATCAAGCTTCTACCATTGGAACAAGAGAGAAAGCAAACCACAAGACAAGATTTTTAAGGTGATTCGGTCTCAATCTAGAGACCTACATCCACCCCTCACACAACAAGGTGAGGCTTCAATGGTGCCAACGCACAACCGCTGATTCACAACTTCTAACTGAGAGATACACTCTCACACTCCGCCGCCACACAGCTTGTAGGATCATAACCCAAAACACACAGACCGGTGTCCACACCATCTGTCTTCCTACATGCAGGTAGGGAATGAATGATATGGAGTTTGTTTTTAAGAAAAGTAAACTGAAAAAGAACCAGCCAGACAGTGTGTCATAAGAAGCATAATGAGAAAGAAGTCTCCTGTCTGGGAAAGAGCTTGAGGGGTCCTTGGCTTTCTTCTTCTTCTTCCTAGATCTTCACCACAACCCTTGAGAAGGAAGATGATCAAGCGTTAAGCTTTCAAGGGTTCTGGACGGAGCTTTACGAAACCTTTCGGCTTGCAAAAAAGATCTCTCCTTGTGAGGAAGAGGATCGTCTTCTTCTTATAGCACTCACACTCGCAGCATCAGGAAGGAGTGTAGCTTCATCAGCAAGTCTTCCAGCTTTTCATTTTTCTCTTGCTTGCTTGGATGCTCTACCTCGAACTGGAGCCATTCTCTTCATATATTGGTGTCCTGGGGCGACACCAACATTGTCCACTCATCAAGCAACACCCAGAATGTCATATCCACATTTTTTGATTTGCTTCCATTTGCATAGTTGACTCCTTTTCTATCAAGTCTGCAGATATGTGGGTAGGTAGGAGACCATAGCAGTAGAGGTACGATCTTCTTCAGAGAATATCTCTGCCAAGACACAGTCCTCTAACGAGGTAGTGCTTTGACGGTTCTTTCCAGAGCAAACGGATCCTCTGGGTTAAGTTCCGGATCCTGAAGATAGCTTCCGTCGGATTCAGATCCGTTCTGGTCGAACCAAATGTGTCGACACTTTCCTCTCAGTGTGTCGAGACATCCCATTGAAAACCTTGAAGATAGCTTCTGCCGGTTTCAAAATCATTCTGGTTGAACGTTGATGTGTCGACACTTTACACCCAGTGTGTCGGGACATCCAGTGAATGTCTTCAAGACCCATGGCAGATGTGTCGAGACATCCATAGTGATGTGTCGGGACATATGTGCTTGGCTCCGCGATGACACCATGACTATGTCGAGACAGCACCAAACGATGTTGAGACATGTGAGCCATGTGCAAAATTGTCGCATGAAGGTGTCGACACAGGAGCGCCATGTGCAGAGATTATCACACGAATGTGTCGACACTTTTCACTCAGTGTGTCGAGACATCGATGAGTCCAGAGGCCAGACAGAATGGCTTCAGCTTGATTTCTTCTGGAGGTGTTGAGACATGGGTCAGATGTGTCGACACATTCTTTTTATGTCGAGCTCAAACGTTGGAGATTCAACACATTTTCTTCTAGATGTGTCGGGACATCATTAGGCCGTGTCGAGACATCACTTAGAGAAGTTTTTCCTGCACTAGTTTAGTCAATTCATCAAGCCAAAATATGTTAGATATTCCTCAATTATCTATTAATGATTTATGATCTGTTATCATCAAAACTAGGGGACACAACACCTTATTCATTCAGTCATTAATGAACTATGAAAATTGATAAATATGCCGTTATGCTGCCGAAATTCCTCCATGGCATAATGCCCTATTAAATCATTTTTGACCTCTCATGTTCATTTTGGTACATTCTTACCTTGGTTACTCTTGCTCTAATGATAGAGTAGATGGATGCTCTAATGCCAATAGATAGAGTATCTATAGACGATCTAGAGGGGGGTGAATAGATCGGTCACCCACTAAAACTTACTACAGCAGAAATAGTTGCGGAAAATAATCAAGCTGTTGAAGGATGACTGGAAGGCACTTAATCACAAACATAATGAAACAAATTAAACAGATCGGCTCTCACGTGATCCTAAGCAATCATCTACTGAGCGATGAACAAAGATAAATGACAAGTGCAAACCACAATCAATCGCACAATGGACAGTAGAATTTTAAGGTGGTTCGATCTCAAACCCGAGATCTACGTTCACCCCACACTCAAACTAGAGTGTGGCTTAACTGCTGATACACAGCTTCCGCTGATCCATAACTTCGGGGTAAAAACCCTACAAACCGCTGGGCCTTACAGCTTACGCCGACCAGAGGATACCACACCTCTGCAACCGCTGGGGCTTATAGCTTTACCCATCCAGAGGATACCACACCTCTGCCCACTGAGCGTCACAGCTTGCTCCGCTGACAAACAGCTTGAAAAAAGAGTTTCTAAAACAAAAAAGAAACAAGAATCCACGAAGGAATATAGCTCAATACTGAGCGAATTCAGCTCCGGTTATGAATCTGGAGACTAAAGAGCAACCTTTCTCTCTCAATTCTCTCAAAACACTTCTCTCAGAACTCTCCTTCTTTTTTGCTCTCTCTATCTTTTTTTTTCTCTCTGGATCGTACAGGTGCTAGCTCTCACTGCTTCAGCTCTCAATAACGCAATCTACTCTTCTGGCACGATCAGTCCTCTCTTGAAGCAGAAGCTTTGATGCGGGACAGAAGTGGGGGGTCTTCTTCTTTCTGCCCATAGTCGCGCTATAGCCTCCTAGCGCCTTCTTTAAGAACGCGCTATATCATCCTAGCGCATTCACAGACGTTGGCAGAACGACGAACCTCGACTTTGGGGCTCCCGTGGATGACTCCGAGGTTCAAAACACAAGGGGAAAACACACGGGATGATGGATAACACACGAGAAACGCTAAAATTGAAATCAAACCAACCTAATACTAGCTAGGATAACTTTGGTGAAGGTGGATGTGGGGGATGAGCGGCGGGGAAGGAAGGTGGGTGTAGATGATGCTAGGGTCGTGAGGAAGCTTGGATGGGGCCTATCACCCAAACCTTTCGTAGGGACGGTGCAACCGAGCTCCATCCTAACCTTGGCAACATCCTTGGCGGTGGTGAGGGGAGGTGAACGTTGGTGGAAGAAGAACAAAGCTCCGAATGGAGCCTCACACTCAACCCCGTCTCAGAGCCGATGCATCTGGGGCTTCGATCATCCTCTATTGAAGGGGAAAGGGAGAGGATCAGGGAGACAGAATTGGGCCTCGCACCCAGAGAGGGACGGATGAAGGGGGTTTCCAAAGATTGGGGAAGATAGCCATGGCTACACTCAATCAAACTTTCATAGATTCATTACTTCGTGTTTAATCAAATGAGAGGGGATACATATATAGAAGAAGGGGAAGACAAAATGATGCTAGAACATCGATTACAACCATAAAAAATAGCACACATCGAAGACTTTGGGGAGTTTTGGCGCCGGGATGTTTGACCGTCTGTAACTCCGTTTCTGTCTGAGATCGCGTTAGGGACACCTAGCGCCTTCTTCAGGTCGCGCTACCCAAAGGTAGTGCGTTCATCTTTGGCCCAGCAGCTTCCACGATCAGCTTTGGCCTGGCAGCTTGCTTGATTCCCATCAAACCCCTCCACTTTGGAAGGTTCATCCTCGAACCTCGTCGCTCAAGATCCCAGTCTCTGAGAACAGCCTGGTTCCCTAAGCTCTGATACCAATTTGATGCGGGACAGAAGTGGGGGGTCTTCTTCTTTCTGCCCATAGTCGCGCTATAGCCTCCTAGCACCTTCTTTAAGAACGCGATATATCATCCTAGCGTGTTCACAGACGTTGGCAGAACGACAAACCTCGACATTGGGGCTCCCATAGATGACTCCTGGGTTCAAAACACAAGGGGAAAACACACGGGATGATGGATAACACACGGGGAACGCTAAAATTGAAATCAAACCAACCTAATACTAGCTAGGATAACTTTGGTGAAGGTGGATGTGGGGGATGAGCGGCGGGGAAGGAAGGTGGGTGTAGATGATGCTAGGGTCGTGAGGAAGCTTGGCTGGGGCCTCTCACCCGAACCTTTCATAGGGACGGTGCAGCCGAGCTCCATCCTAACCATAGCAACATCCTTGGCGGTGGTGAGGGGAGGTGAACGTTGGTGGAAGAAGAACGAAGCTCTGAATGGAGCCTCACACTCGACCCCATCTCAGAGCCAATGCATCTGGGCTTCGATCATCCTCCATTGAAGGGGAAAGGGAGAGGATCAGGGACACAGAATTGGGCCTCGCACCCAGAGAGGGACGGATGAAGGGGGTTTCCAAAGATTGGGGAAGATAGCCATGGCTACACTCAATCAAACTTTCATAGATTCATTGATTCGTGTTTAATCAAACGAGAGGGGATACATATATAGGGGAAGGGGAAGACAAAACGACGCTAGAACATCGATTACAACCATGGAAAACAGCACACATCGAAGACTTTGGGGAGTTTCGGCACCGTGATGTTTGACCATCTGTAACTCCGTTTATGTCTGAGATCGCGCTAGTGACACCTAGCGCCTTCTTCAGGTCGCACTACCCAAAGGTAGCGCATTCATCTTCGGCCCAGCAGCTTCCACGATCAGCTTTGGCCTGGCAGCTTGCTTGATTCCCATCAAGCTTCTTATTTATAGTAACAGTAGAGAGGTAGGGCCTGTGCTCTCCATGATTCCCGCCCAAACACCTTGGTTACGTGGCAGCCTCCCAACTTACTGCTTTACACGTGTCACGGTCCTGGCACCTCCTCAAATCTTGGATCACGTGACATTCTTAATTTTCACGAAAAGGCATCTGTCAAGGCATCAGACATAAAGTAACCTACAGACAGTTATACGAGATGTAAAGAGATTGCACAGAGTAGATATTCTTAATAGAACTTAATTGCACAAATTTAATATGACGTTCACACACACATGCGCAGACTTAACATTCATGCACAAGCAGATGAGAGTTGAATTTCAACACAAGGCCTGCGGATGCACTGACTATATATATATATATATATATATATATATATATATATATATATGCAATATGCAAGTGTTGCACAGACCTGATCAACTCATGAGTGGCCTTGGTTAGACTACGACCTTACGAAGATGAGAGTTGCACAGACTTAATGTGCTCGGTGCAAGTATTGCAACGACTCGATGACATGCCACGAGAGGCATTGCACTGACTTAGCCATGTGTAACGCAAACAATGCACCAACTAGCTCAAGAAGGAATGCACAGACTCTATGTGCATGGTGCGAATATTGCACCGACTCGAATGCGTGCGACTACGGTTATTGCACCAACTTAGAACCTCATGTGCACAAGACCGAGCATGCGACAAAACTTGCACCGATGCAAGAGTTGCACTGACTTGTGTCTACCTAATGCAAAGATTGCACAGACATGCAAGACTTGAACGTTTGAAGTATGCACCGACCTCATGAATGTTTATTGCATGAAACCTGACCATGCACCGACTAAGGTCAGTGCAATGACGAAAGTTGCACCGACTATATGATCACATGCACGGACCTTAATTAGGATATACCCATACTATCATCGACCTTATGCATGGTAACTTATAGTGTTTGCTATCATCAAAACTATAGGGGCACAACAATCTCCCCCTTTTTGATATTGGCAACACCAATGGACAATGCATATGCAGACTGATGCATCTTTAAAATGCTCCCCCTAAAAATATGACTCAGAAACAAATTCTCCCCCTTTATGACTCTCTATCCTCCTTTCCCCCTTTGAAGAGATAAACAATTCTCCCCCTTTGACTTCAGCAAAAACGAGGAAGGGATATGAAAATCAGGGAGGATGAATGAGACTAAATAACATTCTGTGCAATGGCTCAGGAAATGAGCAAATTATAACACAACCCTTAGGATATAAGAGTCAACAATGTGCATTCTTAATTAAATTCAGGTTTAATCGTTATAGAAAGTAGAGTAAAGCAACTGACTTCCTGAAATAGGGCTATAGACTCCGTTTATAGTAATGAACCTAAAACACATAGCCATAATAAACTAAGTCAGGACAGTACCCTACTAATTTCAGAAACAGTGAATATCAAGGAAGGTCACTTGAATTTGTATTGAAGTTAAACAGTTGACACTCAATGACTTTTGTTTTCCAAGGGTTACAGTAGTTTTTTTTCACTTTTGTGTTTTTGAATCTGAACTTAGTGAACAGACAAATGTCATTTATGCCGTTGACATTAGGTGTGCACCTTGATTAGAGGCCAATACCCCTAGCTACTAAGCATAAACTACTATATCTGTTTCTGATCAAAAACTACAAAGATAGTTTGTACTTTTGACATTAAGGGTACACCTTGATTAGAGGTCAGTACTGTTGATTTGTTTTTTAATTAGATTAGATTCCTATCCCGCCCCCTTTAAATACATACATGCATAAACATGTGAATGAAGGACAAGGGGGATGAAAGGATGGAAAGACTAACCGTGATCGCCACCAAGGTTCCAACAACGCCAAAGGATGAAGAAAGGAGAGGAACGTCATCGTGTACCTTGGAAATATGAAGACTTGATCGTGCTTACTTAAGAATGGGATGCGGGGAATGGTGTGGGATTGACCTCCTCTCCTTCCAGCCGGCTAGATGAAGAGGGCCTCACGTTTTATTCATGCTCTCCTGCGAAACAAAGATGAAACACAAAGGCAAAAACCCATTAGAACATGAAGTGTAGAAATCTGCCAAAGTGATAAAATAGCATAAATAAAAGGGGGAGAACGCACCGGGGGAGGGTTTTTAACCCCTGTGGAAGGGTGAAATTAATAGGTGGGTGTGTTGTGCATGCATGAGATTTGAAATCACGAGATTTGATTGAGAGAATAGAGAGAAAACGATGATGCAAAACGGAGAAAAACGCATGTGTAGCAGAAAGTGCAGAAAATCGTGATGATTTGTGATTTTGAGGAGAATAGAACTAAGAGTGTAGACCATGAAATCAAGCCCAGAAGGATGGAATTGAAAGCCAATACTTCCCTCTTCAAGTCAGGGTCGAAGGATTGAGTCGGCGGTGCAGCATGGCTTCGCCCCACGTTCGGAAAGAGCCCCCCGTCGCGACTGCGAACTGGGCAGTTTTTATAGAGTTTTGTAAGAAAGCCTCATCTTCTTATCATGATCCCCAGAGATAGAGTCCAAGATAAATCGAGTTCTTTGGATCAAACTCGAGATAATACTAAGGACATGAGATAGGAACAAACGGGGATCAATTCGGAGGAGGATTCTAGAAGATATGGCTCTTGGAAGGCAGCCCCGGAGCCTTATCTGCAGAGTTTGAGTTGAACTAGGAAACATAAATCCTGATCTTACGACCCAGATCCCAAGAGATATTGCCAATGAAAATTTGATTCCTATGAACCAAATTCAAGATAATACCAAGGGCTAGAAGTAGGAAAAAACGGGGATCAATTTGGATAAGAATTCAAGAAGTTATGGACTCTGCAAGAGGGCCACGGCGCACAGAAACGGAGCAGAGTCCAGCACGAATTGGACTCTCTGGTGCATGTAACGGTCTATCGTAGGACCGTCAGAGTGATGTAACGGACTAGGGTAGGTCCGTCACACTATGGGGGTCAAACGGGATGATTTCGGGCAAGTTTGGATGTAACGGTCTACTGTAGGACCGTCACATGTGAAGTAACGCATCTACAGTAGACCTTCACATTGAAGTAACGCATCTACAGTAGACCTTCACATTGATGAAGGCAGATTCCGGGCAGATTGCGCATGACTTTAGAAATTGAAGCTTATCTCTCAAACGGGGCAGAACTAGACAAAGTGGTAAACATAGAAGTTGTAGATAACTGAGAGAGGAACAACGTTCATGAAGAAAGAAATTTGAGAAAATGATTGGAAGATGTAGAAAATGGGGCTGGAAGAGAGAGGAAAATTCTGGGATGTTGATGAACAGCACAGCACGCCGGAAAAATGTGAATAGCTCACAAACGGGGCAGAACCGGCCAACGGTGTAGAAGAAGAAATTGTAGATCTTTGAAAAAGGAACAACTTTGATGAAGACAACTCTTTGAAAAGAGAACAAGAATAGGGTGAAAAAGAACCACTTTCAGGACTGCGTAGTGAGAGAGAGCCGATTACTTGAGGGAAGTCGGCCTAAATGGGCCGTAAGTTGACTTGGAAGCCGGAAGTTGATAAAATAAGCTCCAGGACTCTAGGAAATTATGATCTCCAAGACTTAAAGGATATGAAATGGTAAAAATGGGCTTGAAATCCATCCGAGAAAGCTCCAAAATAATGGCTAATTCGGGACATCAAAAATGGTGAATAAGAGAAATGACACAACTTGTGGGCTAAAATGGGTGTCAACAGATGCCCCTCCTTGATGTCTGCTTTGCAAGGGAACGAGCGAAAGTGGCGCGGAGATGAAATGGAAAGGAGATGGAGCGAAAGTGACAGCAACGTGAAATGGAGATGAAGCGGAGATGAAGCGGAGAGAACTGATAAGCGGGCATCAAGGCAAAAAGATACCCGTCACAACCAACAAGCGATAGGAATTCTCCCGAAAATACCGAACTAACCACCTGGAATAGATAACAAGGATGAGACATGTCTGGAGAATTAAACTAAGAAAGGAAATACGACCAGCCTCATCGGGGACACAATCCACGGACAATGAGTGGGTCGGAAAGAACACAGCGTAAGAGCTGGAAAGGAGAATAAGAATGAGATAAAATCCAGACAGGAATCACACTGGCCAAGCGGCAAGATCAAAAAAATCGTTTGAATTCAGAGTGGAATGAGGAATCTCTTACCCAAGAGAGCTTAAGTGCAATTAACCATTACTGAGGAGAAATCGTTGAATGGATCACGAGACATGAATGCTCAAAATGACATGATGCATGCTGGGCTAAAATAAAGAAATCATTAAAAAGAATGCAAAGAAAGATAAAATAGATAGTACTCAAGGATAATATTGCTAGACTGAGCCAGGACGGGGTCAAGAGTCTTCTTGCAACCACGGCGTGCGAGAAAGAGTCTATCGTCCCCCACTCGACTCAACCGAGCGGCCTATCCAACGATTAACCGTATGCTCCTAGATCATCATCATTTTTGTTAAAGGGGAACATCAGATCCCAGAACACACGGGCAACCAGCCGGTCCTTGAGAGGTTATAATAATGTAGATACCATATAGTAATGCAACAATGAGTAGGGATAGAAAGCCATACCTGACTTACCTGCCAAGCGACATGGCATCTTTTTGAGAATTTTTGATTTCTGCTTTTTATGGATTTTCATCATAAGACAACAACCACATGACATGACATGATGTGAACATGAACGAATATAAACAAGCATGACATGAACACAACATAATAAGAGAAATATGAACGAAACATGTCACAACATAACATAACGAAGATGGATGAAACATAACAAACAAACAAATGGCAAGCATACATGCGACTAAAGGCACGGTGGGACAAGAAAACATGCACACGGTGGAATAGCACACGCGGTGGTATAAGGACATGGTGGGACAAAGACACGTGGGATGACAATACCATGGAGGACAAAGACACGTGTGATGAATGACACGGCGGGATAGGGACACGTGTGACGAATGACACGACGGGACAAAAGACATGGAGGACCATAGATATGATAAAGATAACAAACATATTCTTCAATCAAAGCCCAAGATCAGATGAAGCGGAACCGCCAGGTTCAAGATCATGAGATATTGCCCACTCATGGAGACATGATTAAGCAGATAAGCGAAAGCTGGGAAGGCCATGAGCTTTAGAAGAGATATTGAAGAGATGAGAACAGATCGAAGAATGTGAGCAGGAGATAGAGCGAATGATAGAGCAAGGAAAGCTTGAACCTGCAACTTGCAGCCTACACACTTAGCAAACAGATTACGTATCTGTCCTCAAGATAAAAATAAAAAGAATAGAAGAGAAGTATTTTTAGATTTTTGTATTTCTGATTTTTTTTTTGCCATATTCAAATTTTTGTTATTTTTTGACATATTCAATTTTTTTTGGAATTTTGACAATATTTCTTTTTTTTTCTTTTCAGAATTTTGACATATTTGATTTTTTTGGATTTTGAACTATATTTCATTTTTTTTTCTTTTCAGAATTTTGACATATTTGATTTTTTTGGATTTTGAAATATATTTTATTTTTTTTTGGATTTTCAGAATTTTGACATATTTGATTTTTTTAGATTTTGAACTATATTTCATTTTTTTGGATTTTGACATAGCAATCTGCAGCGCCCAAAGACGGGCTCGAACTACTGGCCAGGGATCGCCGTCCCTCCCCTCTCATTAAAGGCTTCCCTTAAGCAGGGCGTGCATGTGAGGGTGGTTTACCATAACCAACCGCCTTTAAAGAATAGTGCCCCTACTAAGGCCATACCCGGGATACAACCCAGCCTAAGAGGGAGATAGAAGAAAATTGGAGACAAGCTTTATGCAGGATGGGAGACATCAGGATTTGAATTCATTCCAGGGCACCACCCCTCAAAGAGATAGTCTGTTGCGCTGGGGCTTTGTGTCTTTGATTTTGAGACCCATATTTATCAGGCACGCATGCGACCAGGCTCATGACGTCCCGCGGGGCTTCGCCACTCTTGCCATGCCTTTGATTTTCATAATTTTGCATATTCATTCTTATTTTTGGTAGCCCTTATTGGCTAGATATTGCATGAAAGCTCACTTTCGAGGGTCAAGACTGCCCCTATTTGAGACCTCTCTCGTATTAGGGAGCACCTAGGTTGGTCATCTTATCCATCAATCTCTTGCCCCTGCACTTGGCCGAGTAGAGAAAAGAAAAAGACCTTTGTGCATACCCAAAGTATGGCCAAAGCAGCAACGGTGTGCCTCAGAGAGATCGGCTATGGCTTGCCGTGTGGTGTGTGAAAAACCCATGCTTAAAGGTCACCCTCAACGATCGGGAAAGAACTGGACTCCCAGCGCGGAGCTATCACCAGAATAAGGATGCTGCAAAAGCGAACTCATTCTAAATGAACTAAGCAAATTTCTAAAAGCCACTTAACCATGTCGAGGAACCAACGTTATAAGCATGTGCAGGAGTAATAAGAGTAATAGCAATGATAATATATTCTTGCACAAAATGATGATACCTTGCAAATCCATAGAGTGGAAGTAGCGTCCTGACGCGATCTTGATCATCGAGCTTCGCGCAACATGAGCTTCATATTCCTTGCTTGACAGACGAAAGGGAGAGGATAGCAAAGGGATTGAAAGATTCCTTGACATGGAGGAGCAATAGACGCCAAACTAGACGAAGAAGGATAAAAAGGAAGAGAGACGAGGGCTAGAACTCCCTCGTTAAGGCGTCGAGACCCTGATAACAAGGGACCAGATACAGAAGAAACCAGATTAGCTTAGATCAAGGCGGACTAAAGCCTCGAAAACAGCAAGAGAAAGGGCGAAGACCCCGAAAGGGTGAAGAGGAAAGAGTAGAAAGATGATAAGAAGAATCATCCGACGTGGTCGGAGAAGAGGGACGAGAATCATCCGACAGTGCCAGAGAAGGAGAATGGGAGACACCCGCCAAGGTCGGGGAATAAGAAGAACCCGGAGATACCAGAGGGGAAGAATCAGAGGCAACACCTGGAAGTCTCGGGAAGAATAATCAGGTGATGTCCCTGAGATTAGGATGGAATGATGACATAGGCCAGGGCCTAGAATCGTGAGAGGAGGGAAAATATGGAGGATCCGGGGAAAAAAGAGAGGAATGGGGACGCATGGACCTATGGAAGGAGGAGAAAATGATGGAGATAGGATCAGATGGAGGAAGATACACCACCCAAGGGTGGGAACTGAGTAGAAGGAAGGATGAATGAAAAGAAAAGGAGGAAGAGGTGGACCCCTGAATGCACAACCGATAGCCATTGAGTTTACGTCGCCGCCTCTTCTTGGCAGAAATTTCTTGAAAATGGACCCCCTGGTGCGGGCTTGGACCTTCGGGCTTCTTAATCTGTAATACCTTCTCAAATAACGGGCCCACCTAGCAGATGACCTGGCCCGACTGTGAACATGCAACTTCATCGGTGCGGTTGCCCCTAGACACCCGGTGCTAGCAATATGCGAACATTCTTGAGCGAGTAACCCTTCAGAGTGATGAATATCACAAACCCACGGGGTTTTGTCTCTCGGCACTAGAAGCATGAGATTCGGTAACTCCACTCGGAACTCAGTCTTGAAGCACAACTCCCTTGATAGAAGAGACGGGTGAAGCTGAGGGAGAGTAATACACGGCGTTGACATGGCCGGTTTGCTAATAAACCGAGGAAGATTACATAACAGGTGCAGAATATCCTTGGAAAGTGTAGAAGATACGGCCAATTGCCCCTTGAACATAGAACCCATAATCTGCTTGGTGGCCATATGTGTTAGCACAACGCGGGTAGAGAACCCTTCTTGGCCTGTCATCTGAACAGCAATAGAGCGAGGAGAAATAATAGCATCAACGGTGAACTCTCCGGTGAGCAAGGAGATTGCCACGGCCTCGCTTGTGAAGAAACTGGCATCAACTCAAGGGAACTCTTCTTAGCAACTCTCATCTTTGAAAGTAGAGGCGGATCATCCCCAAAATAACCAGGGACGAGGACACGAACCGGCATCCGACAGATAAAATCTTGAATCTTGAAATGCACGGCCGGCACTGAATCATCCTGACTTGACTTATTGTCTCCCTGGGGATTAGACCCGAGGGGCACCAAAGGAAGCGCACACCCGCTCCGTGGGGTGGTAGTGGTTGGAGAAGTAAAGGGAATATGTTTCGGTGGAACATGTGAAGGTTTGGAAGGCATGGAGGCTCCAACGGGAGTGGTGATGGAAAGTGAAGGCGCAGGCGATGTGGCGATGATAGGCTCGGGTGGCGATAAAGGCGACGGCGAAGGCGTGGCTGAGGGTAGAGATAAAGGAGAAGGTTTGGCTTGCTCAGGCTCGGGCAAAGGTGATGGCGGAGATGGAGGCGAGGGTGGAGATGGAGGTGGTGATGGAAGCATTGGTGGTGGAGATGGATGATGGTGATGGCAATGGAGATGGTGAGGATAGTGATGAAGGCGATGGGGGTAGTGGACATGGAGGTAGAGAGGGTGAAGAGGGAGGTTGTGGTGTCCACCGTCGACGTGTCGACACAACGCGTCGAGCGGTGTTAGGGATAGAAGTAGTGGTAGTGGCGGCAGGGGAAGAAGGGGAGGCACTAGCCTGAGCAGAGGCTTGGGTTTGTGGCGGCGATGGAGCCGGGGTAAGAGATGGTGGTGGTAACGGAGTAGGTGATGGAGCGAGTGCAGCACTAGACGAGGAATAATAGGGGTGCCCCTGACCTTGAAGTAACAGAGACGGCTGCTCGGGTGGCACTTCTTGCTGCTGTTGTTGGTTGCGAAGATGTAAAATAACTTTATGCATGGCGGCCCAATCAATCCTTTTCTTAGCTTCCAGATCATAAACATAATCCCGGAACTCGGGGCAATCCTCAACCAAATGCCCCTGCTGACGGTGGAAATCACAGAACTGAAGCATATCCCCGACCGCGGGTCGGTAAGGCACAACCGGAGAGAACGGCAACGCGTGAGTGGCCATCAAAGCCCGAAATATATCGGTGAAACACTCCGGCAAAGGAAGATGAGGAGCCTGCTTCGGGCAAGGTGGATGCCGAGGGATATGTAATGGTGGAGAAGGTTGTGGAGACGGAAGTGGAGGTTGCGTAGGCAGGAGTGCGTGGCTAGTGGTGGAGGGCTTTGGTGAAGGCATGTGTGGAACAGGATGAGGGGGTATGTAGACGGCATCTACTTGCTCGGGATGTGGTGTTCCCTTGACCGGAAGTGGAGATGGAGATGGGTATGTGGATGCGGGAGGCTGACTCATGGAAGGTTGATATGCTGAGGCGTATGGGTATGTAGAGGCAGGAGGTTGGCTCGTGGAGGGATATGTGGCGGAAGGCTGACTCATGGCCGGCTGACTCATGGGAGCGTAGGGTTGACATGTGGAGGGTGAAGGTTGATATGTGGAGGTGGATGGTGAAGACTCGAGGTCAAGGGAATCTTGGATTTGTTGGCGAATGAAGCGGGCTCGGCTGTAAAGTTTCTGCCAGGAGGTGATGTCGTTGAGGGCTAAGATGAACCGATACTTGGGTGTTGCATTTGATATCAGCATCTTGATTTGTTCTCCGTCCGGAATGTGTCCCGAGACTTGCGCGGCAAGGTGACGCCAGCGGTCGGCAAAGCTGCAGAAATCCTCTTCGGGCTTCATCATCTCTTGGGCCAGATCCGCGATAGAATACTTGGGCCCAACCTGGTCTTGATACTGCTGAATAAACTTTTCTTGAACGGCATGAAAACTCACAACTTGCTCTTGCGGAAGAGAGAAGAACCAATCCCGAGCCGGGCCTTCCAATGACAGACCAAACAGATAAGCCATCAAGTGTTGGTCATGTCGAAATTGGGTCGACTCATAAACGAACTCCTTCAAGTGCACATATGGGTCACCAACTCCACTATAACGGCGATATGCGGGAATTTGTGAAGATGGCGGAAGCCGAAGACCTTGAAATGCGAATGGGATACTCAAGGAGGATTTGGGATTGATCCGGCGTTGAAGCTCATCAAGCTGGCGTTGGGTTTGAGCAATCATCTCCTGGGTAGGGAGAGATCGAGAAGAATATGGGCCAACTTGAGCAAGAGGGTGTGAATTAGGACCAGGAGCATGGTATTGGGCCGAATAAGAGGATCCGGGCTGAGAAGAAGACGGGCCCATTCCGGGAATGGAAGGATATGTGGGCCTGGAAGAGGCATGAGCATATGGGTTGAATGGGCTGGCAGCAACATGGGCAGAAGGATGAGGCCCATTAAGAGAATAATGCCCATTAGCAATTGGGCCAGCAACATATGAAGGAGAAGGAGGAGGCCCATGAATAGGAGATGGCCCATTATGAGAAGAAGGCCCATGAAGATGAGATGCAATAAGACGTTGGGCCTGGGCCGGGTCCATTTGGCAAACAAGGCTTGAAATACGGGCCATGAGATTAGCCTGCTCCTCAGATGGGTCAGAGGGACCACGAGAAGATGGACCCACGCGGGAAGAGGATTCCACGCGGGAATAGGAAGCAGATTGGGAAAAAGAATGATACAAGGGGTTAGAATGATGCTCCATGAGGGCAAATGGAGACTTAATACAAGGATGTCAAGGAGAATACAAGTGGGGAAGCACTGGCTTAATGGGCCCAAGGACAAGAGGGGACTGACCCACTAATGCAAAGACGAATGGACAACGGATCACGGGACAATGGACTAGACAATGGACACACAAAATGGGGTAACCTAAGTGGGCCTAATAATGATGAAAGACGTGGGTGCAACACAAAACACCACTAATGGGCTTGGACAAGCCCAAATAACACAATCAATGCAATGTAAGAGTTTTCACCCAAGTCAAACAAGTTGATATGATGGGAAATATTTTAGAGATTTCAATGGACCTTTTAATGATTTGAATTAATAATAATTCCCTCGAGATAGGAATCCTATGGAATAAGATCCAAACTTTGGGTTGACTAAGGTTAACTCCCTCACACTTATGCAAATGCAAGCCTAAGGGGTGGAAAGGTACAACCGGCCCGGTGTCCGTGTGGGAATCCACGGCTCACGGGGACTTATGGAGGTCCTTGATGTGCTTTCCTGGTCGGCTCCAAGGAATATGGAGACGAGAGGTCCACGCACCAAGGTAGGAAATGCAACTATGATATGCAACGTATGGCCCTATGTGCACCGGAGTGCATGCAAATTCTAGCTTAAAACTAGAAAATCAAGACTAGATTAAACTATGCAAACATGATCCAACTAAAACAAATAGTATATGGATGGAAAGACAATACAAAGATCTGCACAACGGCCCCAAGAACAGATCAATCTGACCCCGGGAGGTCAATCAAATCACTAAGCAAAGATGCCCCCGTGAACCTATGCGCAGACCACATGCAGATTTTATGGACAAAATGCTAAAATGATGATAATTTTTAACTAAGCAAATGAGACCCAAATGATGCAAATAAGCTATGGATGGAAAGACAATACAAAGGACTATCCAATGGATCAAAAATCAGTGTAATCAGACATCGGGAAGGCAGTCAAATCACTCATTAAAGATGTACCTGTGAACCTGTCCCTGAGCCTGCCTGCAGAACTTATGCACAAAACTCAAAAAGTTGGACAAGATTAGAATATGCAAATGTTAACCAAATGATGCAAATGATATATGGATGGAAAGACAATACAAAGGGCTATCCAACGCAACAAGAATCAGCTCAATCGGACTCCGGGATCAAAAGTTATGCCTCGATGAACACGGCCCTGTGAGCATGCACGCAAGACTGCCAGAAGCCGTGTAACGGTCTACCAAAGGACCGTTACATGCATGTGACGGTCTACTGCAGGACCGTCACACTACCAGAGCCCTTAAAACACCAAAAATAGTTGGAGAATGGAAGAAATATCACCTAAACATGAACATGCACCCACCCAACCTACAAAAGAGCATGAAAACAAGCGTGATGGGCATTGGTGTCCCACCGTGATCGCCAAAAAACTGTTGATTTGTTTTTTTAATTAGATTAGATTCCTATCCCGCCCCCTTTAAATACATACATGCATAAACATGTGAATGAAGGACAAGGGGGATGAAAGGATGGAAAGACTAACCGTGATCGCCACCAAGGTTCCAACAACGCCAAAGGATGAAGAAAGGAGAGGAACGGCGTCGTGTACCTTGGAAATATGAAGACTTGATCGCGCTTACTTAAGAACGGGATGCGGGGAATGGTGTGGGATCGACCTCCTCTCCTTCCAGCTAGCTAGATGAAGAGGGCCTCACGTTGTATTCATGCTCTCCTGCGAAACAAAGATGAAACACAAAGGCAAAAACCCATTAGAACATGAAGTGTAGAAATCTGCCCAAAGTGATAAAATAGCATGAATAAAAGGGGGAGAACGCACCGGGGGAGGGTTTTTAACCCCTGTGGAAGGGTGGAAATAATAGGTGGGTGTGTTGTGCATGCATGAGATTTGAAATCACGAGATTTGATTGAGAGAATAGAGAGAAAACGATGATGCAAAACGGAGAAAAACGCATGTGTAGCAGAAAGTGCAGAAAACCGTGATGATTTGTGATTTTGAGGAGAATAGAACTAAGAGTGTAGACCATGAAATCAAGCCAGAAGGATGGAATTGAAAGCCAATACTTCCCTCTTCAAGTCAGGGTCGAAGGATTGAGTCGGCGGTGCAGCATGGCTTCGCCCCACGTCCGGAAAGAGCCCCCCGTCGCGACTGCGAACTGGGCAGTTTTTATAGAGTTTTGTAAGAAAGCCTCATCTTCTTATCATGATCCCCAGAGATAGAGTCCAAGATAAATCGAGTTCTTTGGATCAAACTCGAGATAATACTAAGGACAAGAGATAGGAACAAACGGGGATCAATTCGGAGGAGGATTCTAGAAGATATGGCTCTTGGAAGGCAGCCCCGGAGCCTTATCTGCAGAGTTTGAGTTGAACTAGGAAACATAAATCCTGATCTTGCGACCCAGATCCCAAGAGATATTGCCAATGAAAATTTGATTCCTATGAACCAAATTCAAGATAATACCAAGGGCTAGAAGTAGGAAAAAATAGGGATCAATTTGGATAAGAATTCAAGAAGTTATGGACTCTGCAAGAGGGCCACGGCGCACAGAAACGGAGCAGAGTCCAGCACGAATTGGACTCTCTGGTGCATGTAACGGTCTATCGTAGGACCGTCAGAGTGATGTAACGGACTAGGGTAGGTCCGTCACACTATGGGGGTCAAACGGGACGATTTCGGGCAAGTTTGGATGTAACGGTCTACTGTAGGACCGTCACATGTGAAGTAATGCATCTACAGTAGACCTGCACATTGAAGTAACGCATCTACAGTAGACCTTCACATTGATGAAGGCAGATTCCGGGCAGACTGCGCGTGACTTTAGAAATTGAAGCTTATCTCTCAAACGGGGCAGAAATAGACAAAGTGGTAAACATAGAAGTTGTAGATAACTGAGAGAGGAACACCTTTCATGAAGAAAGAAATTTGAGAAAATGATTGGAAGATGGAGAAAATGGGGCTGGAAGAGAGGAAAATTCTGGGATGTTGGTGAACAGCACAGCACGCCGGAAAATGTGAATAGCTCACAAACGGGGCAGAACCGGCCAATGGTGTAGAAGAAGAAATTGTAGATCTTTGAAAGAGGAACAACTTTGATGAAGACAAATCTTTGAAAAGAGGACAAGAATAGGGTGAAAAAGAACCACTTTCAGGACTGCGTAGTGAGAGAGAGCCGATTACTTGAGGGAAGTCGGCCTAAATGGGCCGTAAGTTGACTTGGAAGCCGGAAGTTGATAAAATAAGCTCCAGGGCTCTAGGAAATTATGATCTCTAAGACTTAAAGGATATGAAATGGTAAAAATGGGCTTGAAATCCATCCGAGAAAGCTCCAAAATAATGGCTAATTCGGGACATCAAAAATGGTGAATAAGAGAAATGACACAACTTGTGGGCTAAAATGGGTGTCAACAAGTACCCCTAGTTACTCAGTGAAACCACCCCTACAGATTTGACCAAATGAATAGAGTTAACCTGAGTCACTTCATGACTTGAGGTATTCTCCATTTCTTTGATGGCGGCCTCAGTTTCTCAGTGCAAGTAAGTCATTGCTCTGCCACTTTGTTCATTTCTTTTCTTTTAATGATCTTATTTTTGTTGCCCTTACAACTTTTAGAGTGACTGTTTAAAGACAATACACACTCTAATTTTTTCATCTAGACTTCACTAAGTCTGTTATGTTCAGGTACAGTGAAGACTTTTTCTATTCTAACTATGAGAAAACAAAGTTAAGAGCTGTAAACAGTTTCTAACACCTTATTTTCTGATGAACAGTCTCTAAACTCTTCAGTCTATTAAGGTTAAACCTTCAATTCAGTCAAGAAGCAACTGTGATTCTTATAAATGAAGAGTTGTGATAACTGCAGCTTACTTTAATGAACTGATAGCAAGATTAGTATTCAATCAGGGTGAAAGAAATAATCATGAAAGCGTAGGAGCAACTTAAAGAATTTTCAAGAATAAGTCGAATGAAAATGATGTCACGAGATAGGAACTTATGAGATTGAGGAGAGAGAGTGGAAAGTGTTGAACTTTGATCAGAAATCACTCAACTCCCCCTGACAACATGATGCATCGACCTTATCATGCATGAGGAATGCAGAGCATCAACCTGAACGTGCGAAATGTAGACAATGCACCGACCTATATATATATGTGTGCGGTATGCAAGTGCACCGACCTACATGCGGCTTGAGTACGATATGCACCGACCTATATGCTGAATGCTCATGCAGTGCATCGACTATGTCTAAGACATGCAATGACTTATGCTCGATGCAAAACATGTAATGACTAGAATGCTTACATAATGCAACTGTGAAAAATAAATGCTCATGCAATGCTTCGACTAGGTGCACGATGTGCATCAATTAAGACTATGTGCAACTCATGCACCAACATCAGAAGTAGTCTGCGCAAGACATCAAACAACCATTGTACTCAGTGCAAAACAATTATTCAAGCATCAAACATTCTTTATTCAAAACTTAAAGAACAGGCTGACATAATCATCTCAAAACATTTCAACAAACAGATGAAGAATGAAATTATTCATCATTTTCCTGCTGAAATTTACAAAGCCCCAATTCTCTTCTTAAATATTTAAATCTTTCATTTCCAAGGGGCTTGGTAAATATATCAGCAATCTATTTTTCAGTTTCAACAAACACTAATTCAATTTCATTTTTGCTCACTACATCTCTAAAAAAATGGTGTTTAATTTTGATGTGCTTAGTCCTAGAGTGGTGAACAGGATTTTTAGTAAGGCTGATGGCACTAGTGTTATCACATAGAAGTGGAATGCATCCCAGATTTATCTGATAATCTGAGAGCTGGTGTTTAATCCATAGTACCTGGGCAGCACAGTTCCCTACAGCAACATACTCTGCCTCTACAGTGGAAAGTGCCACTGTGTGTTGCTTTTTAGAGGTCCAAGATACTAGGCAACCACTTAGGAATTGGCAATAGCCACTAGTGCTCTTCCTATCTACTCGACACCCAACATAGTCTGCATCAGTGTAGTCTAGAAGCTCTAGCTCACACCTAGCAGGATATCATAAGCCTAGTTCTTGGGTGCCTGATAAATACCTAAAGATCCTTTTCACTGCTCCAAAGTGTGATTCCTTAGGACTAGCATGAAATCTAGCACATAAACACACTGCAAATTGAATATCAGGCGTAGATGCAGTGAGATACAAAAGGGATCCGATCATACCTCTGTATAGCTTTTGAACCACAGGGTTACCTTTGGTATCTTCATCAAGACTTGTTGAAGTACCCATTGGAGCTGCAATGTCCTTGAGGTTGTCGAATTTGTACTTTTTCAGAAGGTCCCTTATGTATTTGGACTGAGTGATAAAGGTTCCAGCTTTGGTTTGTGTCACGTGCAGTCCAAGAAATAGTTTTAGCTCACCCATTGAGCTCATCTCAAATTCTTGTGTCATAAGTTCAAAAAATTCCTTACACAATTTAGGATTGGTTGAACCAAAAACTATTTCATCCACATAAATATGAACAATGAGAATGTCAGGATGACTTACCTTGGTGAACAAAGTTTGGTCAACATCACCTCTTGTGAATTTCTTCTCGGTAAGGAATCTGCTGAGCCTGTCATACCAAGCTCTAGGAGCTTGCTTCAAGCCATAAAGAGCTTTATTCAATTTATAAACATGAGAAGGGAAATCTAAACATTCAAATCTAGGAGGTTGTCGGACATAGACATCCTCTTTTATTTCCCCATTGAGGAAAGCATATTTTACATCCATCTACTGGAGAGTTATTCCAAAAGAGCGTGCATAAGCCAAAAGTATTCTAATTGCCTCTAACCTGGCTATAGGGGCAAATGACTCTTCAAAGTCAATTCTGAATTCTTGGTTGTACCCCTGAGCAACAAGTCTGGCCTTATTCTTCACTACATTACCTAGCTCATTAGTTTTATTTCTAAAAACTTATTTTGTTCCAATGACAGTCCCATGATCAAAAGGTGGGACTAGGTGCCACACCTTATTCCTGTCAAACTGATTAAGCTCCTCGTGCATGGCATTGATCCAATGCACATTTTTGAGAGCGCTGTCAATGGTTTTGGGTTCAACATGAGAGACTAATGCAAAATTATTCAATTCATTTTGTACTCTAAAGAAACCTCTAGTCCTAGGGGGTTCATGCATGTCACCAATGACATTTTCAACATGATGATCTCTTAAAAATCTGACATTAATGACTTGGTTACCGTGACCTTCATTTACCTCCCCCTGAATAGCAGGCTCCTCTGCATTGATCTCTTCAGCTTCTTCTTCTTGGTCTGATTGGTCTTCAGATTTTTCTTCCTTAAGGATTTCTCCATCATCTTCTTTCCTGCATTGACCAACATCAGAGTTTTTTAGGGACTCGTCAAAAACAATGTGTGGAGATTCCTCAACAGTTTTAGAATTTAGGTTGTACACTCTATATGCTCTAGTGTTTTCAGAATATCCAAGGAAAATTCCTATATCACTTTTTGGTTCGAATTTATCAAGGTCTCTTTTATCATTAACATGAATGAAACACTTACAGCCAAAGACCTTGAAATGAGCAATTGAAGGCTTCTTACCTTTTAGAATCTCATAAGGAGTTTTATGAGTGAAAGACCTTACCATAGCTCTGTTGATTACATGGCATGCAGTGTTAACTGTCTCTGCCCAAAATTTTCTTGGTAAGCCACCTTCAACTAGTAGTGTACGAGCCATCTCCACCAGTGTCCGATTCCTCCTCTCCACTACTCCATTCAAATAGAACTCCTGAAATTCAGAAAATGCATCATTTTTGTGAGTTATGAAAAATACCCAAGTATACCTAGAGAAGTCATCAACTAAGACATATCCATATCTCCTACATGATAGCTGACTGATCGTGTGGGTCCAAAAAGATCCATATGTATCAGCTCATAAGGTTTGGAGGACATGTTTTCAGTTCTTGATTTAAATGACTTCCTAGTCTGCTTGGACTATGTACATGCATCACACACTTTATTTTCTTTCTTAAAAGATATTTCAGGGAGTCCTCTAACCATGCTATCTTTGTTCAATTTGTGCAAGACAGTGTAGCTAGCATGGCCTAACCTACGATGTCACAAAAATGCTAAGTCCTCTTTATTAGCAGTGAGGCATAGGTTAGAATGTGCAAGATCATCTAGATCCACCATGTAAATGTTATTTATTCTTTTTCCAAAAGATTTAACAACATCGGAATCAGGTTCAAAAATTTTACAATTAAGAGCATCAAATACTACCGTGTGTCCTTTATCACAAAGCTGGCTGATACTAAGTAGATTATATGCTAAACCATCCACCAGCAGGACTTCATCAATGCAGTAGGTAGTGCACTTACCTACATTACCTGATCCGATGATTTTACCCTTTGTGTTATCGTCGAAGGTGACAAGGCCTCCATTCTTCTCTGTCAGCAACCAAAACTTGGCCTTGTCTCCTGTCATATGCCTGGAGCAGCCACTATCCAGGTACCACATGTTGTTCCTGCCTGCCAGGCATACCTGCATATAATCAGGGAGAAAATTTTGGAACCCAAGAATGTTTGGGCTCCGAAACAGATGCAGAACAGTTCAAACAAGATAATATACTCTTGGGAATCCACATTTGTTTAAACATGGTTGGCTTAGTGAATTTCCCAACATTCTTTTCATCGCTTCTTTTCTTCTCAGAACCAACAGAGTGAGCCTTCTTTTTCTGGTGCTGTGTCCTGGCACCATTGTTATTATAAAATTTGGTGTTTCTGTGCTAGTGCCTAGGCCAATAGGTATTCAGAAAATGGTGGCCATAGTTGGTCCCGGGCTGACCAAAAAAAAGATTGTCTACTATGAGCCCATGTCCTAGACTGACCAACCCAATTTCTAGCCTGAGGTCTATAAGACTGAGTGGGAAAAGACTGATACATAGACCTCCCTTGAACTTTATTACATCCAGACCTATAGGATTGTTGTGGTTGTCTGTAATGGTGGGTCTGGACACTGGGTCGGTGGAACAGGCCTGGTTGACCTCTAACTGAACTCTGTCTCCCATGCACCTTTGACCCACCTGGCTTGTGCATTTGTGTATATTGAGTCTTCTTCTTGGCTGCTAGTGGTGGTGGAGACTTGGTGGCCTCGCCCTGGGGTTTGGGTGTGCAAGTAGACTGACCCCTGACCTGAGATTTACCCTTAAGTGTAGGGCAAGGTGTGCTAGGCTCACCAACCTTCTGCTTACCTTTGTCCTGAGCACTGGACATTTTGAAACTAGCAATGTTAGCAGCAGATCTTTCATTATTCATTTTAATAAGGGGTCTCTTCTCCTTTTCTGCTACAAACGAAATTGTCTTGACATCAATACTTTTCTTAGCAGTAGGATTGTACTCAAGACCCTCTTTCCTAAATTGACTTTTGACCCCAACAGAGCATTCAGATTATCAGATCCTTAGGTCATTTTTTCAATGATTTTCTCTTTGTCAGCATTTTCTTTTTCTAGTTGTTCGATTGAATTCTTTAATTCATTATTGACACCTAGGACAGCTTCATACTTCTCATCAACAATTTTCATTTCATTTTCAAATTTTTGCAATTTCAATTTCAAATCATCAATAACATCTTTCAACATTTCATTTTCTTTTCAATAGTCAATCAGGGCATGCTTTAAATCATCAAATTAAGAGCAAGAATTTTTTAATCTATCATTTTCAGACTGTAAATAGGCAAGTTTATCAGACATTGTCTTATCATTCAAAAGAGAGTTAACCTTTTTCTTCAAATGCATGTTCTCTTTCTAATATCATCTACTTTGTCTAACAAATTTCCGTAGGCATCTTCCCAATCAGAAATGGTATAATGCTCAAAGAGAGATGATACCTCATCGGAGTCTTCTTCCTTTTCTTCATCATCATTTGCCATCAGGTAGATGGGCTTTTCTTCGTCCTCGCTCTCAGACGTGCAACTTAATGTGCCCTCGTCCTCATCGCTCCATGTGCTCACCATCGCCTTTCCTTTGTGAGCTTTCTTCTTTGACTTCTCTTTCAGCTTCTGGAGCTCGGGACAATCTATCTTCATATGGCCTGCCTTCCTGTAGTGGTAGCAAACATTAGCGTCAACTTTCTTGGCAGGGTTAGATCTATACCTTGTTTGCCTCCTACCGCCACCAAACTGCCTTCGGTCGAAGTTTCTTCTCTCCTTTCTCAAAAATCACCTAAATTCTTTGGTCAGCATGGCCAGTTGGTCTCCATCGATCTCTGACCCAAAGGGGCTTTCCTCACTTGATGATCCACTGTGGTTGGATCTGCTCGATCTACTGAAGCTGGCCTTCAGAGCAATAGGCTTCTTCCTCTTCTCGAGCTTCTCAGTCTTGGTAAGGTTCATCTCATAAGTCATTAGTGAACAATTAATGTAAGGCCCCAGAATTTTTATAAATTATTTTTGGTATATTTAATTATTTTCTGGGAATTTTAAAGACCCAAAATGGATTAATAAATAAATATTGGGTTAAATAAATCATTATAAGGCCCAATTTATGTTAAGTAATTAATCTAACTTTGATAATTGAAACCCAATAGGTTAAAGGACAAACCCATTAAGTTTGGCCCATATTCTAGAATGTTATTTAGCCTATTCACGAATTTTAAGTATAAATACTATTTTATAGATAATAATATGGATAAACAAACAAAAGAGTTTGAATTTTATTGAATTCTGCGCACAATGGATGTAGCAATCCATCGTGCGACCGCCACAATCACGTAACGCACTAGGCTACGACCGTTACGCTCTGTCAGTTCCGTGAAGTGAAGAAAGAGCAAAAATATTAGATTTTTGCTAGTCTATCTCTTAGGGATCGAGATGGGAAGACTAGTAGAGGTGTAAGGACTCTTAGAAGTCGATCTAAGCCTTAACAAGGACTCTAGAATCGATCTAATCCTTAAACCCTAGCCAAAACCCTATAAATAGGACCTAGTTCTGAACTGAGTGACCCTTCCTTTTGCTCGCGTGGAATCAAGGTAAGGAGTCACAATTTTAGGTAAGTTCTTTAGAACTTTTTGTTTATAAAACTTTAGACTAACTACTCTCAAAATTCCATGTTAGGAAATCGAGTATCCAAGGAGTTAGGATCTTCCAAAGTTGCTAGTTTCATCACGCCAACCCAGAAAACTGTGCCACAGGGTACTGAAGATCAAGAAATTAGAGAGCCTAAATGAGGTAATTAGAGTTAGATGCTTTAGAACTTTTTGTTCCCAATAGTTTCATCTTCCTAACCTCCAAATTTCACGTCTTTAGGTCAAGAGACTGGGGAGTTAGAGCGACGTGAAGTTGCTAAAAAATCTCAGGAACGGAAGAACTAGGGCGTATCTTGAAGACCAAATTGGAAGTCTAAAGCCTAGTTAAGAGGTAGGTTATCTCATGAACCGAAAAAATAACATGTTAGGGATAAAAGCCCTCTGATTTTGCTTGATTACATGCACTATAGATAATGAATTTCATGTTTAAGTAGGGACAAGCATACATGCATATCTTTAGCCTTAATGGAAAATAAAAAGGTACTATCTTCATAATTCACTGAAACCTATGCATCTAGATGGCCTTTACTTTGTTATCATGGCTAGAATAGTTGGTTATTGTGATTTTTCTTGCATGGGACATAGTTCCTTATCTTTTTTGTCAGCAGAAGCTCTGACGGATTAACGTAGGACCGTCAGGCGATTGTAACGGTCTTACGATCAGCCATCACACCCTCTGTTATATTTCAATTCCTCTGTTGTCTCTGACGGACCAATGTAAGTGTGTTACAATACTATAACGGCCCCCTGATAAACCGTCACATCCCTGTGACACGCCCATACTAGACCGTCAGAGTGTTATTTTCTGTCAACCCGAGACAAGACTGAGGACAGTCGAACTTACTTATAAATAAGCCTAGTTATCTAATTTTTAACCTTATTTCATGACTTGGAGTTTATTAATTGATTCATGATAGGAAAATTCATGTTCTAAGTATTTTGAGTTATTTTTAAAGCATATGTTAATTTCATTGCCTAAACTCTATAGTTTGAATTTAAACTATGATTTTAAGTATTGTATTCACAGAGTTTTATCATGGTTTCACATCGCTACACAGTCTTTTTTCTATCTATAGAGTCATTTTTCTTAAGTACATGACATATATTCCGGTATATGACCATTAGTTCACACTTTGCACTATAGGAACATATTCTTGAACTTGAGGACCTCTCTATTGGATACTCCTTCCAATGGACTAGGAAATCTTGTTTCAAGGCCTCCGTAATTTTCTGCGAGCCTGGGATTCCCACTAGGACGCCGAGTTGGTTGTACCATGAAAGCCCAATTGTTAGAAAGCACTATCGATGTTTTCTGGTTCTGGATATTTAACGGATCTATATTCGACCGTCAGGAACATCTAACGGCCTAATATATGACCGTCACATTGTACTGAGTCCAATTTCTTATTTCTGGATTCAGCCTTTCTAACGGCCCAACACTAGACCGTTATGTTCATGTAACGGCCCATTATTAGACCGTCATAGTTCTTGAGTGTTTTAACCCGAGATTTGACCAAAGGGGTGATATTCTAATGTTCCTATATGGATTATTGATGGTCTAGGACTTGTCATATTGTCCAAAGAAACTTAATTTAAATTATGAAAGATAACGAATGTACCGTTATGCTACCGAATTATTCCCATGAGCATAATATCGTCTTAAGTCATTCTTGATCTCTCATATTCTTAATTGAAGCATTCACTCTTTGATAGTTGTTGTCATGAGCTTATTGATTGAAATTGTTATATTACTGGCCACGCTTTATTGATACACTCATAGAAGTAGCTTGATTTATACGTGAAGATGCAGTTCGGGCTCTGATTGTGTCCAAGGGCTCTATGCTAGTCCCCTCGGCTGATTGTCAGAAACATACTATTATAAACCATGGGGTATGATGCTACTGGCGTCGCATTACGCTGGGAGTACTTTCTTTATAAATAAGTGAAATCCATGAGAACTCGTGAAAATCTAGTGAATTGCTACGTGATTGACGTTCTAGTGCGTAACCTTTATGGTTATGAAAGTGAAAAGTGAAAGTGCATTCTCGTTACATTCTTATTCATGAAAGGCCATGCTACACTCTTGTTACATTCTTGCTAGTTCATACTTGTTCATTCTATCTTACATGATCATCTTGTTACTTTGGTTTAATCACGTGATTCATCACATTCGCATGATTTTACCTTATTCCTCTAGAGCTAAAATGTTAATTACTTTAATAGTGCATTCATGTTGATGCGAAGATACCTACTGGGCAAGTGTGCTCATTACCTATTTCTAATCTTTTCAGGAAATGGAAGTGAGTCGGGTTTGGATTCGGAGTATTCAAGTAGCGGATCCGAGAGTGAATGAAGAATGAGTGAAGACTTAGGAAGTCTATATTGTTTAGATTGAGTCTATGTAATTTTCTTATTTCTTGAGTCTAGTATGATGAAGGAAGTTGAATTAGTGATTGTATTTGATATTTGATTGATAATGAATTGAAAGTTGAAGGTTGAGTAATTATTGTTCAATTGCATTATTATTATGTGTGATTGTCTTGCGCTCTGATTGTTCTTACTTGCAAGAGGCTTACCATGCCGGCTGTTCACGTTCCTCGAGTTAGTCTTCCGCTGTAATAAAGGCTCGGGGTGTGACAAATAAGCTCGTCGACCTTCAAGTTCTGCAAATCCCTTGACTCCTCAATAACTGTAGCTTTTGTATGCCATACTGGTGTCAGGGACCGAAGGATCTTCCTCACAATTTCATAGTCCGAATAATTCTTTCCTAGACTCCTGAGACCATTAGTAATGATCATGAGGCGTGCATACATTTCTGTGATGGTCTCACTGGGCTTCATTCGAAAGGCTTCATACTCTGAGACCAGCAAATTCACCTTGGTCTCTCTTACTTGAGAGGTCCCTTCGTAGATGACCTCCAACTTATCCCACATCTCCTTTGCAGTGTTGCATGATGAAACCCGGGAGAACTCGGTAGGATGAAGTGTGCACTGAATAGCATTGATTGCGCTCCAATTAAGGGTAGATCTCCTGATCTCCTCTCTTGTCCAAACTTCATCGTTCTCATGAAGCTCGAACGGACCTTTGCTGACTACTTTCCAGATCTCATAATCTTTTGCCCTCAGAAATAATTGCATACGATTCTTCCAGTATGCATAGTTGGATCCATCGAAGTATGGGGGCTTGGCAGTGGAGTGTCCCCCAGCTGTCATCCCTTTCGCATCCATGGGCATTGACTCTTCAGGACGTTGATCTCTTCAGAAGAGTTAGGCTCTGATACCAAGTGATAGAGTAGATGGACGCTCTGATGCCTATAGATAGAGTATCTATAGACGATCTAGAGGGGGATGAATAGATCGGTCACCCACTAAAACTTACTACATCAGAAACAGTTACGGAAAATAATCAAGCTGCTGTAGGACGACTGGAAGGCACTTAATCACAAACATAATGAAACAAATTAAACAGATCGGCTCTCACACGATCCTAAGCAATCATCTACTGAGTGATGAACAAAGATAAATGACAAGTGCAAACCACAATCAATCCCACAGTGGACAATAGAATTTTAAGGTGGTTCGATCTCAAACCCGAGATCTACATCCACCCCACACTCAAACTAGAGTGTGGCTTAACTGGTAATACACAGCTTCCGCTGATCCACAGCTTCGGGATAAAAACCCTACAAACTGTTGGCCCTTACAGCTTACGCCAACCAGAGGATACCACACCTCTGCAACCACTGGGGCTTACAGCTTTACCCATCCAGAGGATACCACACCTCTGCAATCGCTGGGGCTTACAGCTTTACCTGTCCAGAGGATACCACACCTCTGCCCGCTAAGCGTCACAGCTTGCTTCGCTGACAAACAGCTTGAAAAAAGAGTTTCTAAAATGAAAAAGAAACAAGCGAAGAAACAAGAATCCACGAAGGAATAAAGCTCAACACTTAGCGAATTCAGCTCCGGTTCCGAACCTGGAGACTGAAGAGCAACCTTTCTCTCTCAATTCTCTCAAAACCCTTCTCTCAGAACTCTCCTTCTTTTCTGCTCTCTCTGTCTTCTTTTTCTCTCTGGATCGTACAGGTGCTAGCTCTCACTACTTCAGCTCTCAATAACGCAATCTGCTCTTCGGACACGATCAGTCTTCTCTTGAAGGAGAAGCTTCTTATTTATAGTAACAGCAGAGAGGTAGGGCGTATGCTCTCCATGATTCCCGCCCAAACACCTTGGTCACGTGGCAGCATCCCAACTTACTGCTTTACACGTGTCACGATCCTGGCACCTCCTCTAATCTTTGATCACGTGCCATTCTTAATTTTCACGAAAAGGCATATGTCAAGGCATTAGACATAAATTCACCTACAGACAGTTATACGAGATGTAAAGAGATTGCATGGAGTAGATATTCTTGACAGAACTTAATTGCACAAATTCAATATGACGTTCACACACACATGCATAGACTTAACATTCATGGACAAGCAGATGAGAGTTGAATTTCAACACAAGGCGTATGGATGCACCAACTATATATATATATATATATATATATGTGCAATATGCAAGTGTTACACAGACCTGATCACCTCGTGAGTGGCCTTGCTTAGACTACGACCGTGCGAACATGAGAGTTGCACAGACTTAATGTGTTCGGTGCAAGTATTGCATCGACTCGATGACATGCCACGAGAGGCGTTGCACTGACTTTGCCATATGTAACTCAACCAATGCACCGACTAGCTCAAGAAGGAATGCACAGACTCTATGTGCATGGTGCAAATATTGCACCGACTCGAATGCGTGCGACTACGGTTATTGCACCGACTTAGAACCTCATGTGCGCAAGACCGAGCATGAGGTAAAACTTGCACCGATGCAAGAGTTGCACCGACTTGTGTCTACCTAATGCAAAGATTGCACAGACATGCAAGACTTGAACGTTTGAAGTATGCACCGACCTCATGAATGTTTATTGCATGAAACCTGACCATGCACCGACTAAGGTTAGTGCAATGACGAAAGTTGCACCGACTATATGATCACATGCACGGATGTTAATTAGGATATAGCCATACTATCATCGACCTTATGCAGGGTAACTTATAGTGTTTGCTATCATCAAAACCACAGGGGCACAACATCTAAAAGCATTGTTTGAACTTGGTATTACTGGCCTAATTTATTATTTCTCATGGAAGTAGCTAGATTTATAACTTGAAGATGAAAGGGAGGGCACGGACGGTGTCCATGGGCTCCACGCTAGCCCCCTCGGAAGATGGTCGGAAACATACTATAAATCATGGGATATGATGAATACTGGTATTGCATTGCGTTGAGAGTACTTTTTTTATAAACAGGTGAAATCCACGATGCTATCTTATGAAATTTACATGCTTGCTAGTACATTCTTGTTACATGACTTTCTAGTGCATAGACTTTTCAAGGTTATAAAAGTACATTCTCGTGACATTACATGCTTGATTAAAGGCCAAATTATATTCTTGCTTGATCATGTTCACATACCTCATATCTCTATAATCCATATCTTGTTATTTGTTATTACTATGGTTTTACTCGCGTGTTTTATCGCACTTTCATTATTTCCTCTTCTATAGCTAAAATGTTAACTATTTAAACAATGCCTTCATGTTAATACAAAGTTACCTACTGGGCGAGTGCGCTCATACCCTACTTTCTCCAATCTTTTCAGAATACTCTAGCGGGTCGGAATAGGACTACTCAAGTGGCGAGTCCGAGAGTGAATGAAGAATGAGTGAAGCCTAGATAGAGTTAATTATTGTAATTGGTCTCCTTCACTGTAATAGGCGGTGCAGTTGATCATGTTATGAAATCTTTTGTTTTCTTGAGTCTAGTTGTGTCAAAGGTGCCGGATGTAAACTTTGATCGTTATTACTTAATAAAGTTGAAGTTTTGAGTACGTGATATTGTGCATTCATTCTTCTATGTGGATGTGTTTAGAGCTATGATTGTGTTGCTAGCTGGAGACTTATTTACCAGATGTTCATGTTCCCGATTATTTTTGTTGCATATCTCGGGGCGTGATAGTTAAGTTGGTATCAGAGCCTAGGCTTAAGTGAGTCCTAGGAAAATATCAAGTCATAGGTTAAGTCCAAGGTTGTAAGGACCCATACCTATGAACTAGCTAGGAAAAGAATTTTCTAACCCATGTTAGATTGGGTAGAGCCCGGGTTAAGCTAGATGTCTAGTAAGAATTAACCTCTAAGTTAACCCCCATAAATTTCAAAGGAAATGACAAATTGTGTATTTTCTCTGGAACCTTACTTTCCAAATGGTTGGTGACCGTGCGAACTGGGAAGCCATGTAGTAAATTGTTGCGGGTCTCACCCAGGCCCTCTAGACGGTAGCTCAAGAAGGCGCGCGAGCCGGCGTCGGTGATCTTCATCGTAACTCCAGGAGTATGAATCCTCCACGATTCTCTGGATCGTCAAACCCTGATGAGGCAAAGAATTGGATAGATGAGATGGATCGTATCTTCAATGTTATGTAATGCACGGACCAAGAGAAGGTCCTGCTAGCTACATTTAAACTAAACAAGGATGCCAGTACATGGTGGAAGGCCACCTCAGCCCATCTACATAATGCACAACTCACGTGGGAGGAGTTCCTCGAGCTCTTCCGTGAGAAATATTTCTCAGAACATGTCCGAGAAAGGAAGGCGGCCGAGTTTGCCTCCTTAAGGCAAGGGATAATGTCAGTAACGGAATAGGAGCTATAATTCTCATGAATAGCACCATATACTCCACATCTTGTTAGCACGGAGCTGCTCAAAGCTAACTGATTCATGAACGGATTGAGGCCCATCTTCATCAAGCAACTTGGGCCTCAAAACATCCAAACTTATTCGGAGATGGTCCATAGCGCGCATCTATGTGAAAGGACCCTCGAGAAGGTCGAGAAATTCAAGGGTAAGGGTGAAGAATCCAACCGAAAACATGATAAGAGAGAGAAAGAGGAAGAATGATTCAGTATCATGGGAACTTATGAATCCCGTAACAATAAGAAGAGGTCACGCAATGGCTGACATAAAAGTGTCAAAGAAGAGGAGAAGCAAGTCATGGAGGCTTGCACATTTTGTGAGAAGTTCGGTCACTCGGCTTGCACATTTTGTGAGAAGCGTCTCGGTGCTTATCTTCGTTGTGCCAGCCGGGAGCATCGGATGCTCGATTGCCCACTCATGAATAATGGAGGACATAGGCGACAAGGTCATCTCAATACTATCATGGGTGATGAAACTATAGGGGATGGTAACGTGGTTAAAGGTACTACCCTAACCTATTTCGCATCCGATTTTTGGTCTCATTTAATACCCGGAACTGTTTAATTATTAAAATACTGTACCCTTCACAAATCTCATGCAATGAATTTAGAGACCAAATTCTTTTTAAATGGGGGAGGGTATAGCACCCCAGAAAATAATCTGAGAATTATCTGAATTTTTTAGAAATTAAATAAATTATTTAAGTAATTAATAGGCTTAAAGGACTTAAATAAGTCAATTAATGGGTTATTGCATTATTAGCCTTTTTATTAAAGGCCCAAATACTAATAGACAATTAAGCTCACTTAAAATGGGCCTTAAATCCTCGAATTTAGCCTTTTGGCCCAAGCCTAAACCCTAGAGTCATAATAGGGAATATTTCCCTAGTTAAGATGGATAAACAAAGAAAGGAGTTTGAAAATTGAAAGAAAAGCGGGCAAGTCGCGGTCTATCGCGCGACTGCGACCTGCATATCGTGGTTCTCCCTAGATCGCTATCTGGTTCCGTAAACGGAAAGGCAAAAACACGGGGAAACTTGGATTTTTATCCCCCAATCCACCGTGATCCGATGTGATCTGATATGGAAACTTACCCAGGACTCTTAGGGGATCGAATTGACACCCCATAGGACTCCTAATTTGATCTAATCCCTCAGCCCTAAGCCAATCCCTATAAATAGGACCCAGTGTCAACCTGCGTGAACCCTAGTTTTGGATCGCGCATAGCAGAGGTAAGACATCATCATTTTTAGTTGTTCCTTTAGAATTAATGGTTCTCCTTAGTGTCTTCTGACGTTGTGGACGCGGATTTTTATCTTTTTAATTATTTATTTTGTTTATTATTTGATTTATTGGCGTGCCAGTCACCGAAGTGACGATTTCATTGTGCGCTCGATCTGACTTGGTCAGTCGATTGTGAGTGATCGCGTCTGGACCAGAAGTCCGTCATACCATAAAGGTTATGACGTTAATTACGCCCTTCCTAAGAAGGACAACCCTTGATTAAACGCCAAAAATAGGAGGCCTCGAGAGGCAAACATATATTCGTGTGCGCAAATGGAACTTCATACCGAAGCCAGGAAGGCGGGCAAGATAATAACATCAACCATAGAAACAGATGATATCGTTAAGTCAGTGGTTAAACGACCGGGCTTAGGGGGGAAGGGAAAATTTCAGTCACAGGCAGACTGGGCCGTGGCCATGATGGAGGTTTAAAGCATCGATCAGTATTTTGACAGCATTTCCCCTTTAACTGGATTATGCCCAGGGGGAAATAAGCTATCACCCATGGAGTGCCGGGATGAAAACCAGGAGAAAGAGAGAGGCCAAACCTCCCTACCCATATATATATATGCCATGGGGCAATGTTTGATATTCCCTATAGAAGCCGGCGGAACTCATGCAATGGCAGAGCCCTCCCGAGCTAAAGGGGTTACTCATAAATCCGATGCGGGACGACGGAATGTAAATGGACGCTCAATGTTGCGCCCTCGCACGTGGATCGACATGCCCGGTCAGGTCGCGGGGGTCAAGGGGGCAGCGCCCCTTGCGGGGGTTTCCGGGGGCGGAGCCCCTGGAACAAAATTTGGATTGAAGACTCAGTAATACAACTTGAGTAGGTTATCGGTGCAGCTCAACCGTGCATAGGTTCCCGGCGCAAAGGCAAGATGGCCAGGGGATTCCCGGCGCCAAAGGGAAGAGGCCAAGAAGAGGCTCTCGGCGCGCAAGGGGGAAGGTCAAGGAGAGGCTCCCGGCGCGCAAGGGAGAAGGCCACGGAGGGGCTCCCGGTGCCAAGGAGAAAAGGCCAAGAAGAGGCTCTCGGTGCGCAAGGGGGAAGGTCAAGGAGAGGCTCCCGGCGCGCAAGGGAGAAGACCACGGAGGGGCTCCCGGCGCCAAGGAGAAAAGGCCAAGGAAAGGTTCCTGGCGTGCTCAATGAGGGCAGAGGGGCTAGGGTTCTCGGCGCAGGGGCCAAACGGCTAGGGGTTCCCGGCGCGCCCGAGAGATTGGTTCTCAGCGTGCCCAGGAGATGGGATTCTCGGCGTAAGAAAGATTGCACCGAGAGCTATTCACAGTGGCACCGGGATGTGTAAGGGACGGCGCCGAGATGGTTTTGAATGGTTGTTTGGAACCCTGCTTTTTGGGTTTTTGATAATTCAGGACAAGCTTTGACGATTCAGGCCAAGGTAGATAGGTCCTGGAGGGTCAAAGTGAATCAATTCATCGGGTTTCAGCTGGATTTGGCTTGGATTGCAAAAGAAGGCCAAGATCGGAGAGGAAACGGGGCAGATCAGGGTCTAGAGAATCCCCGTCGCCGGTGTACAAAGTCTCGGGGACAGCTTAATGTCGGCTTTCATCATCCTGGGAGAATTTTGGCAGCACCTCCCCTGGACCGAGCATTTGCCAGAGAGTGGTATAGGCTGACATCCACGGAGTGCCGGGATGAAAGCCGGAAAATGAGTGAGCACTAAGGCTCGAAGAGACTATCCACGTCTCTAGCATCGGTCACTATTCCCCTTCTCGGAGACTAACGAAACTCATGTAGAGACAGGGTTCGTCAGACCCACGGGGTTGCATGTGAATCCAGACCTCAGAATGTAGGGGAGGTCAATCCCCAGTTAATTTATCTCCTGGGGTACATATGACGACTCACGAACGCCCCAAGATAAGTGGACGAAGAGGCCAAAGGGGTGGACAAAGGAGGGGCTCTCAGCATGGTTTTCATTGGCAAAAAGATGGCTCTCAGCGTGGGATTATAGGTTGGCCAAGGGGTTCTCGGCATGGGTTTACAGGTTGGCCAAGGGGGGGCTCTCGGCATGGGTTGAGTTGGCCTGAAGAAGCTCTCGGCGTGGGACTTCCCGGCGCGCCTATTACCGCGCCGAGAAGGTGGCGCCGGGAAGCTAAGGGCTGGGGGGTTCACGTGGAAGTGGCTTCTTGGCCAAAAAAAGTGGGGATCTCGGCGTGGAGCTTCCCGGCGCGCTCCTCGCCGCGCCGGGAGCCTGTGGGCTGGGAGGTTTGCATGGAAAGGGGTTTAGATGGTTTTTTTGTCGGTTTGCTGAAGAGGGAGGCCTCTCGGCAGTGTAATTTTCGGCGGGGAATTTTGTACGCCGAGAGGGTGGAATTGCTACAGGGTTTCAGAGCTCGATAACGATGCTCTGTTTGGGGATTTTATGAGATTTCTGGCTCGGATTGAGGCTGGATTTAGAGTGTAGTCGAGAGATTTCATGGGGGCTTCTGTTAGAAGGATGCCAAGGGAATTAGAAGGTGGAATCAACATGGGGAATTGAGACCATCGTCCAAATCCTGTGGAGAGCTTTATCTGTTTGATGCAGGCCGTCTGGGGGGAATCAAGAGATGACTGTCTCTGATCCCCCGGACGAGTCCTAATGGCATCTAAAACCGGCGACGGAGGAACCCTCAGCATCGAGACTCCAGACCCTAATCATTCAAGGGTTAGAATGGAGGGTCGAGAGATCGAGATCCGTTTGCTAGAACCTCGCGGGATGGCGTCAACCTGCAGAGCAGACGCATCTTTGTACAGCCAGCAGTCCAGGGAACCAAGAGATTGATGTCTCGGGTTCCTGAACAACACGAAGGGCTCGAGGGAAAACTCAAACTATACGCGGAGGGTCTGCCATTGAGACAGAAGGGGAGAAGGAAATAGAGCCCAATCACCCATTAGATAGGGATGGGGGCCCTATCTTCATGCCTCTTCGGAGAACCAACGAGGATTCTGAAACCGGTACTATATAAACTATTAGACATTTCGAATAGAAGACATATCCACGAGATACAAAGGGGAAGAGCTTCGATTGCCCAATATTCATCACTGCAGCTGCAGCATTCCATTTCATTGCATCGTCTCATACTTACATCAACCATAAAGGGAAAATAAGAAGCAGAGATACAAAGTAGAATCGGGATTGTCCGGCTACATTTGATAAATCAAGAAAAAGAACTCGCTAGATTACATCAAAGAAAAGGAAAGAAAGCATGGGGGAGGGCGGAGCATTGACTCCTCTCCCTCCCCGGAGCAACCCACCTGCAGCTTCTTCTTCCTCCTTCTCTTTGAGCTCTCGTTTTCTCTTTTTGGTTTCTGGCTATCCTCTCAATATCTGCCTCTTCCTTTTTTTTCTCTTGCCGCCCTCTGTCGTCCCCCTTTTCCTATGGGCAAAGTAATGGGTTATATAGGACCATGTTCACATCAATGGCACTCGGCGTGCCTGCATCACCGGTTCCCGGCGCGCCCATTCGAGGGGCTTCCCGACGCGCCTCCTTTGGAGGGGCTTCCCGGCGCACTCCCTTGGAGGGGCTTCCCAGCGCGCCTGCTGCCATGGAGAGGTTCTCGGCGCGAGGGGTATCAAGCCCATCCTTAATATCACATTAACAGGCCCATTCAACAGGCCCATTCTTTTCTTTGGCCTTGTTAATTCCTTTGATTGCATCAGCACTGACGAGGGCTCCTTCTTTAACGGTGTATGCATCATCATCTGAATAATCCAGAAGTTTCTCATCAGCCAACAGACCGGAGTTTCATCGGTATCGCCGTTTGGATGACGACAATACTGGACATCGGCTCAGCCTGAGAGTGTCCTAGCTGGGCAAGTAGTTGGTAGTGAGGGCCCTCCCTCAATCCTGACTTTGCAAGCATCTTTCAGTCTTCGTTGCTGGTCTGGTCTCATCTTTATCTTTGTTCATATTTTAGCTGTCAACAGACGTCCCTCAAATTTTGGTGATAGAAGATCGATCGGTCAAGGAGTTAGGAAGCACGGAAGTCGCTATTTCCCTGCAGGACACCCAGGAACGGGAGTGTTGTTCCAGTGAGAAATTCGAGGTTTATGGACAGTACCAGAGGTAGGTTATCTAATGATTGGCTTAAACAACTTGATAGGAGTAAAATCCCTCTAGCCTTGCTCGATTCCATGCATTATACACGGAGAATTTTATGTTTTTCCATGACTGCGCAATAGGGTTTTTACTACATGTTGTCCATGTAACCTTAACTCAAATCTAAATAACTTTCTGATAATTATACACATTTTCGTACATTATTTCCATGATAGCATGCTTCCCCTGCTAGGTTTCTATTAGTTCTCATCGTTAAATTGCCTTAGAAATAGGCTCTTCATCTCGGGCTTTGCTTCTGTCTGGAGACGGATAGATAACGGTCCTGCAGAGATCACTACCTTCAAATAGCGATCCCCGATAAACCGCGATCTTGGTTCTGTAACCGGATCAAACCATGTTCATGCCCTATTATATGTGATGGAAATCATAGTATATTTCATTTATTTATGTTCCTAATCATGTCACGACTCCATAATTAGTGTAGCATGTGTTTTAAAGCTTAATTTCATTATATGTTAATTTCATGCCAAATCTTATATAGTTTGTACATAAAGGAATTTTCACATTGATTACAAGGAGATTTATGCTTTAGCACGTTCCCTTCTCATCTTATTTTTTGTTTTCCTGTTGCTTACACATAGCCTATACTCCAGTACGATGCTATTAGTTCACATGCACATGTTAGGAAACCCTCTTGGACTTGAGAGCCACTCCGTCGGATATTCCTTCTACCGGACTAGGTGATCTTATTTCAAGGCCTCCGTAAGACTCCGCGAGCATGGGATTCCCACTAGGACGCTGAACTGGTTGTAGCCTAAAAACCCAAAAGTCTAGAGAGCACTTCATGTTTTCTGCGTTTTTTGTGAACTGTCATGATCGCGGCCATCAGGCGACCGCTACCTGATGACAGCAATTTGCCAAGGACTGCTACCTTGTTCAGTCAGCAGACTTCTGGCTGAGTCAACCCTTTCCTTCTTTTGCGTCGACTCCCCACCAAATAGCGGTTTCCACTTGACCGCTAAGGTAGCGACTGTCTCTAAATCATGTTCTTCGAGCATGTTCATTACGTAGACCAAGTTCCCTGCTTGCGTCAACTCACCTTCTGTTCATTGCCAGATAGCGGACCCCGATCGACTGCTACTGCCTACTAGCAGTCAGATCATAACCGCATTCTGTCAACTTGTTGTCCAACCCAAGGTTTGACCCAAGGGTTGATCTTGTTCTGTTCTCAGGTGATCTTTTGATTATCTGGAACTCACACCTTATTCATTAAGTCATTAATGAACTATAGAAATTGATAAATACGTCGTTATGCTGTCGGAATTCCTCCATGGCATAATGTCCTATTAAATCATTTTTGACCTCTCATGTTCATTTTGGTACATTCTTACCTTGGTTACTCTCACTCTAAAGCATTGTTTGAACTTGGTATTAATGGCCTGCTTTATTATTTCTTGAAAAAGTAACTTGATTTATAACTTGAAGATGTAAGGGCGGGCACAGACAGTGTCCAAGGGCTCCACGTTAGCCCCCTCGATAGATGACCAGAAACATACTATAAACCATGGGGTATGAAGAATACTAACGTCGCATTGCGTTGGGAGTACTTTTTTTATAAACGGGTGAAATCCACAAGGCTATCTTATGAAATTTACATGCTTGTTAGTACATTCTTGTTACATGACTTTCTAGTGCATAGCCTTTTCAAGGTTATAAAAGCACGTTCTCGTGACATTACATGCTTGATTAAAGGCCAAACTATATTCTTGTTTGATCACGTTCACATACCTCATATCTCTATAATCCATATCTTGTTACTTGTTATTACTATGGTTTTATTCGCGTGTTTTATCGCACTTTCATTATTTCCTCTTCTAGAGCTAAAATGTTAACTATTTAAACAATGCCTTCATGTTGATACGAAGTTACCTACTGCGTGAGTGCGCTCATACCCTACTTTCTCCAATCTTTTCAAGAAACTCTAGCAGGTCAGAATCAGACTACTCAAGTGGCGAGTCCAAGAGCGAATGAAGAACGAGTGAAGTCGGAGGAGGGTAAATCCGGCTTGACCTAAGACCGACCCAATAACGATGAGTCCAGTCCAACCACGCATCTACAGCACGCCCAAGAGGTGCCCAAACAGTCACGGCCCATCAAGGGGCGGCCTAATCCGACTTGGGATCGGACTCTACAGCGCGTAAAAGCTACGGCCCAAGCGCAGTGATCGCCGAAAGACCCTTTGACGACCGACCGTTACCCCCCACGACGTCAGCCTTAATCGCATAACGGGCGAGCACGCCCCACGAGCACCGTAAGACTCACCTCGGGACCAGCCGATGTCGGGGTAATCGCCCTCCAACGGAAAAACCCCGCCACTATAGCGGGAGAGCGTTACTCCACCACTTACTGTTGACACCCGTTTTTTGCCTATGAGTTGAGTCATTTCTCTTACCATCAATTGTTGATGCCTCGAGTTGTCCATTGCTCATTGGACTATTTTCAGACATGCTTTTGGGCTTATTTATGGGTACCTCCCTCCCTGGCTAAGTTTGACCTCAGATTCGGGCTTAATGGGCTTTGATTTCACTTGGTTTTGGGGTAAATGGGCTCATTTATCTCATTTTATCAAATTCAAATGTCCAGGATTTACACCGTCTAGCGACCGACCGTTCAATGATTGGGCGGTCTTCTTGGAACCATTTATGCATTTATTAGATATTTATTTGATTTTCTGAATTTCCACCGACAAGCCTTTGCACGGTCTGCAGGTAGCCATTTACTTCCATTGAACGGCCTATCGTTAGACCGTCCAGCTCCTAGAGTGCTCAGTCGGTTTATTTTCAGATAGTTATCTATTTATCGTATTTTTCTAGATTTATCATCGACATTTGTACACAACCTAGCATTGGACCGTTCCATTCATTGAGTGGTCTAGCTGTAGACTGTTTTATCCTAAAGAGTCCAACCCCGTGATGGCCGATCAGTTCGGTGGATAATTGCATAATTTTCCATTTTATTTATTTATCACCGACAGTATTAGACGGTCTAGCAATAGACCGTGCAATTGTCTGGGCAGCCTATCGCGCGACCATGCACTTGCTCGAAAACTGTGGATTGTTTGGATTTTCTCTCTCTATCCGTGGTTTAACCTCCACCTTCCTCCGCCATTTTCTCCGCGGTTTCTCAACCAAATGGGGTGTCGTTCGATCCTGGTTGAAGATAAGAGGATTATCTATGAATTTTATTTTGTAATCTCGGATTATTATCCACTGGAAAATCCAATTTCGAGGTTGGACTTTTAGGGCTCTATAAATAGAACCCCTAGTCCAAGCTTGAAAGGGGGGAGATCCAACGTCGACGGCGAAGCTCTGCCGAACTATTGAGCAAGCTGTAGCCAGGGAGGGAGGCTTTCTACATCCTTCTAAGCCTCTGATTTAGGGAGTAGTCTTTTGTTTTGAGTCTTAGTCTTGGTGTTTAGTCTTTAGTTCACCCATTGCATTCTTCTTTTCTTCACCATCTTTTTCCGACGTTCTTGCACCATTTCACATCATTTCTATACCATTCCTATTGTTTTCACGCCCTATAGGGGTTTAAAAACCTCCCCAGGTATCACCCATTCCATGTTATTACGTTTATTTTCCATTCTTTTCTATAGTTACTACACTTCCTAGGGCTAATTTGGGTTGCATTTTCGTGTTCTCCACGTTGTTTTGCAGGTCAACATCAGCACAGCACGAGGTCCATCCCTTCTGGCTAGACGGAAGGGGTGGAGGATCAAGTCCTACATCTCGGAGTTTGACAGAATCACACAGTCTTCCTTCGTCCGCTTAGAAGAGTACACGGCCCATATCTGACCGTGCAACGCCTTCCTGCAGTCGTCTGCGAACTGTCCTGTCGCCAGACCCATCTTCGTCCCGCTTCCTTCTTCAGCGTTGTGAGCGATCTATCGAGCGGCCGTTCCATCCCTTGAGCGGTTCTTCCCAGACCGTGTACAACTGCAGCGTTGCATCTTGGGCGAGTGCGTTATCCCTTTCCAAGGTACGTAGTACTCTTCGGTACCCGTGTCTTGGTGGCGATCATGATCACACACACACTCTTCTCACCCTTTCTTTCCTTCATTTTGATTGTCTTTGCATTTTGATACATTAGAAAAGTAAAGGGAAAGAAGGAAGAGGGTGGGAAAACATGTCAACACCCCATTTTTTGGCGATCATGGTGGGACTCCTAGTGCCCATCGTGCTGTTGTCTTGCTGATCTATGTTTTATGCTTGGTTAGGGTTTTTCCTAAGTTGTTTCAGGTCGGCATTTCGTCCACCCCGGGTTGCTGTTCTCGGAGTTGTACGTGGTTCCTCTCGGATCGCTCAAGTCTCCCCGCGGTCTGGCGATAGACCATTCTGTCCCAGTCTCAGGTACGCTGGCGTTGCCTTTCTATCACACTATTATTGCTTGAGCAGTCTGATTCTGGCCGTTCCTCTATTTCCACGGTCGTCCTTTAGACCGTCCATTTCCACCTCACGAGTGCTTTGTTCTGTCTGAGCCTGTTAGCTTCAGCGGTCCTCCCCAGACCGTGCATCCGTCCCCACGGTCTGTAAAAGGTTGTTCACGTCTGCTGGCTCAGGTACGTTATTCGCCTACTTTCACTTGTGGTTCTACTGATTCTCTGCGGTCTATTTTGGTTGTCCCATAGGTTTCACGGTCGGTCGATAGACCGTTCAATCGTCTCAGGTACGCATCTCAATTCTGTGTTCTTTTTTTTATTCTTTTACTACTCCCTGTCACTGAGCGGTCCTTCCCAGACCATCTACCTCTCTGAGCGGTCTCCCATCAGACCGTGTTTTATTGCTACAGTGCACCTGTGAGTGCCATTTTGACCATTATTTCACATTATTCCATATTTGTTTGGGTGCTGTTTTGATCTCCCCTGGCAGTCATTCCATTGTGCATGATTATTGTCACATTTGTTATATTTGATTGGTCATTGTTTGTTAGATTTAGGTTAGATTTTACATGCACTCCAGTGCACATAGAATTCATTCATACTTTTCCATACTAGTTGCATTCCTACCTTGGTAGGGGATCCTCTCGTCTCCATATTCCTTGGAGCTGACTAGGTGACCTTACCCGGGACCTCCGGAAGACCCCGTGAGCCGTGGATTCCCACACGGACGTCGGGTAGGTTGTACCTTACCACAACAGTCTAGGGCTGCATCCGTGAGAGAGAGTCACCTTTAGAGTCAACCAAGTTTCCCATTCCATGTTGGTTAGGCACCTTTGTTGTTGTGAGAATTGCCATTTTAATTAGTCCATTAAGGTTCTAAAAGGGGGAATTTCTAAAATCTGTCATGCATCATTTAAACTTGGTTGGTCAATTGATTGCCTCTTCTCTCCTCTCTTTCTGTGTGCATTTGGTTCTAGTTTGATTGTTTAGAAACACATTTAGGTGTCGATCTTCTCTGTGTTAGAGTCTCCGTTGCATGTGGAGTTGCTTCACACCCTCAGGATCTTCTCCTAGGGACAGCTCTCATTTCTTTTCCTACTTCAATCCTTTGTTTGATTTTTCACCCACCATGTCTTCCTATAATTTCTCTCACTCCCATGAGGATTCTCTCCCTCAGGGACTTTTGGAGGACCCGCCTAGGGTCGCGCATGTGTAGGGAAGAGAGGGGACCGCCCCTCCCCTTCCAACCATTGTTGTTGAGGGTGCTCAGCCCTCCCTTTCTAATTCTTCCTCTTAGAATTCGGCCAATCAAATCCTTCACATGATGGCCCCGCTAGATCCAACTCAGCTCCATCTCATCCGTCAAGCCTTGCATGGGCCGGATGGCCCGTCTACTGCTTCTCCTCATGGCATGTCTGTTGCCGCCACCTCATCTCCTGTTGTTGGTTTAGGGGCCGCTTCTGCTGCGCCCATTGATCTCACTCCTGTCCATCCTCGGACCCTCCGATTTCCTAGCATGGAGGTGGGCCAAGCCTCTACCTCGGCCCACCAGCCTCTTGACAAGGGGAAGACCCAGATCCCCTTGAGTTGTTATTCTGATGCTTATGCCACTATCTCACCAGCGCCGCAGGCCCTTGTGGCCCCGTCTAATTTTATCCGTCTTCAACCAGAGGCCGCCCAGGTGGCTCATGCGGATATGGGCCCTTCCTTGGCCCACTATCCATCTTATGGGCATCCCCCATCATCAGTTTATCCATCAACTCCGTATACTGGTTTTGTTCTTCCTGCTGTGTCTCCTCCTTCCCGGGAACGGGAACTTCTCGACAAATGGGCTGCTATGCAGTAGCAAATTGACCTCCTTCATAAGCGGGTTGGCCTGCAGTCTCTCGCTGATGTCCCCATTCCTAATTTCTGGGACATTCACTTCCCACCCCAGTCGGAGCTCCCTACATACCGTAAGTACGATGGGAATGGCAACCCTTTCATTCACATAAGGGAGTTTCTATATGAATCGGCACAGTTCCAGCATGACGATCATCTCATGGCGTATCTCTTTTGCCAGTCATTGGACGGGGTGGCATTAGAATTGTTTTACACTTTGCCTTTGGAGGCAGAAAGTTTCAAAATTATCAAGGAGAAGTTCATACAAAGATTTCAAGACCGGGTAGGCCCGAAGTACTCATTCACAGACTTAGTAGCAGAAAAGATGAAGACGGATGAAGATTTTGCAACTTATGCAGATAGATGGAGGCAAATGGCCTCACATGTGCCCGGGCAGATCCTGGAAGAAGAAAAGGTAAAATTGTTGATTTTGAATGCTACCCCTACGTTCCGGAACATTCTGGCGATGAATGATATATCAAATATGCACCAGTTGTACAGTTAAGCCCGGTTTATACAAACCCAGTTAAAAGACTCCCCCATCCATTCCCTATTTGAGGCCCAAAAATCCAAAACCACGAGAAAATCCTAAGGCCCTATTACTGAGGGAGTTCAGACTAACGAGCAGGTGCAGGCTATTCAATTCCCCAACCAGTTCGCTCCACCCCGTTTCCAGCAACCCCCATGCACCCCCCCGTTCTCCGCTTCGCCAGTTCCCCGACCTTCTTTTCCCGCTCCTCAACAGCCACAACAACCACCACCACCACCACAACTGCCTCAGCAACCACCCCAATACCACAACGTTCCTCCCCCTGCTGGTTATGCACCTGCTCGACTGGGCCCAAAAAGAGCCCATTACCCTCCACTTCCTAAAACCCTTTCAGACATTTTCTCGACCCTAATGTACACAGGTGACATACAACTCCCGCCAGAGCGTCAGAACTGGAACCCGACCACCGATCAATCTCGGTATTGCATATATCATCGGTAGCCTGGGCACACTATAGACAGATGCTTTCAGTTCCATGATTTAGTGTATGATTTACATGAAGGGCAAAGGATTGACTGGGCTCAGATGGATAAGTTGATAGAAGACATCAAAGAGAAGAGAAGACAGGCACAGCCACAGCAGGTGGCGCCTCAGCAGTAGCAGTTTCAACAACCCCAACCTCAACCTCAGCAGTAGCAGCAACCCCCTAAACTCGGGATTCACCAAAATCCCATGCCAGACCATCCACCCGCTCCGCAACAACAGTCGCCGGCACCGGCCCAAGTAAATGTTGTTCACCGTCCAGCCCCTAATGTTGGGTGGTCTTTTGACAATGAGACTCCCGCTCATCTTCTGGCCTTCCACCACGCATACACCAACCTCCCCGCACCTTCTGTTCCTTCCATTCTCCGACCCACTGCCTTGACCACTGCTCCACCCTCTATTCCCTCCAGGTCACCTATTTCACCTACCACATTACCCACCATTCCACCAATCCTTCCACCATCACCCGCCATACCCTCCTTCGTTACCCCTCCACTCAACCCTTCGCCAATCACCACTCCGCCAGGGCCCCTCAGACCAGCTTCCGCCATTTTCACCCCCATTTCTATCCCTTCTACTCACCCCACTGGGCCAATCGGGAGTCCATCTGATGCCGTGCCGGCACGAAACTTCACCCTCGAGCGGGCATTTATTTCATAGAGTTATCCCTCTACTGGTGCGTCTGCACCCAACCCCCCAATTCCTTCCTCAGCAGTTGAAGCAGAAGAAACTGACCCCTTGCCAAGCACCAGATATGATTTGTTACAGCACTTGGACTGGATGCCAGCCAAGATCTCAGTCCTGGAGTTAATCAAGAGGTCCACGCTACACCAAGATGCCCTAAGGGCTTTTCTGCAGAAAGTCATGGTTAGCGAGGACGTAGCGGTGGATAGTTTGCCGTCGGTGTTGGCCACTATCACAAAGGGGCCATCTATTTCATTTTCTGAGTCAGAGCTAGCACCCGCAGAGGCACGTCAGATACCACTATGTATTACAATTTCATTGAACAAAGTGGCCGTGGATTCAGCACTAATGGACACAGAAGCTTCTATTAATGTTTGTCCCTTGAGCACGTTGCGTGCCTGCAACATTTCTGAAGACATGCTAAGGCCGACACCGACAACTATTGCAGCATATGATAACTCCAGGAGGGCTTGCCACGGGGTCATGATAGTGCAGGCCGAGCTAGGGCCTTTGAAAATGGATGTGGAATTCTATGTGTTGGACATAGACCCGATGTTCAAGGCTATTCCAAGTCGTCCATGGATTGACAGCTTGAATGCAGTTCCCTCGACCGCCCACCAGTGTCTCAAATTCCCATTTCAGGGGCGGGTAGTCAAGGTGAAGAGTGTTTCCACGGTCCAGACAGTGGATGCTATTGCTGACAAGATTCTGCCTACACTATGGCCGAGCAACAAGCCAGTTTTGTTTGTGATGGACTTGAACTTTCCATAGGTATATGCGTCATGCAAGCCCGCCACTACACCAGTAAACATCAAAATCAAGTCCAAAATTAGAGATTTAAAGGGTGGAACATGATCTTGAAACTAGGCTATCAGCCAGCCATGGGCCTTGGCGCACAGTTACAGGGGCGAACTAAGCCCGTCCCCAAAGGCAGAAAGATGAGCAGACGAGGCCTTGGCTACCGGAAGTCAGCATTATCGATACTAGGAGACTCCGAGCCACTAACGTGGGATTACCGTCAGCATTTTGTGAGAGACCCGTTGCAGCCAGGTACTTTAAAGAGGACGTCGCACTATGTTGATGAGAAGAATGATGCCGCTTTTGCTGTTGCTGGCCCACCGCCGCCGCTGAAGGGGTTGGTGGACGATATGGAAGATTTTTGCAGTTGTTTTGAGAAGATGTTTCACGAGGAAGAAGTTTGCCCGAAGAAAGTGGAGATGCAGCTGGTGAAGCATTATCTGGTTGAGCCAATTTATCGGAGGCCGTGGGAGGAGGGGAGCTCCATCATTACCTTTTCTTGGCCTCCTTCCCTCTTTGCCTCCCTGCTTCGACGATTGGGATTTATTCCCCGTTCACCACCAATCCAGGTCGATCTGTTCTATACGGAAAGTCCATCTGAGATTCTGTTTGTGCCATGCGCATGTGGGCGCTGCCCATGGATTAATTTCTCAACTCTGTTTACTCCCCCCTCCCCCACTATCGATCTTTCTGAAATGTGGTTTTCTTCTTCTGACCCATTCTTCGACGTTCTCTTCCCGTCTCTATTTCCCATGCAACTTCTTCCTCGTCCTTCCTCCTCTGACCTCTCTTGTTACGTGATTTCCTCCGATCTCCAAAAAAAAGTCAATTTTGAAATGGAGGTTTCAATGGAGGATTACGCTATGTTCTGTCTGTCTTCCTTCCAGGGGCATGAGGCGCCTGCTTCTTTCCCTGTAAATGTCTTGTCTTCTAGGTTAGATGTACAGTGTGCAGAGTCCTCTAGGATGGTAGGGTCAGTTGGGGTAGAGTCTAGCTCTAGTGTTGTCAGCCCATCCACGTCTGCGGCGCACCCTGTGATGCGTCATTCTAAGTCCATTCCAGATAGGTTTCTTCAGGATCTAGCCCAAAGATGTCATGCCCTTCTCAAATGTCCTGAGTTTGAAGAGATCGCAATCGTCTTAGAGGATGATGAGGAAGTAGGCGGGGTGTGGAGCAATGATGGATTGGGAGTTTATGAAATCATAGATGAGAAGGACCCAGCCGATGATGAGGAAAGCGACGGGGATGACGCTGTCGATCTGAACGCACAAGGTTTAAAAAGGTTTGATCAACCGTCGTCGGTAGTGGATGAACCCACGAAGGAAATTAATCTTGGGACTGAAGAGGACCCTAGGCCCATAATCATTTTTGCTAATCTCCCTCCTCAGGTTGAAGAGGAGCTAGTCAAGGTTTTGAGGGAGTATAGCGATTCTTTTGCCTGGTCCTATGAGGACATGTCGGGTCTTGACCCTGCTCTGGTTGAACACAGACTTATCCTTAAACCAGGGGCAACACCCGTTAAACAGAAATCAAGGAGATTCCACCCTCAAATGGCCTTAAGGATAAAGGAAGATGTTGATAAATTACACAAGGCCAAGTTCATTAGAGTAGTGTTATATCCACAATGGGTGGCAAATATAGTCCCGGTGATGAAAAAGGATGGAAAAATTCGGATTTGCATTGATTTCAGGGACTTAAATAAGGCATGTCTGAAAGATGATTTCCCGCTTCCTCACATTGACGTGTTGGTGACAACACGGCTGGATATGAAGCCCTCTCGTTTATGGATGGATATTCCGGATACAACCAAATCCGTCTTGCTCCCGAAGACCAAGAGAAAACCTCGTTCACCACGCCCTGGGGCACATACTGCTATGTTGTCATGCCATTTGGATTAAGAATGCAGGTGCCACGTATCAGCGGGCAATGATGGCTATCTTCCACGACATGATGCATGTGTATATGGAAGCCTACGTGGATGACATTCTAGTGAAATCGAGGTCCAAGGAAGAACATCCCGCCATTTTAGCCAAGGTGTTGCAAAGGGCTAGGGAGTATAAGTTAAAAATGAATCCAAAGAAATGTGTGTTTGGAGTTGTATCAGGGAAATTGCTAGGGTTCATAGTTAGTAAGCGAGGGATTCAGATCGATCCGAACAAAGCAAAGGCCGTTATGAAATGCCACCGCCTAAGAACATCACTGAACTTAGAGGATTGATTGGGCGTTTGCAGTTATTCGAAGATTCATATCTCAACATTCACAAGATGCCGCCCATTCTATGAATTGTTGAAGGCGGGGGCCAAATTGAATGGAACGAACAATGCCAGAAGGCCTACGAGGATCTTAAGGTTTATCTATCTAATCCCCCGGTTCTGCAACCACCTATCCCTGGGAAACCCTGATACTATACATTTGTGTTATTGATGACTCCCTAGGAGCTAACCTGGCTCAAGTGGATGATGAAGGAAAGGAAAGGGCAGTATACTATCTCTCTAGGTTGTTCAATCCTGCTGAATCTAAGTATACTGCCATGGAGAAGACCTGCGCAGCGCTAGTATGGGTAGCTCAGAAGCTCAAGCATTATTTTCTCGCCCATGAAGTTAAGTTGATCTCTAGAATGGACCCAATCCGTTACCTCTTAGAAAAACCTGTCCTTTCTAGCAGATTAGCTCACTGGCAGAGCTTTCTCTCTCAATTTGATATCACATTCATCGTTCAGAAAGCGATCAAGGGATACGCGATTGCTGAACATCTCGCTCACTCTCCTATCCCTCACACCGATTCAATCTAGGACGAGTTTCTCGATGAGCGTCTGGCTGTACTTACTCATCTCCCCTTCTGGTCCTTGCACTTTGACGGTGCTCTCAATTCTCAGGGCCGTGGAATCGGCGTCGTTCTTCTCACTCCGAAAGGAGTAACCATCCTCATCGCTTACTAGCTCTCTTTCCCTGCCACAAATAACATAGCCGAGTATGAGGCTCTCCTTGCCAGACTGAAGCACGCCTACCTCATGGGCGCGCGATACCTAAACATCATAGGAGACTCTCAATTGGTGCTGCGTCAAGTTCTTTCAACTTACCGCACCCGTGACCCTAAGCTCAAGCCCTATCAAGATTTGGTCACGCTCTTGGCTAGGCAGTTCCGTAAGCTCATCTATATTCATACCCTCATTCTCAGAACATCCTGGCCGATGCACTTGCATCGCTTGCTTCTTCCCTCTCCTTTCCTCTCAGTCGCGCCACTGAGACCATCGTGGTCCAGCGGTTGGACTCTCCTTCCCTCCAGGATCCCTGGTTTGACAACCTTAGGAAATCTGTAGAGAAGAAAGTTGAAAGGGAGAATTTGAAGGAAGTTTCTTTGATTGAGCTTGAGGAAATTATAGAAGAAGAGGAATTGTCGTGGTACCATGAAATAGAGCAGTATTGTAAGGATGGATCCTTCCCAGAGACGGCCAATGCCGAGCAGCGCAAGGCCATCAGAAGAGTCGCCTCCAGATACACCATTGTTGCAGGAGAGTTGTATAGGCGGGCTCTCAACGGAGTTCTTATGAGATGTTTAGATGACGATGAGGCTTGGAAGGTTGTTGAAGCAGCTCACGCTAGCGAGTGTGGTGGGCACGTCAATGGTCAGGCTTTGGCAAAGAAGATTCTTAGGCAGGGCTATTACTGGCCAACCTTAGAAGAAGATTGCTCCACCTATGTCCGTAGGTGCCTCCAATGCCAACTTCATGCCGACAAAATCCATGCTCTGCTTCCTCTCTCCATCCTCTTTCCGCTCCTTGGCCATTCTCCATGTGGGCTTTTGATATTGTAGGCCCACTAGGTGATCCGAACTCCCAGTTAAACAGAAATCTTTCATCTTAACTGCAACGGAGTATTTCACCAAGTGGGCAGAAGCTGAAGCCTATGTAGAAATCAAAGCTACCACAGTGTGCCGCTTCATCCTCAAGAATATCATTTCGCGGTTTGGAGTGCCGAGCGACATCGTCACCGACAACGGGCCTCAATTTGTGTCTCAAGAACTCAGGACCTCTGTAAGAAATTTCATATTTCATTGCATCATTCATCGCCATACTACCCCCAAGGCAACGGCCAAGCCGAGGCCACGAACAAAACCCTTCTTAAAATCATTAAGAAAACATGCGAGTCTCATAAATTTGCTGATTGGGCCGACAAATTAATAGAAGCTCTGTGGGCTTATCGTACCTCCGTCCGTACTCCCACGGGACAAACTCCTTTTGCTCTCACCTATGGGATGGAGGCGGTACTCCCGTACGAGATCTTGATCCCTTCCCTAAGAGTGCAGCTAGACAAAGAACTTAATCTCGACGAGCGTCGAGAGGCGTTATTAGTCCAACTGGAACTCTTGGATGAGAAGAGGCTTAACGCGGCCAATCACGTCTCTGTCTATCAAAAATGCATCTCGCGGCATTTTCAAAAGAAGGTAATTGAACGCAAATTTCAAGTGGGTAACATGATTTTGAAACGTAAATTTATTAGATCAGCAGGTCCTAGGTCTAAGCTGCAACCCAATTGGGAAGGGCCGTTTGTAGTTAAAGAGGTGTATCCTGGGAACGCATATCGTCTTGTTAACGCAGAGGGTGAGGAATTGGCTAATCCGTGGAATGGGCTGTATTTAAAACATTTTTATCCATAGAGTCAAGCCAGCGATGGCCCGGTGGCGGGGTGTTCCTCTACTTGATCATGAAGGAAGGTCCCCGGTTCAACACTCACACACTACACGACCCCCGTGGTTGGGTATTTCTTTCTTGCGCAACACCGTTTCTCCCTTGGCCATGCTTAGGGGAAAGTGAAAATCCTTATTTTTTCTCCTCATTCGGCTGAAAATAGGGGCAAGTGGTGAATAAGGGGCGAGAACTGATCTAGACACCCCGATAAAAAGAGAGGTCTCAAATAGGGGCAGTCCGTTATGACCTGATTCCGCATGCGTAGAAGCAAAAGAAAGAAAAAGAAATGAAAGAAAAGGGGCAAAATCAAAAACAAAAGCTAAAAGCTCATTTAAAAGCTCGAAGATCAAAAGTCTAAATGCTCCCAAAAGAATGAAACTAGGCATGGCAAGAGTGACAGTACAGTTTCCCCGCGGGACGTCATGAGCCCGGTCGTATGCGTGCCTAGAGCGGATGTAGGTTCGATGACGGACACAAAGCCCCAGCGTAACATACCAAATTCTTTGAAAAGGGGTTTGTCGTGAGAAGAAGTCAAGCCCTAAAAACCTCTATACCTATTGCCGGCTTCCCATCAAATTCTCTCTTTTATTTTCCAATGACTGGATCATACCCCGGGTGTGGCCTCGGAAGAGGCGTTAAGTAGAATTGGACCCCGGCCATGGGCGGTCACCCATAACACACGTTGAACTCGGGAAACCCCTAATGAGGTGTGAGGGTATCCTGTCGCCGGGTCTGAGCTGGCTCCAAAATCTAAAAAAATCATATATTTCAAAATCCAAAAAAAAAATCATATATTTCAAAATTCAAAAAAATCATATATCTCAAAAACCCAAAAAAATCAAATATTCCAAAATCCAAAAAAATCAAATATTTCAAAAACTAAAAATCAAATATTTCAAAATCCAAAAAATTGAATATTTCAAAAACTAAAAATCAAATATTTCAAAACCCAAAAAATTGAATATTTTAAAAACTAAAATCAAATATTTCAAAAATCCAAAAAATCAAATATCCTCAAAACCACAAAAATATTTTCATCATCATGATTTGTATTCATGGCATGCATTGCATCCATTTTCCTTAGTGTTATTTACCTATTTAATAAGGCTTGCCCCCTTGACCAAAAATCAAAAACTGGTCATTTCCTAACTTGCTACAGGCAAGGGCTTAAGCCTAAAATAGATTTAATATATCTTCTTATTTATATGTGTGCAGGGGCAGGTTGAAGGCAAGATTCAGCATTTCTACATCTGAACAGTCCTCTAGCGACCGTTTTACGCCCTCCAACGGTCAATAGCAGACCGTTCCATCCTTCACACGGCCTCATTCAGAGCGTTTCCCATTTTCTAGCCCCTTCAAGAATCCACGGTCTCTATTAAACCGTTTACAAATCAGAGTAGTGCTGGTCTGACCGTTCCAATCTGATCACGGTCCATCGATATACCGTTCTGCTCTCCAAGGGTCCTTGTTCTTAACCATGCTGTTGATCTGATACGCGGCCAAGGTCAGGCCATTCAATTCAATGGAGCGGTTGGACGCCAACCGTTTATCTAACGGAGCGGTCTGGGTATGGGTCGTGTTCATCCCGAGAACCTATCTCAAACTCGTTCAATCACATACAAAAAAGGGCAAACTCAAATCAAGCCAATCATCAATATTATTCATTCAAATGTAAACATTCCTAGAACATGAGTCTCTATATTAATATCATGAAACCAAGAAAATCACTCAATCCTTAGACGGGCATCCCCGCTAATCTCTCTCAGCTCTCTCACATATGCCTGGTAAGCCTCCTGGAGCTCTGTCACCTCCGCCTGTAGGGTGAGCACCCTACTAACCTCCCACATGATCAGGGCACTCCTGATCGCCTGCTCATCTCCTCTGACCCGAACCTCCTCACCTGTAGTGCGGGAAGATGGGGTAGCGCTGGAAGTGTAGTCCGGGGTAGTCCAATCTGAAGGAAGCACCGATGCGGGCTATACATCGCCAAAGCGGTGTCACCCACGAGCCTCAAGTCCAAACCAGGCCTCCTACGAAGCCTGAGAGTAGTGCCGTGGAGGAAAGGAGGGAGCATCACGAATCGGTCCAGGGGCAAGGTGTTGATGTAGAGGCGCCACTCATCCCTAGTCTTCTTGTCTGCCGTCCTACACTCCACCTACTGTGAGAACCTGAAAGAACCACCAATGAAGAACAATGATGGCTCCCAAAATCAGCTAACTGAGGTGACATCTCCCTAGGCACGAACTTCATCCTAACTCCCATCTAGCACTCTAGGAGAATCATAGAGCCAAATAGTGGACCCCCTAGAGCAGCTGAGCTAAGACCCTCGTATAGGTAGGCAAGGATGGCCTGGGAGATGGAGAGACCCTGCCATAGACCACTGATGGTGCTAAGGATAGGGACATCTAAGACATGGTCGGCAGAGGGGAAGAGTATGGCCCCGCACAAGCAAATGGAAACGGCCTTAGCTATGGCCTCGTACCACCCACACTTATTCTTACAGTGTGCTATCACCCACTGGCTGAGAGGTAGTAGATGGATCTGGTGTGGGCCCACTATGGTGTGGATGTCCTTGCTACTAGGTATGAACTCTCCTAAGATAAGGGCAGGATCCACAGGGGCAACGGTGTGACAGACTAAATCCTCCTCACCCACCTTCGACCTAGGAAAAGACAAGTAGGTCTCTACCTCCTCTAGAAGGATGGTGGCCTCAAAAGATGGGAACATGAAAGTGTGGGTCTGAGGGTGCCATATCTCCACCAAGGCTGAAATGCTATGCCAATCTAAGGAAAGCTTGGGGTAGTTCTTGGCTAGCACTAGAGAGGGTGAAGGTGCCAGGACCTGAGGATGGATGTCACAGATATGGGTAGCTCGCGGATCATAGGAGCCATCCATTTCAAGGTGGAGTATCGTCTCGGGCCGGGAGAAGCTGAAATGAAGAGAGGAAGAAAAGAAAAGAGAGGAAGAGCCTATAAGCTTTTGAAGGAAATGACGTGAAATTGAATGAAATTGAATTGAATAACATTAACTTACCTCTCTCATAGGGCTAGAGCTCAAATGCCCAGGGATCGTGGTCAGCCGTTGTAGCACGCCGTGCTCCTTTCTAGCTGACTTTGGACCTTGGTAAGCCACCTCTCCATTGAGCTCCCTCCAAGGCCCTCTTCATGGTGTTTTGAGAAGATTGAAAGGATTTCAAGGTTTGAAAGAGGGTTGATGTGTGAAGGATGAATTTGGAGTCCCCTCTTACTTATAGGGCTTGATTAGAGGCCTAAACCCACTAGAAGTGAGGTAGGATACGCCTAGATCGGGTTAAGATAGGGTTTGGGTTGGTTTGGAACACCCACTCTCGGATTGGGACTCTCCAAGAGAGTCTCGATCGGACTCTCAGGGCACCTACGTACGCTGTCTATCGATAGACCGCTTTATCTACTGAACGGCCTCATGCATATCGTTCATCAACCTTCTACACACTTCAGATCCTGGTGTTTTCACGGTCGTGAAGAGACCATTCTACTTAACGCACGGTCACAGAGGAACTACTCATATCCTTCGAGCGGATAATATTGGACCGTTTAATTGTATCTCTGGGTTCTGGCCGAACGACTTTCAACGGTCTAAATCTGGGCCGTATAGGTCTTGGAGCGGTCATTTGGATGACCGTTTAGAAACCAGAAACCTCTTTTTGTCCTCCTTGCACCAATGCCACTCAACCAGTTGTCGTCCCTCTCTCTCTCTCACTCGCTCATGTCCGTCTCTCTCTCTCTCTCGCTCGTGTCTGTCTCTCTCTCTCACTCACTCGTGTCCGTCTCTCTCTCTCACTCACTCGTGTTCGTCTCTCTCTCCCGCTCACTCGTGGTGGATTAGAAGTCGTTGTTAGTTAGTTAGCGTTAAGCATTTGCATTCATTCACACATTCATTCATAAACAACAGAAAACCAAAAACACATCATATCACTATCATATCCATATGTACAAAGTCCTGTCATGAGTACATCATGCCGCTCCCTCTCTCTGGCCTCCACTGTTGTCGCCCGAGCCCTCATGCCTCTTCGCTGGCGAGGGCATCGCTGAGGTCGCCTCCTCACAGTGTCGTCGGTGCCAATCCTCCTCCTCGTTCCTCCGGCAACTGGAGGAACCTGTGAAGTAACTCTTGAAAGAGTTGTGGGTGCCGTTGGTGCAGCCGCTCGGAGTCCCACTGTGCTCCGACCGTCGGCTCATCCACTTATATGCTCGAAGCTCCCCCCTCACCTCCGATGCCTCTGTGCAAGTGCGGTCCCGCTCCGCTCGGTAGTGCTCCGCCTCCGCAGCTCCAGCCCGAAGACTCGAGCTCTGCGTGAAGGAGCTACGTCTCGACCGCGTCGGCTGGGCGACTCTACTCCATCTCCTACCAGAGGCAGGCTACCTCCTCCCGCGCTGCCGCATGACTCTACTGCAACACCTCTCTCAGCCGGGTACTCTCACCCAAGGCTGCTGTCAGCTCAGTCGTCTGCATGCATAGATCATGGTCAGTCAATTGCATTTCATAAACATAATCAACTAGGAAAGCATAGTGTACTTACCCTCTCGGAGTGCGCCGCCTCGGCCGCCTCGGCCCGCATCACCATCCGTGCAAACTCTGCCTCCCGCTCAGCACTATCCGCAGTAGTCTGAGAAGAGGAAGATGGTGCGTCCACCCGATGGCGCTGGGCTCCCTTGGCTTGCTGCATTCAAAACTCCAGGTCAGTCATTTCATAGGCATAATCATAATCAAGTGCATAAGTAAATTTAAGAGTTAGGGTTAAGGAAACTCACCAGAATGCTCAGGGCCTGTCGGGCCCCGTCCCGCTCCTGGATGGTCGAGTGGAGGAGTCCCTGCAACTCTGTGATCCTCCCCTTGGGGTCAATCTGCATTTAGGAAGTCCAAACATCAGTGCATAATCATATAGAAAGCATAAGCATAATAGAAAGCATTAGAGTTTAGAAGTCATACCGGTCGGCGGGCACCACGGAACTCCTGGTCTCTGTAGTGCCTGGCGTAGGCCGTGTAGTAGGCCTCCTCGCTCTCTGCTCGGGCAGACACCACCCACCAGCACACTATCCAGTCCGTGATCTGCTCCGCAGCTCGTGTCGTCCAGTCCACCACTGTAGCTAGCCCTCGGGGGTGTCGCCCGACTCGCTCCTCCGGCTTTTCTGGTGTCAAAAACTCTATTTTTAAAAAAGGATGCTGATCATCCTCATCATCAGTCGGAAGTGGAGGGGCTCCACCACGTTCATGCAGTGTAGCCAAACATCTCGGCCTGAGTAGGCGAGGGCCGCCACTACCCACGGTTGACCCTCGTGCCCCTCACTCGCGTAAGGTGTCCACCGAACCTGTCAAATAGGAAAGTCACATTAGCATCATAAGCATATAAGTTGCATTTAATAAAGAGTTTGAGTTTAGAGTCGTACCGAGGAGAAGGGCAGCGTGTCTAGGTCATCCTGGATCTCCCGGACCTATCTTCAGAGGGACCCTGTCTCTCGTGGAGCCGTCCACGCCTCGGCGATGGGCCGCCGCTCCGGGTAAGTCTCGTCCCCTCTCCCTAGCCCACGTAGGTGCACGTAGGCCCACACCTGCATTGCATTTCACCAAATGTCAGCATATAGCATTTATAGAATTCATATAGTTAATTGCATAATTAATTTAAGAGTCGAAGTCGTACCTGGAGTAAGGGAGAGAAGCCCCCTAGCATCGTCCGCCGGCTGGTGGAGCTGAGGGTGTCAAACAAGAATGCGAGGACCGCCGCTCCCCAAGCAAAGTCCCCAACGTGTCCCAAGTCCTCGAGCAGCGGGAGGAACCGGCAGCTGATGACGTCGGCCCTCATCGCAAAGAGTAGGCGCCCAAAAAATAGCATCAGGAACCTCCTCAGCACTCGGTCTGCCTCGAGTCCCGCCTCGGCTACTACTCTGGGTCAAACCCGATCCACTAGCCTCTGTAGGTGCTCCTCGAGCAGCTCCCCGGCTGCTATCCCCGCTCTCCTCAGCCCGAGGCTCTCCTGCAGCCTCGCCCTCGTCAACGTCATGGACTACCGCTCCGGGTGCAGCAACTCCAGTCCTAGCAGCTCCTGGGCCATCTCCCGGTAGTCAGGGTATGTACTCCCGCTGACCGGAGTCCTATGCATGTGCAATCCGATGATGCGCGCAATGTCCTCCAGCGTGTTGACCATGTGGTCCCACGGGAAAAGGAACGTCCGGCTCACTGAATCCCAGCGGTCGTGCAGAGCGTAGAGGAGTGGTGTGTCAAATCGGCTGACCTCCACACTTAGGAACTCAGCAAAGCCCATGGTCGTGAGCCTCTCCCGCTGAAAGTCCGGTAGTGAAAGGTACACTGCTCGGACCTACAGCCAAGAGATCCGAGTCATGCGCTTTCCCTGCATACATTTAGGATAATTACATTTCATTTTAGGATCTTGCATTTCATTAATTAAATAAGTCATTGAACGGTCATCTATGGGCCATTTTCCCTTTCCATGGTTGGGTTCCAACCGTCCCAATAATCTCCCTCAGAAGTGCACGGTCACCCATGGACCGCTCTACTTTATGGACGGCCAGTTGAGGAACGTTCACTCTTCCTCTGTCTACCCTGAAACAGACCATTTCTGGCCGTCCAACACGCCCACGGTCCCCATCTGACCGCGTCAGTCCCTCTCAAGCTCCTAGTCATTTGGAGTTGCACAGTCTATCATGCAACCGTGTGGTTATCAACGGTCTGTGGAAACCATTTTGTTCTCAGGCATTTCATGTTCTAAACGGACCAATGCTGGCCGTCCTAGGTGTCCACGGTCTGGTGAAAACCGTTCTATTCTCAGGCTTTTCATATTTCGAACAGACCAATGTGGCCCGTCCTAATAGTCCACGGTCTTCCTCAGACCGTGTTGCCCCGTCGGTTCAGTTCCTTTTGAACGGCCACTCCTGGGCCGTGTTAGGTTGAACGGCTCTATTCGAGCCATGTAATTTTGTTGAGCGGTCACTATTAAACTGCGATGTGCTCATCTTCCCCGACGGCATTCATCCCCTCCCCGCCGGCGGTGAGGGCCCGTAGGGCCTCCCAACTGGCCCTAAAGGGGTCGTGAGCCCCTCTTCTATCCCCTAAAGTTACATGCATGCTAAAAAAGTAAAAATGGGGGAGGGTTTTAGGCGGCCTACCTCAGACATCCTCGGTGGCTTCTCCCCGCCGCCACAGGTTCCGTCGGCGCTTCCCCGGCATCTGCTTCACCGGCCACGATCGCTCCTGCTCCTTCCTCACCCACGGGCGGCGCAGCTCCTTCTGCGGCCACGGGTGGTGGTGCCGGAGCCATCTCCTCCGTGGTGGCCGCCGGCAATGACGCTTGGCTCCCTTCACTGACCATGAGATGAAGAAGACGCTTTGACGATCGGTGTTTGAATCGCATAGGAGAGAAGGGGGAGAATGGGGAAGGAGAGCGTGAGAGTGAGAATGAGAATGAGAATGGAGAGGTGGGGGGCATTCGTGGTTCTCCTCCGTCGGTTACGGTGGGGAGGGAGGAGGAGGAAGAAGAGGAAGAGTTTTATTTTTTTGAAATCGCCAGTGATTGCACGGTCTATCGATAGACCGTGTGACTATTGGACGATCTCCTATGCGACCGTTTAAGCTCCAATGGTGCGCTTCCTGGGACGGCCAGGGGATGGCCGTTCTGTTCATTGAACAGTGTCATAAGGGGCCGTGTTTTTTTCACGATCATATTCAAATTAGCAATGATTGAGCGGCTCCCACTGGACCATTTGCATTTGGGGGCGGTCTGGTGCTAGACCATTCATGTGCTGAAACAATTGTGAAGAATGTTCTTTGTTGCATTATGTGATTGAGTGGCTGATTTTTTTTTGGCTTGAATGATTATTTCATGATATAATATTGCAGAACCCTGTTTATGAATTCTTTGCAGCACCACTTCAACTTGCCGTTTCACCTGCACAGGTAAGTCAGGTATGGCCTTCTATCCTTGTATCCCTTATTGCATTACTATATGGTATTATGTTATATTATCTCGAGAACCAGTTGGTTATTTCGTGTTTCAAGATCTGATGTTCCCCTATAACAAAAATAATGATGATCCAGGTTCATGTGTTTAATCATCGGATAGGCCGTTAGGTTGAAAAACTAGGGGACGACGGTTCTATCTCGCACGCCGTGGTTGCGGATAGTGTCCTGACCCTGATTCTCCCGGTCTAGCAATATTATTCTCGAGTATTTTCTATTTTGTGGCTTTCTTTGCATTCGTTTTAATGATTTCTTTATTTTAGCCCAGCATGCATCATACGCATCTTTTGAGCATTCATGACCCATGGTGTGTCTGAAAGTATCTCATTTGTGATGGATGATTGTGCGTTCATGGTTTTGAGTAAAAGAAATATTCCATTCAGAGTTTGAAGGTTTTCTCTAGTCTAATCACTAGGTTTGATTGACTGAAGGTCCCTGTCTAGAGTTTTAGTTCGTTTCTTTACTTTTTGCTGCTTGCTCCAGTCTCCTCATTGGTCCGAGGGATTGTGTCCCCCATGAGGTTGATCGTGTGTTTTCTTTTCGTTTAGTTAGTTTCTCAGACTGGCGTCGTTTTGGTCTGATCGCTCCTTGTGTTTGGTTCAGAGTTTTTCGGAAGATTCCTATCACTCGTTGGTGAGAACACGGGTGTCTTTTACCTTAACGCCTCTTTTTAGTCCGCTCCGCTTCATTTCGCTTCATCTCCATGTTCCATTTCGCTTTCGCTTCACCTCTGCTCGCTCCCCTACAAAGAGGACGTTAAGGAGGGGCATCTGTTGACACCCGTTTTTTACGTATGAGTTGAGTCATTTCTCTTACCATCAATTGTTGATGACTCGAGTTGTCCATTACTCATTGGGCTATTTTCAGGCATGCTTTTGGGCTTATTTATGGGTACCTCCCTCCCTGGCTAAGTCTGACCTCAGATTCGGGCTTAATGGGCCTTGATTTCACTTGGTTTTGGGGTAAATGGGCTCATTTATCTCATTTTATCAATTTCAAATGTCCAGGATTTACACGGTCTAGCGACCGGCCGTTCAGTGATTGAGCGATCTTCTTGGAACCGTTTATGATTTATTGATATTTATTTTATTTTCTGAATTTCCACCGACAAGCCTTTGCACGGTCTGAAGGCAGTCGTTTACTTCCATTGAACGGCCTGTCGTTAGACCGTCCAGCTCCAGAGTCCTCAACGGTTGATTTTTCAGATAATTATCTATTTATCCTATTTTTCTGGATTTATCACCGACATTTGTACACGGCCTAGCATTGGACCGTTCCATTCATTGAGTGGTCTATCAGTAGACCGTTTTATCCTAAGAGTCCAGCATCGTGATGGCCGGTCAGTTCGGTGGATAATTGGATAATTTTCTATTTTATTTATTTATCACCGACAGCATTGGACGGTCTAGCAATAGACCGTGTAATTGTCTGGGCGGCCTATCGCGCGACCGTGTACATGATCGAAACTGTGGATTGTTTGGATTTCTCTCTCTATCGTGGTTGAACCTCCACCTTCCTCCGCCATTTTCTCTGCAGTTTCTCAACCAAATGGGGTGCCGTTTGATCTTGGTGGAAGATAAGAGATTATCTACGAATTTTATTTTGTAATCTCGGATTATTATCCATTGGAAAATCCAATTTCGAGGTTGGACTTTTAGGGTCTATAAATAGAACCCTAGTCCAAGCTTGAAATGGGGGAGATCCAACGTCGACGGCGAAGCTCTGCCGATTCTTGAGCAAGCTGTAGCCAGGGAGGGAGGCTTTCTACATCCTTCTAAGCCTCCAGTTCAGGGAGTAGTCCATTGTTTTGAGTCTTAGTCTTGGTGTTTGGTCTTTAGTTCACCCATTGCATGCTTCTTTTCATCATCTTCTTCCCACGTTTTTCACTTGTTCACATCATTTTACACACTTCCTATTGTTTTGACGCCCTATAGGGGTTTAAGAACCTCCCCAGGTATCGCCCATTCCATGTTATTACGTTTATTTTCCACTCTTTTCTATAGTTACTATACTTCCTAGGGCTAATTTAAGTTGCATTTTCGTGTTCTCTACGTTGTTTTGCAGGTCAGCATCAGCACAGCACGAGGCCCATCCCTTCTGGCCGGCCGGAAGGGGTGGAGGATCAAGTCCTACATCTCGGAGTTTGGCAGAATCACACGATCTTCCTTTGTCCGCTTAGAATAGTACACAACCTATATCTGACCGTGCAACGCCTTCCTATGGTCGTCTGCGAACCGTCCTGTCGCCATGCCCGTCTTCATCTCGCTTCCTTCTTCAGCATTGTGAGCGGTCTATCGAGCGGCCGTTCCATCCCCTGAGCGGTTCTTCCCAGACCGTGTACAACTACAGCGCTGCATCTTGGGCGAATGCTTTCTCCCTTTCCAAGGTACGTAGTACTCTTCGGTACCCTTATCTTGGTGGCGATCACGATCACACACACACCCTTCTCACCCTTTCTTTCCTTCATTTTGATTGTCTTTGCATTTTGATACATTAGAAAAGTAAAGGGAAAGAAGGAAGAGGGTGGGAAAACATGTCAACACTTACGTCTTTCCCTATCAAGGGATAAGGCTTCCCACTCCAGGACAACCCCTATAAGAAGGACATCGATAGAGGAGAGAAGGACACGGTGGATAATTCTGCCAAACCTTTACAGCAGAGAATAGAGCTATTAGCCCTGCTATACAGAGAGAAAGCAGCGACCACAGTCCACACTCGAAGGAAGGTCCCCTCCGGCGACCTTACCGCCCAACGAGCACTCACCGAGTGAGCATTGGGTGTAATACCCCAAGATTTTATAAACAATATTTTAAATTTTTTAGAAAAATAATTATATTTTCTAAGATTTTTCTAGAATTAATTCAAGGCCAATGGGCTATAAAATGAATTATAGTTAATTAAATATAATATTATGTAAATAAATCAATAGGCCCAAAAGGACCCAAAACCAAGCCCATAAGGATTGGCCCATGTTCTAGAAGCTTAAACTAGTATTTAAGGGGATAATTACTCTTTAGTAGATAAATAAACGGATAATAATAGGAGATAATATCAAAGAGTTTGAAACTGTTCAAATTCGATGCCCAATAGAAGAAAACGGTCTATCGCGAGACTGCATGGGAAAAGAAACGGTCTAGCCCTAGACTGCTAGGCTCTGCAGATTCCATGAGTGGAAGAAAGTGCAAAAAGATTGGATTTTTGGCATCCAGACTCCTAGAGACCGAAGTACGAAGAGTAGTAAGCATGCTTGGGACTCTCAGAGATCGATCTAATACCTAATTAGGACTCTAGAATTGTTCTAATCCATGAAACCCTAGTTAAATCATATAAATAGACCCCAAAACCAACCAACGCGACCCTTACTTTTGGCCGCGTGGAACTAAGGTAAGGAGGTCGAATTAGAGGTAAGTTTCTTCTAAGAATTTGTTCATTTTAGTTAGATATAACTTTCCTCAAACTTTCGTTCTAGGAGATCAAGCCTACAGGAATTTAGAGACATCTAAAGTCGCTGGTTCAGCACAAGAATCTCAGGAACCTGTGCGATCGGGTCAGATTGATCAGCGAGATAGAAGCCCTAAACGAGGTAATTAAATAGATGTTCTTTAGAGTTATTTGTTCCTTTTAGTACCCTCTTCTTACCCTCCAAATTCCGTGGTCATAGGTAAATGGAATCAAGATATAGAAGGCCACAAAGTTGCTGGTTCGGTTCAGGAAGAGCAGGAACTAGGGTTAACTTCCAGTCCTAAATTCGAAGTCTAAAGTCCAGGACAGAGGTATGTTATCTCATGAATGGCTTAAACATGACATTAGGGATAAAAGCTCTCTATTTCCAGTCGATTTCATGCATTATACACTGAGAATTTTATGGTTTCATTAGGACTATGCATCTAGTATAATATTCATGCATGAATTAGCCCTAATGGAGTAAAAAGGAAATTCTCTTGTTAGTACATAAACCCACGCATGTTGGCTGACCTATCCTTGTTCTATCAGGCTATAGAGTTCATATATGTTGATTTCCATGCATGACATGTCTTAGATTAGTATTGTATTTTACTATTATTTGAGTTTTCTGTTAACACAGGAAGAAACGGTCTTCCTGTAGATCGCCAGAAACACTAGCGGTCGTACGATAGATCATTAGCCACAAGAGACGGTCACCCACTAGACCGCTTTCGATTTCTGAATTCCGTATTTAAGTTAACCCGAAACTTATTTCAGAATGGCCCTAACTAATGTATATTAAGCCTAGATAAGTAGGTTTTACTCCTGTTTCAAGTGATATTTTCATATACCCAGTTATGTTAACAGAACATTTTAGTAGATTTTATGATTCTTTATGCACTTAGAATTATTTTTAAACTTATGTTATTTTCATGACCAAATCATATACTTTTGTAATTAATTTAAATTTATATGATTCATGGACTAGTCATGTTTTGATCGCTATTACCATTATCTTTCTCTTCTAGAGTCATTTTCTTAAGTACATGGCACATATCCCGTTATGTTATCATTAGTTACACTTTTGCACATTAAGTACACAATGTTAGACTTGATAACCTCTTCATTGGATATTCCTTCCAACGGATTAGGAAATATTATTTCAAGGCCTCCGTAAGACTTCGCGAGCCTGGGATTCTCACTACGACGCAGAGCTGGTTGTACCATAAAAGCCCATTGTCTAGAGAGCACTTTTACCGGTGTTTTGTGAAATCTAGACCTTTACGGCCATATCCTAGACCGCTACAGTCACTAAGCGGCCTTTACTGTGACCGCTAGGATCCAAGAGATTTCACAATGTCAACTTTTCTGTTTCATACGTAAAATAGTCCTACACTAGACCGCTTGTCTCAAGAAACGGTCCAGTAAACGATCGCTTGGTTCCTAAAATTGTCTAACCCGAGGTTTGACCTTTGGGGTTGGTTTTTTTGAGTTCCTGGATAGTCTTAGAATTATCTAGACTCTGAACCTATGTTAATAAGTCAATGCTAAAAATATGAAAGATAATGAATGTACCGTTATGCTGCCGAATTTTTTCCACAGCATAACCTAGTTATTAATGCATTTTTTTGAATTCTCATGATCCATTATTGGTACATTCTATACCTTGGTTACCTTATCAGGGAATTATTGTTGAACTTGTTGGCCACATTATTGTTATAATCGTGGAAGTAGCTTGATTTATACTTGAAGATGTAGTCGAGCACTGATTGTGTTCAAGGGCTCTATGCTATTCCCCTCGGCTCATTATCAGAAACATACTATAAACCATGGGGTATGATGCTACTGGTGTCGCATTACGCTGGGAGTACTTTCTTTATAAATAAGTGAAAATCCACGGACATAGATAAAGATCCACGTAAATTCACGAAGTACTTGCTATTAAGTGAAAAGTACTTTCTTGCTTGTTACATGACTTTCTAGTGCATAGCCTTCATAGTTATGAAAAGTACATTCTTGTTACATTCTTGTTCATGAAAAGGCCAAAATTTTACATTCTTGTTATATACTTGATCAATCACATTCTCGTATCTCGTCGTGATCATAACTTGTTACTTTGGTTTATTCATATGCTTTGCCGTATTCGCATGATTTATCTTATTCTCTAGAGCTAAAATGTTAATCACTTGAACTCGCTTTCATGTTGATACGAAGATACCTATTGGACAAGTGTGCTCATTACCTACTTTCTCAATGTTTCAAGAGGTACAAGTGAATCTGATTCGCATTATACAAGTAGCGGGTCCGAGAGCGATTGAAGGTTATATGGACGAGAGAAGCCTTAGTTATCAAGTGTCTAGTCGAGTCATGAAGTAATATTTATTTTATTGAGTCTAGTAAAGAGAGTCAAAGATCTTATGTATTTGATGGTTATTTATATGAAATAAAGATGATGGTTTTAGTGAATTACTTGTGCAATTACTTTGTGTGATTGTCTGACGCTCTGATTATATTGCTTGCTCGAGGCGTACTAGCCGACTGTCCACGTTCCCGATTGTTTCCGCTGCATAATCTCGGGACGTGACAGTTAAGGTGGTATCAGAGCGTATAGGACTAGAAGTCCTAGGGAAAAGACATGACATAGGCTAACTCCAAGGTTTAAGGACCCACACCTATGAAACTAGGAAAGAAAACTCCCAACCCATGTGAGAGGAATTGGGTAGAACCTGGGATGAAATAGTAATTAGAATTATTTCTAAGGTTAACCTCACTCATCCCATTAGAATTAACAAATTCATTACTCTTCTCAGGTACCTCATCCTTACGATGGCTCTCCGTGTTGATTGCGGTGGAATGCAACAGACCGTTGCGGGTCTCACCTAGGCATTGCAAAACATGGCATAAACCGGCGCAAGAGCTGGTGCTGGTGATCTTCACCTCAACTTCAGGAGCCTAAATCCTCCATGATTTTCTGGTTCCTCTAATCCAGATGAAGCCGAGAACTAGATCGATGAAATAAACTGTATATTCGAGGTTATGCAATATGCCGACCAAGAGAAGGTTCATCTTGTCATGTTCCAACTCAATAAAGATGCCCATACATGGTGGAAGTCAATTCCTGCACCGCCTCAAGATGCACCACATACTTGGGAGAGATTCCTTACCCTCTTCCGAGCAAAATACTTCTCCAAACATGTTAAGGAGAGGAAGGCTATGGAGTTTGCTTCATTATGCCAGGGCATGATGTTAGTGGCGGAGTATGAACTCTAGTTTTCTAGGCTGGCATCTTATGCTCCTCATTTGGTTAGTACCGACTTATTAAAAGCTAACCAGTTTATGGATGGATTAAGGCTCGGCTTTATTCCACAACTTGGGACTCATAATATATGTACATATGCGGACATGGTCCAGTGGGTACATCTATGTGAAAGGACCTTGGAGAAGGTCAAAAACTTTAAAGGCAAGGGAGAGGAGCCGAGCCGAAGGTCTGATCGGCATGGAAAGAAGGGAAAGTTTAGTATCACGGAACCTTACAAATCTCGAGATAGAAAGAGGAGATCCCAGAACGGGAGTAGTAGTGGCTACCATAAGAATAAGAAGGTCAAAGAAGAAGAAAAGCAAGTCATGACGGCTTGCACATTTTGCGAGAAGTTCGACAACTCAGCCGAAGAGTGCTGGAAGCGTCTCGGCACTTGTTTACGATGTGGCAGCCGGGACCACCACATGCCGGATTGCCCCCTTATGAAGGAACAATTTTCTGGTGGTGGACGTAAGTGACAGGCTTGTCTTAATGCTATTATGGAAGATGAAGAAGCGCCCAAGAATGATGGGTTAATGGAAGGTATTATCAAAATTTATTCCCGTCCTACATTGATACTATTTGATACTGGTGCTTCTCATTCCTTTTTATCTACTGCTTTCGCAAAAATCTTGCCAATTTCATCAGTTCCTCTACCCTCGGACATTGCTATTACTACACCATTAGGTCCGGGAACAAAACTTACAAATTACTATCCCGATAGTGAGGTAATGGTAGAAGGTCATAATCTTCCTGCAAATCTCGTATGCCTTGACATGGAGGGCTACTGTCACGTCCCGAGATTATGCAGCGGAAATAATCGGGAACGTAAACAGCAGGCATGGTAAGCCTCTTGCAAGTAAGAATAGTCAGAGCACAAAACAATCACACAAAGTAATTGCATAATAACTTACTAAAATCTTCACTTTTATTAATAATAACAACCATAATTCAAGTACATGAGACATTGACATTCTTAAATTTGCTAGACTCAATAAGAGGAAATTACATAGACTCAATCTAGACATTTTGGACTTCCTAAGTCTTCACTCTTTAACCGCTCTCGGACCCATCACTGGAATGACCTGAATCCGAATCTAACCCACTGGTACTTCCTGAAAAGATTGGAAAATAGGTAATGAGCACACTTGCCCAAGAGGTATCTTCGCATCAACATAAAGGCAATGTTAAAGTGATTACTGTCTTAGCTCTAAAGAACAAGATAAAATCATGCAAATACGATAAATCACGTGAGTATAACCAAAGTAACAAAACATTATCATATTTAAGATACGAGACAATGATTGAGCTAGTATAATCAAGTAAGAATGTAACAATGGCCTTTCATGAACAAGAATGTAACAAGAATGTACTAGCAAGTCATGTAACAAGCACTTAAGTACCTTTCGCTAAATAACAAGTACTTAGTGAATTTATGTGGATCTATATTCAAGTCCCCGTGGATTTTCACTTATTTATAAAGAAAGTACTCCCAGCGTAATGCGATGCCAGTAGCATCATACCCCATGGTTTATATAGTATGTTTCCGATAATCAGCCGAGGGGACTAGCATAGAGCCATTGAACACAATCAGTGCTCGAACTACATCTTTAAGTATAAATCAAGCTACTTCCACGTATATAATCAATAAATTTTGGCCATATAAGTAACAAGTGCAATAATGGTCTTCAAGATACAATGTCAATTAGAGAATGCTTAAAATATGAATATGAGAGTTCAAGAAATGCATTAATAACTAGGTTATGCTTTTGGAGAGAACTTTGACAGCATAACGATACTTTCTTTATTTTTTATAATTTATTTACTATATCTTGATTAAGGTGACAAGTCCCATAAAATCAATAGTCCAACTGGGATCATAGGATTATTAACCCTTGGGTCAAACCTCGGGTTAACTGTACTCAGGAAAATAGCGGTCGTCTACTGGGCCATTTCTTGAAGAAAGTGGTCTAGTTCTGGACCGTTAATGACAAGACTGTTCGATATTTAAAATAGATTATCTGGAGTCTTTAGCGGTCAAATGAAGAACCGTCTAGGATCCATTAGTGGTCTAGTGAAGGGCCGCTAGCAGACTATGGCGGTCAACCAGAAGGCCGCTAAGTTCCATGAATATAAAACACAGGTATAAGTGCTTTCTAGATAATGGACTTTAATGGTACAATCAACTCGGCATCCTAGAGGGAATCCCAGCCTCGCGGAGAATTACGGAGGCCTTGAAACAAGATTTCTAGTCCGTTGAAGGAATATCCAAAGGAGAGGTCATCAAGTCCAAAATCGTGTGCCTAATGTGCATAGTGCAACTAATGGTCATATATCGGGATATATGTCATGTACTTATGAAAATGACTCTATAGATGAAAAGAGGATCAATAAGGAATCCATAGTGAACCACATTCATCTACTCTTGAAACATGCGTTAAATACAAAATATATGAATTTGGCAAGAAATTAACTTATGTTTAAAATAAGTTCTAATGCGTAAGAAACATGAAATCTACTAGATATCTCTATATGTACATAAACAATGCCAGTAATAGGGATAAAACTTAACTAACTGGGTTCATCATATAAGAGATAGGGTGATTCTGCATTAGGTTTCGGATTAATCAAAAATACAGAACTCAGAGTTGTAAACAGTCTAATATATGGCCGTTTGTAGTGCTAAGCGGTCTATCATAAATCCGCTTATGGTTCTATAACAGTGAAATCGCAGGAACACAAACGGTCTATATATTGGCCGCTAATACTTGACAAGCTGTCTATCGTAGGGCCGCTAACTAACTGCTGGCGGTCCATCATTAGGCCGTTTATGGTTGGTTGACAGAAACTAAACAATTGAAACTAAAGGTTAATCCAAGACATATAATGCCTGGAAACCAACATATATAAACTCTTTAGCATGCAAGAACAAAGAATCAGTCAACAATATGCATGGGTTCTGCGAAATTTACAAGAGAATTTCTTTTATTTCATTAGGGTTAGGATTTATGCATGAACATTACACTAGATGCATAGACTCAAATAAAACGTGAAACTCTCGATCTATAATGCATGAAATCAAGTGCAACAAGAGGGTTTTTAATCTTAGAATAATGTTCTAGCCATTCATAAGATGACCTACCTCTGTCCTGGGCTTTTGACTTTGAATTTAAGTCTGGAAGTTAACCCTAGTTCCCTGCACTTCCTGTGCTAAAACAGCAACTTCACGACCTAATATCTCTTGATTCTCCTAACCTAAATACATGAAATTTGGAGGGTAGGAAGAAGATATAAAGGAGAACAAAAAGTTCTAAAGCTGCAACTTCTAAATACCTCATTTTGGGTTCCTAATCTCCTGATCTTCAGTGGTTCGTTGCTCAATTTCCTGGGTTGTTGGTGTAAAATCAGTAACTTTGAACACCTCTAACTCCTTACGTGCTTGATCTCCTAGAACGAAATTTTGGGAGGAGTTAGATCTATATATTGTGAACAAAAAACTCTAAAGAACCTACCCGAATTAAAGCCATCTTACCTTAGTTCCACGCGAGCCAAACATAGGGGTCACGCAAGTGAAACCTAGGGTCTATTTATAGGTTTTAGCTAGGGTTTTGAGGATTAGAACGATCCTGGAGTCCCAATTACACTTTCAATTCGATCCTCAAGCCTTCTAGACCTATCTAATTAGTTGATAGAGTCGATCCTAGGTAATTTGGATACTAAAAATCTAACCTTTCCACGCTTCCTCTCTCTAACGGAACTGACAGAAATTAGCGGCCTAGGACTGGACCGCCAACCATTCCCTAGCGGTCTCGCGATAGACCGCCTTTATTATTGGGCGCCAAATTTGAATTTGATTCAAATTCATTTGTTCATTGATCCACTTATTTGTCTAAATATGGAGTATTTATCCATTATATTCTGTAAATAATTAATTAGACTTCTAGAATACGGGCTAAACTCATGGGCTTGGTCCTTAAGTCCTTTGGGCTTTATTTAAATAGGCTAGGTTAATTGGTTATCATACTTGGGCCTTAATGGTGATTTATTTAACCCAGAAATTCATTTATTAATCCATTTTGGTCTTTAAAATTTTTTATAAATTCCTAGAAAATTCTTAAATACTTTAGAAATATTTTATAAAATTTCCGGGGACATTACACCCTCCCCCACTTAAGAGAATTTGGTCTCCAAATTCAATTTATGGATTATATGGAGAGTGTACTTACAATTAAATAATTCCAGAAATCTTTTACGCATAGCTTCTTCGGTCTCCCATGTTGCTTCATAGGGCCATGATTTCTTCTATTAGACTTTAACCATAGGAATGACTTTATTCCGTAGTTGACGCACCTCCCGTTCAAGGATCTTGATTGGTGTTTGCTCGTACGTCATATTCTTTTGAATTTCCAGATTATCATAGGTGATAATATGGTAAGGATCATAAACATATTTCTTCAACATAGAGACATGGAATACGTCATGAACTCCTGCTAGTTGTGGAGGCAATGCTAATCGATAAGCCACTTCACCAACTCTTTTCAGAATTTCAAAAGGACCAATGAATCTTGGAGTAAGCTTCCCTTTGATACTAAATTTTTGAATACCTCGACCTGGAGAAACTTTAAGGTATACATGATCTTCTACTTAAAACTCCAAGTCGCGCCTTCGATTGTCAGCATACGATTTCTACCTATCTTGTGCCATTTGAAGTCTTTCTCGAATGAGTTTTATCTTCTCGGTAGTATCTCTAATAATGTCGGGACCGAGAAATTACCTTTCTCCTACTTCATTCTAACAAATAGGCGAACGACAGCTTCTGCCATATAAAGCTTCAAACGGTGCCATTTGAATACTAGCTTGGTAGCTATTATTGTATGCGAATTCTACTAGAGACAAGTGATCATGCCAACTTCCTCCAAAATCAATAGCACAAGCCCTGATCATATCTTCCACCACTTGATTTGTGCTTTCTGTTTGACCATCAGTTTGTGGATGGAATACTGTGCTAAAGTTCAGTCGGGTCCCTAAAGAATGTTGTAGACCCTTCCAGAATTATGATGTAAACCAAGGATCTCGGTCAGATATGATGCTGACGGGGACACGTTGACAATTTCTCTCATGTATAATGCTGCGAGTACATCCACAGACCATCGACTTTTGATCGGTAGAAAATGTGCAGACTTAGTCAATCGGTCTATGATTACCCATATACCATCGTATCCACCTCTTGTCTTAGGTAAACCCATAATAAAATCCATCCCTATGCTTTCCCATTTCCACTCAGGAATATTCAAGGGGTGTAATTTTCCAGCGGGTTTTAAATGTTCTACCTTTACTTGCTGACAAGTGAGGCAGCGAGACACGAATTCTGCTACTTCTCTTTTCATGTTGGGTCACCAAAAGTTTCTTTTCAAATCTTGATACATCTTGATAGCACCAGGATGAATAGCATGCCTCGACTTATGTGCCTCCTCCATGATTAATTTCTTAGTATCATTATGATTTGGCACGCAAATCCTACCTTTAAATAGTAGTCTTCCATTATTTGAGATAGAAAATTCTGGTCTCTGATCAATATTATCCTTGATCTCCATTAATGTAGGATCATTCTCTTGCAATTTGACTATATCCTCAATTAATGTAGGTTGAGATCTTATATTGGCAATTATACATCCATCTTCTTCCCTGTCAATATCAAGATTTAAGTGAAACAAATATTTGATAAGACAAGTCATACCTTCTCTGAGGCTTGCTAATGCTGCCATCGGTCTTCTGCTAAGAGCGTCTGCTACCGCATTTGCTTTCCCTGGATGATATTGAATAGTAAAGTCGAAGTCCTTGAGATACTCCAACCACTTACGTTGTCGCATATTTAATTCCTTCTGGGTGAAAAGATATTTCAGACTTTTATGATCTGAGAATATAGTGAATTTCTCCCCATAAAGGTAATGTCACCAAATCTTTAAAGTAAAAATAACCGCAGCTAATTCCAGATCATACACAGGGTAATTCTTTTCATGACGCTTCATTTGTCTTGAGGAATAACTAATCACCTTCCCATTTTGCATGAGAACACATCCTAGGCCAATGCCAGATGCATCCGTATAGACTTCAAATCCACCACCCTCAACGGGTAATGTCAGAATAGGGGCAGTGGTGAGGTGATCCTTAAGAGTTAGAAAACTCTCCTCGTAGTCCTTTGACCATATAAAAGGATTTTATTTTCTTGTAAGTCTAGTCAAAGGAACGGTGATCTTAGAGAAATCCTTAATAAATCTCCTGTAATAGCCAGATAGCCCTAGAAACCTTCTTACTTCTGACATGGTCATTGGCCGGCTCCAGTTCTTAAAAGCTTCCACCTTAGAAGGATCGACATCGATACCTTCCTTTGAAATAATATGGCCGAGGAATGAGACTTCTTTTAGCCAGAACTCGCACTTACTAAGTTTTGCATAGAGTTTGTGTTCTCTTAGTGTCTATAAGGCTATCTTTAAGTGGTCTTCATGTTCTTCCCTTGTTTTAGAGTATACAAGGATGTCATTAATGCAGACGACTACAAACTGGTCAAGATAACGCTGGAAGACATTATTCATCAGTTGCATGAATGTTGCCGGGGCATTAGTTAACCCGAACGGCATTACTACAAATTCATAGTGGCCATAACGGCTCCGAAAAGTAGTCTTGTATATGTTTTCATCCTTAATCCTGAGCTGGTGATAACCTGACCTGAGGTTGATCTTGGAAAAATACTCTGCTCCCGAAATTTGATCAAAGAGCTCATCGATACGCGGCAACAGATACTTGTTCTTGATAGTAAGCTGGCTCAATCGCTGATAATCGATACATAACCTGAGAGATCCATCTTTCTTCTTGACAAATAGTACTGGCGCACCCCAGGGGGATGTGCTAGGTCGAATGAAACCCTTGTCTAATAACTTCTGAAGCGGTTTCTTCAATTCCTTAAGTTCTGTGGGGGACATCCTGTAGGGAGCTATTGAAACAAGTGCTGCTCCGGGAATGAGTTCAATGGAGAAGTTTACTTCCCTTCGGATGGTAAACCAGGTAAATCTGATGGAAATACATCAAGAAACTCATTTACGATAGGAATATCTTTTAAGGTAACCTCCTTGGATTCAGTGATAATTACGGAAGCAAAAAAGGCTTCACATCCTTGAGAAATAAGTTTGCAAGCATGAAGAGATGAAATAATGGCAGGGTGCTTCCTATATTTGATACCAAGGAAAGAAAACCTTGGAAGACCTAGTTTCCGAAAGGAGATAATCCTATTACGGCAATTTATATTGACGTCATGGTCTATAAGCCAATCTACACCTAATATAGCATCGTAGCCCTCCATGTCAAGGCATACGAGGGTTGCAGGGAGATTGTGACCTTCTACCCTTACTTTCTTCCTTAGTTCATAGGTATGGGTCCCTAAGCCTTGGATTTAGCCTATGACATGACTTACTTTCTCCTAAGACTTCTAGGCCCTAGGCTCTGATACCAACTAAACTATCACGCCCCGAGATTATGCAGCGGAAACAATCGGGAACGCGAACAGCCGACATGGTAAGCCTTTTGCAAGCAAGAATAGTCAGAGCGCAAAACAATCACACAAAGTAATTGCACAATAACTTACTCAAATCCTACCTGGAAACCAACATATATAAACTCTTTAGCATGCAAGAACAAAGAATCAGTCAACAATATACATGGGTTCTACGAAATTTACAAGAGAATTTCTTTTATTCTATTAGGGTTAGGATTTAGGCATGAACATTACACTAGACGCATAGACTCAAATAAAACATGAAATTCTCGGTCTATAATGCATGAAATCAAGTGCAACAAGAGGGTTTTTAATCCAAGAATAATGTTTTAGCCGTTCATGAGATGACCTACCTCTGTCATGGGCTTTTGACTTCGAATTTAAGTCTGGAAGTTAACCCTAGTTCCCTGCACTTCCTTTGCTAAAATAGCAACTTCACGACCTAATATCTCTTGATTCTCCTGGCCTAAATACGTGAAATTTGGAGGGTAAGAAGAAGATATAAAGGAGAACAAAAAGTTCTAAAGGTGCAACTTCTAAATACCTCGTTTTGGATTCCTAATCTCTTGATCTTCACTGGTCGTTGCTCAATTTCCTGGGTTGTTGGTGTAAAATTAGCAACTTTGAACACCTCTAACTCCTTACGTGCTTGATCTCCTAGAACAAAATTTTGGGAGGAGTTAGATCTATATATTGTGAACAAAAAACTCTAAAGAACCTACCTGAATTAAAGCCGTCTTACTTTAGTTCCACGCGAGCCAAACATAGGGGTCGCGCAAGTGAAACCTAGGGTCTATTTATAGGTTTTAGCTAGGGTTTTGAGGATTAGAACGATCCTAGAGTCCCAATTAGACTTTCAATTCGATCCTCAAGCCTTCTAGACCTATCTAATTAGTTGATAGAGTCGATCGTAGGTAATTTGGATACTAAAAATCTAACCTTTTCATGCTTCCTCTCTCTCACGGAACTGACAGAAATTAGCGGTCTAAGACTGGTCCGCCAACCATTCCCTAGCGATCTCGCGATAGACAACATTTACTATTGGGCGCCAAATTTGAATTTGATTCAAATTCATTTGTTCATTGATCCACTTATTTGTCTAAATAGGGAGTATTTATCCCCTATATTCCGTAAATAACTAATTAGACTTCTAGAATATGGGCCAAACTTCATGGGCTTGGTCCTTAAGTCCTTTGGGCTTTATTTAAATAGGCTAGGTTCATTGGTTATCATACTTGGGCCTTAATAATGATTTATTTAACCCAGAAATTCATTTATTAATCTATTTTGGTCTTTAAAAATTTTTATAAATTCCTAAAAAATTCTTAAATGCTTCAAAAATATTTTATAAAATTTCTGGGGCATTACAGCTACGATGCTATTTTAGGTGTAGATTGGCTTGTAGACCATGACACCTATATAAATTGTTGCAACCCGATTATCTCTTTTCGGAAATCAGGTCTTCCAAGGTTTTCCTTCCTTGGTATCAAGTATAGGGAACATCCTACTATTATTGCATCTCTTCACGCTTGCAAACTCATTTCGTAAGGATGTGAAACTTTTCTTGCTTTCTTAATCATTACCGAGTCCAAGGAGATCATCTTAGAAGATATTCTCATTGTGAATGAGTTTCCCAATGTATTCCCATCAGATTTACCCGGTTTACCGCCCGAAAGGGAAGTAAACTTCTTCATTGAACTCATTCCCAGAGCAGCACCTGTTTCAATAGCTCCCTACAGGATGTCCCCAAAAGAACTCAAGGAATTCAGAAGTTATTAGACAAGGGTTTTATTCGACCTGGCACATCCCCTTGGGGTGCGCCAGTTCTATTCTTCAAGAAGAAGGATGGATCCCTCAGACTATGTATCGACTACCGGCGACTGAATGAACTCACAATTAAGAATAAATATCTGTTGCCGCGTATCGATGAACTCTTTGATTAGATTTCTAGAGCAGAATATTTCTCCAAGATAGACCTCAGGTCAAGTTATCATCAGCTCAAGATCAAAGATGAAGACATATACAAAACTACTTTTCGGAGCAGATATGGCCACTATGAATTCGTGGTAATGCCGTTCAGATTAACCAATGCCCGACAGCATTTATGCAACTCATGAATAATATCTTCAGGCCTTATCTTGACCAGTTTGTAGTCGTCTTCGTTGATGATATTCTTATATACTCTAAAACAAAGGAGGAACTTGAAGAGCACTTAAGAATAGCCTTGTAAACGCTAAGAGAGCACAAACTTTATGCAAAGCTTAGTAAGTGCGAGTTCTGGCTAAAGGAGGTCTCATTCCTTGGCCATATTATTTCGAAGGAAGGTATCGCTGTCGACCCTTCTAAAATAGAAGCTATTAAGAACTGGAGTCGACCGACGACCGTGTCTGAAGTCAAAAGTTTTCTAGGTTTGGCTAGTTATTATAGGCGATTTATTAAAGACTTCTCTAAGATCACCATTCCTTTGACTACACTCACCAGAAAGGAGAATCCTTTTATATGGTCGAAGGATTGCGAAGAGAGTTTTTGAACTCTTAAAAAACACCTTACCACTACACATATGTTAAAGCTACCGACATAGGGTGGTGGCTTTGAAGTCTATACGGATGCATCTGGCATTGGCCTAGGATGCGTCCTTATGCAAAGTGGAAAAGTGATTTGCTATTCATCAAGGCAGTTAAAGCGTCACGAAGAAAATTACCATGTACATGATCTGGAACTAGCTGCGGTTATATTCACATTGAAGATTTGGCGACATTACCTTTATGGGGAGAAATTCATCATATTTTCAGATCATAAAAGTTTGAAATACCTCTTCACGCAGAAGGAGTTAAACATGCGACAACGCAGATGGTTGGAGTATCTCAAGACTTTGACTTTACTATCCAATATCATCCAGGGAAAGCAAATATTGTAGCTGACGCTCTCAGTAGGAAGCCGATGGCAACTCTAGCAAGCCTCAGGAAAGGTATAACTTGTCTTACTGAAGATTTTTCTCATTTAAATCTTGATATTGATAGAGAAGGAGAAGGAGGTATGATTGCCAATATAAGGACTCAACCTACATTGATCAAGGACATAGTCCAATTGCAAGAAAATGACCTCACATTGATGGAGATCAAGGATAATATTGATCAGAGACCGGATTTGTCTATATCAAATGATGGAAGACTATTATTTAAGGATTGAATTTGTATGCCGAATCATGATGACACTAAGAAATTAATCATGGAAGAAGCTCATAAATCAAGTTATGTTATTCGCCCTAGTGTGATGTGCCACAACCCCTTGGGGTGGCAACCACTCGACCGATGACCTCAGACCTACAATCGTAAGCAATGCAATGTACCCGGCAATATCACTCAAGCAGACTCAACCGCGTAGCACACACTAGTGCCCGTAGGTGAATCGGTGATAGTGTTGAGGGTCCGTGATGGGGGATGGACTGAGAAGACGACGCTATATGAGACGGACACGACTCGACCAGCAAAGACACGACTACTAGAGCAACCTCGGCTCGACACTAAGAGCTCCTATGGGCTACACGTCGCTAACAAAAGTGCAAACTCACTCGTCGTTCCAGGCGAGGGAAAGCGTGGATCGGTTAAGGAACCGGCAGAGTTCAAGGTAGTCTGACTCAACTTCCGGACTCGGATCGAGTCGCGGGACGGGTCACTCTCACACTCACAGCGGTGACATGAACACACGGGCTAGGAACCTACACTCTCGCAGCGGCATAAGACCATATACTAGCTAAGCAAAGTAATGCCGAGAAGTTTAGACCGTTACCTCCACGCACCCGGCGTGGCGAAGACAACCCCTGTTGTGTAGTGGACAGCGGATCTAGAGGGGAGGGGTGAATAGATCAGCCCCACTTTTCACAATGCGGCCCTCTAAACAGCTAGTTAAAATGAATTGTAGCGGAATAGAAACTAGCTTCCAAGAATGCTATGATTCACTTAGCAAGATAAGCAAGATATATAATAATTTGATCCTAAGCATGCATCTAGAACGAATCAATCACACAAGCAAACCACACTAGACATGATTTATAAGGTGGTTCGGACTGAATCCTCAGCCCTACGTCCACCCCTCACCAAAACCCGGTGAGGCTTCACTTGTGCAGCGCACAGAACCGCAAATCGAAAACCACCGATTGCCTTCCTACTCACCACCTGGTAGGGACGTCAACCGTAAATTGGACCACCCTCCAATTACCTTCCTACTAACCACCGGTAGGGATGAATCACACTTTCAATGTTTAAACAATAATGAAAATGAAACAAATGTGAATGAACTAAAACAAGAGATTGAGTTATGAGTGAAAATGAATTGGCCATTGTATGGAATGTTGATCAGCAACAAGGCTCCTCTTGGCTTCAACTCAATCTTCTTGATTCACCCTTGATTGGATGAATGTTCTTCACGGAGTACTGTTCACGTGAACAGTACCTCTTCCTTCAATTCTTCTCTCTTGATCTTCTCTTTGAACTTCTTTGAATGAATGAAGGAGATGATGAAGCTACCTTGAATCTTAATTGCTTCTTTAGCTTCTAGGAGTTTGAATGCTTGAAATATCACCTTGAATGAGCTTGAAAGAGCTTGAATGGATGTAGATGATTTCCTTTGAAGAACTTGAATCAAACCAGCTTCCTTGGATCACTTTGATAGCCTTGCTTTGATGTAATCTTCCTTGAGGTTTGCTGGCTTTGATTTGAGCTTGATTCCCCTTTGATTGGATGAAGAACACCTTCACGAACTACTGTTCACGTGAACAGTAGCTCGTCTCCAAGCTCTCTTGCAGCCACCCTAGATCTCACAAGAAGCCCCTTGAAGCATTAGGGTTTCTAACCCCTCATGTGTTAGTTTTATAACCCTTGAATGGTCCATAGATGCCCCCTAGACCAGATCCATAAATCATGGAAGATTAGGTAAGGTTTGATTAAACAAATCCATGGAAAGGGGCTAGCCACGAGGTTGATTTCGAAGTCAAACAAGGCTGCATCGGGGCTGGCGGTCGACCGGAATTCATGGGCCGGTCGACCGGAACCTGCTGCAGCTAGAACATTTCGGCTCTGGCAAAACCGGTCGACCGGACGCCTGGGGGCGGTCGACCGAAACCTGTAACGATGTCATCATTTCGATTCTGGGAAAACCGGTCGACCGGAAAAGTAGGGGCGGTCGACCGAAATCTGTAATTCCTGGAGTGTTTCGTTTCTGGAAGAACCGGTCGACCGGAAAGGCAGGGGCGGTCGACCGAAACCTGTAAAACGTGGAATTCTTAGGCTCTGGCAAATCTGGTCGACCGGCCAAGGTGTGTAGGTCGACCGGAAACACCTATACCTACAAAAATGAAGTGTTAGACCAATGAAACATGTTCATAAGTCAAGATATTCATGTCCTCATCAATGTCATGCATTTTGGGATTGAAATCAACATAGAATATGCTTTGAGCTTTCACGTATGTCGACCGGAAACACCTATACCGCGCAGGTCGATCCGCGTGCGAGGGCGCAACATTGAGCTTTCACGTTCGCCATTTCCACTTGATTCCTTGTCCATTCATTGGCGCACCTGTCATGAACAAAAACATCACATATGTCAATCACATGAAAGTGAAAAACATCAATGACTAATAGTGTTTAGCCATTATCAAAACCAAGAATACCACAGAACTCATATGACCATAGAATGATGTCGAATGACCCAAGTGACCATATGAACTCAAATGACCATAGGGGCATAACAACCCCGACCGATTTACGGATTCCCGGTTAAACAATATTACAGTGGTACAAATATTTGACCCACTCCACGCAGGGAGGTAAAAGGTCACATGCGGGGCCCGGGAATCACGCGAATCGGGTTGACGGGCAGCATCTTGATGTCGCCCGGCGATGCCGAACACGCGTCTAAAGTGCTATCCGGACGGCGCGATCTACGGGTCCGTGGGGCCCACGGATGGCGCTGTCCTCCCGGCCTGCTGGGGTGGGGCCCGTTGTGATGGGGACCCCTGGTGGCACACCTCCCTGGACGGCGGTCGGCCGAAAACTCCGGTCGGAGGCCGAACGGCTCCGATCTCCAAGTTGTGAAGTGGCTGCCCACGGATTTTGGTTTCTATTTTCCAGCGCGGGCTCCGGCGAGATCGGCCGCTGCGACCAATCCCGATTTCGGATCGGGGTACAGGAGCTATCGTTGGAAAGCTCTCTTGAAATCCTTCAATCTAGGCCCAGAAAGAGGACCTGGATCTGCGCGGATCTGGATGTTGTTGAGTTTTGAAGCTTCTGTTGTACAGTACTTGAACTCTCAGATCTGCAGGTGAGTTGTCTGAGAACTGCCGTTGACCGTGATATAGAAGTCCGATTCAGCTCCTGAGATCTTCACCAAAGTTGTAGATATTTGAAAAAGGGAAATGGAAATAATTTTTTTGGAAGCTTTCGTGGAGGCTATGATTTGTTATGATTTTAACACTGGCGAGTGGTCGGTTCTGAAAACTGGCAGACAATACTGTAGATGGATCAGAAGATGAATTTTTAAAAATACGAGATGGCCTCACGAAATTCCAAGAAAAAGTGGGGACGATGGGGTTGGTGGATAGAACTCCTAGTAAAATTGGGAGCTCTTGCAAAAAGCAAAATATGGGTCGAACACTGGAAACTCAGGAAAGATGGAAATTAGATCTGAAATTGGCAGAACTGAAATTGAAAGTTGGACGAAAATGGAAAATTAGAAAAAGTGAACTAGAAGGCCAACCGACTTTTCTGTGGTGTGGTTGACATGCCTAGAACATCCCCTCCAAATTTGGTGCCCAGAAGATCACGAGGGAGAGCTGTAAAATTCGGACAAGCTGTTGCTACACTGCGCGGGCAGAATACCGATGAGAACCGTGGCGGTGCGAGGTCGGCACGATGGCGGCGGCGGTGATCACCGGAACGATAAGGGAGGCGTCACACCTCAGAATGGCAACCGTCACAACTGCAAGGGGGAGAGGGAGGAGAGAGGAGGGGTGCGCCCAAGGGCTGCTCCAAGCAAATTTTCAGATTTCAAATGCATTAATTCAATCCAGAATGGGAAAATACAAGCCTTTATAGGTTACATATCAAATCCAATATCCACCCTTGGATCTAGGGATGAGAGAATGGATGGCTTGGATGAGATGTGACCAACACACAAAAATAAAAAATTAAGGGGAAGCGAATTCCTAATTTTAACACATGTGGTCAAAGAAAGAGAGGAAAGAGAGAAAAACAAAGAACCTAGCCTAATGCTTCCAAAAGATGGTGCGCCCCCTTCTTGGGCCCCTCTTGGGCCAAGTTGGCTCAAGCCCATCTAAGGCCATTCACAAACCCATTCCACTCCAACCTAGATGGCCCATGTGGAAGGGAAGCTTAATGGGGCCTTAAGTGGCTTAAGATCCAATATGAAGCTTAATGAAGCCTCATAGCCCATTATGACAATCAACCCTTAATGGACTCTAAAAGACTTACCCAATTGGCTTATTAAGAGCCTTACAATGACCCCAAAATGAAAAACCCAAATAAAACATTCATTACAAGCCCAATTACAATGCAAATAATTGCTAACACAAGGCAAGTAAATGCTAAAAGTGTCCAAGAATCAAGGCGGGGGTTCCAGGCTATCCCCGAGCCAAAGAGAAGCTGATGTGGCTCAAGTGGTGCTCCACGTACTGTACCGACGGCTCGCCGGTTCGTGCTTCTCGCTCGCTCTGGTGTCCGCACCAATTCTCCCCGGGTGGGAGAAACTCGACCCTGTCGAGTAAGGGTCTGCATCGCTCCGGTATCGCTCCAGAAGGTCCGAATCAATCCGCTGCAACTCTCCATGCGTGATCCATGTGTCCTCGGTAGCGGGCCGTCCTCTCCATCACACTAGGTAGCGCGGGTAGGATCCACTCCTGGTAACTGTCACCTGCTCATCCAGTATATGATCTATATGCTCACGCTGCCGTGACAAAGGGGCTGGAGGTGGACACTCAGGTGTGGGATCACTCTCAAGGGGAGGAGATGACTCGAAAGGCTCACTAGGGATCACCGCTGGGTCCCTATATGCAACTAGATCCGAAACATTAAAAGTAGAGCTTATACCGTATTCCTCGGCAGGTCCACAACATACGCATTGGATCCAATGCGTTTCAACACTCTAAACGGACCGGCTCCGCGAGCTTGCAACTTCTTAACGGTTCCAGAGGGAAACCGTTTAGGTCTTACCCTGATCATGACATATTCGCCCTCTTGGAACTCTCGGTGATGTCGGTGGGCATCGGCTAACTCCTTGTAACGTGCATTGCTGGCCTCAATGTGACGACGGATGCCGTCATGCAAACTCCTAACATGCCTAGCACACGACTCGGCTGACTCCGACACACGTGCATGGATAGGCATGGTGACAAGATCAACTGACTTCCTTGGCCTACGACCTGTGACAATCTCAAATGGACTCATGCCGGTAGACCTATTCACTGAATCATTATATGCAAACTCAGCCATGGGTAGAATGAGATCCCAATCCCCTGTGCGGTCCCTAACAAGACACCTCAAAAGATCTCCCAGACTCCTATTGACTACCTCGGTCTGACCATCTGTCTGGGGATGATATGCAGTGGAAAACTTGAGGTGAGTACCCATCATATGTCATAGTATCTTCCAAAAATAGGAGGTGAATCTAACATCACGGTCAGACACTATAGTGCGAGGCAACCCGAACTTGCACACCACGTGAGTAAGAAAAAGGCGGGCTACCCTCGAAGCATCCGAAGTCTTCGAGCAAGGGATAAAGAGGGCCATCTTCGAGAAATGGTCAACAACAACATAGACCGAATCATGCTTCCTGGAGGTACGTGGCAATCCCAAAATAAAGTCCATGCTAACATCCTGCCACGGGGCATCAGGCACGGGAAGAGGCGTATAAAGGCCCGAGCTTTGCTTCTTCATCTTGGCCGTAGCACATGTACGGCACTGAGCCACGATGTGAGCCACATCGCGCTTCAAGCTTGGCCAGTAAAATCTATGCTCAACTGCCTCGATAGTCTTGTTCTGACCAAAGTGGCCGGCTAGACCTCCCGCATGTAGTTCCCAGAGTAAAAATTCTTGAACAGAAGTTCGGGGAACACAAAGCCTACCTCCACGAAAGAGGTAACCATCCTGGAGCACATAGTCATCAAGGTCTCTCGAGGGTCCGACCTGGAGAGTGGTATAAACCTGACCGAAGTCAGGACAGTCAACATAGGCCTCTCTCATCTTTTCCAACCCTATGACCTCGGCACTTATGGTGGTAAGCAGACATGCTCGCCGACTCAAGGCATCGGCCACCTTGTTCTCCACTCTAGCCTTATGTTTAAGCACAAATGTGAACTACTGGAGATACTCGACCCAATGACTGTGACACGAGTTAAGCTTCTTTTGGGAATGGAGGTACCTTAAAGCCTCGTGATCGAAGTATAAGACAAACTCCTGATGTAAAAGATAGTGCCTCTAATGCCTAAGAGCCTGAACAACTGTGTAGAATTCTTTGTCATAAGTGGAAGATCACAGTTTCACGTCATTCAGCTTCTCGCTGAAATATGCTACCGGGTGGGACTCCTGACTCAACACTCCTCCTATCCCAACTCCCGACGCATCACAAGAGACCTCAAACACCTTCGAGAAATCAGGCAATCGAAGGATAGGTGTCTGGGTCATGCGCTCCTTGATGTCCTTGAAGGCGGCAGCTGCGGCCTTCATCCATACAAATGTGCCCTTCTAGATGCAATCCGTGATCGGGGCGGTGACGGACCTAAACCCGCGGATGAAGCGACAATAGAACGTCGCAAGGTCATGAAAGCTGCGGACATCATGAACCGTACGGGGTTCCGGCCACTCAATAATGGCCCGGACCTTCTCCGGATCGGCGGAGACCCCAGTACTAGACACAATGAAACCCAAGAAGGTAAGCTGAGATGTCATGAAGGCGCACTTCTGTGGGTTTGCAAACAACTGCTCTCGCTGAAGAAGAAGACAGACCTGCCGAAGGTGGTCTAAGTGGTCCCCCGTGGTGCGACTATAGATAAGGATATCGTCAAAGTACACGACCATAAAGACTCCAATGAAAGGTCGAAGGACCTCTGTCATGAGTCGCATGAATGTGCTAGGGGCATTGGTCAACCCAAAAGACATGACCAACCACTCATATAGACCGTCCTTGGTCTTAAAGGCAGTCTTCCACTCATCACCTGGCCTAATCCGCACCTGATGGTAGCCACTCTTAAGATCAATCTTTGAGAAGATAGTGGCACCAGCCATCATGTCTAGCATGTCATCCAGGCGGGGAATAGGGAACCTGTACTTCACGGTGATTTTGTTGATGGCACGGCTATCAATACACATTCTCCACGTGCCATCCTTCTTCAGGGCGAGTAAAGCGGGTACAACACATGGACTCATGCTGTCCCGAATAGAACCACTCTCCATCAACTCATCGACCTGCCATTTTAGCTCGGCATGTTCCGTGGGGCTCATGCGATAATGTGGAAGGTTGGGCAATGAAGAGCCCGGAATAAGGTCGATGGCATGCTCAATATCCCGCATAGGTGGGAGTCCCTCGGGAAGCTCATCGGGAAAGATATCAGCAAACTCCTGCAGAATGGGGACAACCTCGGGTGGGAGCTCACCCTCGAAGTCTCTCTCTACCTCTCGGACCGCAATGGCAAACACAGGGCAGCCCCGACTAGCCTCCCGCTCCATCTCCTGGGAGCTAATCAACATCAATCTCCTCGTCGAGGGCTCGCCTGGGCCAGATGTAACGGTCATAGCCCGAGCTGGGGATGGGGTACTAGGCCCGAGGGCGGAAGGCTCCGGAGTACTTGGGTCAGTAGGACCCCTGACTGAGGGCTTCTTGGGCTGAGAGGGGTGGAGGGTAATCCATTGGCCAACATGGTCGAAAGTACAGGTGTTCGACCAGCCATGAAGCGTGGCATCCCGATCAAATAACCATGGCCTACCAAGAATGACACTACCCACCTCCATAGGGAGGACATCACACCAGATCTCTTCGCGGTAGGCATGGAACTGCAGTGGGACCAAACACCGCAGCCTGATCGGAATGGAGGTGGAATCCACCTAAGATACTCGATAGGGGCAAGGATGGTCCACGGGTGTAAGCCCAAGATGAGTGATAGCGCCCGTGGAGATTGCATTGATGCAACTCCCACTATCGATGACCACCTTAAAAATTATCTTGCCCAGCCTACAGAACGTATGAAGGATAGTGGTCTGACGCCAGTCATCACTGACCTATGGCTGGGTGAGGATACATCTGACGACCCCAACGTGAGTATCATTGGAATGTTGGACATCCAGGGCATCACCTCCCAACTCATAGTACTCGTCAGCTAGCTCTTGATCTGCCTCATAGCTGACTAACTCGAGGTCCGCAGGGGTGGTATCCTCGGCCTGTGTGTCCCCAATGTGAAGAGATGGGCGGGTGGGACACTGGTTGGCGAAATGGCCAAACCCATTGCAGCGAAAACACTACTGACGTGATCCACTAGGCTCCCCAATCATAGGTCCTTTACCTTTATCCTCCCGACGGATAGGAGGCGTAGGCAACAAAGGACGTGCAGGAGGTGCGGGTGCCGGTGGACGGGCTGTGGGTGGGGCCGTAAGATGCTGGGGACGAGGAAGGTCTCTCGGGGGTGGAGGATGAGGCCTAGGAGCAAAGGGCTCGGGGCGAGCGGGCCCCTGAGGTCGAGCCATGGGGGCCCTCGGATACGTGCCAGATGAGCCACGTGGCTCGACACTACGAATGGGAAAGGAGCCCAACCGATGGGGTGACTCGAACTCGGCCTCGAATTGCTCCAATTCGATAGCTATATGATATGCCTGCTCCAAAGTGGTTGCATTGCGGCGAAAGAGTTCATATTGATAATTGGGCCGCAAACCTCTTCGAAAGCGGGATATAGTCATGGTGCTCTCCTCCGTGACTCCACACCGTAGGTAATACTCATCGAACTCGGCGGTGTACTCGATCACGGATCGGTTCCCTTGGGAGATGCTTTGCCATTTATCTATGAGACGTTGGCGATAAGAGGCAGGAAGGTATTTCTCCCTCAACTTGATTTTCATATCATCCCAAGTACCGATTTGGGGTTGACGTCGCTGGTTGAGCAGGCTCTCCACATTGGTCCAATAAGTTTGGGCCTGCCCTTGCAGCTTCATCTTTGCGTATCGGACTCTTCGGTGGTCCGTCATCTCAAACCACTCGAAGTACCGGTCCATGCCGGCCTCCCAATCAAAATACACCCTAGGGTCCAAGGACCCGCTAAAAGTGGGAGGGTCCGCATGCACGCCCCTAAGAATGCGGTCGTCATCCACGTCATCACGATCCCGTCGTTGATTACGATGACCGTTACCCCCTTGATCATTATCAGATGCATAATCATCCACCACATGCACCTGTTGTACCCCAACATTCTCCACCTGAGCCCTTGGTGCAGCAGGTTGCTGAACCGGCCCTTGTTGGCAGTTCGTCTCCGCGGGTTGCGCCGCTACTGGGCCCCTCTCGAGGATGGCAATTCTCCCAACTAGGCCCTGGATGGACTGATCCAAATTCTCGGCCCGATCCTCGAGGACTTTCCTCCTCCCTTCTAGACGCGTTCCTATGCCATCCATACGCGTACTAAGACCATCCATACGCGTGTCAAGACGTTCCATAATGGCTCGGAACATCACGGCCGTCGAGGACTCATCGGAGCTACGGGCTCGGGAATCCGCCATAGGTGGTGGTGGCGAGTATTGGGTACCTCGACGGGTGGGCATGCAACTGACACACGACCTAGAAGACACCGACTAATGCAAAAAGATGCACTTAGACCTAACCAATATCCGGTACGTGGCGGAGTTAATCGATCTGAAGATCACTCCCGCAAGTGTGCGACTTCCCGATAGGTGTAGCCTAACGTTCGGACAACACCTTTTAAAATACCGAATTATCGGGATGAAATGTAATTTTAAAACACCTTTTTTTTATTTTAAAAATAATGATGATCCTACTCTCGACTTAGACCATGATGCATGCAAGACTTATGCAAGACTACCCTAGACTCAACTCGCTCTGATACCAAACTGATGCGGGACGGACTGAGGAGATGACGCTATATGAGACGGACACGACTCGACCAGCAAAGACACGACTACTAGAGCAACCTCGGCTCGACACTAAGAGCTCCTACGGGCTAGACGTTGCTAACAGAAGTGCAAACTCACTCGTCATCCCAGGCGAGGGAAAGCGTGCATCGTGCGCGGTTAAGGAACCGGCAGAGTTCAAGGTAGTCTGACTCAACTTCCGGACTCGGATCGAGTCGCGGGATGGGTCACTCTCACACTCACAGCGGCGATATGAACACACGGGCTAGGAACCTACACTCTCGAAGCGGCATAAGACCATATACTAGCTAAGCAAAGTAACGCCGAGAAGTTTAGACCGTTACCTCCACGCACCCGGCGTGGCGAAGATAACCCCGGCCGATTTACGGACTCCCGGTTGAACAATATTACAGCGGTACAAATATTTGACCCACTCCACGCAGGGAGGTAAAAGGTCACATGCGGGGCCCGGGAATCACGCGAATCGGGTTGACGGGCAGCATCTTGATGTCACCCGGCGGTGCCGAACACGCGTCTAAAGTGCTGTCCGGACGGCGCGATCTACGGGTCCGTGGGGCCCACGGATGGCGCTATCCTCCCGGCCTGCTGGGGTGAGGCCTGCTATGATGGGGACCCCTGGTGGCGCGCCTCCCTGGACGGAGGTCAGCCGAAAACTCCGGTCGGAGGCCGAACGGCTCCGATCTCCAAGTTGTGAAGTGGCTGCCCACGGATTTTGGTTTCTATTTTTCGGCGCGCGCTCCGACGAGATCGGCCGCTGCGACCAATCCCGATATCGGATCGGGGCACAGAAGCTATCGTTGGAAAGCTCTCTTGAAATCCTTCAATCTAGGCCCAGAAAGAGGACCTAGATCTGCGCGGATGTGGATGTTGATGAATTTTGAAGCTTCTATTGTACAGTACCAGAACTCTCAGATCTACAGGTGAGTTGTCTGAGAACTGTCGTTGACCGCGAGGTAGACGTCCGATTCAGCTCCTGAGCTCTGCACCAAAGTTGTAGATATGTGAACAAGGAAAATGGAAATAATTGTTTTGGAAGCTTTCATGGAGGCTATGATTTGTTATGATTTTAACACTGGCGAGTGGTCGGATCTGGAAACTGGCAGACAATACTGTAGATGGATTAGAAGTCGAATTTTTAAAAATATGAGATGGCCTCACAAAATTCCAAGAAAATGGGGGATGATGGGGTTGGTGGATAGAACTCCCAGTAAAATTGGGAGCTCTTGCAAAAATCAAAATATGGGTCGAACAATAGAAACTCAGGAAAGATGGAAATCAGATCTGAAACTGGCAGAACTGAAATTGAAAGTTGGACGAAAATGGAAAATTAGAAAAAGTGAACTAGAAGGCCATCCGACTTTTCTGTGGTGTGGTTGACATCCCTAGAACATTCCCTCCAAATTTGGTGCCCAGAAGATCACGAGGGAGAGCTGCAAAATTCAGACAAGCTGCTGCTACACTGCACGGACGGAATACCGATGAGAACCGTGGCGGTGCGAGGGCAGCACGATGGCGGCGGCGGTGATCACCGGAACGATAAGGGAGGCGTCACACCTCAGAATGGCAACCGTCACAGCTGCAAGGGGGAGAGGGAGGAGAGAGGAGGGGTGCGCCCAAGGGCTGCTCCAAGCAAATTTTCAGATTTCAAATGCATTAATTCAATCCAAAATGAGAAAATACAAGCCTTTATAGGTTACATATCAAATCCAATATCCACCCTTGGATCTAGGGATGGGGGAATAGATGGCTTGGATGAGATGTGACCAACACACAAAAATAAAAAATTAAGGGGAAGCGAATTCCTAATTTTAACACATGTGGTCAAAGAAAGAGAGGAAAGAAAGAAAAACAAATAACCTAGCCTAATGCTTCCAAAAGATGGTGCGCCCCCTTCTTGGGCCCCTCTTGGGCCAAGTTGGCTCAAGCCCATCTAAGGCCATTCACAAACCCATTCCACTCCAACCTAGATGGCCCATGTGGAAGGGAAGCTTAATGGGGCCTTAAGTGGCTTAAGATCCAATATGAATCTTAATGAAGCCTCATAGCCCATTATGACAATCAACCCTTAATGGACTCTAAAAGACTTACCCAATTGGCTTATTAAGAGCCTTACAATGACCCCAAAATGAAAAACCCAAATAAAACATTCATTACAAGCCCAATTACAATGCAAATAATTGCTATCACAAGGCAAGAAAATGCTAAAAGTGTCCAAGAATCAAGGCGTGGGTTCCAAGCTATCCCCGAGCCAAAGAGAAGCTGATGTAGCTCGAGTGGTGCTCCGTGTACTGTACCGAAGGCTCGCCGGTTCGTGCTTCTCGCTCGCTCTGGTGTCCGCACCAGTCTGAGGTGAGACTTTGACGCTTCGGGGGATTTGGCTAGCTTTAGGCTGAACCCCTAAGGGTCCGGGATGCCCAACCTCGCGGGAGGCCAGCACGCCAAGGGCGTGGGTTGTAGGGTGTGCTCTCTCACAACTCTCTCCGCGGCGGACACTCAATTTGATCTATTTTGGATTGGGCACTCACTCTCTGCCAACGGATCAACCAGAAGCAATACTAAACTAAGCAAGACAATTCCAGCAGAGGAATGTGTTCAGGGAGCTCACCTGATCGGTGTGAAGACACCGATCCCGGTCGGAGACGAGGGCGAGCGAGGAAGCGTGGGCTTACCCGCACGCTGCACTGGAGAAGCTTCGACCTAAAAATTCAGTTTACATGCACTACGCCCCTTGCAAGGGGGTTGTCCTAGGGGTGGGGATTAGTTTTACGACCAAAATGTACCTCCACGCAGGGAGGGGCGGTCAGCCGTCCAGGCGGGGTGGGGAAAACTATGCTAGAAGCCAAAGTGGAAGAAGACCGTCGGTTCTGCCAGCCCTCTGGAACAGCGAGATAGGCAGTCTGTGCCGGCTCCGCTACGGGCTCTCCCAAACTCCGTTGTTGACAAAACCAGCGCCAAAGCCTCCTGGGTTGGCCCAGGAGGACGTCAGAATTATTGGAAAATTTCATGGTGACGACGATGGCCGGGGCAGGGTCGGGATCAGGACTACTGCTCTGTACTTCTGGCAGTGCCTGGATCACTATTGTTGGAAGGGGAGGCTGTCACGACCACTCCCGAGCTCAGTTGATGGCAAGACTAGAACCGTTGCGTTTGTGGTCAAGTCCTCTTCGAACAGAGAGCCACGGGGCTGTCGGCGGAGGTTGGAGCAGATAGGGAGACTCGAAACACTGACAAGGTATCAGGCCAATCTCGCAGGGGATTGACCCAGCGCACCCTAGGGAGGAAATTCGGAACTTACTGCTCTGAGATCCAAACGGAGCCCTACTTCTTGGGGATGAAAGCGGACTCGTAGCAGAAGTGTTCAGCCAAATGCCACTTCAAGATCTTCAAGGTACTGGTTGTGGCAGCCTCTGCAAGACACAGTTGAGTGTCTGCCAGCGAGGAATTGTGCAGTCTGGCGGTGAAGACTCCTCCGGGCAGCCACGAACTCAAGTGAGGCGGGACCACCTCGTTGCGAAGTAGACTAGACAACGCTTCCAACGGTATCTCTTGTGCTCCTAGGGACTGTAGGATGAAGACGTGGCAGGCTCTGCAACTGGGAGCTCCTCTGCTGCCTGCGAACTGAGCCAAGGTCTACAACTTGCCGATGGGAAATGGAGTAAGAGGGGGGCGAAATGGGGGTGGATGAGTGTGGGGGCGACCCCTGGGTATGAGGGGGTCTGGGAAGGGGTGATCCAAGGTGAGGGAGTGACAGAATGGGGGCTGGAAGGAGGTCTAGCTGGTGGAGGGAAGGGAAGCTGTGAATTTGGTGTTGGGAGGGAGAGGGAGAGAGAGATCTCTCTCCCTTGGTTTGAATGAGTAGTTAATGGGGGGGTTAATGCTGGCCTTGGGGATGGGAAGGGATATCTTGGAGGATGAAAGGGTGTGTTGGGAGTAGGATTCTCTCTAGGGAGAGGAGAGGTTGCTTGGGAGAGTGGGGAAGTCTCCCTAGGGGGTGGTGTGATTAATGGTGGAGTAATGGTGGGGTGGGGAAGTTGAGGGGCCAATTGGTGATGTGGAGGGTGATGTGGCAAGTGAGAGGTGATGTGGCAAAAGGAGATTGGGATGAGGTGGAGGAGAGGAGAGAGGGGAGGGGGCGGTCTAGAGAGAGAGGGCTAGAGAGAGACAGGGGGCATAGGAGAGAGAGAGGGGGAGAGAGAGGGGGGGATAGGGGAGGGGAGCTTCTCACTCCTCTCTAATGGCTTCTCACCAAATGAAACTCAATTTTCTGGACTCACAATAATAGATCTTCATTAGCTTGAAATGGGGGAAATGGGGTCCTATTTATAGGCAACCCATATTTTACAATAAGTCCCTGCATTTTGGACCAATGACAAATAACCAAGGGGGAAGGGGTCGCCCCTGGGCTAAGCCCACTGAAATGGGCCGATTAAACCAGACTAATTAACCTAATGACACTCAACTTAGGTAAATGACTGTCTAACCTAGGGACTGGACTCAAATAAATGGAAAACTACAAAGTTATGACTCAAAGAAAATATGAAAATTACATGACTTGACTCAGAAAAGTGTGACGGACACAATGGAAGCATGCCGGCGAGCAATCGGAGCTGTGAAAAAAATGTGAAGGGCGAGAGATGCCCCCATCATACCCCCGCGGGGCGAAGAACTCGACTCCGTCGAGTATGGGTCTGTCGGGGAAGAGGTCCTCCAATGTAGCTCCGGGCGAGCCACAACCTCCAAACTCAACCTCACGTCCTCAGCCGGGGGGCGGCTCTTCAGCCTCTCAAGGTGGCTCAGGCACACCCTCTTGCTGGCGATGGTACCCTGCTTGCCTAGTATTGCCTCCGTGTGCACACATCGGACTCTCAGGCTGATATATGGAGGCTCTCCGAGGGTATCACTCTCAAAGGTGGGGGTAGGCTCAAGGTGCTCACTGGGTTCCACTGCAGTGCCCTTAGAGGGTGCTAGATCCGCCGCGTAGAAAGTGGGGGTGTATCCCAAAATCCCTTCGGTAAGTCCAACCCGTGAGCCAGGTTGCCAAAGTCACTCGGAACATGGAAGGTCCAAGTCCTCGTGCCCTCGACTTGGAGGTGACCCTAAGGTGGAGCCACTCCAATGTCACCATCGCATGGTTGCCTACTTTGAATCCCAAGTGGCACTCGCGAGCTTTTGCCCGCTCATTATGAACCTCACAGTCCGTTGCTAGATGCTTGCTTGAATGCTTATGCCATGAGCTACGGTGCGGTGCGGGTGGGAAGTGGTGGACCGGGCCAACCATACGTGGACCTAGCATGCAATGCTGCTATGTAGACTTTGGTGGACTTAGGTGGGCCGGGGCATCCATAGGTGAACATATCATACAAAGTGGTGATAAATGTCGGGGGACCCGGACATCTGTAAATGCTCCTAACATGCGTATGACCAATGTTGAATGGGGGAGGGCCGTTACACCCGAATATGGACTACTCATGTCTCCGACTTGACATGTGGGTGTCATGAATGCAAGGACCTGACTTACTAATAAGTGGTGGGAGGTGCCAAGACATATGCATTCTGACTCCAAGGATGACTTCCATGTGTGGGGTGGCGGGATGGCCTTTGAACTTCCATTTGAAAGGATCAAAGGGATCTAGGAAGGTGGACATCTTGGAGAGAGGCTTCTCCTTAATCCCTATGTGTATTTTACCTACAGTCATGGCTCCCATGGTGTAACCCGAGTCTAGGAAGGGGTGGATTTGGTCAAATGTGGTGGGTTGGGGTAGGAAAAGGTGGGTGGTGGGTAAGGTGGTTGGGTCACATGGGTGCCTTGGCTCCCATTGGAAGGGATCAAAGGGATCATGAAATGGGTTACCAAGGGAGAGGAGCTCTATGTCCTCAAGGTCCTCAATTGGTGGTGGAGCATCCTCCTCTAATGAAACAATTGGGCCGGAGTCTTTGGTGAGTGGGTCGGCCATGAGGGGATGGCTTGTCTTCCTACCCGAGATAAGAAGTTCTAAATTGAGGAGAAGGTCGGGCTCATCAGGTGTGGGGAGGAATAATAGAAGGTCACTAGTGTAGCAACCAATGGTGCAAATTGAGGTGATAGACCCGACACAAAGGTGTAGGAGGTCAAGGCTCCTAGATTGGTTGGTCACTGTGGCCAACATGCTCGTGAACTCTATTTGCCATGCTAATCCCTTAAGAAGATCCCCTAAGGTCTCCACTTGGTAGGATGATTGGATTGTGATGTGATCGGAGGAGAAGTGTACTATGGGGAGGTCTAGCTCCATGGGAGGACAAACATGGGCCATGATCTCTCTAATTGGGTTCTCCCTTAGCCAACGAGCAAGGGGTTCTCCTAAGATGAGCTCAGCCCTAACTAGGGAGGGTGGGGTAAGGTGAAGACCACCGTGCGAGGCTTTTCCTTCAGCTTGGACATGGGTGGTCTCCATGGGGGGAATAGGGTCCAGAGTGTTCACCACTATGGGGTCGGGTATGGGTTCCTCTACCAAGGAGGTGAGTGGGTCTTTTGGGGGTGGGGTGATGAGGGTTGGTGTATGGTGCACCCAGGGATGAGGGTAAAGGGAAACTTGGTTTGGGATTGGTAGGGGAAGTAGTGGAGGCCTAGGTTGGGGTTGGATTGGAGTTGGGAGGGGGAGATGGGTTGGTTGAGATAGCTTGGGTTGGTTGATCTTGGGGGGAGTGTCCCTTATTGGGGAAGGTGGAGAGGCAGAGGCCAATTGGGTTTAGGTGTGGGTTGGAAAAGGGAGTGTGGGTCAGTTGGTGGTGGTCTTTGCGGGGGGAACCAGGTGGGTTAAGGGTCTCTTGCCCTTGGGATCGGCCAGTTGTGGAGGAGTGAGGGTGGGGGCCAATTTGGTTTGAATGGTGGAGGTTGGGTGGCAAAGTGTAGAGGTGTTGATTGGGATAGGAAGTGGTGGGTGTTGTGGGGGTTGGGAGGTGTAGAGGGACTTTATGGCGGCCTTGAACTGGCCGAGCGAGAATGGAGGAGTGGTAGTGCTCCTCGGGCTAGGGGTCTTTGAGTAGGAGGAGGGGGAACGTTTGGGGATGTAGATCTTCCTAAGTTCTACCTTCATCTCTTCCCATGAGTGAATGGGTTCTTGTCTCCTAACATCCCTTAAGCCCACTATGTTCCGCCACTTTTCCTTGGCTTGACGCCGAAGTCGCCCCTTGGCAACGCAGACTCTTGCCGGTCCATATACCCAAGTCTTTTCAAAGTACTTTTCCATGGTAGCCTCCCACCTAATATAATCACTAGAACATGATCCATCAAAGGTAATGTCCTCATCTAGAATGATGTCCAAGGGTGGAGGACCGATCGGACCCTTGTGAAGGCCCGAATGGTATGGGCTTGACCAATGAAAGGTAGCCATGCTAGTGGTTGATGCACGAGTGACAAATGCAATGGCCCTAGGACAAGACTCAGTAGAGACAAGTCTAAAACTTGTTCTGATACCAATCTGATGTGACACAACCCCTTGGGATGGCAACCACTCGACCGATGCCCTCGGACCTACACTCGCAAGCAATGCAACGTACCCGGCGATATCACTAAAGCGGACTCAACCGCTTCGCACACACTAGTGCCCGTAGGTGAATCGGCGATAGTGTTGAGGGTCTGAGGTAGGACCTTGACGCTCCGGAGGACTTGGCTAGCTTTAGGCTGAACCCCTAAGGGTCCAGGATGCCTAACCTCGTGAGCGGCCAGCACGCCAAAGGCGTGGGTTGTAGGGTGTGCTCTCTCACAACTCGCTCTGTGGCGGACACTCAATTTGATCAATTTTAGATTGGGCGCTCACTCTCCGCCGACGGATCAACCAGAAATAATACTAAACTAAGCAAGACAATTCCAGCAGAGGAATGTGTTCAGGGAGCTCACCTGATCGGTGTGAAGACACCGATCCTTGTCGGAGACGAGGGCGAGCGAGGAAGCGTGGGCTTACCCACACGCTGCACCGGAGAAGCTTCGACCTGAAAATTTAGTTTACATGCACTATGCCCCTTGCAAGGGGGTTGGATTAGGGGTAGGGATTAGTTTTACAACCAAAATATACCTCCACGTAGGGAGGGGCAGTCAGCCGGCCAAGCGGGGTGGGGAAGACTACGCTAGAAGCTGAAGTGAAAGAAGACCGTCGATTCTGCCAGCCCTTTGGAACAGCGAGATAGGCAGTCACTGTCGGCTCCGCTACGGGCTCTCCCGAACTCTGTTGTTGATGACACCAGTGCCAAAACCTCCTGGTTTGGTCTAGGAGGATGTCAAAATTATTGGAGAATTTCCTGGTGATGACGATGGCCGGGGCAGGGTCGGGATCAAGACTGCTGCTCTCTGCTTCTGGCAGTGCCTGGATCGCTGTTGTTGGAAGGGGAGGCTGTCACGACCACTCCCGAGCTTAGTTGACAGCAACACCAGAACCGTTGCGTTTGTGGTCGAGTCCTCTTCGAACGGAGACCCACGAGGCGACCGGCGAAGGTTGGAACAGATAGGGAGACCCCGAATAGTGACAAGGTATCAAGCCAATCTCAGAGGGGACTGACCCAGGGCACCCTAGGGAGGAAATTTGGAACTTACTGCTCTGAGATCCAAACGGAGCCCTGCTTCTTGGGGATGAAAGGGGACTCGTAGCAAAAGTGTTCAGTCAAATGCCGCTCCAAGATATTCAAGGTACTATTCGTGGCAGCCTCTGCAAGACACAGTTGAGTGTCTGCCAGGGAGGAACTGTGCAGTCTGGCGGTGAAGACTCCTCCGGGCAGCCACGAACTCAAGTGAGGGCGGGACCACCTCCGTTGCGAAGTAGACTGGACTATGCTTCCAACGATACCTCTTGTGCTCCTAGGGTCTCCAGGACGAAGACGTGGCAAGCTCTACAACTGTGCGCTCCTCTGCTGCCTGTGAATTGAGGCATGGTCTGCAACTTGCCGATGGGAAATGGAGTAGGAGGGGGGAGAAATGGGGGTGGATGAGTGTGGGGGCGACCCCTGGCTGTGAGGGGGTCTGGCAGGGGGTGATCCAAGGTGAGGGAGTGGTAGAATGGGGGCTGGAAGGAGGTCTAGCAGGTGGAGGGAGGGGAAGCTGGGAATTTGGTGTTGGGAGGGGGAGGGAGAGAGAGATCTCTCTCCCTTGGTTTGAATGAGTAGTTAATGGGGGGGTTAAAGCTGGCCTTGGGGATGGGAAGGGGTATCTTGGAGGATGAAAGGGTGTGTTGGCAGTAGGATTCTCCCTAGGGAGAGGAGAGGTTGCTTGGGAGAGTGGGGAAGTCTCCCTAGGGGGTGGTGTGATTAATGGTGGAGTAATGGTGGGGTGGGGAAGTTGAGGGGCCACTTGGTGATGTAGAGGGTGATGTGGCAAGTGAGGGGTGATGTGGCAAAAGGAGATTGGGCTAAGGTGGAGGAGAGGAGAGAGGGGAGGGGGGCGATCTAGAGAGAGAGGGCTAGAGAGACAGGGGGCATAAGAGAGAGAAAGGGGGAGAGAGGGGGGGATAGGGGAGGGGAGCTTCTCACTCCTCTCTAATGGCTTCTCACCAATTGAAACTCAATTTTCTAGACTCACAATAATATATTTTCATTAGCTTGAAATGGGGGAAATGGGGTCCTATTTATAGGCAACCCACATTTTACAATAAGACCCTACATTTTGGACCAATGATAAATAACCAAGGGAGAAGGGGGCGCCCCTGGGCCAAGCCCACTGAAATGGGTCCATTAAACCAGACTAATTAACCTAATGACACTCAACTTAGGTAAATGACTGTCTAACCTAGGGATTGGACTCAAATAAAGAAAAATTACATAGTTATGACTCAAAGAAAATATGAAAATAAAATGACTTGACTCAGAAAAGGGTGACGGACATAATGGAACCATGCCGGCGAGCAATCAGAGCTGTGAAAAAATGTGAAGGGCGAGAGATGCCCCATCATGGTGCTACCAAGATGTATCAAGATTTGAAAAGAAGCTTCTGGTGGCCCAACATGAAAAGAGAAGTAGCAGACTTTGTAGCTCGTTGTCTCACTTGTCAGCAAGTAAAAGTAGAACATTTAAAGCCTGCTGAAAAATTACACCCCTTGAATATTCCTGAGTGGAAATGGGAAAGTATAGGGATGGATTTTATCATGGGTTTACCTAAGACAAGGGGAGAACATGATGATTTATGGGTGATCATAGACCGATTGACTAAATCTGCACATTTTCTACCAATCAAAAGTCGATGGTCTGTGGATGTACTAGCAGCATTATACATGAAGGAGATTGTCAAACTACATGGTATCCCTGTTACCATTATATCTGACCGAGATCCTCGGTTCACATCATAATTCTGGAAGGGTCTTCAACATTCATTAAGAACCCGACTTAATTTTAGCATTGCGTTCCATCCACAAACAGATGGTCAAACTGAAAGGACAAATCAAGTAGTGGAAGATATGCTCAGAGCTTGTGCTATTGACTTTGGAGGAAGTTGGCACGACCATTTACCTCTAGTGGAATTTGCCTATAACAATAGCTACCAAGCTAGTATACAAATGGCACCATTCGAGGCTCTGTATGGTAGAAGTTGTCGATCGCCTATTTGCTGGAATGAAGTAGGAGAAAGGTAATTTCTCGGCCCCGACATCATTAGGGATACTACCGAGAAAATAAAACTTATTCGGGAAAGACTCCAGATGGCTCAAGATAGATAGAAATCATATGTTGATAACCGAAGGCGCGACCTGGAATTTCAAGTAGGAGACCATGTATTTCTTAGGGTTTCTCCAGGTCGAGGTATTTGAAGATTCGGTATCAAAGGCAAGCTTACTCCAAGATTCATTGGCCCCTTTAAAATTCTCGATAGGGTTGGTGAAGTCACGTATCGAATAGCTTTACCCCCTCAACTATCTGAAGTTCATGATGTATTTCACGTCTCAATGCTCAAGAAGTATGTACCTGATCCATTCCATGTCATCACCTATGACAACCTGGAGATTAAAAAAGACTTGACGTACGAGCAAAAGCCAATAAAGATCATTGAACGAGAAGTGCGTCAACTTTGGAATAAAACTATTCCTATGGTCAAGATCCAATGGACCAAGTCATGGCCACATGAAGCAACATGGGAAACTGAAGAAGCTATGCGCAAGAGATTTCTCGAGCTATTCAACTATAAGTACACTCTCCGTAAAATCCATATATTGAATTTGGGGACCAAATTCACATAAGTAGGGGAGGGTGTAATACCGCAAGATTTTATAAATAATATTTTAAATTTTCTAGAAACATAATTAGATTTTCTAAGATTTTTCTAGAATTAATTCAAGGCCAATGGGCTATTAAATGAATTATAGTTAATTAAATCTAATACTATATAAATAAATCAATGGCCCAAAAGAACCCAAAACCAAACCCATAAGGTTTGGCCCATATTCTAGAAGCTTAAACTAGTATTTAAGGGGATAATTACACTTTAGTAGATAAATAAACAGATAATAATAGGAGATAATATCAAAGAGTTTGAAACTATTCAAATTCGACGCCCAATAGAAGAAAACGGTCTATCGCAAGACCGCATTGGAAAAGAAACAGTCTAGCCCAAGACCACTAGGCTCTGCAGATTCTGTGAGTGGAAGAAAGTGTAAAAAGATTGGATTTTTGGCATCCAAACTCCTAGAGATCGAAGTATGAAGAGTAGTAAGCATGCTTGGGACTCTCAGAGATCGATCTAATACCTAATTAGGACTCTAGAATCATTCTAATCCATGAAACCCTAGTTAAACCCTATAAATAGACCCAGAACCAACCAGCATGATCCTTACTTTTGGCAGCGTGGAACAAAGGTAAGGAGGTCGAATTAGAGGTAAGTTTCTTCTAAGAATTTGTTCATTTTAGTTAGATCTAACTTTCTTCAAAATTTCATTGAAGGAGATCATGCCTACAGGAAGTTAGTGGCGTCTAAAGTCACTGGTTCAGCACAAGAATCTCAGGAACCTATGCGATCGAGTCAGATTGATCAGCGAGATAGAAGCCCTAAACGAGGTAATTAGATAGAGGTTCTTTAAAGTTATTTGTTCCTTTTAATACCCTCCTCTCACCCTCCAAATTTCATGGTCATAGGTAAAGGGAATCAAGAGATAGAAGGCCACGAAGTTGCTGGTTCGGTTCAGGAAGAGCAAGAACTAGGGTTAACTTTCAGCCCTAAATTCGAAGTCTAAAGTCCAGGACAGAGGTAGATTATCTCATGAATGGCTTAAACATGACATTAGGGAGCCCTTTGTTTCCAGTCGATTTCATGCATTATACATTGAGAATTTTATGGTTTCATTAGGACTATGCATCTAGTATAATATTCATGCATGAATTAGCCCTAATGGAGTAAAAAGGAAATTATCTTGTTAGTACATAAACCCACGCATGTTGGCTGACCTATCCTTGTTCTATCAGGCTATAGAGTTCATATATGTTGATTTCCATATATGACATGTCTTAGATTAGTATTGTATTTTACTATTATTTGAGTTTTCTGTTAACACAGGAAGAAACGGTCTTCCTGTAGATCGCCAGAAACACTAGCGGTCGTACGATAGACCGTTCGCCACAAGAGACGGTCACCCACTAGACCGCTTTCGATTTCTGAATTATGTATTTAAGTTAACCCGAAACTTAATGCAGAATGGCCCTAACTAATGTATATTGAGCCTAGATAAGTAGGTTTTACTCTAGTTTCAAGTGATATTTTCATATACCTAGTTATGTTAACAGAACATTTTAGTAGATTTTATGATTCTTTATGCACTTAGAATTATTTTTAAACTTATGTTATTTTCATAATCAAATCATATACTTTTGTAATTAATTTAAATTTATATGATTCATGGACTAGTCATGTTTTGATCGTTGTTACCATTATCTTTCTCTTCTAGAGTCATTTTCTTAAGTACATGGCACATATCCAGTTATGTTATTCATTAGTTACAACTTTGCACATTAAGTACACAATCTTAGACTTGATAACCTCTCCATTGGATATTCCTTCCAATGGATTAGGAAATCTTGTTTCAAAGCCTCCGTAGGACTCCGCGAGCATGGGATTCCCACTACGACGCCGAGCTGGTTGTACCATAAAAGCCCATTGTCTAGAGAGCACTTTTACCAGTGTTTTGTGAAATCTGGACCTTCGCGGCCATATCCAAGACCGCTATAGTCAGTAAGCAGCCTTTACTGTGATCGCTAGGATCCAGGAGATTTCACTATGTCGACTTTTATGTTTCATACGTAAAACGGTCCTACACTAGACCGCTTGTCTCAAGAAACGGTCCAGTAAACGACAGCTTGGTTCCTAAAATTATCTAACCCGAGGTTTGACCTTTGGGGTTGGTTTTTTTGAGTTTCTGGATAGTCTTAGAATTATCTAGACTCTGAACCTATGTTAATAAGTCAATGCTAAAAATATGAAAGATAATGAATGTACCGTTATGCTGCCAAATTTTCTCCACAGCATAACCTAGTTATTAATGCATTTTTGTGAATTCTCATGATCCATTATTGGTACGTTCTATACCTTGGTTACCTTATCAGGGAATTATTGTTGAACTTGTTGGCCACATTATTGTTATAATCGTGGAAGTAGCTTGATTTATACTTGAAGATGCAGTTCGAGCACTGATTGTGTTCAAAGACTCTATGTTAGTCCCCTCGACTCATTGTCGGAAACATACTATAAACCATGGGGTATGATGCTATTGACGTCGCATTACGCTGGGAGTACTTTCTTTATAAATAAGTGAAAATCCACGGACATGGATAAAGATCCATGTAAATTCACGAAGTACTTGCTATTAAGCGAAAAGTACTTTCTTGCTTGTTACATGACTTTCTAGTGCATAGCCTTCATAGTTATGAAAAGTACATTCTTGTTACATTCTTGTTCATGAAAAGGCCAAAATTTTACATTCTTGTTATATACTTGATCAATCATATTCTCATATCTCGTCATGATCATAACTTGTTACTTTGGTTTATTCATATGCTTTGCCGTATTCGCATGATTTATCTTATTCTCTAGAGCTAAAATGTTAATCACTTAAACTCACTTTCATGTTGATACGAAGATACCTACTAGACAAGTATGCTCATTACCTACTTTCTCAATGTTTCAGGAGGTACAGGTGAATCGGATTCGGATTATACAAGTAGCGGGTCCGAGTGCGATTGAAGGTTATATGGATGAGAGAAGCCTTAATTATCAAGTGTCTAGTCGAGTCATGAAGTAATATTTATTTTATTGAGTCTAGTAAAGAGAATCAAAGATCTTATGTATTTGATGGTTATTTATATGAAATAAAGATGATGATTTTAGTGAATTACTTTGTGTGATTGTATGGCGCTCTGATTATATTACTTGCTCGAGGCGTATTAGCCGACTGTCCACGTTCCCGATTATTTCCGCTACATAACCAAAGATAACAGCATGAGAGAGAACAAATGTATAATGAGAACTTTCATGTGTTTGGCCGTGTCAAGCATGGAAGTATAGCCATGTAATGGAGAGTCATGAATGTTCATGTGAAAATGAATGTCATAGATCCAACACGCTAACAAGTACTTCGGTGCAATACCACACCTTGTCATTATAACTCCCATGGGCACTAGTACTTTCGGGCACTCCTCCCATGATCAAACCTGGCCCGTAATGATGCGTTGGCATTGAGTGGTGGATCCAAGATCCAAGTAAAAATCTAGACATTCATCATTTACCGGCCAAGAATTCCAAGGATAAGCTCATGAAACCAAAGGCATTAAGAGTGAAGATGAACTCCTTGGAAGAAGTTTGATAGGACAAGTTCGTTTAAATCAGAGATAAGTCATAGGGAAATGACTTAAGATTCAAGGTAATTCTAGTAACAAGTTCTGGAATATGACATTCGGGGTCGTGAAATATCAGGGAAATAGCCTGGAAGGGCTAAAACTTGGGCAAAGCTCGGATATCATAACACTATACTAGAAACACAGAATTCGGGAAAACTGGGTAGAATGCGGTTGACATATACACCGCAATGTTCAAGACATGGTCTGGGGCTTGTCCGTGTTCAGAATAGAGCCAAAAGTTCTGTCGGCAGACAGACTAAACAAGTCTGTCGACATGCTACACAAGTCTGTCGACAGGATACACAGGATGAGACTAATGCGGTTGAGAGACCCACCGCGGCCTTCATAGTCGCGGTCAGGGCAAGGCCTGCGTTCAGCATAGAGGCACCAGGTCTATCAACAGAGATAGGGATCAATCGACAGAGGCAGACAAGCTTACCCAAGATAATTGGAATGCGATCGATAGAACCACCGCGTTCAAATGGACGTAGTCAGGTCAAGATCCGCGATCCGGTGAAAATAGAGAGTTGAATGTGGTGCTCATAAGGGCCGCGTTCACGACAGAGTTGGCAGAACTCAGATACAACCTCGTACTGCCTACTCAAAAGTCGGTTGAACCCCATCCTACCCAGTAGGGCGTGGATTCCAAGGGGTTCAGGGTTTTTTAGGGTACAACCTGCTCGGCATCCTAGTGGGAATCCCAGGCTCGCGGAGACTTACAGAGGCCTTGTGGTAGTTGTTACAGTATGACGAAAGGAATATCCGAAAGAGGGTTCCAGCTACCCCAAGAATTAGGGTTTCAGTAATGCAAAAAACCAATAGTGGCGATGAGTCGATACCATCGGAGTGGCATGACTTTCAAACAATCTCTATAAAGCATTGAAGAACATTGGGCTAGCTTGTCATGAAAGTGCAAAAATTTCTAATGATTAACAGGCTAACATCAAGTTACACTACTCTTTTCATGAAGTAGTATGGGGATGAAGTAAGCATCAAGTGATGTGAAGAACATATGAATAAGAGATCTAGAGGGGGGGGTGAATAGATCTAACCCAAAATAAAATCTACAGCAATTAAAAGCAGTGCGGAATTAAAATAAACTACTGTAAACATAAACACTAATAGCAGTGTGAATTATCAATAAGAGAATCTGCAATGAAGTTGCAGGTAATCACCAAAGAAAACAATCAATCCACTCAGTATAGTACTAGACGGAGGGTTGATTAGAAAATCTCCTCACGCATAGGTCAGTTTTCAGATAGATGTAATCTATCCTTCTGACTGAACCTATTTAATATACCACTGAGATGTGTATAACAAATAGATGAGGATAATAAGTCTCTAAGCAATTCAAATATCAATTCAAGGAAAATCAACGCAGTAAGATACAAAGTATGTTAGATCAGATAGATTCAGAATTGATTGAATTTGGTAAAAGATAGCAGTTGACGATCCTAAGCATTCATCTATTCGTAATGAGAGAAAATTAATCACACAATGAGTAAATCAATTTTTAGGTGGTTCGATCTCAATCTTGAGATCAACATCCACCCCTTACTCAACCGAGTAAGGATTATGTTGTCACACAGCTTGAATACCGCTGATCCACAGCTTCGGGGATATAATCCCTACAACAGCTGATCCACAGCTTTGGGAAACACGTCCCAGACCGCTGAGCTTCATAGCTTGCTAACTGAGGAACACTCCTCACCACTGAGCACCACAGCTTGTTGACCGCTGATATACAACTCTTGAATGTAGTCAGAAATCAAACAGAAAATGAAAGAAAACAAAGGATAGTGTCAAAGAAGCAATGTAGCTCACACAGAGCAAATTAACTCTGGATCTGATCTAGGAGTCACTTACAGCGACATACTCTCTCAGACTCTGTTCTCACTCAGACTAACTTTTCATCTTACGACACTCTGTTCTTCTCTCTGAACTTCGTAAGAGGCTCTCACCCTTTCAATCTTCTCTCTAACTCTTCTCAACTCTTCTGCTCTAATGCGCTCTTCTTCTGTCTCCTTCCTTTTCGGAGTTTGAGTACTCGATCCCTTTATATAGCAAAGGGCGTGAATCTGTGGGACCACCATCTTTTCAATCTTGGGTGCATGGAAAACACATTCCCGCCCACACATTTTATTCATAAAGCATTTCGAGAAGCCACGTGTCAGAGGTGGAGGTTGTGATGATCCACGTGGCAGAATGTTAGTTCTACTCCCTAACTTGGATCACGTGCCTTTAACCTGGTACTTTAAGTTTCACGTGAGATTTGGTAGCATACTACCTTTACGATGTCCAGGTGTTTGATCATATAGCTGAGCTGTCAAAATAAGAGATAAAGAGGTATTAGTCATTGATCAAATGATAAACATATGCACAAGTTCAATCTTAATCATTTCCACAGATTTACTCAGGTCAAAGAATATGCTCATTTCTGTAGAAATATTGATGCATAAATGAGATGCGTCAGACTGTTTAACTGACCCATTCAATATGTGTGAATAACAACATCGACCTCAAATATAGCACCGGTAGACCTTAATGAAGGTACATCAACCTGTCTTTATGGGAAATACACAAGATGCATCGACCTTGATAGATTAGACTTCAAAAGCACTGACTAAATGCTGTAGAGGCTAACAGACCAGCATCGACCTTTCTCCAACTGCTAGGTTTCCAGCAACAACCTTTATACAAGGTACACTGACCTTATAACATAAAGTGCATAAGGTGCATCGACCTAATGGAGTGTATGATGTTCAATGTGCATCGACCTGATTGTTCATTCAGTGTATAATGTGCATCGACCTTCTGAACTAAAACACCTATGTGCATCGACCTATAATGCAGTCCTACTACATATGCATCGACCTGTACTACAGTCGCTAGTTTACTAGCATCGACTTTCTGAAGCATGCATCGACCTGAGCAACAGATGCTAGCTTACTAGCATCGACCTATTATGTAGTCGTTCTACACATGCATCGACTTGTAATAACAGTAAAGTAAATGTACATCAACCTTATGATGCAATATGTTGACAAGTGCATCGACCTTCTAAAGTGGTCTAAATGTATTCATCGACTTGTTAGACAGTAAAGTAGATGTGCATGGACCTTTCAATGCAATACTTATACATGTGCATCGACCTTGCTAAGCAATAACTTTGCACATGTATAGACCTTCAAGATAAAACTGGATATATGCACATACCTTTACTGTCACGCCCCGAGCCTTTATGACAGCGGAAGACTCGCTCGAGGAACGTAAACAGCCAGCATGATAAGCCTCTTGCAAGCAAGAATAATCAGAGCGCAAGACAATCACACACATAAATGCAATTGCACAACAATTTAGTCAAACTCCAACTTTATTTCATTGATAATCAAATATTCAAATACAATGACTCTCATCTTCTTCCAATCCATCAGACTTAAGAAATAGGAAAATTGCATAGACTCAATCTAGACAAGATTGACTTCCTAAGTATTCACTCGCAATTTGATATGACTTTCATTTGCTCTCGGACCCGCTACTTGTATAACCCGAATCCGAATTCGTATCACTTCCATCTCCTGAAAAAGATTAGAAATAGGTAATGAGCACACTTGCCCAGTAGATATCTTTGCATCAACATGATTAGCACTATTAAAGTGATTAACATTTTAGCTCTAAAGAAATAAGGTAAAATCATGTGAATACGATCAATCACGCGATTAAACCTAAGTAACAAGATGATCATATAAGATAGAATGAGAGCAAGAATGAACTAGCAAGAATGTAACAAGTATGATCAAGAATGTAGCATGGCCTTTCATGAACAAAAATGTAACGAGAATGCACTTTCACTTTTCACTTTCATAACCATAAACGTTACGCACGAGAACGTCAATCATGTAGCAATTCACTAGATTTTCACGAGTGCTCGTGGATTTCACTTATTTATAAAGAAAGTACTCCCAGCACAATGCGACGCCAGTAGCATCATACCCCATGGTTTATAATAGTATGTTTCCGGCAATCAGACGAGGGGACTAGCATAGAGCCCTTGGACACAATCAGCGCCCGAACTGCATCTTCACGTATAAATCAAGCTACTTCCATGAGTGTATCAATAACGTATGGCCAAGAATGTAATAAGTTCAATCAATAAGCTTATGACAACAATTATCAAAGAACGAATGCTTCAATTAAGAATATGAGAGATCAAGAATGAATTAAGACAATGTAAATAAGTCAGAAGATAATCCTTCCATACGGACAAATGATATGGAGCACAACAGGAAGGAGAAGCTGTTAGCATCGTAGAGAGTCAGAGCGCCGACCTTAGGTTACCTCCCTCGTCGGCCATGGATGGGGAGGGGGAACCCTTTCCCCCCCCCCCTCCGGTTACCACCGGGGAGAAAGCCTCTTCTCCTCCACGTCATTCCTATGCACAAATGCTAATGGCATCGAAGACTACTCCACAGCCCTCCCTTCCAGTTAAGGAACCAGCATTCACAGATCATGGCGAACCTGCGGTATTTTTCTCGCGAGCAGAAATCAAAGCTTCTTTACAGCCTTTACAACATGCAGTGATTGCCAAATGTGCGTATGGTGATGCTGGATTTATGGGTTCCAAATACACTTGGTACAATCAACAAACAGGTTCCAAAGGCATATGGGCTAGACTTGACAGGGTCCTCATTAATAATTCATGGATGAATTCTTTTCCAATTACTGTGGAACATCTATCTAGAGAAGCTTTGGATCATGATCCCATTCTAGTCAAATTGGCTCTACAAAGTATTACCAAAAGCAGATTCTATTTTCAGCAAATGTGGACAAAGCATGAACTTTTCCTTCAAGCAGTGGATCAATCTTGGAGAACCAGTCCATTAGCCTACTCAGCTATTACTACTTTGATTATTAAGCTTAAGTCATTGAGGTATTTGCTACGGGATTGGAACAAGAATGTTTTTGGAAATGTTCATAAAAATTTGATGGAAGCTGAAGATTTAGTGCTAAAGGCTGAATTCAACTATGACCAGCAACCTTCTCCTACTACTCTTTCAGTTCTCGAAAGTGCTAAGAACATCCTCACAGAGAGAATTCTTCAGCATGAAATTTTTTTGAAAACAAAAGTCTAGAGTCCAATGGCTGGCAGAAGGAGACAGGAATACTAAATTTTTTCATATAACTGCTATGGCTAATAGAAGGAACAACACTATTACCCATCTCAGAACATCCATAGGTGACCTTACATCTGACACACAGAAGATGAAGGATATTGCTGTCAACCACTTTCAAGTTGCTTTCACCTCCCAACCTCACTATATTGACCTTGACAGTCTGAACTGCATTCCGAATGTGGTGACCCAGGATGATAACAGTCTCTTAAATGCTACTCCAACTGATATGGAAATAAAGGATGCAGTTTTCTCTATATCCCCTAATAGTGCCCCTGGCCCGGATGGCTATACTGGAAGTTTCTTTCATAATGATTGGCATGTGATTGCTGACACTGTCATTAAGGCTGTTCAGGAGTTCTTCACTGAAAGGAAACCTCTTCCTAGGTGCTTCACAGCTACAATTATAGCCCTTATTCCTAAGAAAAAAATGTCAATGATATTTCAGAGTATAGGCCGATTAGTTTATGTAATTTTTCCTATAAGATCATCTCAAAAATTCTAAGTAACAGCTTGAGCAGACTTCTACCATCTCTCATCTCTATGGAGCAAACTGCTTTTGTCAAAGGAAGGCACATCATTGAGAATATTACATTAGCACAGGAGTTGGTTCAAGAGCTGGGCAGAAAAACCAGAGGCAGCAATGTCATACTCAAATTGGATATGGCAAAGGCATATGATAGAATTGAATGGGACTTTCTTACTGCAGTTCTGAAGAGGTTTGGTTTTGATAATCAGTTCATCAATATGATTGAAAGTTTGATTACGAATTGCTGGTTTTCTATAGCATTAAATGGAGAGATTGCTGGTTTCTTCAAATCTTCCAGAGGCATCCGACAAGGTGACCCCATTGCCCCCTATCTTTTTATTCTGGCCCAAGAAACTCTTAGCAGGTTACTCAAGGATAATTTTGACAAAGGGAAAGTGGGATGGCTTTATGGCCCGAGGAGATGCCCTCTCATATCTCACCTTCTTTTTGCTGATGACACTTTAATTTTTGCTAATGCAAATGCTGGTTCTATCTGAAATCTCATGCACATCTTAAAAACCTATGAGACAGCTTCAGGGCAACTGATAAATGTTAGTAAGAGTGGGTATCTCATACACCCTAATAGCAATTCAGCTCTTCAAAGAAGACTAGAGAGTATTACTGGTTTCTCTAGACAAACATTTCCACATAAACATTTCGGGCTATCCTCTGGTTTTGGGCAGAACCAAAAAAGTCTTCTTTGCTGGCATTGTCACCACCATTCAGAAGCGTATAGAGGGATGGCAAGCTAGATTACTTTCACAGGGTGCACGGATAATTTTAATCAAACATGTTCTGTCTTCCATTCCAATTTATATCCTAGCATCCACCCCTCTTCATGCTGGCATCCATCAGCTTTTGGATAGATCTTTTGCCAACTTCTTCTGGGGTTCCTCCAATTATGGCAATAGAAAACACTGGAGATCTTGGAAATCAATTTGCAAACCTATTGCTCAGGGTGGTCTTGGGATCATGTCTCTAAGACATATGGACCTTGCTTTACGGATCAAAATGCTGTGGAATGGTTTGCATACTAACTCACTCTGGGCAGAGTTTTTCAGGGCAAAGTACATCCAAAATACACATCTTACTGAGGTAAATTTCAAAGGTATGAAAGGTGTTAACAGAAGTAGCTGGACCAAAGCAAAATCAGTCATCCTGTCAAATCAGAGGACTATTCTGGGTGATGGGGCCCTAACAAATTTCTGGAAGGATAAATGGCTGGGAAATAGAACTTTAGATTCTTATGCTTGCAGTGATAGTATTCCTAATACAAATGTTACTGTCAGGGATATTATCCTGACTCCTAGTCAGGAGGATATTCATGCTATGGAAATGTATCTGCCAGATGATATCGGAAGAGCTATAACACCGACCTTATTGACTCCATATCCAGATCAATTTATATGGTCTCTATCAGGTAATGGCAATTACTCGGTCTCATCCACATATAAGAATATGATGCTTTCTCAACACTCACAGCTGATGGAGATGAGTCTCAACTGGAATCGCATATGGTCTCAATGGATTCCAACCAAAATATCAATTCATATTTGGAAGGTCTTCTTCAACTGTCTGCCCACTGATCAGAATATTCAAGCTTGTGGTATCCCTATATGCTCTAAATGCAGATGCTGTCAGAACCACGCTGAAGAGGACAATGACCATCTTTTTATTAAGAGTGATTGGGCTATGGACACTTGGTCTTTCTTTCAATCTAAAGGATTGGAGATTGAAGGTAGAACAATGAGAGATTTAATTTCCAAAGCTATACATCTTCCTTCAGGTACATCTCTCTTTGGTCTTTTCACTATTACTGTGATCGGCTACAGCTTGTGGGAGATATGGACTGCTAGGAACTCTGTCACCCATGAGGGCAAAGTCTCAAAATCATAGAACATGGTTCATATAATTCTATCATAGGTAAAGTAATCTCTCACCCTTTCCAAGCTTCAGAAAGATAAACTTGAAAGGAAAGCGGTCTTATCTACATGTGGTATTCAATTTTTCACCAGAAACAGTCAAAGGGTTAAACTCATTAAATGGCAATTTCCTCCTTGGCCTTATATAAAATTGAACACGGACGGTGCTTCAAAGCATGCTGCTGTTTCAGGTGGTGGTGGAGTAATAAGGGATTTCAATGGTTCAATCATTTTGGCTTATTCTCACTTTTATGATCAAGCTAGCAGCACGATGGCTGAAGCTAGAGCTCTCATGGATGGTATGAAATATTTGAGAACTATTACATCACAACCGAGCAAAATTGAGTGTGATTCTCAAGTGCTGGTCCAAGTTATCAACAAGAAGATTCCATGTCCCTGGGAGATCCTCAAATATGTGAGGGAAATTCAGGCCCTTCTTTCAGCAAATGATTCCATTATTCATATTTTTCGTGAGGCAAATAAGGTGGCAGATTCTTTGGCCAATCTAGCTTGCAATACAAAATGTAATTTTTCCTTTTCTTCTCAGCAGCAACTTCCAAGCTTTATTAAAGGTGTTGCCCGGTTGGATAAGTTAGGAATGCCTAGCATCCGAATGATGTAATTCTTTATGTCCTTCATTATTAATAAAAGTCACCTCCTAGTTGTGCATTGGACCCCCCAATGTACCTAGCCAAGGTTTTTGATAAAAAAAATTTTTAAGACAATGTTGTGCTTATGGAAACAAATCGGCAACATAACGATACATTTCTTTAACTTTCATTCATTATATTAAGTTTCTTGATCAATATGATAAGTCCTAGACTATTATCAAGCCATCTAGGAACCTTAGAATATCAACCCTTGGGTCAAACCTCGGGTTAATTAGCTCAAGCATTGTGACGGTCTTGTACTGGGCCGTTACGTTCACGTGACGATTGAGCCTTGATCCGTTATAACGACTTGAATCTAGAAACAATAATTGGACTCAGTTAAATGTGACGGTTGTATATTGGGCCGTTATATGGGCCTAACGGTCTAATATAGATCCGTTACACTGCTAGAATCAGAAAACATCGATAATGCTTTCTAATCAATTAGGTTTTAATGGTACAACCAACTCGGCGTCTTAGTGGGAATCCCAGGCTCGCAGAGAATTACGGAGGCCTTGAAACAAGATTTCCTAGTCCATTGGAAGGAATATCCAATAGAGAGGTCCTCATGTCCAAGAATAATGTTCCTATAGTGCAAAGTGTGAACTAATGGACAACATACCGAAATATGTGCCATGTACTTAAAGAGATGACTCTATAGATAGAGAGGATGTGTAACAATAGGAAATCATGATAAAACTTCGTCAGTACATCTTTGGAAAATCATGATTTAGATACAAAATTATAGAATTTTGGCATATGAAATTAACATAACTTAAAATAACTTAAGATACCTAAATTATGCAATTTCTATCATGAATCAGTAAATAAAATCTAAAAGACATGAAATCAGGTCAAGACTTAGATAACTAAGCTTATTTATAAGTTAAATTAACTAGTTTCTCATTCTGCCTACAGTTACCCTGACGGTCTAGAATGGGTGCGTCACAATGACTGTGACGGTTTATCGTGAGGCCGTTACAGTAATGTAACGCTCCATTGATGGTGCGTCAGAGACAACAGAGAACTTCAAACACCAAAGAAGGTGTGACTACTTATCGTAAGGCCGTTATATAATTGTGACGGTCTTACCTTGATGCGTCATATCGTCTAGCTGGCAGAAAAGATATAAAAATCTAAGGTCTCAACTTACATCATGTCTGGAAATCATATATAAACTTTCACATGATAGAATGAAGGCTAAGCTACTAGTATGCATAGACTTTCAGTGAATTTGACAAGAGAGTTCATTTTCAACTTAGTTAGGGTTAAGGGTATTCATGTATGCATGACCTACTAAAACATGAAATTCATGATCTATGATGTATGAAATCAATTAAAACCAGAGGGCTTTTATCCCTAACAAGATGTTTTTTCCAATAATGAGATAACCTACTGCTTAACTAGGCTTTAAACTTCTAATTTGAGTCTGAAAGACGTGTCCTAGTTCTCCCTTTCTAGTGAGTTTCTAGCAACTTCACGCTGCTCTAGATCCTCAACCTCTTGACCTAAGGATGTGAAATTTTGAGGGTAAGAAAATGAAACTAAGGTGAACAAAAAGTTCTAAATAACCGAACTCTAATTACCTTGTTTAGACGTCCTAATCTCTTGATCTTCAGGGGACTTGCATTCAGATTATTGGGTTACTATGGTCGAACCAGTAACTTTGGAAGCTTCAATCTCCTTGGTTGGTTGATCTCCTAGCACGAAATTTCGAGAGCTATTAGTCTAATGTATTATAAACAAAATCTTTTAAAGAACTTACACGAAATTATGACTCCTTACCTTGTTTCTTCACGAGCCAAAAGTAAGGGTTGCTCAGTTCAGAACTAGGTCATATTAATAGGGTTTTGGCTAGGGTTTGAGGATTAGATCGATTCTAGAGTCCTTGTTAAAGCTTAGATCAACTTATAAGAGTCCTCAACACCTCTATTAGTCTTCCCATCTTGATCCCTAAGAGATAAGCTAGCAAAAAGCCAATCTTTTGGCTTGTTCTTCACTTCACAGAATTTACAGTGTAACGCATCCGGACTGGTGCGTTACATGTCTGTAGCGGTCGCCCGATAGACCGTTACACCAAACGTGTACAGAGTTTCAACATAAATCAAACTCTTTTGTTAATTATCTATATCATTATCCATAAAAATGGTATTTATCCTTAAAATACGTAAATAGGCTTAATAACTTTCTAGAATATGGCCAAACTTAATGGGCTTGGTCCTTAACCCTTTTGGATTTTATTTAAATAGGCTAGGTTAATTATTTAACACAATTGGGTCTTATAATGACTTATAAATTCAACATTTATTTATTAATCCATTTTGGGTCTTTAAAATTCCCAAAAAAATAATTAAATATACCAAAAAAAATTTATAAAAATTCTGGGGTCTTACATTTACTTGAATAAAAATTAATTATGACTAAAGTAAGGACATCAAAGTAATAGTGTTGCGAAAGTAAAAATAAACTCAACGAAACTGTTGCCAGTCAACAAAACACAGCATTCTCCCCACTTAGCATCAAATCTAGAGGAGACACAACATTCTCCCCATTTTTAATGATGGTAACACAACTATACTTTGATGGTAACACTCATGTCAATCTAAGTCAGAACATGCAAGAATAAAAGTCAAGTACAATTAAGTTCATCAGTGTAGTGGAACGCATACAAGTAGACACAAGTGCACATATGCAAACTTCCATAGACATGCATGGATTCTGACACAGCATATCAGATAGTCTCCCCCTTTTACCATTTTCCCAATCCAATAATCATGAAAAAGTCTCTTCCCCTTTGCCCTTTGCATACCCCATCAAAAATATCTCCCTCTTTGCATAATATATTTTCCCCCTTTGCCATCAATAAACAAGGAAATTGTAGAGATAAGGAAAGAAAGGATAGCATCAAGAAGTAGGAAAGAACAAGAGAAGTCTGATTGACATCTTGAGTGATAGTTCATTAAGCTAAGCATACATAGCTCAAATTCTTCAAATATAAGATTCTATGTACTGCATTCTTGATAGAATTCTGGTTTAAGAGTAATAAAGATTAGAGTGTATCCACTAGACTCTTGAATAAGTCTGTAATAACCTTTAATAGCAATAGACTAGAACCACATTAAACATGAAGGATTAGGCCTTACTATATCCTACTCACTCAAAAATCAGTGAATTTCTTTAGGAGTAATTAGGATATATATTAAGGTTAAACAATTTGACATTTTTGAAGTTTTACTTTAGGGTTATAGCAAAAACGTTATCTTTTTATTTCCATAATTTTGAACAGTTAGGTATCATCTTTGCCTTTTGACATAAGGGTACACGTTGATTAGACGTCAGTACCCTTAGTTACTCAGCAAAATGTACCATCCTGTTTCATATATCAAAATAGTAGAAATAGTTTACACCTTTTTGCGTAAGGGTACACGTTTATCAGACGCCAGTACCCCTAGTTACACAATGAAGCTACCCATACTGTTTTGATCTTTGAACAGAGATAACTTGAAGCACTTCATGACATGAGTTTTTCTCCATTGCTTTGATGAAGTGCCCAGTTTCTCAGTGCATTCAATCATTGCTCTGCCTATACATATTTTGACTTATTTTTATAACCTTGCTGCCCTTTGTGTTTATAGAAAGACTTGTTTAAAAATAATACTCATTCCAAGTTTCTCAACCAAGAAATCATTAATCCAAGAACTTTCAGATATTTGAAGACTTTATCAGACATGTTATGAGAGAAATGGTTGAGAGCTATTAATTGTCATAAACATCCCAGTTCTTTGAATTCAGTCTTTAGACTCTAAAATTTATTGAGTTTAAACCATCAGTTCATTCATGAAACAATAAAGGATTCTTATAAGAGAATATTTCTGATTTTAGTAGCTTAGAATGATGAACTGATTATCAGACTATCATTATTTCAGAGGCACAGAATTGTAAGATCTTTTAAGAGAATGATATCAAAAAAAAATCTGAGTGTGCCAGAATGACTTGATACAAAGGAATGCTTAGTGACAGTGTGCCACTGAGATTTCAGTAAAGAATTAATAAGAATTTCCATTGATCAAGAGAACAAAGTCAGGATTGACGGAATTTTAATCTAGACTAAAGAGATATCACATGATGTAATGAACAAGATCTGACTCAAATTTACTATGAACTCCCCCTATCATCATGCTAGAAACTCCCCATGTCTATATGCATTGATATTTAGACACAACATTGTGACATGTGGAGTGAAGGACTCAGAAAGACTCTTGACGCAGGGTACTTGGTGGAGGACTAGCCTCTACACATAGTATGGGTTTTCAGACAGAATAAATCTATCCTTCTACCATCATACCATTTGATATACCTCTGACATCAAGATGACACAGTGCATGACATATTCTGAAATAATGATCACTGACCATTGAAATCATGTGATAGAATGAATCCTAGGCACAGAACTCATCATAGAGAAAACATTTATTTCTGACAAGAATGAAATTAAGAAATCATTCATCAGGCTAAAATTTACACAAACCTAGTTCTCTTCTTAAAAATTTAAACCTTTCATTCCCAAGAGGTTTAATAAATATGTCAGCAATTTATTTTTCTGATTCAATAAAATTCAGCTCAATTTCATTCTTACTTACTTCATCTCTCAAGAAATGATGTTTTATTTCAATGTGCTTAGTCCTAGAGTGATAAACAAGATTTTTAGTTAGAGAGATAGCACTGGTATTATCATATAGAATAGGAATGCATCCCAATTTTATGTGATAGTCAATAAGTTGATATTTTATCCAGAGTACTTGGGCTACACAATTCCCTGCTGCAACATACTCAGCCTCAGCAGTGGAGAGAGCAACAGTGTGTTACTTTTTAGATGCCCAAGACACTAGACAACCACCTAAATATTGACAATATTCACTAGTGCTCTTTCTATCTATCCTACACCCTGGATAGTCTACATTAGTGTAAGCTATAAGATCAAGCTCACACCTAGCAGGATACCATAGACCCAAATCAAGGGTGCCTACCTAAAAATTCTTTTCACTACACTCGTGTGAGACTCCTTGGACTAGCCTGAAATCTAGCACATAAACACACTGAGAATTGTATGTCTGGACGAGATGCAGTAAGATACAAGAGAGATCCAATCATACCTCTGTATAGTTTGGTATCAACCAATTTACCTTTTGAGTCAGCATCAAGATTAGTTGATGTGCCCATAGGTGCAATTATTTTCTTGAGGTTCTTGAACTTGTATTTCTTCAATAGATCTATAATGTACTTGGACTGTGTGACGAAGCTTCCTTCTGAAGTTTGATTAACCTGCAAACCAAGGAAAAACTTCAGTTCTCCCATTAAGCTCATTTCAAATTCATCTGTCATTAATTTTGAAAATTCCTCACACAAAGGAGACATAGTTGATCCAAAGACTATATCATCTACATAGATTTGAACAATAAGTATATCTTTGTTGTTTACCTTAGTGAATAAAGTGTGATCAACCTCACCTCTTGAGTATCCCTTACTTGTGAGGAAGGAGCTTAACCTATCGTACCAGGCCCTGGGAGCTTGTTTCAGTCCATAGAGTGTGACGACCCAGGAGATCCGGATACCGATAACCCGATATCATCGATTTACCGATACCAAGAGCTCGGGGAAGTCACCCAAGAGGCTGATGAGGCCCCGTAAGGGTTAGTAAGTGTTTGTCGAGGGAATGCATAATGAATAGAAATTACACGAGCAATATTAATTAAAGCATTTATTTGCATTTTAAACGGAAGCAACTATATATAAAACAGAGTGGTAAATTTATACAAGTAGTCCAGATTCATATATCACAAGTCTCACACTGTACAATGGTCCAAAAATAAATAACTACACGGGACGTAGCCCGGCCAAAAGAAGAAAAAGGACAGACTGACCACTGACCGACCACTGACGGACCACTGCTGGCTCTAAGGTTTCTCTCCAAAAGCACGAGAGAATCCTGCAGTCGGTTGCTCCATCTCACCTGTAAAAGGAAGGGGTGAGTCTCACAGCAGAGACTTAGTAGGGTTCACAGAAATCCCTAACTCGCAACTAACTAAAGGAAAGTAGTAAAGCATGCATTGACATAAATAAATGAGAATTTAATAAAGCTGTAAAACTAACTAAACAGTTCATGAACAGCTAACTAGCATGCCAATTAGAATTTAAACGCAAGTACTCGAAATCTACCAATAGACAATAACTCAATCATTTCCAAGTGACAAGAGTGAAAAGGAGAGGAGATTCACCAGAAGAAGAAACCAGATGCATCCATTGACGGCTTACACTGCGTCTCAAGCATCTACCCAAGCCTGATCATATCAAGCGAGACGCGTAACAGTACCAGAACAAGTAACTAGTTAGAGCAACACTCGTGAGTGTCAGTCCAAGTCTCTGACCACCTGTGCACACACTGGCTCGTGCCTAGAGTCAGGCCTCTAGCTAGTATTCCCCTCCGTAGGACGCTACGGTTGGACTGGGGCCCACGGAACTAGCTTAAAAATCGTGAAACTGGGATACCCCACCACCTCTCCCAGGTGGGATCAACACTAAAAGTCATCGGGCTACGACTGGTGGTTCCATCACTAGGAAAGAGAATAAAGCTCTATTGGGATCTAAAATCATGCCATAATTTATGATAACAATTAAACATGGCAAATATACAAGATTCAAGGCAGAATTAACTGAATATGCTAAGATGGCTATTATTCAATAAGTAAATGCATAAATAATTGAATATGCTAAAATGGCAATCATTCCATAATTAAATGCATAATTGAAATGAACACGCATCGTTATAGAACAAGCAGTCGAACTAGGGCCGCTATGGTTTTAGGCGGTCGAACGACGAACCGCCGCGTGCTACCCAACGGATTAACCGTGAGATTTCTTCCACCATTCAAATTTAATTTATTTACGTGGTTTAATCGTCAGCCGCTCGGTTCAATAAAAGGTTTATAGCGAACTGTTATAAAATCTAGAATAACTGAAACATAGTCCTTACCGGAGAACCGGACCTACCGGAATCACAATCGGATCCTTTCCCAGTCGACTCAAATCCACGGGAATTATTATTTTGAACCTGTTCCCTGCCAATCCATTTTTAACATGTTCCCTGCCAATCTATCATCTCCATATAATAATTTATAATCTATGAACTCAGCGACGATGGGCATGCTGTAGTTAATCTATGACCTCAACGATGATGGGTATGCTTTTATTAATCTATGAACTCAGTGACAATGGGCATGCTATTAAAACATAAAGACAATGGCCATGCTATTAAAACATAAAGACAATGGCCATGCTTTGAAAACATAAAGACGATGGGCATGCTATTAAAACATAAAGACAATGGGCGTGCTTTTGGAACGATTTAACGGGCTAGGGCGACGATCCCCCTACCTCAAATGTGCCGAAAGCCCCGTTCTGATCGCATGCAAGCCGAGGGATGCGCCGCGGTCCGTCTCTCCCGGTCGTCTCTCCACTCCACGATTCATCCCGGGTGGATGCCTCCGCGTTCCTCGCGTCATGGAGGAAGTCTCCGCCAGTCCTAGCACGAGAGGAAGGCCGATTAGCCGCGAGAGCGCCGAGAGAGAGGGATAGAGAAGCGCCCCATGCCACTATGGGGTCGCACCTCCGCGCCGGGGTTTGGCTCCGACAAGGGCGTCGCCGTGTTCTACGCCTTGCCGGTTCGTTGATGGAGCTTCGGCTCCTCCACCAAGGCCGTCAGGTCGCCGGCGTTCCGAGAAGAGAGAAAGAGGGAGAGAGGGTCGCCGGTCTCGTCCGCCTCCGCACACCGTCAAAGGAGGAAAGGGGGGCGAGAGAGGGGGAGGCCAGTCGCGGTCCTCCCCTTGCCCGGTCGCTGGCGAGGCCACCGGCCATCCTCTCCTTTCTTGGGCCACCTAGCACCGCCGAGAAGAGGAAGGCGAGAGAGGGGCTCGCGGCCGTCCGCGGTGGAAGGGGGAGAAGTCACCGCCGCTCGAGGTCGCCGCCGAGGTTGTCGCCGCCGCCGTCCTCCACCGTGGCCGGCCGAACGTCGCGCTGAGAAGACGAGCAAGGGGGGGGTCGCCCCCGCGGCGAACTCGGGCGGCCGCCCGCGGGTTCGCCCGCGGGTTTCCTGAGCGTCGGGTGAAAAGAGGGGGGGAGAGGGATTGGGAAAGTGGGAGAGAGAGGGGAGATCGAGAGGGTTAAAAAAATGATTAAACTGTATTTTTTTTATTTTTAACCTTATTTTGCAATCTAGACCCTCAAAGAAGCATATTTATGTATATGCCCATTTATTTACATAAAGGCTTTAATCTAATTAGATTAAATACTAGAAAAAGCCCATAAATTTCATAAAATTAGCCAAAATTCATGGATTAAATTCCATTATATTACCGGTAAAGATCCGTTAAAGAACGAGTCTCACAGTCCCTCCCTCCTAATAGAAATTTCATCCTCAAAATTTAAAAGGAAGAACAAGGAGAGAACGGAAAGAAATCATAGTCTTCAGAAAGAAATGAATGAGAAACACCTGAATCAATTAAAACACGAGCTGCATGGCCATAAATCATAACCGTACCTTCAACAAGATGAGACGCCACAGCTTCAGCACGAGTAATATGAGAGACCTTCCCTTTTTGCTCCGCGCCCGCTGCGGTAGATTGCTGGGAAGAAGACACTGAAGCTTGAGGATAATACCACTGAGATTGAGGTGGTCGAGGAGGTCTGAACTGAAACGGCTGTGGTTGAGAAAACTGAAAAAACTGCATCGGTTGCGGCCTCAGAGGACAATCTCAAACCACATGCCCCAGTTGATCACATCGGAAACAAATCACTGGCATCGAACACGGCTTGCCCGGATGATAACCACCACACCTCAGACACGGTCTCGGCTGACTAGCTATTGATCCCTGACGCTTGAAAGAAGGTGCTAATTGCTGCTGCTCGGGATCAGAAGATGCTTGTTGGTCATACCGCTTCTTAAACTTCTTGAATTTCTTAAACTTAGGCTTAGAAACATGAATGCCACTGACAGCAGGAACAGTAGATGGGACTCCTGTAGCAGATGGCTTACTGAACTATTGACGCTGGACACCTGTGGACGCACTTTTTGTTTAATAAAATCGTTGTTTATTTGTTTATTGGCGTTTATTAAGTGCGTGGGCGTGCCAGTCACAAAGTGACGATTTATTGTGCGCTCGATCTGACTAATCAGACGATTGTGTGGTTCGTGTCGGGACTGGAACCCACCGCGCCATAAAGGTCACGGTGTCATTTACATCCCCTCGGAGAGGGGAACACCCTTGATTAATCGCCGGGAAAAGGGGCCTCATGGCCAGAAAATTAGTTACGTGAAAAGTCTATTAGGAAGCATTGAAATCCCCGTGCGAGGGTGAGAAGAAAGCATTCGAGATTATGTCGGTCATTTGTTGACCATTTGATGTTCGGACAAGTGTCCGGTTTGAGAAACGAGTAATCATCATAGGAAAACCGGAGCATATGTATGCCGGGTACGAAAAATTTATTGTTCACAGGAACTGGAAGCATTCGGTTAAATCCCGGTTAGAGCGGTCAGAAATTGGTGAGTTTATTGGCCCGGTGCAAGATCGAGTCAGGACCATTCCGGGGGCGCCTCCCGCGGTCCAAACGAGGCTTGCGTGGGCATCATTAATATTTCCGGTGCCGAGGGGCAGCGGGAAAGTGTCCCGGGACTATATTCTAAAACAAAGATGTGTACAGAGATAGCCGACTATAGGCCTAGGATGTGGGTCAGGCGATGACCATGGTTGGGGCGAACCCGAGGTCCGAGCATGACTCATGACGGTCTTATTGATGTCCCTATGCGTAGGGTTCGAGGAGGACGAGAGCCGCCTCATTCCATTCGGGTTTTGTCGGTCACTCATGGACCATTTTGTGTTCGGACGAAGGTCCGTGTAGAAAATCAGACGGTGACGGGAGCAAATCCGTGCAAATGTCTGCCGTGAGTACGGCAAGTTTAATGCGAGCGCGGAATTAGATCCTGGTATATATATATGTCGGTCACTAACGGACCATTCATTATTCGGACAGAAGTCCGTATTAATAGCGTCAAGGACAACGGTAAAACCGTACGGACGTCTGCCGTAGGTGCGGCAAGTTTAATGTGGGTGCGGGATCGGATCTCGATGAAGATGGGTCAAGCTGATGATCTATGGGCCCGAGGTGGTTGCGGACTATGGCCATGTCGGGGTTTCCGAGGACCACGTCTGATGCCACGAGGCGTCATTACTTTTCTCTTCACGCACAGTCTTGGAAAACGAAGGTTCCAAGGTATACGTGCGTGTCGGTCACGGTCGGACCATTCATTGTTTGGACGCGAGTCCCCGTTTGAAGCATCGAAGACGATGATAAAACCGTGCAAATGTCCGCCGTAGACACGACAAGTTTAATGTGGGGTTGCGGGATTAGATCCCGGGAGACTCGGGTCGAGTTAACGAACTATTGGCCCGAGATATGTTCGGATCACGACCATGTCGGAGGTTCCGAGGTCCACATCCGATACCACAAGGCATCATCGATTTTCTCTTTGCACCCAGCCCGGGGGTGTGAATTGTTAAGTGCGAAGCCCGAACTCACCAACGTGCGCCCTCGCACGCGGATCGACCTGCGCGGTCAGGTCGCGGGGTTCGACCTACAAAATTTGGATTATGGAAAGGGGAAACTTTTTATTAGTTTTATTCATTAGCTTCAAGTCTCTTCTCTCATTTGATTAATCATTTTCTCCCTTTCAGGCACGCTGGCTTAAGGGAAGCAAAGAGGGGAGCGCGCCGGTTAATGGAAGCCCAAAAGGGCACGCCGGAATAGGTGGTGCAAAGTTTGGGCGCGCCGATTAATGGCCAATGGAGGAGGGTGCGCCGGAATAGGCCCAATGAGGGGGGGCGCGCCGGTTATATGGCAAGAAGGAAGAGGGCCAGGGGCACGCCGGAATAGGCTGAAAAAGGGGGAGGAATAGTGTAGCGCGCCGGTTAGTGGCAAGGAAAAATGAAAGGGGTTTTGAGTGTAAGGCTAAACCGGCGCGGGGGGGTACCGCGCCGGGTTAGCCCACGCCGGATTAGGGCGCGCCGGGTTAAGCTTCTATGAGGTTTCTTTCGTTCTTTTATGCTCTGTTTCTTGTTTCTTTCACCTGTGGGTTGATTTATTGATTAGTTTGTTTATCGAACTGATAGATTAAGTTTGTGGAGAGGAAGTTTAAGTGTTTTAGTTGTTTGCTAGGGTGAATTAGCATGAAGATATGAATGTTTTATTAGAAGAGTTTGTTGCAGGAACTCGAAGGCTCAGTCGTGATCAAAGGCTTCAAGCATGTGATGTTCTGGCCCTCAGAGAATAGCTTGATTCATTGGTTCCTGGCGAAAAATGGGCAGCACCTCCCCCGGACTGAGGCTTGCCAGAGATAAATAGGGGAACACCAAACGGAGCCAAGCTCCGGGGTGAACCTCAAAACTCAGAGTAAGAACTCCGTTAACCCGTAAGTGCATGTGGAGACTCGAGGACAAGCCTTCAAGAGTTCCAGCAACTCAGGGTGATGATCTCGTAGGTGGGACAGGTGTATGCCGTAAGAGGCCATGAATATTCATCCGTCGACGAACTCCTTCGAAAGGCCATGCTACGGAGGAGCATGCTTCGAAGGGCCCTGGATGAGGAGGAGGAGGAAGGGGAAAGAAGAAGAAAGACAAAAGATCGTGTTTGCCAATAAGGGGCCTTCTGTTTGTTCATCCACCAAAGGGGGGAAAAATGGCTCAAGCCCAAGAAATTTCATCTCCACGGAGGAGAAATACATTATGGAGGGATAAAAAAGGGGGAAGAGATACATGGACGCGGGGGAACAGAGCACAAGCTCTTCCCCCCCCAGCTCACCTCTCGCTCTCAACCTCACTCTCTTCTTCTTCACCTCACGGGCGCAGGGACGGGGGGCTTCTTCTCTTCGGGTGGCATTCTCTTCTTCTTCAGCCGGTCTCTCTTCCCTTCTCTTTTCTCTTCAATGGCCAGCCATGGGGGTTCTCTCTTCAATAGCCCATCCTCTTCTCTGTGTATATGTAGCCGGCTGCCCTTTCTTGGCTCGGACGGAAGGATCTCGCCAACTCATTCGTCTGTGGTGTCGTCCGTTGATTTGCACTGGCATTTATCTGAGGAAGGGATGTTTGCTGCTGCTACTCCCCCATCGATGCTTGTCTTCACCGTCGATGCAGCTGCGTTGTCGAACGGAGGTGGAGACAGGGCTCCAGAGCATTGAATGCCCATGGAGACAGAGCTTCAGAGCATTGAATGCCCTCTAGGCACCAGGCTGATGCGAAAACAGGGTATCGGCTAGCGGACGGGACGGCATTTGAGTTAAACCGGCGCGGTGTTGTGCGCGCCGGATTAACAACACATAAAGGGGCATGCCGGACTAGCATCATGTAAAGGGGAGCGCCGGGTTACAACCAATATAGGGCGCGCCGGTTTAATGGCCACAGGAGGGGCGCGCCGGTTTAAGGCCCAAGCAAGGGCGCGCCGGTTTAAGTGCAGGCCTTGCCGGATTAGACTTTATCTCGGAGTCGCGGCTCTTCGGACGGACGCTTGTCCTCCCGTGTTGCTTTAGTGGTAATGCACCGCCGTTGGGGTGTTTAGTTTAGGGCCTCTGAATCCCGATTCTGAGCTTTGAGTGATCTCCGACGCGTACCGGACATGTGTTCGAATTCTTGAGTTTCTTTTGATTCGGCCGTTGGGAATGCCGACTGGAGAGTGGGGGCCATCTCTTCAGCACGAGGGGCTTCTTTGTTGGGTGGCAGAGCACCGGGCAGGTATTCATCCTTCTTGGAGGAAGCATAGGGTTTATTCAACCTTCCCATCTTTGACTCACTCTTGAGTGCTGAGACGTGCATGCTATATGATCATCATCATTTTTTTGACGTCCACAACACCTGGCTGGATTGACGCCATTTGAGCATGCCCTCAGGATCTTGCCAAGTCAAGCTCTAAAGCCGCCTGATACGCTGCGTCCATCTCTGCCACCCTAGTCGTAATCAAAGGCTGTCTCAACTCTGGTTTTAATCCACGTAGAAATTGCTCGGTCTTTAAGCTTTCATCAGCAAGAATGTGGGGCACATACCGACCCAATTCCATGAACTTGCTCCGATATTCTAGCACAGTCATATCGCCTTGAGCTAGTTCCATAAACTGATGCATTTTATCCATTCCAAGATAAGTTGGACTGAAGGTGCGCTCAAAGGGTGTGACAAACTCCATCCACGTGATCTGACGAAGAGGACGAGATCTAAAAGCGACCTCCCACTCCGTGGTCCACCACGTGAGTGCTGCTCCTTGGAGTTGAAAAGTAGCCAGCATGACTTTTTCATCCTCTGTGCACTCCATGGAACGGAATACACGTTCAGTTGCATCTATCCACACTCTGGTTGCGTCTGGATCTGCCAGTCCTTCATAAGTTGGCGGGTGGAACAGCAAAAATTCTTTTAGAGCTCTGCCACGGCCACCAGGAGGCAACTCAGCTTGAGGAGCAGGGTCAGCTAGAATTGGAGTTGGCACATTAGCCGGAGCCAGAGGAGAAGTGCCACTACCTTCTCTCGGGACGCGTGCCCTTCTGCGAGGCGGCATTTTAATCTAGAAAAAAAACACGCAATAACAGAAAATACATCTGTAATCACGGAAAACATCCTAAGCCAGCAGTAGACTCACATGGACTTGTTCAGGACTAATGCAATTTCAATTCCTTATACAATTCCTCAACACCGCTCTGATACCAACTGTGACGACCCAGGAGATTCGGATACTGATAACCTGATATCATCGATTTACCAACACCAAGAGCTCGGGGAATCCACCCAAGAGGCTGATGAGGCCCCGTAAGGGTTAGTAAGTGTTTGTCAAGGGAATGCATAATGAATAGAAATTACACGCGCAATATTAATTAAAGCATTCATTTGAACTTTAAACGGAAGTAACTATATATATAACAGAGTGGTAAATTTATACAAGTAGTCCAGATTCATATATCACAAGTCTCACACTGTACAATGGTCCAACAATAAATAACTATAAGGGACGTAGCCCGGCCAAAAGAATAAAAAGGACAAACTGACCACTGATCGACCACTGACCGACCACTGCTGGCTCTAAGGTTTTTTGCCAAAAGCACGAGAGAATCCTACAGCCGGTTGCTCTGCCTCACCTGTATAAGGAAGGGGTGAGTCTCACAGCAGAGACTCGGTAGGGTTCACAGAAATCCCTAACTCGTAACTAACTGAAGGACAGCAATAAAGCATGCATTGACATAAATAAATGACAATTTAATAAAGTTGCAAAACTAACTAAACAGTTCATGAACAGCTAACTAGCATGCTAATTAGAATTTAAACGCAAGTACTCAAAATCTACCAATAGATAATAACTCAATCATTTCCAAGTGACAAGAGTGAAAAGGAGAGGAGATCCACCAGAAGAAGAAACCAGATGCGTCCATTGACGGCTTACACTGCGTCTCAAGCATCTACGCAAGCCTGATCATAGCAAGGGAGACGCGTAATAGTACCAGAACAAATAACTAGTAAGAGCAACACTCGTGAGTGTCAGTCCAAGTCTCTGACCACGTGTGCACACACCGGCTCGTGCCTAGAGCCAGGCCTCTAGCTAGTATTCCCCTCCGTAGGACGCTACGGTTGGACTGGGGCCCATGGAACTAGCTTAAAAATCGTGAAACTGGGATACCCCACCACCTCTCCCGGGTGGGATCAACACTAAAAGTCGTCGGGTTACGACTGGTGGTTCCATCACTAGGAAAGAGAATAAAGCTCTATTGGGATCTAAAATCATGCCATAATTTATGATAACAATTAAACATGGCAAATATACAAGATTCAAGGCAGAATTAACTGAATATGCTAAGATGGCTATTATTCAATAAGTAAATGCATAAATAATTCAATATGCTAAAATGGCAATCATTCCATAATTAAATGCATAATTGAAATGAACACGCATCATTATAGAACAAGCGGTCGAACTAGGGCCGCTATGATTTTAGGCGGTCAAACAACGAACCGCCGCGTGCTACCCAACGGATTAACCTTGAGATTTATTCCACCATTCAAATTTAATTTATTTACGTGGTTTAATCATCAGCCGCTCGGTTCAATAAAAGATTTATAGCGAACTGTTATAAAATCTAGAATAACTGAAACATAGTCCTTACCGGAGAATCGGACCTACCGAAATCACAATCGGATCCTTTGCCGGTCGACTCAAATCGACGGGAATTATTATTTTGAACCTATTCCCTGCCAATCCATTTTTAACCTGTTCCCTGCCAATCTATCATCTCCACATAATAATTTATAATCTATGAACTCAGCGACGATGGGCATGCTGTAGTTAATCTATGAACTCAGCGACGATGGACATGCTTTTATTAATATATGAACTCTGCGACGATGGGCATGCTATTAAAACATAAAGATGATGGGCATGCTATTAAAACATAAAGACAATGGGCATGCTTTGAAAACATAAAGACGATGGGCATGCTATTAAAACATAAAGAAAATGGGCATGCTTTTGGAACGATTTAACGGGCTAGGGCGACGATCCCCCTACCTCAAATGTGCCGAAAGCCCCGTTCCGACCGCATGCAAGCCGAGGGACGCGCCACGGTCCGCCTCTCCCGGTTGTCTCTCCACTCCACGGTTCGTCCCGGGTGGATGCGTCCGCGCTCCTCGCATCGCGGAGGAAGTCTCCGCCAGTCCTAGCACGAGAGGAAGGCCGATTAGCCGCGAGAGCGCCGAGAGAGAGGGAGAGAGAAGCGTCCGATGCCACCGTGGGGTCGCACCTCCGCGTCGGGGTTTGGCTCCGATGAGGGCGCCGCCGTGTTCTACCCCTTGCCGGTTCATCGTCGGAGCTCCGGCTCCTCCACCAAGGCCGTCAGGTCGCCGGCGTGCCGAGAAGAGAGAAAGAGGGAGAGAGGGTCGTCGGTCTCGTCCGCCTCCGCGCACCGTCAAAGGTGGAAAGGGGGGCGAGAGAGGGGGAGGCCGGTCGCGATCCTCCCCTTGCCCGGTCACCGGTGAGACCGCATGCCGTCCTCTCCTTGTTTGGGCCGCCTAGCACCGCCGAGAAGAAGAAGGTGAGAGAGGGGCTCGTGGCTGTCCACGGTGGAAGGGGGAGAAGCCGCTGCCGCTCAAGGTCGCCGCCGAGGTGGTCGCCTCCGCCATGGCCAGCCGGACCCCGCGTCGAGAAGACGAACAAGGGGGGGGTGTCGCCCCCGCGGCGAGCTAGCGCGGCCTCCCGCGGGTTTCCTGCACGTCGGGTAAAAAGAGGGGGGGAGAGGGATTGGGAAAGTGGGAGAGAGAGAGGGGATATCGAGAGGGTTAAAAAAATGATTAAAATATATATTTTTTGATTTTTAACCTTGTTTTGCAATCTAGACCCTCAAAGAAGCATATTTATGTATATGCCCATTTATTTACATAAAGGCTTTAATCTAATTAGATTAAATACTTGAAAAAACCCATAAATTTCATAAAATTAGCCAAAATTCATGGATTAAATTCCATTATATTACCGATAAAGATCCGTTAAAGAACGGGTCTCACATAGAGTGTCTTGTCTAGCTTATACACATGATCAGGAAAATCAGTACATTCAAACTCAGGAGGTTGTTTAACAAAAACATCCTCTTTTATTAACTCATTCAAGAAAGTAGATTTTACATCCATCTGCTGCAATTTTATTCCTAGACTATAGGGAAAGGCTAAGAGAATTTTAATGGCTTCTAGTCTAGCTACAGGGGCAAAGGATTCTTCAAAGTCTATTCCATATTTCTGATTATACCCCTGAGCTACAAGCCTAGCCTTATTTCTAACTACTTTTCCATGCTCATCAGTTTTATTTCTGAATACCCATCTACTGCCTATGACAGAGCCATGAGAGGGTTTAGGAACTAGGTGCCATACCTTGTTCCTTTCAAATTGGTTCAATTCATCATGCATGGCATTAATCCAATGCTCATCCTTTAAGGCACTGTCAATATTCTTGGGTTCTATCTGTGAGACTAGAGCAAAAGAGTTTAGTTCATTTTCTATCCTGAAGTGTGATCTAGTTCTAGGAGGTTCATTCAAGTTACCAATCATATTTTCTAATGGATGATCTCTAAAAAATCTGATATTAGTAACCTGATTACCTGTATCTGTATTTACCTCCCCCTGAGCTCTAGACCCACCAGTCTCACCTTCATCTGCAGGTTCTACATTCTGCTCCTCTTTATTCTCGAGAATCTCACCATCAGCTTTGTCCCTGCATAATCCAATTTCTGATTTATTAGAATGTTCATCAATGACAATGTGTGTAGATTCCTCAATAGTTTGAGAATTAAGGTTATAGATTCTATAGGCTCTGGACTTATCAGAGTAACCTAGAAAAATTCCAGGTTCACTTTTAGGTTCAAATTTATCAAGGTCTCTTTTAGAGTTAACATGAATGAAACATTTACAACCAAAGACCTTAAAATGTGCTAGTGAAGGTTTCTTACCTTTCAGTATCTCATAAGGAGTCTTTTGAGTAGAAGGTCTTACCAGGGCTTGGTTGATGATATAGCAAGAAGTGTTCACTGCTTCAGCCCAGAACGTTCTAGGTAAATTTTCTTCAACTAGCATTGTCCGAGCCATCTCCACCAGAGTTCTGTTTCTCCTTTCAACCACTCCATTTTGCTCTGGAGTCATTGGTGAAGAGAATCTATGGTTGATTCCATTTTCCCTGCAAAATTCATCAAACTGTGAGTTTTCAATTCAAACAAATCCATGTGTATCAGCTCAAAAGGTTTAGAAGACATGTTTTCAGTTCTGGATTTGAATGACTTTCTAGTTTGCTTACATTGGGTACATGCCTCACATATTTTATTGTTCTGTTTGAAGGAAATTTCAGGGAGATCTCTCACCATGCTATGTTTATTTAGTTTATGCAACACATTATAACTAGCATGACCTAACCTACTATGCCACAGACAGGCTAAGTCATCCTTATTAATAGTGAGACATAGGTTAGTGTGTGCTACATCATCTAAATCTACCATATAGATGTTATTAACTCTTTTACCAGTGAATTTTACAATTTCATAATTGGGTTCAAATATTTTGCAAGCAAGTGAGTCAAAAATAACGGTATGTCCTTTATCGCAAAGCTGACTAATACTGAGCAGATTATAGGCAAGGCCTTCAACCAATAAAACTTCATCAATACAACATGAAGAGCACTTACCAACTTTTCCTGCTCCAATTATCTTGCCTTTAGTATTACCTCCGAAGGTAACATGACCAACATCCTTTTCAATCAGCATGCAGAATTTATCCTTATCCCCGGTCATGTGCCTGGAGCAGTCACTGTCAAGATACCATCTGTTGTGATTGGCTGCCAGGCATACCTGCAAGTAAAATCAAGTGGAAAATTTTGGAACCCAAACTAGTTTGGGCCCCATAAAGGAGTTCATTTCAGACAGATAAGATATCAAGTGTTTTGGTATCCATATTTATTTATCTTTCTTGATTTGTGTTGTGGATTTCTTCACTTTTTGCTCAATCTATCTTTTCTGGCCACTCTCCACTTTTGATGACCTTTTCTGTGAAATGGCATTTTTATTCTTAGAAATATTTTGATCGTTTTTGTGCCAGTGATTGATCCAATGGGCATTGGGAGGAGTGTGTGCACTATAGACCTTAGGCTGGCCAGGCATAGATTGTGCAAAGCCATATGAATTCTGGTTCATGAGAGTTCTAAACCTGGGCTACATAGAGATATTCAAAGGATACCGTCGATGCACATGTCTAGGATAAGAGTTGTGAATATTCTGCTGCATCGACCTTATATATGAGCTACCTCGACCTTTCCTACCAACCGTGTATCGATAGGAGTTGTGAACTGATGGATAGGTCGGTGCACTAAAGTGGTAACATCAACCTGAGGTGCCTCTACTCTGACTTGGGTTTCTAAGGAACTTAAACCCAGAAGGAGTGTGCGTCGATGCAGGTTGGGTGTTGCATCGACCTTTCTATTGAGGTTGGGTTGCATTGGTCTTGGGGGTTCCTTGGACTTTAGCTTTACTTGGCTGACCCCTAACCTGTCCCTTAGATGTAGATGCAGTGGTATGTGTGTATGACTCCCTGGACACCTCTACCTTCCCTTTGCCTTTGTCCTTGGCACTGAGCTTGGTTTTCTCAATAATTTTCATAGGTTTTTTATTTTGATTTTCTCCAGAGTTCATTTTTATTAAAGGTTTTCATGTTCATTTTTCAGCCACAAAAGAAATGGTTTTCACATCAAAACTTTTCTTATTTGTTGGGTTAAAACCCAATCCTTCCCTTCTGAAATTAATTTTTGTTCCCAAGATTACATTCAGATTTTTAGTTCCAGGTGTCATGCTCTCAAGGGAGTGTTGTTTATCCTTATTCTCTTTTTATAAATTTTCAGTTGATTTTCTTAATTCTTTATTTACACCATTGACTGCATCATATTTCTCGTTTGCAATTCTGGTTTCTTCCTCAAATTTCTGCATTCTTATTTTCAGTTCATCAATGGTGTTTTTCAAATTTTCATTTTCTATTCTCAAATCATTCATAATAGATTTAGCATTTTCAATTTCAGTAAGAGAATTTTTTAAACTATGGTTTTCTATTTCCTGGAATGTAAACTTGTCATTCAATGAAGTATCATTAACTAAAGAATTTGCTTTTCTTTTCAAATGCTTGTTTTCTCTACGCATGTCATCATATTTATCTAGAATCTCAACATAGGCTTCTTCCCAATCACTATGTGTAAAATTCTCAAAAGGGGAAGTTACCTCATCATTGTCTTTCTCTTCATCTTCTCCTCTTGCCATCAGACAATGCTTCTTTTCATCCTCGCTATCGGATGTGCTGCTGTTGATGCCTTCTTCTTCATCACTACAGGTGCTCACCATGGCTTTTCCTTTCCTGTTCTTCCACCTGGGTTATTTTTCCTTAAGCAGCTCAGGACATTCAGCCTTCAGATGTCCTGCCTTCCTGCAATTATAACATACAATAGTATCAGATTTCTTGGCAGGTTCAAGCTTATATTTCGAATGCCTCTTTCCTGAAAAATATTTTCTTCTAAGCCCCTTTCCTTTCTTCCTCAAATTTTTTTTAAAATTCCTAGTGATCATGGCAAACTCATCCTGACCATCATCAGAACTAGAACAGCTATGCTCACTAGACTACCCTTTGCTACTGGAATTAGCTTTAAGTGCTACGGGCTTCTTCTTCTTCTCAGTCTCATCGACCCTCTTAAGGTTCAACTCATATGTCATGAGGGAACCGATGAGTTCGTCTACAGATGTGGTTGCTAGGTTCTCGGATTCTTCCATAACAGTGGCCTTGGTGTGCCAAATAGGTGTCAGGGACCTAAGAATTTTTCTGACTAGTTCATACTCACTGTAGACCTTACCTAGACTTCTCAGACTATTGGTTAGAACCATCAACCTGGCATACATCTCAAATATGGACTCCTCAGATGTCATCTTAAAAGCTTCATACTCTGAGACAAACATGCTTGCCTTCGTCTCTCTAACCTGAGACGTTCCCTCATAAATCACCTCCAGCTTGTCCCACATCTCCTTGGCTATGGAACATGAGGATATTCTAGAAATTTCAGTGGGATGGAGTGCACATTGCATAGCATTCACTGCACTCCAATTCAAAGTGGACCTACAGATCTGCTCCCTGGTCCAAACCTCCTCATCCTCTGGAAGCTCAAATGGTCATTTACTAACTACCTTCCAGATTTCATAATCCTTAGCCCGAAGAAAGACCTGCATGCGATTCTTCCAGTAAGCATAATTGTTTCCGTCAAAGAATGGCGGCTTACTAGTCGAATGACCCTCAGCAGTTAACCTTCTAGCATCCATAACTAACCTCTCCGAGATGTAAAGCCCTAAGGGAGAGTTAGGCTCTGATACCACGTGATGTGAAGAACGGATGAATAAGAGATCTAGAGGGGGGTGAATAGATCTACCCCAAAATAAAATCTACAGCAGTTAAAAGCAGTGCAGAATTAAAATAAACTACTGTAAACATAAACACTAATAGCAGTGTGAATTATCAATAAGAGAATCTGCAATGAAGTTGCAGGTAATCACCAAAGCAAACAATCAATCCACTCAGTATAATACTAGACGGAGGGTTGATTAGAAAATCTCCTCACGCATAGGTTAGTTTTCAGATAGATGTAATCTATCCTTCTGACTGAACCTATTTAATATACCACTGAGATGTATATAACAAACAGATGAGGATAATAAGTCTCTAAGCAATTCAAATATCAATTCAAGGAAAATCAACGCAGTAAGATCCAAAGTATGTTAGATCAGACAGATTCAGAATTGATTGAATTTGGTAAAAGATAGCAGTTGATGATCCTAAGCATTCATCTATTCGTAATGAGAGAAAATCAATCACACAATGAGCAAATCAATTTTTAGGCGTTTTGATCTCAATCTTGAGATCTACGTCCACCCCTTACTCAACCGAGTAAGAATTCTGCTGCCACACAGCTTGAATAACGCTGATCCACATCTCCAGAGATGTAATCCCTACAACAGCTGATCCACAGCTTTGGAGAACATGTCCCAGACCGTTGAGCTTCACAGCTTGCTAACTGAGGAACACTCCTCACCGCTGAGCACCACAGCTTGCTGACCGCTGATACGCAGCTTATGAATGTAATCAAAAATCAAACAGAAAATGAAAGAAAACAAAGGATGGCGTCAAAGAAGCAATGTAGCTCACACGGAGCAAATTGACTCCGGATATGATCCAGGAGTCACTTACAGCGACATACTCTCTCAGACTCTCTTCTCACTCAGGCTAACTTTTCATCTTACGGCACTATGTTCTTCTCTCTGAACTTCGCAACAGGCTCTCACCCTTTCAATCTTCTCCCTGACTCTTCTCAGCTCTTCTGCTCTAATGCGTTCTTCCTCTGTCTCCTTCCTTTTCAGAGTTTGAGTACTTGATCCCTTTATATAGAAGAGGGCGTGAATCTATGGGACCACCAGCTTTTCAATCTTGGGCGCGTGGAAAACACATTCCCGCCCACACATTTTATTCATAAAGCATTTCGAGAAGCCACGTGTCAGAGGTAGAAGTTGTGACGATCCACGTGGCAGAATGTTAGTTCTGCTCCTTGCCTTGGATCACGTGCCTTTAACTTGGTACTTTAAGTTTCACGTGATATTTGGTAGCAAACTGCCTTTATGCTGTCCAGGTGTTTGATCATATAGCTGAGTTGTCAAAATAAGAGATAAAGAGGTATTAGTCATTGATCAAATGATAAACATAAGCACAAGTTCAATCTTAATCATTTTCACAGATTTAGTCAGGTCAAAGAATATGCTCATTTCTCTAGAAATATTGATGCATAATTGAGATGCGTCAGACTGTTTAACTGACCCATTCAATATGTATGAATAATAGCATCGACCTGTCTTTATGGGAAATACACAATATGCATCGACCTTGATAGAGAAGACTTCAAATGCACTAACTAAATGCTTCAGAGGCTAACAGACCAGCATCGACCTTTCTCCAACCGCTAGGTTGCCAGCAACGACCTTTATACATGGTGCACCGACCTTATAACATAAGGTGCATGAGGTGCATCGACCTAATGGAGTGTACGATGTTCAATGTGCATCGACCAGATTGTTCATTCAGTGTATAATGTGCATCGACCTTCTGAACTAAAACACCTATGTGCATCGACCATCTTGAAACATGCATCGACCTATAATGCAGTCCTACTACATATGCATCGACCTGTACTACAGTCTCTATTTTACTAGCTTCGACTTTCTGAAGCATGCATCGACCTGAGCAACAGATGCTAGCTTACTAGCATCGACCTATTATGCAATCATTCTACACATGCATCGACTTGTAATAACAGTAAAGTAAACGTACATCGACCTTATGATGCAATATGTTGACAAGTGCACCGACCTTCTGAAGTGGTCTAAATGTATGCATCGACTTGTTAGACAGTAAAGTAGATGTGCATCGACCTTTCAATGCAATACTTATACATGTGCATCGACCTTGCTAAGCAATAACTATGCACATGTATAGACCTTCAGGATAAAACTGGATATATGCACAGACCTTTACTTGACTAAAAATTAATTCTGACTAAAGGACATCAAAGTAACAGTGTTGCCAAAGTCAAAATAAAGTCAACTAAACTGTTGCCAGTCAACAAAACACAGCATTCTCTCCACTTAGCATCAAATGCAAAGGAGACACAACATCAAGGAAACAAGAGAACATGGATCTTATTCAAGATTTTAGGCTATCTTTCATGAATCCTAATCATTTAGTGTGTTCAGCATTATTTCCTACCTTAGAACATGCTATCTAATCATGGCTTTTAAAAATCAAAGCACGAGAAAAGACTAGGGTTTGCTAGAAACCCGAGCATAGAACGCGGTCTTTAGACGGGCCGCGACCAGATAGACGCGATCTATCGTGGTGCCGCGTTCAGAGTAGCATTTAACCATTTTTGAAATTTTACAAAATATGGAAATGGTACAGTCGTGGTTGATCGCAATGCCACGTTCATAGTCGTGGTCATTGGGAGTACTGCAATCTGAATAGAGCCTCGCCTTCCGGCGAACTCCGACACACCTTGATTCAAAATATGATTTTGATCGATATAATCAATAAAAATTAGGCAAAATTGTACCAAATAAAAGAGCACTTGGAGGCGCATTCATTGATATATAATATTGAGGATTTGGCGGGAGAGAAAACCTACCTTAGTTGATCTAAGAAGAGGATGACAAAGGACGCCGGAACCCTAGATGACCTCGCCCTTAGCTTCGTCGAAACCTCCCTCGATCTAGCACGCCGTTGCCCTCCAGAGCAAATATGGTTTGCTAGGAGGCGTCGCCTTCAATTTATAGAACTAAGAGACCCCCTAGAGTCTCGATTCGATATAAAGAAAACAAAAAGAAAAATCCACGAAAAACTCTCAGTTGACCCTATCTAGCGTCGCCATCCGAATTTAGGGGTTCCTAGGGTTAGGGTTTCGAGCACAAACGACCATCATTGGTGGGCTAGGGTTTAGGCTTCAATCTGAGCCCATTAGTTTAAGAATTGAGGTCCAATTAGGCTGGTTACGGTTAGGTTCTTCCTAACTCCGAGCTAACCCAATAAGCTCTCATTTAGGCCAATACTTCTATTTCAAATTTCTTTTGGGGTTTTCCATTTTAGCAATTTAGTTAGAAATTCTTTTCTCTACAAGGTTACATATTTTTCATATTTTTATTAATTTTCTTGCACTTTAAATTGAGAAGGTAATTAAGTAATCTAATTTTATTCATTATTTTAATTCATGTTACTACAATATTGGTGGCCCACCTTATAGCAGGATTATCTCAAAGATGTGCGGAGTTGTGGCAAATGCCAAAAGTACGCACACCTACATCACCAAATGTTGGGCTAGAATAGATGGCGGACAAAAAGGGGGGTTGAATTGTCCCCCAGTCGAGATGGTCGATATAAAAATAATCTAAACTAATTACAGCGAAAATATAATTAACGTATATCTCATTTGTAAGAGAAGCCAATCAACAATTCATTCATACCTTGGCCACCTATCCTAGATATCAAGTCAATTCACACATGAATTATAAATGCAGTCCAAGGCAAATTGAACTCACACAGTTCAATGCAAGCTAACACAGGTCGGTGCGCATTTGAAGCAGGTCGATGCACATTTGAAGCATGTCGATGGATATATTGAAGACCATTTATCCTTCTATGAAGAACTAGAAACCCTCATTCATGATCAACTCAAAGACTCAAGGTTGATCAATTTCAGCATTTAGAACCCATGACTCATCATTAAATGACCAACTAAACAGTCCATTCATCAAGCAATATGAGAAGGCCATATATCAAGATTTCATCATGAACAAATATCATGCATGAAACACACCAGCAAAAGTGTCGACACTTAGTGTCGACACTCTTGACTGCCTGGACTATCTATTGTGCAGACAGCCCATGGCCTAGGGAGGGTCGACCCCAGGGGTCGACACCTCACCTGCAATATCTGAAAAGTGAATGAGGACCACCTTAAGCACCTAAAAACACATTTAACATGAGGCATGATTTTTCAAGGGTCCAAGGAATATGATGATTTTTTCAACAAAAGTTTGAAATGAAATGGCAATGTATTTACACAATACCATGCAACCAATTTCATATCCACAAATACTCAACCATTCCACACTAGTATGGGCATTAAAGCAAGAACATTAATCTCAACAGTCTAGTGTTTGCACCAAAGACACAAGCTTCTCTCTTCTAAAACAAGACCCTTTTCTTAAACATAGCCACACCTATCAATGTTCACAATATAAGACATTTTCACACAGCATGGCAAGGGTGTGATGAAATCCTAACAAATGAAAAACACGACAAACCTGGCCAAGTCGACTTTGCCTTCAGCAGAAGTCGACTTCAAGGAAGCAACCATGCATAAGGCAATCTTACCAGATTTTCTAAACAGAATGTTTATCATTTGATTCCAATCCTGCAAAGCAAGATATCAACATATGAGCTCATTTCAACCACGAATGTCACTCTACACACACGTAACGCACACAATATTTTGTTATCATCAAAATCATTATCAAAGACAAAGAGGGTGGGAACCCAACACCAACCTATAATGCAACTCCACACCTTGATGGAGCCTCGTCCGTTTGCCGGTGGGGAGTGGACGTCGTAGGTCTCTTCCCAAAAGCTTAGGGGAGAAAGAAATTCATCATCGTCACCATCGATTTCGAAAATTATATTTTTAGCCCAAAAAATTTCAAAAGTTAGATTTTTAGCCTAGAAAATCTCTTGACAATTCCACGCATACAAAGATAGAAGGGAGACACCATAGTGTTAGTAGAGCTCTACATTGAGAGAAGAGAGAGGCTCCACTGTATAGCGGAGGAAGGGATCTCCATTTGGGAAGTGGGTCTAGAGAGGTTCTCTCAGGGTTCTTCTCCCCTATCTCTCCGAGAACTCTTCGAGTCTTCTGAGCACTTTTCGGGCACCAACTCCTACACTCATGCTCCTCCATTCTGTCCCCTCCGACTCTCCCTTTACTTCAGCTCTTCTCTTTTTTGGCTTCTCTAAGTTACTACCTTAAGTATCATAGGGTTATCCCCTAGGATCAGTCCTAAGACTCCTTCTGATGTCGTCCTCTAATGGTTATAAGTTTACTCGGGTGGACGGATGCTCTTTCCTAACAAACCAATCTCAATGATGTGATTCCAGATAAAAGGGTACACTTTTCACCCTCTACCGGACTCAATTTTTAAAAATAGTCTTTTTTATTTTAATTTTTTTTTAGACTATCGGATCTAAACGTGTCTTATACGTCAATATAAGATGACTTGCACCCCTCTTTTCACAAAATTAAAAAAAAAAGCTGTTTACTTTGTGCACACCTCGCGTGTTTAATTACACCGGTGTTCAGTGAGCATTACTCGAACAGCATATATCTGATTCTGAAATCTGAATACTGTTTTCTTACATACCGGCGGAATCTTTCATAACTGTCTTGATACCCCTGATCTAGCAGGGCCGGCATGGCACCGCTACCACCCTCTCCCTGACGTGAACCGGCAGGCCACCTCTCATGCGCAGCGTTAGCGACAGCATCTTCTCAGGGCACCTCCGGCCGTCGACCACCAACACCACGAACCTCTCCAGCACAGACGCCGCGATCGACTTCATCTGTATGTAGGCCATCTCCTTCCCCAGGCATGTCCTTGGCCCCGCGTGGAATACCGGGTACCGGAACGGGCTCTCCGGCCGGAAGCTCCCGCCCTCGTCCAGCCACCTTTCGGGCCTGTATTCCTCGCAGTCCTCCCCCCACACCGCCGGGATCCTCCCCATCGCATACGAGCAGTACGACATGAACCAGCCCTTGCCCACGAAGGTGCCGTCCGGCAGTACGTCGTCGGCGAGGCAGGCCGCGCTGTTGATGGGCACCGGGGGGTACAGCCGCATCGACTCCGAGATGGCCGCGTGGAGGTACTGCATCTCCTTCAGCTCCTCGAAGCCGAAGGCGCCCTCCCCTCCCTCCGCGGCGGGGCCACCCTTCCGCGCCGCCCGCACCGAGCGGAGCTCCTCCAGTATCCTGCGCTCGACCTCCGGCCGCGACGACAGGAGCCAGAAGAACCAGGAGAGAGCCGAGGAGGTCGTCTCACGCCCGGCGAGTATGAAGCTGATGACGATGTCCCGGAGGTACTTGTCCGAGCTGTCCTCCCCCGCGACGAACCGCGACAGGAGGTCCTGGTGCTGGAGCGCCAGGGGAGACGGCGAGCTCTCCTTCTCCTCCTTCCTCGATCGGATGATCCGCGTGGCGAAATCATGCACAGTGGAGATCGATTCCCTCGGGCGCCTCTCCGATCCGATGTTGAGCAACTTCTTGATCCGCCACATCCCTGGGATGGCGTACCGGAAGCGGGCGGCGCTGATGCTTGTGGCGTCCCTGAAGGCGAGGGCGAACGCCGCCGAGAGCCTCCTCCCTCCCCCGGAAGGTTCTTCCCCCGCTTCTCCGTCGACGACGTCGGCGAGGCATGCCGGATCCTCGTTGAAGGAGACCCGGCAGACGTTGTCGAACGCGAACCGCTCGAGCACGTCCTGCAGGTCGACCGCGGCGCCCGCGCGGGTTACCCGGCTCAGCAGCGGAAGCAGGCGCTCTCGGATCTCCATCTGGACGTTCTCGACGACGAAGTTGCGGAGGGACCTGGTGTTGAACTCGAAGCTGGCGGTCTTGCGCTGGGCGCGCCACAGCTCGCCGTCGGAGTTGAAGATGCCGCGGCCGAGGAAGTCCTCTAGGGTGGAGACGAAGCGGGGGCCCTTGGGGTAGTTGTCGAAGCGGGACTTGAGGACGTGCTCGACGTTGGCGGGGTTGGCGGTGATGACGCCCCGGATGTTGCCGGGGCGGCTGATGGTGATGGTGTTGGTGGGGGTGGCGGCGAGGTTGTCAGTCTGCCATTCGAGGAGGCGGTGCCGGTTCTTGAGGAACTGGGGGAGGATGCCGATGAAGGGGTAGGGCTTGAGGGGGGCATCCGGGTCGGAGGGGCTCCTGATCTTCTTGCTCTTCCGCCATCGAATTGGGTTGCGATGGAGGAAGAACAGGGCGGCGACGGGGAGTAGGGGTAGGAGGAGGAGGAGGAGGAGGACGGCGGTGCTGAGCTCCATAGCCGGCGGGGAAGCCGTTGAGATTTCTTCGGAGGAAGAGGAACAGAACATGGGAAGTCGGGAAGGAAGTGGAAGAGGAATACTACAGGGGAGAGGAGTGCGGGGTGAGGGTGGGATAGTTTTATCTTGCAGGATATTCTGTGTGTCTACGGCGAGCACGAAAGGAATGGACCTTTTTGTGGTCGGACTATTTGGTTGTGTGGTGAGATTTTTTTCGGGGGGGGGGGGCGGGGTTACACTGTGTTCGGTCGAGGACCGTCCATAGGATGTGGGGTTGTGGATCATGTGTCATCTATCGAAACCCCACTGAGATCTGCATTAGGATCGGAGGAGTGACGTGACTCCTACTAATTTGGAACGACGATATAAAAATAGTTTGATAGCACACCGTAAGATTTATCGATCTGATCGTATCGATTATATTAATTTTTTGTTAATATACGATAGTATGACGTCGTATTAATCTGAATCGTAATGTATCAATATTAAAAAATTATTTAATAAATATATATTATTATAAAATATAATAAAATATTATGTGTTATTTATTAGTTAATAATTGTGTTAGTTGTGTGTGAGATAAAAGGTTCAAATCTCACAAATGTCACATATTTTTTCACTTCTTTTTCATAAAAAATAAAAAAATAATATCACTAGTGTGTTTTAAACTCAAATCATAACCTTACAAATGAAGACTCTTAACCAAACTATCTATCAAATCATATTTAATATAAAATAATATATATATAATATTTAAAAAATATACGGTACGTAATCGTACGTGGAGAGGGGAAATCTCACCGCCCGTACGGAGAGGCCGAACGAGGTCCAACCCTGACCGAACGAGACCCAACTCCTCAAAGTGGCAGTCCCCGGGCCCACTTACTGTAAAGCCCAAAAACTCGCTCGGAACAAGCACTTCCTAGGCGGCCTTCGGGTTGGGAAGTCCGAGCATCAGTCGATTGGGAAAGCTCCCCCGGAGCCCCCTATTCTTTGTCCCGACCCAGCATTTACCGCTCGGGAGGCCACTCCTGAACAAGCGTCGTTCGCTCGGGCTCGCTGATGGAAGCTTATTGATACGGCCGTTGCGAATCCCTTAATGGCAGGAAGCTCAATAGGATAGGGGAAACTAAGAGTCCGCGCACCGTAAGGAGCCCGCATGAAAGACGTAACCCCCCTAGAACTCCTCCGCGTACAGGGATCAATTCGCACAACAAACCATTATTTAAACAGGACATGCCCTACTACGAGAAGGTAAGCCTAAGCAAGGCAAGAGCCAGCAACCCTGAGCAGGAACCACTTCACCTTTCGGTGGAGAGGGATCTCACGCTCCCATTTTCCTCCCAACTCTTCTCTTCGCACCAATGCTCTACTACCTGTGCTGACTTAAGCATCAGAGGGTCTTCCCCGGAGATCTATCCCTGGGCACCTCTGACTTGTTTCCCTTCTTGCAGTTCTTACTTCAAGGGTAAGTGGTCATCTTCCTCCCCGCTCAGGAGCAGCGCGAGATCGCCCCTCTTCATCTGGCACCGTCTGTGGGAAACGCACAAAGAGCCATCATGGTGCGAAGAAGTTCTGGCAGGAGGACTGCCGACGACACGGGAAAAGCTCTGGTAACAGAGGAAGGCGCACCTTCCCTCCCCACGGAGCATTCTCCGTCCGACAACCAAGCCAACGAGCTACCTCCATCAGTGGCGGGGGAACAGCTTCCCGGCGGGAGCACCGACGCCCTCCAAACCCTCAACGCAAAATTGGATGTCCTCGTGGATCTCATGAGGGCCCAGGCGGCCAGGGAGGAGAAGTCACAACTCCCTAGGAAAAGCCCCCCACGTGGAGATGCCTCCCAGCAAACTGCTAGAGGCCGTTTCATCCTCCGGGGGTAGCGGCTCATTCGCAACCCGTCAGGAGGACCGTCGCACGCCCCTCCCCCGGAGCAAGAAGCCTCCTCAACCCCGAGGAGGGAGAAGACCGGAGCACGCAGACCGTTCCTGGATGCCGAGGCCCCTGAGGAGCGTCGGGGCAGCATGCAAGTGCGCCCCCCCTGGCCCCTCGGGACAGCGACAACCGAAATTCTCTCTCCGACTGCGAGACTTCGAGAGGCGTTTCGCAGAGCAAGAGCGCACTCTCCGCACCTTGCAGAAGACCTCTCCTGTGGAGGATGAGGAGCGATCCCCGTTCTCTGACCACATCCTGAAGGTAGAGATATCTCCCAGAATCTCACTTCTGACCATCAAGTCGTACGACAGCCAAGGAGACCCGGCCGACCATTACGACAGCTTCGACGCCCTGATGGCCTTGCATGGGACGTCCGGTGTGATCAAGTGCCAAGCGTTCATGACCACTCTGGTTCAGGGCGCTCAGGCTTGGTTCAGAGCCCTCGCCCCCGGCAGCATCCACAACTTCAAGCAATTCGGGAGAGTATTCAAGGAAAGCTTCGCCAGCAGCGGTCCACCCCGGTCAGTGGCGGGATTACTGACCCTCAAGCAGGAACAGGGGGAGAAGTTGCAGGCTTACATCAACTGATTTAAATCGGAAGCCATGCGCATCCCCCGCCTGGATGTGGCCTCTGCCATCACCGCCTTGACCGGGGGTACCCGCGACGAGAACCTGCCGCGCGAGCTAGTGCTTCATCCCCCTACCTCCCTCGTCAAACTAGTGACCTTGGCCCTGCGCCACGCCGAGTGCGAGGAAGTCATCAGCGCCTTCCGAGGCACAACCGGCTCGGGTCGGGAGGGGGACAAGAAGAGACCGTCCGAGCAAGGGATGGGACAAGGAGAGAGGCAGAACCAGGACGAAGATCGAAAAGAGACGTCCTGAAAGTACGAGCGGTATACCCCCACTTACCGCCCCCGTCTACGAAATCTACGAAGACATCAAAAGCTCGGGTCTCCTCAACCAACCCGAGCCCATGAAGACCAAGCATCGCAATCGCCACAAGCATTGCCTATTCCATAGCGACCACGGGCATCACACCATCGATTGCCATCAACTTCAAGATGAGATTGAGTGCCTCATCCGCCAAGGACACCTATCTCGGTACGTGTCCGAGTAAAAGGAAGACCGAGGCGCCGCTGAAGAGATTGATAATGCCCCCCGCGAAGTCCACATCAACGTCATCACGGGCGGGATGGCATCAGGTGGAGATAGCAGCTGAGGAAGAAAGCGTCACGCCGAGCGGGCGAGCCGAGCCTCTGCTGAGGCACCTGCGGCCCCGCAAGCTAGCGAACCGCATGCCCTGGTAATCTCTGACTAGGACTTGGAAGGGCTAACCACCCCGCACGACAACACTCTCATTATATCGGCTACAATAAACCATTGTAACATGGACAGGATCTTAGTCGACAATGGTAGTGCCCCTGATGTATTGTGCTATGAATGTTTCCTCAATATGGGAGAGAATCCATCTAAACTCCGCCCTATCCGAACCCCCCTCTGTGGGTTCAACGGCCAGGCTACTTATCCCGAGGGAGCACTGAGCCTGTCGGTTACTATCGGCACCCCGCCCAAAACCGTTACGGTTATGGTAGACTTCATCATGATCAAGGGGAAGCCGGCATACAACGCCATCTTCGGCCGAGACATTCTCAGCCGAATGAAGGCGGTGCCCTCTACCTTTCACCAAAAGATGAAGTTCCCAACCAAATATGGCGTGGGGGAAGTTCGAGGTAACCAAACATTGGCTAGACGGTGCTATATAGTCTCGGTTCACGCCACAAGGCCGGAAGGGAAGAATAAAGGGGTAAAGGGAGTCGAAGAGGGACCCGCAATATCTGAGACTGGCGGCGAGTTGCTAACGGTCTTCTTTAACGGTAACCCGACCCTAGGAGTAAAGATTGGAGCCGAGCAAACACTTGAGGAATAGGAGAAATATAAAAATTTCCTTGCGCAATACATCAGAGTCATTACATGGTCTGATGAGCACCTTCCCGGGATCCCGGGAGACGTGGTGATGCACAAGCTCAACCTCGACCCGACAGCAAAGCCAGTACAACAGCGCAGGAGAAAGCACGCCCTAGAGAAGCAAGCAGTCATCAAAGAGCAAGTCATCAAGGGGCAGAAGACTGGCCTCTTTCGTCCGGTTCTCTACCCTACATGGCTCGCCAACGTCGTCCTGGTGCCAAAAATTTCTGGGAAATGGCGGATGTGCGTGGACTTCACCGACCTCAACCAGGCTACCCCGAAGGATTGCTACCCGTTGTCAAGCATCGATCAACTGGTCGATTCAACCTCTGGCAACGAGCTACTCCTTTTCCTGGACGCCTACTCCGGCTACCATCAGATCAGGATGGACCCGGAGGACATTGAGAAGACCGCCTTCATCACCGACTCCGGCGTACACTGCTACACCCGGATGCCATTCGGGTTAAAGAACGCTGGAGCAACATATCAGAAACTGATCAACCACATTTTTGAAGGATAGCTTGGTTGGAATGTCGAGGCCTATATTGATGATATGCTCGTCAAGACACCGAAGGCCGAAGACCACCTCGCCGACTTAGCCGAGACCTTCGACACCCTCCTGAAGTGCAACATGAAGCTCAACCCAGCCAAGTGCGCCTTCAGAGTCAGATCCGGGAAGTTCCTAGGCTTCCTGGTCACTCAGCGTGGAATTGAGGCCAACCCCGACAAGGTCCAGGCCATCCTAGACATGAGGCCACCTACCTGCATCAAGGACGTCCAACGCCTAACGGGGCGCATTGCTGCACTCAACCGTTTCCTATCTCGGGCGGCCGAATGATGCTTACCCTTCTTCAAACTATTGAGGGGACCCAAAATGGCATCAGCTACGGTCGCTTGAGACGAGGAATGTCAGAAGGCATTCGTTGAACTCAAGGAATTATTGGCCTCGCCCCCGGTGCTGTCCAAACCAGTCCAAGGCGAAGCTCTACACCTCTACCTCTCGCCGATCCCATCTACTGTAAGCTCGGTCCTGGTCAGGAACGATGCAGGGGTCGAGAGACTAGTTTACTATGCCATAAAGGTGCTTAATGAGGTCGAAAGAAGGTACCCCATAACCGATAAACTCGTGCTAGCGTTGGTCACCTCGGCCAAGCGCCTCCAACCCTACTTCCAAGGGCACTCCATCGTCGTATTGACCGGCGAACCCCTGAAGAAGATTCTCTTTCACCCTGAAGCCTCAGGATACCTCATCAAATGGGCCATCATGCTCGGGGCCTACGATATTTCGTATCACCCCCGCTTGGCTATTAAAGGACAGGCTCTCGCGAACTTCATCACTGAAAGTACGGTCCCAATTGAAGAAGAACTTCCACTAGTGTCCGGGCCTACCTAGGATCTGTTCGTCGACGGATCCTCCAATTCAACAGGAAGCGGCACCGATATTCTTCTCAAGTCCCCCGAAGGAGCGGAGCTATGGTAGGCTCTGAAGTTCAACTTCCAGGCGTCCAACAACGCCTCCGAGTATGAAGCCGTCATCTCAGGAGCCAGGATGGCTCGACGATTGGGGGCCGAACGAGTCAGGATCCACATTGACTCCCAATTGGTCGCTAGCCAGGTCAATGGTGAATACGAAGCTCGGGAAGGACAAATGGTCAAGTACCTCCAGGCGGTCAAGAGGATGGCCCAACTCTTCAAGAGCTTTGAGGTAGTCCGAATATCCTGGGAGGAAAACTCCCGAGCGGACGCCCTCTCCTGACTGGCCTACTCGCCCGACCCCGCTAGTACACGATCGGTGTTCCTCGAAGAGCTGGGGCAACCGAGCATCGAATCCGAGCTTATGACTGTTAACCCGGCACCTTTAAGCGACTGGCGGACCCCCTACATATCCTGGCTCCGGGATTCTCAAGAGCCCACCGACCCTCGGGAGGCTCGGAAGCTCAAGTATCAAGCCCGGCATTTCGTCATGCTGGACGATGCCTTGTACTGTAGATCTTTCTCTGGTCCCCTCCTCAAGTGCATCAGCACTGACGAAGCCAGCCAAGCGGTTCATGAAGTACACGAAGGCATCTGCGGAGCGCACCAAGGAGGAAGATCGCTTGCCAAGATCTTGCTACCACAGGATTACTGGTGGCCCACTGATGGGAATCGACGCCGAGCCAGTACTTTTCATATTGCATTTATATCCTTTAGTTTATTTTTATATCCATGGGAAAGTATACGCGCAATTGTACGGCTTTATTAGCCAATGCGTCATTCCCACGGATTGTAAAGGTTTCTTTGTAATTTGTCAGTAGGACCAGCAAGGGGGCCCTCAGCCCTTTCCCATTGGTCCATGTCACTCATGTGGGGCTGGTCAACCATCCTAGGTGGCCATCTAGAAGGGTTGAATGCCATTTGACCACATGGGAGACAAGTGGCTTAATTAGTCCAAGGTGGGTTACCTACCTCACCTACCCATTCAACCCCATTAACCATGGTCAAGGGGGCGCCCCTCTCCCCTTAGTATTTTATTAATTTTTATGTGTCATTCACACTTAATCCCAGCCCTTCAATCCCCAACCCTTGATCCAAGGGTCCACATTAGATTAGATTGGTAGCATATATAAGCTTGTATTTTCATGAGAAAATCAATGAAAAATCAGAATTTTTGTTGAATGGCCAAGAGCTTGGTGCGCCCCCAGCCCTCTCCCCTCTGGTTCCTCTCCTCCAACCTCAAGTTCTAGAGTGTTTCTACCTCCTATCCCCTCCCCTCTATCTCCGGTGATCGTCTGTGCCGCCGCCGCCGCCGTTCGTGTCACCTTCGAGCCGCCGCGAAACCGTTCTCGGTGTTCTGTCCTACTGGACAGAGGTCTCTTCCCGAAATTCCTGCTATCAGCCACGGCCTCTTCGTAGTCTGAAATTTTTATGGTGTATTCTGACCTTATATCCCAAGCTCCACCTAAATTTTCACGCCCAAATTCCTTCGTTTAGTATTTTCCCATTTTCGTGCATCTTTCATTCCTAGTTCTGTTTGTCTCTGTCTACAGTGACAGCAGCCCTGTGTTTCCAACCTCTGGCCATCTTTTTGACTTGTCCAAACCCTCCCAATTTTACTAGGAGTTCTGTCCATTCCCCCTACATCCACAAATTTTCTTAATTTTTTATCAGCCTTCTATCTATTTTTAGAAATTCGTGTTCTTCCTCAGCTACAGTGTTGTCAGTCAGATCCTAGATCCGACCACCCTCCACTTCCAAAATCATAACTAATCACGACCACCTCCAAATCCAGATCCAAAAATAGTCCTGGTTTCCTTGCTTGATTTCCTACAACTTTCATGAACAAGTTGAAGTCTGAATCCGAGGTCTTCATATCGGTCAAAGGCAACTCTCAGGAAAGTTCCCTGCTACTCTGAGAGTTCAGACACTGTACAAAAGCAAACTTCAAAATTCGCCAATCAGAAGTACATGCTTGATTATTTTTCTGTAATCACCTTGCGTTGAAGCCCTTCAAAGCATCTTTCCAACGGCGCCAGTTTTGTCGCATTCCGACGTCGGGGCTGATCGCAGCGTCCGTTCTTGCCGGAGCGTGCGCCGGAAAATAGAACCGGCAGGTCCTTGGCCGGTCATTCCGACCGGTGCCGAACGGAGCCGCCCGGCCTCCGGCCGGCGAACCAGCGTGCCGCCAGCCCGGGAAGCGCTTCCCTAAGTGTCCCCACTATAGCGGTTCCATCGGGTCCCACACGGCCCCTCCGGACAGCACGTGGGCCCCACAGCCACAAGTTCGGGTGCTGCCGAAGAGACGCGAGAAGCCGCCCGTCAACCCGAATTCGGTCCTCCCAGACCCCATTGTGTAGCCCTTTACCTCCCTGCGTGCAGTGGACAGCGATTTGTATTGCCGTAATCTCCGTGTATTATTGTTCCGGGAGTACGAGTTTCGGCCGGGTCCGTCGTCCCCACGCCGAGCGCGTGGAGGTATCGCATTCGCTCCCTTACTTGGCATTTTGCTTACTTCATATATATTTGTTTATGCCGCTGCTAGAGAGCATGTGTAGGGATATCTAGCTCGCTTTATCTATTCATTACCGCTGCTGTGAGAGAGTGCGAGACCGTCCCGTGACCCGATCCGGGCACACGAGAGAGCCGATCACCCTAGCTCACTGTCGGTTTCTCAACCGCGCACGTCTGACGCTTCCCTCGTTAAGGGGCAGTCACGAGCTTGTCATGTCCGTGGTCTCGTCCCGCATCAATTTGGTATCAGAGCGAGTTGAGTCTAGGGTGTCCAAATCAAAAAAAAGTGTCATTTACGTCTAGTCATTAGTCATTGTCTAAGTCGCGTTTAGGGTCATCATTGTTTTAAAATAAACAAAAAAAGTGTCTTTTACATTGCATCCCAATAACCCGGTATATCAAAAGGTGTTGTCCGAACGTTAGGCTATGCCTATCGGGAAGGCCGCACACTTGCGCGAGTGATCTTCGGATCAGTTATCTCCGCCACGTACCGAGTCTTGGTCGTCATGTCTAGAGTTGTAGTCCATTGTCTAGTTGGTTTATCTACTAGTGTCGACATGTCCACCCACTAGTCCCCAATCACCCATAGACTCCCAAACGCCCGGATGGTGGCGATACTATCTCAAATGGAAGGACCACCCGAACCACCCCACGAGGCCCGAAACCCAGGACTTCTACGGGTCCGATGACCCGAGTCTCTACCTAGAATGGGAAGCCATCATGGACGATTACTTCGAGGTGTATATTATGTACGGGCCCATGCAAGTCGATGTTGCCAAAAGGCGACTTTTTGGTTATGCCGCCGCAACTTGGAGGAACATCAAATATTGGAGGGAGGATAGGAATCTAAGGCCCATCGAGTCATGGTGGGAAATGAAGAGAGTGCTTAGGAGGGCCTACTTGCCCCATCCACCTACCTCCAACCACAGAGGTCATACCACTCACCCACCCCACCAACTCACCCACAACCAAGTGGGCCACACCGCTACCCAATCCCACCCCTTCACCGCCGTCCAAGCCCAACAAAGCGACCCCAATCTAGTGGCCCGCCCAAGCACCTCCAACCAACCTCCCCTTGGCACCCCCATCCCAACCCACTCAAGTACCTCCAACCGAGTGGAAGCCCCGCTTAATTATAGCCGAGCCTAGGACCACACCTAGGTCGAGGGACGAGGAGCGAGTCCACCCCAAGGTCCCTACTCCAACCCGCTCCTTTGAGGAATGCAAGAAAATGATTTCGGATTTGTTGGAAAGGATAAGTGCTTCTTCACCTCTCGTAGGTGCTCCATCACCACCCGCTCCTTCCGAGCTCTATTCGGAACCTTCTTCTATGGAGCTACCAAAGCCCGAGCCACCCGTGTTTCTTACGGGAACACTTTACATAGCCGAGCCACTTCTTAGTTGGCTCAAGGATGGCTTGGTCCCACATCCCTTCCCGTCCATGGACCCCACCTTACCTTTAGTGTCAGTCAACTCATTCCATACCACCTTTCGATCTCGTCACCATGTTGACACATTGGATGATCTTGTCATGGGATTGGATTCACAATGGGAGTTGACGCATCTTTTGGCGCGAGGCTTTGACCAACCCGCTAGTCTTAGCTTCACCCATCCGGCCTTCGGGTCCATTACCTCCGAGTGCACCGTGGGTTGTGTCACCACGGAGGTCCTCTTACTCCTCCCCTTACCGGACGAGCCCGAATTCATACCCTTTTGTCAGAGGGAGGAATCATACTTCTTGCCTACGATCCCCGTCCCACCCGTTACAATTCAAGAAGATGACTACCTACATCTTCAAACCTTCTACACGTGGGACCGTGACTTGTGGGAACCCACCACAAGGGGTCATACCTTCTTTGACCCTTTTGACCCCTTCACTATTAGGCTTCCCGAGTTACCACCCGTACTCCCCTTCTTCAAGGAAGCCCACTTTTATGCCCCTTCCCCTCGGGATGGGCCATCTACATCCACCAACCCCGACCCACCTACACCCGACCCTTCTAAACCACCCGAGTCGCCCACATTCAAAAGACCATCCACGCATAACCACACCCGACGTATAGGTGTTCCCCATGCCATCCATTCCCAGTTACACAACATGCATGCATGGCACATATTCGGGTGTCCTGGTCTGCCGTCGCCCATGTACGGGTCGGACTAACATTAGGTGTGTCTAGGGTCATAGATGAGTCCGTGTGTTTTCCTTGTGTGGTTTGTTTTGTATGGTTTGTTTGCATGGTTTGTGTGTCGTTTGTCTACATGTGTCTTGTGCAAGCTCGTTGTCGTTCTCTTATGAGTAAGAGGCGAGTGGACTCATTCGATGAGTATGGGATCGGTTCTACATCTATACCCGGATCAGTCACCTACAGGGACTCAGCGGTGATTCTCAGTGAGTCTTCGAGCTGCTTCCTTCCCTTTGAGAGTGCCCCACCCGGAGTGTCCACCTCTAGCCCATGGCAGCTTGCGCATATCGAGTATATATGGAATGAGCAGGTGACGGTCACTTGGAGTGGAGCATACCCGCGCTACTTGGCACGGTGACAGATCCACCGGGGTACTCGAGCATCCATACCCCTACTCGACGGGGTCGAGTTCCTCCCACCCGGGGAGAGTTGATGGGAATCGACGCCGAGCCAGTACTTTTCATATTACATTTATATCCTTTAGTTTATTTTTATATCCACGGGAAAGTATACGCGCAATTGTATGGCTTTATAAGCCAATGCGTCATTCCCACGGATTGTTTGGGTTTCTTTGTAATTTGTCAGTAGGACCAGCAAGGGGGCCCTCAGCCCTTTCCCATTGGTCCATGTCACTCATGTGGGGCTGGTCAACCATCCTCTCCTCCAACCTCAAGTTCTAGAGTGTTTCTACCTCCTATCCCCTCCCCTCTATCTCCGGTGATCGTCTGTGCCGCCGCCGCCGCCGTTCGTGCCGCCTTCGAGCCGCCGTGAAACCGTTCTCGGTGTTCTGTCCTGCTGGACAGAGGTCTCTTCCTAAAATTCCTGCTATCAGCCACGGCCTCTTCGTGGTCTGCAATTTTTATGGTGTATTTTGCCCTTGTATCCCAAGTTCCACCTAAATTTTCACGCCCAAATTCCATCGTTTAGTATTTTCCTATTTTCGTGCATCTTTCATTCCTAGTTCTGTTTGTCTCTATCTACAGTGACAACAACCCTGTGTTTCTAACCTCCGGCCATCTTTTTGATTTTTCTAAACCCTCCCAATTTTACTGGGAGGTTTTGCCATCACCCCCTACATCCACCAATTTTATTAATTTTTTATCAGCCTTCTATCTATTTTTAGAAATTCGTGTTCTTCCTCAGCTACAGTGTTGTCAGTCAGATCCCAGATCCGACTACCCTCCACTTCTAAAATCAAAACACATCACCACCACCTCCAAATCCAGATCCAAAAATAGTCCTGGTTTCCTTACTTGATTTCCTACAACTTTCATGAACAAGTCGAAGTCTGCATCCAAGGACTTCATATCAGTCAAAGGCAACTCTCAGGAAAGTTCCCTGCTAGTCTGAGAGTTCAGACACTGTATAACAGCAACCTTCAAAATTCGCCAATCATAAGTACAGGCTTGATTATTTTTCTGTAATCACCTTGGGTTGAAGCCCTTCGACGTATCTTTCCAACGGCACCAGTTTCATCGCATTCTGACGTCAGGGCTGATCGCCGCGTCCATTCTCACTGGAGCGCGCGCCGTAAAACAGAACCGGCAGGTCCGTGGCCGGTCATTCCGACCGGTGCCGAACGGAGCCGCCCGGCCTCCGGCCGGGGAACCAGCATGCCGCCAGCCCGGGAAGCGCTTCCCTAAGTGTCCCCACTACAGCGGTTCCATCGGGTCCCACACGGCCCCTCCGGACAGCACGTGGGCCCCACAGCCACAAGTTCGGGTGCTGCCGAAGAGACGTGAGAAGCCGCCCGTCAACCCGAATTCGGTCCTCCCGGACCCCATTGTGTAGCCCTTTACCTCCCTGCGTGGAGTGGACAGCGATTTGTATTACCGTAATCTCCGTGTATTATTGTTCCGGGAGTACGAGTTTCGGCCGGGTCCGTCGTCCCCACGCCGAGCGCGTGGAGATATCGCATTCGCTCCCTTACTTGGTATTTTGCTTACTTCATATATATTTGTTTATGCCGCTGCTAGAGAGCATGTGTAAGAATATCTATCTCACTTTATCTATTCATTACCGCTGCTGCGAGAGAGTGCGAGACCGTCCCGTGACCCGATCCGGGCACACGAGAGAGCCGATCACCCTAGCTCACTGCCGGTTTCTCAACCGCGCACGTCCGACGCTTCCCTCGTTAAGGGGCAGTCACGAGCTTGTCGTGTCTGTGGTCTCATCCCGCATCACCCACTCTCTAGCGCGACTACTTGACCTACGTGCAGAAGTGCGATCGATGTCAGCGCTTCGACCGCCTGATTCATCAGCCCGCTGCGGAGCTCATCACCTTTGCCGAGCCATACCCTTTCGCTCAGTGGGGGATCGACATTTTGGGGCCGTTCCCTATGGCTCAAACTCAGAAGAAGTTCATCATCGTCGCCATCAACTATTTCACCAAATGGATCGAGGCCGAAGCCACCACCAGGATCACCGAATCAGTCGTATGGAGTTTTTTTTGGAAGTCGATCATCTGTCGCTATGGTGTCCCCCAAGTGATCGTGGGCGATAACGGTCGGTAGTTTGATTCTCATTATTTCAGAGACATATGTGCCGACCTAAACATTCGTAACCACTTCACTTCGGTAACCCACCCTCAGGCTAACGGACTGGTCGAAAATGCCAATAAGACTATCTTAAAAGGCATCAAACCAGGCTCGGTAAAGCCAAGGGAAGCTGGCTCGAGGAAATGCCGAGCGTACTATGGTCGCACCGAACTACTCCGAGAATGGCTACTGGTGAAACACCTTTTTAGCTGGTGTATGGCACGGAAGCCATGATTCCGTTGGAGGTCAGCAATCCCTCTCTCCGAGTCGTCCACTTTGAGCCCGAGGTAAACAAGCAGAAATTATGAGAGAACCTCGACTTGGCGGACGAGATCTGAGAGATTGCAAGCATCCGAGCAACGGAATACCAACGGCGCATCACTCGATATTACAACACCAGAGTCTGAGACAAACACTTCCAGCTAGGAGACTTCGTCCTTAGGAAGGCCGAAGCATCTCGACCACTAGAGGCGGCGGGGAAGCTGGCCCCTACATGGGAAGGTCCCTACCGAGTGGTCGAGAAGCTCGGGAAAGGAGCATACTGATTGTCCACCATGGAAGGAACACTCGTCCCTCGGACGTGGAATGCAACAAATCTTCGCAAGTTCTACTTTTGAACATTTGGCAAGCATACACATGTAAGCAAAGTAGAATAATCGCCATTCTTCTCTTCTTATTAAACTTTGATGTACATCAAGAAGGCCGTAGCCAGTATAGTATACATGTACAAAAAAGTACATCCCCTGGTACTGTAACGCGAGCAGAACGCTCGGCCGACCCAGTAGGCGCTCCCACATCCAGCCACTGACTCTGCATCGTACAGAAACTGGCTCGGATAAGGGATCGCCGGCTTCGTTGGTTTGAGAAAGCTCGGAGGAAAGGTGCCAAAGGGATTGGAAGAACAACAAAAAAGAAAAAGAGGTCGACCCGAAAAGTGAGGAATCTTGAGAGAGCTCCCTCCCTAGGCAATGGGATCGAGGTGGAAAGATGGGCAGGGCGACAGTGAAAGAATGAAGCTGGACGAGCTTCATTCACCCCTCAGAAGAGCGTCGGCAGGACAGGGACAGGAAGGCGACATGCTCTGGCATGAACCTTCCCCTGATTGACCCCCGACTGATGAACCCTCTTCCAGACTGAAACAACAGGAGCTTCCCTCCTACCTCCATCTGGATCATCATCTTCTGAAGCGCCCTCCATGCCCCGCCGAGACTAACAGCACAACGCTTCGTGGAAGGGAAAGAAGGAGAAAACCAAACCGCCAGGGATGGCCTTAAGCGACGAAAGGAAAAGGAGACGCCCCTCGGACCTTTTATAGGCCAAAGGGGGAGCTGATCGCCTTAAATGACTATCCCCTTTAAAAAACACGCTAACAAGACTTTCCTTGAGAGCGGCCGAACTAGGTCCAGCGAGACCAAATGAGGCCCAACTCATCTAAGTGACCTCCCTGCAGGTCCCACTTAACATAAAAGCCCAATAAGTTCACTTGGGATCAAGCACTTCCTAGGCGGCCATTAGGCTCGGAAGGCCGAGCGTGGGTTCGGTCGGAGGAAGACCCACGCCCGACCTATCCCCCTCGCCGGGATAAGGGTTGGCGCCCAGCACCCACTCCAACCAAACTGCACCCGAGCTATGCCTATCGCTCGAGACAGGGCCAACACTCTTCACGCTTGGGTCGACCGACGGTTGCTTATCCACGCTGCCATTGAGAACCCTTTCTGAGCAGGAGTTTACGAGGATAAGAGGGCCCACGAATCCTCAAGGCTATAAAGAGCTTACGATGAGGAAGTAGTGAGCCCACGTCGAGGACGTAACCCCCTCCTGAAACTCCTCAGCTTACGGGACTCATAAGGCTCGCGCACTATTTGAACATGGGACTCCCTCCAGCGAAAGGTAAGGCCAACACACGCCTAAAACTCCCTGAGCAGGAACTGATGGGACCGGTGCGAAAGATTCAGAGGGGGGGTGAATGAATATATCCTCAATAATTTTGCCTAATTAAAACTTGTAACACGGCATAGTTGCTGGATAAGGATCAACTGATCTCTTCAAGAAGATGTTCAAAAAAACACTAGATCGATCAGTTGGACTGCTAATAATACAGGCACCTGATCAAGTCTAAGTCGTAGAAAGAATCAAACCAAAACAGAGTGTGCCTTAAAACATTCAGACAAAGTACTCAGTTGAGACACTCCTAGCCATGCATCTAACGACAATCAGATAAAATATCAAACCATGAAGACAATAGATTTTTAGGTGGTTCAGTCCACAGACCTATGTCCACCCCACACTCTAACCAGAGTGTGACTTATCGCTGCCAAACAGCTTGAAACCGCTGGGCATCACAGCTTGCCTACAAACGCTGCCTAACACTTTGACCAGAGGAACACACTCCTCTCTTCCTCCACCCAGGAGGGAAACCACTAGCGACACCTAGTCACTAGCAACCAGAGACCGAAGTCTCTCTTCCTCCAAATCAGAGGGAACCCACAAGTGACAACCTGTCACTTGCAAACCAGAGAACAAGTCTCCCTTCTCTTGAGACCACAAGAGAAATTCCGACCTCAAACCAGAGGATCGGAGGACATAGTGAGCAGATGGAAAGAACAAAAAAAAAAGAACAAACACAAGAAAACACAGCAACGGAAAGCTGGAAATGAGACACACAATGTAGCTCTCGCAGGAGCAAATCTGGTTTGGATCTGATCCAATTTCCAGACGAACAAATCCTTCAATGAAGGCTTCAGTTTCTCTTCTCAAGCTCTCTATCTCTCTCTTTCTTTCTTCCTCTTCTTTCTTCTTCTCTCACTTTCTGTCTATCTTCACTCTCCTTCTTTTTCTTCCTATTCTCTCTGCTCTTCTTTTCTTTTTCACTCGATCGTGCAGGCTCCCCCCTCCTTCTTCTCTTTTTTTTTCTTCCTATTCTGCATCGATCACTATCTTCATATATATACTCTCACTGGGCATGTGGATGAAGAACTCCCGCCCATTAGCTTCCAGAAGGCTCTCAGCCACGTGTCGCGATCTAAGCATTGTAGCCTTCCACGTGGCACTCATTAGGAGGTCGATCTGCCTTGGATCACGTGCCCCTCTTCGGAGAGAAGCTCTGTCAGAATAACACAAGGCCTTTAATCAAACGCTTAGCATAGTTTGCACCGTTATGTTCAAACATAGAATGCACTGAGTAGAGATATTCAAGTCAACCATTGTATAGACTTACACAATAGCTTGACACTATATGCACGGACTCTTAAAACAACTGTGTAACACAGTTGATGCACCGAGTTGGACTTGCGAGAAATGCACCGAGATGAAAAAGAAGAATCATACGAACAAAAATGGACGCAAGACAAACCTTGCACCGAGTCTGAAAAGCGAGACCCACAAGCAAGATATGCATGAACCTAAATGTGTATGCTGTAATGAAATGCAATGAAATACACTGAGCCATTTTATGTCTAGACACGTAATGCACCGAGACGAAAACGGGGCTACGGTGTTCGAGAGTGAGACATAGACTTGCACGGAGGCAAGTGCTTAAGTGTGAAATGCAGAACAAAGCTAGGCTAGCACCGAGCTAGATCTTGGATAGTAAATATGCCGAGTTGATACAGAGAATTACAAGGCAAAGCTTGCACCGAGATGTATATGAACTGAGATGAAGAGACAAGACGTTAACGGTCCATTCCATATGACGATTGCATCGACTAGAACTTGCACCGACCTCGAGGGGTGAGATGCAAGGACATGTTATGCACGGACCTTAAAGCTATTACCACAGACTTCCTTCATGTTTTGAATCAAGTAAATGCACCGAATGTATAAATTTAAAGGACAACGATGCAAAAGGATGCACTGACTATGTTCACGAATGTATAGACTCGCTAAGTCACCATGTGTAGACTTAGTATATGTGCGAGACAAGTCAATGCATAGACTATGTATATGCATGAAGACCACTGGCTGCACTGACTAGTAGAGTGAGACACAGGAGGTCGTACAGACTAGCCACCAAGTAATGTACAGACTTGAGTTGATGCAGTCTAGGCAAACTCAGTACAGACTTTAAGCCTTGAACTGGCATGTACTAACTTATGGCCACATGAAACACAGTTATGAAATGCACAGGCCTAGACTGTTAACCCTGCACTGACTTTGTATGCATAATAAACACGCATCGACATTGAATTGAATCGACTGATGAATGCACTGATGCAGTGTATGCATATGGCAGATAATGCACTGATGCAATGTGCAGAAGAACCAACAAGTGCAGACACATGGTGATAAATCATTCATACTCATAGTGCTTGCTGACATCAAAACTAGGGCACAACAATCTCTCCCTTTTTGATGATGGCAACACTATGAGTCACACAGACTCAAACTATTCTCCCCCTTTGACTTCATCAAAAAGAGAAAAGTTTGAGAGAGAAATAAAAGTGTGCATGACATGATTGAATAAAATCTCCCCGAGACAGCAGGAAAGTGAAAGGGACATGAAGGATGCTGAGAAGATCTCCCTCTTTAATATGCAGCATGATTCATAGACAAGGAAACTCCCCCTGAATAGATGCTTCTTTGTAGCTTCAGAGGAGATGGATTCTCTCCTTAAGAATAATGAATGCAATTCATGGAGAACCTGATGCTTACATGATGCAGACAAGACAAGAACCAATCAATCTATCCTCCTCCTTTGCAAGACGAACAAACATCCCCCTTTAAAAGGCAATAAGTGTAGTCTAGACAAGACCTAACCTCTTCTTTAAAAACAATCCAATGCTCCCTGATCTGAATGAAGCAAGGCTTTCAAGGGTGTAAGGAGAGGGATATGTCAAGAAGACATTCAGGAAGGATGACATGGCAGCATTCAGAATACATGATCTAAGGAAATTGAAGATTTTCAATAAGATACTTATTTCATAAATCTGAATAAACAGATGGTTCAGACTCTTCCATTATAGGGGCTTATGAATTTTTATTTGAACATCATGGTTTAAATATGATGTATACACTGTTTGTCAATAAACTTCTGTACTCATATCTGAACATCAATGTTTAATAAAAGTGAACCAAGCCCTCATATTTATATCTTGATTAACCTCCCTTCATCTTACTCAGTCAATTTCAATGACTTCTTCAGAAATTATAATCATTAGTATTGAGGTTAAACATCATGAAAGAATTCAGATTTGGTTCCTGAGGATCAGTCATACTTCTTCAAATAATTTCAGATTTTTCTTTATGCACAGTACATGATTTCATAGCAAGTTTACCAGATGCAATTAAGTTCAGTGCACACGTTGTAACAAGAGGATACACGTTGTTTGGACGCCAGTATCCCTAAGCACTTAGTATAACTGACTGTCATGCTTCAGAGATAGCATTATCACCTCATGACATACTTTACCTTATTTCAATGATAAGTGAAGTATATTTCTCAGTGTTCAAGCCATTGCTCTGCCTGGATATTCAATGAATTTTATTTAGCAGAGTTAATTATGGCACTTCATGACACAGTCCTCTAGACTTCTTGGTCAATGGACATGGTTTCTCAGTGACCACAATCATTGCTCTGACAGAATTTATCCTTAGGAGCATTTCAGATTCATCAGATGTTTAAAAATAATACTGATTTCATATAATTCAACCAAATAAAGCCATGATATTAACATTTTCAGATTACAGAGGATTTTACAAGATTCAACATGAATTAGTTGGTTAAAGTTTATTAAAGTTGACTCAGATACTTTTGAGAGATTTAGAGTCAAACTCAATGAATACATTAAACTTAAACCAGTTGAGTTATTTCAGACATTCATAAAATCGTATAATAGAAGATTCCTAGTTCAAGTGTTTTCAGACTTATGATCGAGACATGCCCATTGAAATCTTCATGAATGACTGACAGAAGAGATCTAGCAAGAGTAAGTGATTTTGAAGCTCAATATTTTCAGATATGCACACCAAGCAAGATAATTGGAGGTCAGGCATGTTTCAAGATCTCCAAGGTCTAGGAGATATGCAGCGTTTCGAAAAACAAGTTTAAGAGTATGACAAGTATTCCAATCAAGAGAGCAAGTGCAAAAACATGATCAGAAGATCATCCTAGAATGTGTCGACTCTTTATGTCGACATCTGCTCACAAGATCCACACTTCAGAACAATCAAAAGTGACCGCTCATGGTGTCGACACTTCCAAAAGAAAACTATCAAGAAGTGCAGCAAAGGATGTGTCAAGGTGAGTGAGAAATACCTAGAAGATCATCAGGCAGATTTATTTAAGAACGATCATGTAATATCCCGGACCTTTCGGATCCTTCTTCGTGGGTCCCGGATCTAGTTTTCGGAGCGTCCGGCTCTATTGTGTCCGAAATTTCGTTTCGGACATCTTTCATGTTCGGATCGGCGCGATCCGGAGTCATTTCGGAGGCCCGGAGGCGTTCCGCGACTTTTCCGCGTGTGTTTTTCGATTCCCGGTGTGTGTTTCGGCTCTTTCTTCGGAAGCTCGCTGCGGGCGAACCGGGCGGTTCACCCGGGCACGAGTGGTACCGTTGCGATCGGTGCGTTCCGAGGATTCCGGAAATGTATTTTTCTATTTTTTGGTATTTTTCCAAAAAATCGGATTTTCTATATAATCCCATTTCTTTTCTTTTTCTTTTCTCCTTTCTCTTTCTTCTTCTTCTTCCTCCTTCCTTCCCCAACCGTGGCCGCCCTCCTCTCTCCCTCTCTCTCCCATTCGGACGCGGTGCCCCTCCCCGGCTGTTGACGGTGCCAGGGCGGCGGCGCGGACGCGTGGGTGGCGGCGAGGCAAGCTCGTGGGCGTGCGGCAAGCGTGGGAAGCGTGGGGAGTTCGTGAAGCTTCAAGCGTTCTTCGCGATTCGTGGGTGATTCGGCGGAGCATTTGCTCCATTGAGGTAGGGTGACGTTCCTTAGCCTCTTGCCGTTCATTTCCTTGGTTTGTAGGCCGCGGGGAGGCCGAGAGGGGCTTGTTTGAGCATGCTTGGGGTTTTCCATGATTTGGGGAGAGCTCGCCCGATCTATGGTTTTAGCTCGCGATTTCACGTTTGGATGGCTTAGATGCATGTTAGGGGTCCCCAGGGGTCTTCCCCTTTGATTCCCCCCTCTCCGGTGGAGGTATGGGGGCGTGGATGGTGTTTTTGGCCGATTCCTGCCGTTCTCAATTTTCCGAGATGGTAGCGGTCTACCAGTAACCGCGTTCACTTGTAGCGGTCGGGTGGGGACCGCCTTCACCAGGATTTTTGACCGTTGGGGCTCGTTCTGTCGGCAGGCGGTCGCGGTCGTGCGACTGACCGCGACTGTTGGTGGCGGTCAGGGGGCGACCGCTTTCACCATGGGGTCCGGCACGATCTTCGAGATGGGTTTTTGACCGTTGGAGTCTGGTCGCGGTCTTCTGGAGACCGCTACCAGGTGAAAATGGTCATCAAGCGACCACGTTCACGTTTCGCGCACCAGGGTGGTCGCGGTCCCGGGAGGACCGCGACTAGGTGGTAGCGGTCCTGGGTCGACCGTGACCACTGGAGGCGGTCCTCCGGTGACCGCGACTCCTTTTCCTTGCCAACTTGAGTCCCGGACGAGCTAGTCTCGATCCCTGTGCTGACCCGTAGTCCGACTGATGTGGGGCATCATGTGGGGGCTACACGTGGGGGTGCCGTGGGGTCCCGGGAGGTGGTGACTTCGGTTTGCGTCACCGTGCGTTAGCGTGGGTACAAGGAGCGTTCCTCGTACCTGTGGTTGCGACGTTGTTTTCCGTGACTTGAGAGTCTACTCCTTCAGTGACCCTCCACTAGTCGTAGCCCACCAGTACGAGGTGCTGGTCTCACCTGGGAGTGGTGTACGGGCACTCACCTTTGAGACGGTTTGTGGACCGGTTACCGTAGGCCCCTCGTTGGTAGCCAGAGTCCGGCTACGGGGGAAAACCGGTCAGAGGACCAGACCTAGTGGCGCAAGGTCTGTGTGTGCACACGTGGTTGGGGGCAGTTGGACCCACGTCGACGGGCATGACCCCAGCTAGTTACTTGTTCGTGGTAACTTGTTCGGTGTCTGCGCCTCGGGTAGGACCTACCACGTCAAGCGGTTCACCTGCGGCACGGTGTAAGACGTCAGGGGACGCTACCGGCTGTGCTTCTAGTGGGTGGTACTCCTATCGAGTACGGAGTGACAGACTGTCAGTCGAGTGTTTCCGACCTTCGGGTTTTACCGGTTCGACCTTTGAGCTTTGGTCTTCTTACCGTGGCACGTGTGTCGGTTTACGTGCCGTAGGGTCTTGTCTTGTGGAGTATAGGGCTTTCCCTTCCGAGGTACTCTTGTTGTGCCCTGTGGTTTTGATGATGGTTTCAATTGTGGCTTTGCTGATGGCTTTGCTGTGGTTTTTACGATGATCTTGATGATGGCTTTGATGTGATTTTAATAGTTGATCTTTGATGAGTGTTATTCACTGTGAGTCATCCTGCTGTGTGAGTCATCATGCTATTACTCACCTTTTGATCATAATGCAGTTCTTCATAAGTTCTGATATGGCATTGCATATTTGATTATGTTCAGTCATGGCTGATTGCTCAACCCTCAGCTCATTCATTGGTTATACATGCCCATACTTTGGTCTTCTCCTCCAAGGTTATACATTGATCTTTCTTGACGTTTATACATTGGTCTTAACGTCAAGTCTATTCAGCGTGATCAGTGCATCATTTCTTCAAGTCTATAAATCAGCTCTATAAATCAGCTTCATTGATAGCCCTACATGCACCACACTTCGTGTGGTTTCTCCTCACAAACATGAAATGACTTCCTGTCGTCTTTGTTTACAACACTTCGTGTTAACCTTCATGGCTACCAGGTAAACTGCTATGAGATAGTACGTCGTGTGTCCGTATTGTTTCCTTCATATTTCGTGTCGTTTATCCCTACAACACTTCGTGTTATCCGTTTATACTTCGTATTGTTCCATCTTTGTCTTCTATGTCTCCGAGTAGTATCTTCCACTGTTTAACTTCGTGTCGCTTCACTTTCTATCTTCATGTTGTTCACTGAAGCAGCTCGAATTGTTCTGACGAACTTCGAGTCGTCTCCCTGTGAACCTCGTGTCGTCTCCTTTGTTTTTAGTTGGTCATCTCTTGTCACCTTTTTTATTTGCTCGTGTGCTTTCGTGTCACTTACTGCTGTTCCTCGAGTCGTTTCTTCCTGGTCCCACTGCTTCATCACGTGTCGTGATAGCCGTGTCATCTTCTGTCTTCGTGTTGTTTTCACTTCGTGCAGCCTTCTCTAAAGTTCAAGCTCTAAGTGTCTCAGGTCGAGTGTGTCGGTGTTGTCTCCATGTCGTCCTCAGTTAGAGTCATTTCTTTGTTATCTCTATCCTTGTGTTGACTTAACACACTTCGTGTTGGTCTTACGTCGTGCACTTCTCTTCTAATCAAGCCGAGTCTGTCTGTGATGTCCTCGTGTCGTCCTTAGTCCGAGTCATTTCTCTTCTGTCTTCGTGTTGGGTTTTCTCATTAGACTTCGTGTCCTTCTCGCCCTGACCACACTCCGTGTCAATTCCTGTATCTGGTCTTCGTGTTGTGTCCGGGTCCTTCGTATTATTTCAATGTTTATGTACTTCGTGTCGTTTTCTTTGTTTCATACTGTTCTCATCTCACTTCGAGTCGTGTCTTTGTATTCTATCTTCGTGTTGGTTTTTCTCATTAGACTTCGTGTCCTTCTCGCCCTGACCACACTTCGTGTCGATTCTTGTTTTTCGTCTTCGTGTCTTTCTCACCTCATGACCACACTTCGTGTCGGTCTCTGTTTCTCATCTTCGGGTTGCTTTCAGCCCGTGTCGTCCTCGTTTTTGAGTCGCTCGTAAGTTCGAGCAGCTTTGTACTTGAGTTGTCTCTATGTTATTTTAGTATTTGTGTCTTCATGTTATTTTTGTGTGTTAATGTCTCCGTGTTGTTTCTTTCTCTCCTCGTCCAGGTTTCTTCTAAATCGCGTGTTATTCTATTATTTCACTCTGTGTTATGACCTCTCACCTCGTGCCGTTCTTATCTGACCCCGTGTCACCTTCTTTGTTATATTAGCCTTGTTACCTCGTGTCGTTTTCTTCTTACCTCGTGCTAGACTTATCTGACCTCGTGTCATCTTCCTTGTTGTGTTAGCCTTGTTCATTGTATCTCGTTTCGTTCATTTCCTACCTCGTGTAGTAGTCACCTTGTTTGCTATTACATACCTCGTGCAGCCTTAGCTTTAAATGAGCATACAACGAACTCTGAATGATTAATGGTATTAATCTCATTACAGGTCCGAGGAAGAACATTCCACACACCTGGGCTGCACGTGATCCGAGACAAGAGGAACCAACTCGATAAAGACACATGGCAGGAAGGTTCTGGATCGAGCGTGGGAGGCACACGCGTTTTGTGCCCTATCCACCTGCTGCTGCTGCTATATAATGTAGCCTTCATCCATAGATAAAAAGATCGAAGCCAAGAAAGAAAAAGCTGAGTTGTAGAGAGCTCGATCCAGAAGAAGAAAGGAAAAAATAGAGAGATCGTGAGAGTGTGGAATAATAGAGAGCAGTCGAGAGCCTCCACGTTCTAGATAGCAGTGTAGAAGAGAAAGAAGAGATAGAGAAAGCTGAGAGTCAGATCGAGAGAGCAGAAGAAGAAGAAGAAAGAGAGACAGTGAGATAGAGAGAGTGAGAAGAAGGAGGAGGCAGAAGCAGTGAGAAGAAGAAGAAGAAAAGAGAGTTCATGCTGGGAGAAAGAGAGAGGCAGCAGAAGAAGTTCCTGCTGGACCGTGGATCAAATCCAGGCCAGCCAGCTCCTGCGAGAGCCACATTTGATTTTATCTTTTCAGCTTTCCGTTGCTGGGTTTTGTTTTTACTTTGAACTATTTACTTGATGTATCTCCGATTCTCTGTAGAGAGTTCGGGGTCCCTCCTGTTGGTTCAGGAGAAGGGAGATTGCTATCTCCGGTTGCAAGTAGCTGGGTGCTACTTGTGGGTTCCCTCTGGTTAGAGGAAGGGAGGCTCGTCCTCCTGTTCTGGACTTGTAGAATTCAAGTCCAGGGGTCCCTCCGGTTGGAGGAAGAGAGGTCTTCGACCTCTGGTTGCTGGTGACGGGGAGTCACTGGTGGGTTCCCTCCTGGACTGGAGGAAGAGAGACTTTGGTCTCTGGTTTCCAAGTGGCTGGGAGTCACTTGGGGTGTCCCTCCGGTTGGGAGGAAGAGGGGAGGTTGTTCCCCTGGTCAAGCTGTGTGGCAGCACCTTGTTCGCAGACTGAGTCTGCTTGATTCTAGCGTTTGCTAGTGAAGCCTCACTCCGGTTGGGAGTGAGGGGTGGATGTAGGTCTGGAGGACCGAACCACCTAAAAATCTATTGAGCAGTGGTTTACTTTGTGTGTTTGCTTCCGCTAGATGCTTGGATAGGCGCGCTCCATGAGCTTGCTCATAAGTTTAATTGAAATAGTTTTATTCTGTGATTGCGTCTAGCATCTGAGTTTTATTTGGGCATTATTCCTAGCAGGATACATTCACCCCCCTCTGTATCCGGGCCTAGCACCTTAACAATTGGTATCAGAACGGGTTGTCTGCTTAGAAGGTCCAGCGATCTGTAGATTCGATCCTGCTGTCTTGGTGCTTCATTATTCCTGTTGCATTTATCTGATCAGCTTTCATGGGTGATCCACCGGTTTTCAATGGTTCTAATTTTAATGCGTGGTTTATCAGTCTACGAAATTATGTTGATGCAGTTAATCCTGATCTGTGGAAATTAATTTCACAAGGTCCTCACACATTACCAAAGAAAGTGTCCAAATGGACCAACAGCCACAGATCAAAGGATGGTGAAAATCAGAAAGCCTTCAATCTGATGAAAGCAGCCACTGACAGAGCCTTACACTCTTGTGTTTATGATTGCAGGTCTGCCAAGGACATCCTGGAGGAACTGAAGCTAGCTCACAGGTTAAATGAAGACAACTGCATGATGGCTAAAGGAAGTACTCATAGCAGCAGCCAAAATGAAGAAGAAGATGATGAGGAGGAGGTAAACATCTTCGAAAACTTTTCTTTAGATGATTGGGAGAATGCATATGCTGAGCTGCTTGAGTCTCATGAACAATTAAGAAAACAATACAAGAAATTGAAAAAGAAACGTGATCGGAGTAGCTCAACTCCACAATGTGAAAGTTGTTCAAATATAAAGCAATCTCATGACACCTACCTGTCTGATATCTATATGCATAAAAACCAGAATGAAAAATTGATGAATGAGCTTGAATGTGTTAGCTCTGAGCTAAGTAGGCTAAAAATTGAAAATGACTATCTTAGAAAATCTGTTAAAGAAAATGAAGAAAAACTTAGCTCAGTTGAGGATGATCATGCTCATGTTGATGATTTAGTTCAGAATGAAAAACTGTTGAAAGAATTTGATTTTGTTAGTGCTGATTTGAATGCTCTAAAATTGGAAAATGAATGTCTTAGGAAACAATGTGAAAAACTTCAGGATCAAACAATATGTTCTGATGAATCTGTTTGCAATGAATGTGCATTCTTGAAGGAATTGATTGAGGACTTAGACTCTGATGATAATATACAGAAAAACTTAATCACTTCCTTGAAGGAAGAAAATGACTCATTGCTAACTCAGAAGAAGGAAACTGATAAAATACAAGACAAGCTGATAGAAGAAAACATCTATCTGAATGAACAAAACAAAAAGTTGATGGTTCTTAACACTGTTTTCACTGAAAGATGGCTGACATTTGAAAAAGGGAAATCCATCTTAAAAGAAAACGAAGTGAATAATGAATTCACATTGACACAGGAAAATGAAACTCTGAAGAGTCTAAATGATGAACTGCAAAATCAAATCATCTTGTGTGAAGACCACATTGTATCTCTCTCGAGAGAGATTGAAGATCTAAGAAACTCCCTATCAAAATTTGTTAAGGGAAGAGACAATTTGAATAAGCTTCTTGGAGCGAATGTGAATTTTCAGAAGGAGGGACTGGGTTACAGTCCAGCCATGAAGAAGTCTGAGAAGGCTACTGGAGATAAATTGAAGACTGTCTTTGTTAAAAGTTCAGAACAAGAAAAACCCTCTACCTCATTCTCACCTCAGTACAAAAATCAGGAAGAGAATAAAAAACAGAAAACAAATAAAAAGAACTCTTCTGTGTATATTGATCACAGTTCTCACACACGCTCGCAAGCATCTAGAAAGAAAATGATCTATCACTACTATCACAAATATGGTCATGTGATGCATGAGTGTAATTTGATGGAAAAGGATGACCTGGCAGCTGCTCAAAACAATCAGGGTAGAAATCATGTCCCTAGGGAAAAGAAAATTCATTGTTATAACTGTGGAAAAATAGGACATGTTGCTGCACAATGCTGGTTAGGCACTCATAGAAATACCTTTTCTAATTGTTCTTATTGTGGAAAACATGGCCATACAGTCAAGGACTGTTGGCATGCTCAGGGAAGAACTTTCTCTCAGAATATAAAACTCCCTGCAAATAGAAATGATTTTGGAAGAAATAAAACTATTTTTAAAGATAAGAGTCTGGCATGCTTTGAATGTGGAAAATTTGGCCACCGAGCTTCGGAATGCTGGTGGGCAGGTAATGGTTTTAAAAGTAAGCATATCAGATGCTTTGAGTGTGGGAAAAATACCCATACAGTCAAGAACTGTTGGCATGTTCAGATGAAGTCGGTTAACCCCCCTGTAGTCAAATTCCCTGCAAAACCACTTGCAAGACTTTCATGCAGTAACTGTGGGAAGCAAGGTCACAAATCTTCTGAATGTTGGCTGATTAAGAATAAGATACAGAATGTTCATGTAAGCAACAGACAATCTTATGCTCATGCACATAGGCCTCATGTCTTTGCTAATGTGCATCATAACAAAGTCAAAAATTCTGTTGGTACATGTAGATACTGTGAAAAATTTGGACATTCTATGGATGATTGCTTTCTGATGAAATTTGATGTTGATCTAGCTAAGAAACAGGTTAGAACACTTGTCAAGGCTAAGGCAGGACCCAAAGATGCTTGGGTTCCTGCAGGATCAAAATGATCAAAATTTGCAGGTGTGCCTTGGATTGAGAAATAAAAGGAGGGGTAAATAAATCAAGGCACCCAAGATGATAAAGCCCCATTCAGGTAAATTCTGATAACTCTGTATTCTGAATTTGTGTGATCTGAATGCACTGCATATCATGATAATTCTTTTGTGCATTGTTTAACTGAATATAATTGAAAAATCTGAAATGCTCATGGAAATGATTGTAGTTTATCTCTGAATGCATTGCATATAAATGTAATGATGCATGATCATGGCGATCTCATTTGCTGAATGCATTACATATCTATGTTCCGGAAATTTCTCCAGTAGAGCCTTTAAACATGCATACATGTAGTTAGTTGCATTTCATTTCCTTGCATTGAAAAATCTAAAAAGAAATGACTCATTGCATCTAGATAGGGGGAGCATTCCTGTGTCATCTCTTCACCTCTTGAACTCCTTCTATCTAGCAATCTGATCCATTCTTGGCAAATGAGTAGTTCACTTGAATTCCCTGATGTCTACACTTATATAGCTGTTCTGTCTGTACTCCAGACTCAGCTAGTGTCTTCTAAACTGAACTGTTCTAATGTTAAATCCTTGTCTAATCATGATTGCTCTCTGCTACTCTCACGATAAAAATGCTTTGTTGACTCCACGGATTTGCTAAAGTGTCACTGATTCATCTGAGTGAGGAAAGTTTTTAGTCAGTGCACCCTAGACATAAATCAGACATATTCTGAAAAGAAGAAACTTCTATTATACTGGCTTGAGAATGTTTTGATAAATCAAATTGATTTAAGTCTAATGTATTTCCTAAGTTTTGATGTAAAGGACTTGAAAATATCTGAATCATCATGCTTAATAAATCTTAACCAATTGTCTCATGAACTTTCATGCAAAACTTTCTGAAATCTGAAAATTTTAAAAGACATGGCTATCCTTGGTTAAGATACAGGTAGAAGGTATTGTTCTTAAACATTTCAGTGTACTGAGCTTTATTTAAAAAAAAATCTGAAAACATTTAAAAAGTTGCAAGAGCAATGACTTCGGTCACAGAGAAACTGGGTTCTCTATCAAAGAAATGGAGTAAGCCCAAGTCATGAAGTGCCATAGTTACCTCACCTTTCAAAAAATATTTGAAAATCTGGCAGAGCAATGGCATGGATGTGTTGAGTAACTGGGGATTCTGGCCTCTGATCAAGGTGTCTCCTCATGTAAAAAGACACTCCAAATTGCTAACTCCGTTCTCCTTAAGAGGCAATATGGTTGTCACACTGAGTAACTAGGTCACTTCACCTGAGAAGTGTTGTGCCTCACGTAAAAAGGTGTTGACTGAACCAAACTTGTTCAAGAAAAAAATGAGTGCTGATCAATAGAAAATTCTAAATATCTAAAGATATATTCATACACAATTATTTTTTGTTTAATCTCAATATCATCTTGTGTAACTTCCATAGGAGTCATTGATTTTTAAATAAGTAAGATGGAAAGAGGTTAAACATGAATGTCAGATGAGTTTTTGGTTCATTTATATTAAAAGGTGTTTCAGATATGAGTAATGAATTTCCAGACATGACTTTGGATTCATCATTCTTAAATCATGATGATAAGTTTAAACTCATTCATAATCTATTATAATTGAAGAATCTGAAGTTCGTTTACAAAGATTTATGAATTTGGTGTGCTAATGAAAATCTATCTTCCTCATTTATTCACTATGATTACAGTCTGTGTCTTGCTGATAGATGCTCATCACTTCACTATCTCAATTGGTTTCAACCTTCAAAACGTTTCTGATCATATTGCCATCTACCAATGTGTCTTGATTGACATTGGTTCTCTTTTATGTAACGCACAACTCTTAGAATTTCCTTTGGATAACCAGAGTTCATCCTTGTAGATTTCTCTTGCTTCATGGATCATAAGGGGACAATGTGTTAGATTGTCTGATCATGTTATCCATCTGCATTAGCTCTATATCGTCTGCCATGTCACAGGGGGAGTATTGTTACATATGCATGACTGCATAAGTTGTTTGACTAAGGGGGATAATTGTTTTAAATGCTTCTGATATGGTGTTGCCATCATCTGCTGAACTATGTTGTGTGTCTCATATGACATCACTGGATTATCTTTCTCAAACTATTTTCTTTTTGATGAAGTCAAAGGGGGAGAATAGTTTGAGTCATCAGACTGACTCACTGTATAATGTTGCCATCATCAAAAAGGGGGAGATTATTGTGCCCTGTGATTTTGATTATGGTTTCAATTGTGGCTTTGCTGATGGCTTTGCTGTGGTTTTTACGATGATCTTGATGATGGCTTTGATGTGATTTTAATAGTTGATCTTTGATGAGTGTTATTCACTGTGAGTCATCCTGCTGTGTGAGTCATCATGCTATTACTCACCTTTTGATCATAATGCAGTTCTTCATAAGTTCTGATATGGCATTGCATATTTGATTATGTTCAGTCATGGCTGATTGCTCAACCCTCAGCTCATTCATTGGTTATACATGCCCATACTTTGGTCTTCTCCTCCAAGGTTATACATTGATCTTTCTTGACGTTTATACATTGGTCTTAACGTCAAGTCTATTCAGCGTGATCAGTGCATCATTTCTTCAAGTCTATAAATCAGCTCTATAAATCAGCTTCATTGATAGCCCTATATGCACCACACATCGTGTGGTTTCTCCTCACAAACACGAAATGACTTCCTGTCGTCTTTGTTTACAACACTTCGTGTTAACCTTCATGGCTACCAGGTAAACTGCTATGAGGTAGTACGTCGTGTGTCCGTATTGTTTCCTTCATATTTCGTGTCGTTTATCCCTACAACACTTCGTGTTATCCGTTTATACTTCGTATTGTTCCATCTTTGTCTTCTATGTCTCCGAGTAGTATCTTCCACTGTTTAACTTCGTGTCGCTTCACTTTCTGTCTTCATGTTGTTCACTGAAGCAGCTCGAATTGTTCTGACGAACTTCGAGTCATCTCCCTATGAACCTCGTGTCGTCTCCTTTGTTTTTAGTTGGTCATCTCGTGTCACCTTTTTTATTTGCTCGTGTGCTTTCATGTCACTTACTGCTGTTCCTCGAGTCGTTTCTTCCTGGTCCCACTGCTTCATCACGTGTCGTGATAGCCGTGTCATCTTCTGTCTTCGTGTTGTTTTCACTTCGTGCAGCCTTCTCTAAAGTTCAAGCTCTAAGTGTCTCAAGTTGAGTGTGTCGTTGTTGTCTCCATGTCGTCCTCAGTTAGAGTCATTTCTTTGTTATCTCTATCCTCGTGTTGACTTAACACACTTCGTGTTGGTCTTACGTCGTGCACTTCTCTTCTAATCAAGCCGAGTCTGTCTGTGATGTCCTCATGTCGTCCTTAGTCCGAGTCATTTCTCTTCTGTCTTCGTGTTGGTTTTTCTCATTAGACTTCGTGTCCTTCTCGCCCTGACCACACTCCGTGTCAATTCCTGTATCTGGTCTTCGTGTTGTGTCCGGGTCCTTCGTATTATTTCAGTGTTTATGTACTTCGTGTCGTTTTCTTTGTTTCATACTGTTCTCATCTCACTTCGAGTCGTGTCTTTGTATTCTGTCTTCGTGTTGGTTTTTCTCATTAGACTTCGTGTCCTTCTCGCCCTGACCACACTTCGTGTCGATTCTTATTTTTCGTCTTCGTGTCTTTCTCACCTCATGACCACACTTCGTGTCGGTCTCTGTTTCTCATCTTCGGGTTGCTTTCAGCCCGTGTCGTCCTCGTTTTTGAGTCGCTCGTAAGTTCGAGCAGCTTTGTACTCGAGTTGTCTCTATGTTATTTTAGTATTTGTGTCTTCGTGTTATTTTTGTGTGTTAATGTCTCCGTGTTGTTTCTTTCTCTCCTCGTCCAGGTTTCTTCTAAATCGCGTGTTATTCTATTATTTCACTCTGTGTTATGACCTCTCACCTCGTGCCGTTCTTATCTGACCCCGTGTCACCTTCTTTGTTATATTAGCCTTGTTACCTCGTGTCGTTTTCTTCTTACCTCGTGCTGGACTTATCTGACCTTGTGTCATCTTCCTTGTTGTGTTAGCCTTGTTCATTGTATCTCGTTTCGTTCATTTCCTACCTCGTGTAGTAGTCACCTTGTTTGCTATTACATACCTCGTGCAGCCTTAGCTTTAAATGAGCATACAACGAACTCTGAATGATTAATGGTATTAATCTCATTACAGGTCCGAGGAAGAACATTCCACACACCTGGGCTGAACGTGATTCGAGATAAGAGGAACCAATCCGATAAAGACACATGGCAGGAAGGTTCTGGATCGAGCGTGGGAGGCACACGCGTTTTGTGCCCTATCCACCTGCTGCTGCTGCTATATAATGTAGCCTTCGTCCATAGATAAAAAGATCGAATCCAAGAAAGAAAAAGCTGAGTTTTAGAGAGCTCGATCCAGAAGAAGAAAGGAAAAAATAGAGAGATCGTGAGAGTGTGGAATAATAGAGAGCAGTCGAGAGCCTCCACATTCTAGATAGCAGTGTAGAAGAGAAAGAAGATATAGAGAAAGCTGAGAGTCAGATCGAGAGAGCAGAAGAAGAAGAAGAAAGAGAGACAGTGAGATAGAGAGAGTGAGAAGGAGGAGGAGGCAGAAGCAGTGAGAAGAAGAAGAAGAAAAGAGAGTTCGTGCTGGGAGAAAGAGAGAGGCAGCAGAAGAAGTTCCTACTGGACCGTGGATCAAATCCAGGCCAGCCAGCTCCTGCGAGAGCCACATTTGATTTTATCTTTTCAGCTTTCCGTTGCTGGGTTTTGTTTTTACTTTGAACTATTTACTTGCTGTATCTCCGATTCTCTGTAGAGAGTTCGGGGTCCCTCCTGTTGGTTTAGGAGAAGGGAGATTGCTATCTCCAGTTGCAAGTAGCTGGGTGCTACTTGTGGGTTCCCTCTGGTTAGAGGAAGGGAGGCTCGTCCTCCGGTTCTGGGCTTGTAGGATTCAAGTCCAGGGGTCCCTCCGGTTGGAGGAAGAGAGGTCTTCGACCTCTGGTTACTGGTGACGGGGAGTCACTGGTGGGTTCCCTCCTGGACTGGAGGAAGAGAGACTTTGGTCTCTGGTTTCCAAGTGGCTGGGAGTCACTTGGGGTGTCCCTCCGGTTGGGAGGAAGAGGGGAGGTTGTTCCCCTGGTCAAGCTGTGTGGCAGCACCTTGTTCGCAGACTGAGTCTGCTTGGTTCTAGCGTTTGCTAGTGAAGCCTCACTCCGGTTGGGAGTGAGGGGTGGATGTAGGTCTGGAGGACCGAACCACCTAAAAATCTATTGAGCAGTGGTTTGCTTTGTGTGTTTGCTTCCGCTAGATGCTTGGATAGGCGCGCTCCATGTGCTTGCTCATAAGTTTAATTGAAATAGTTTTATTCTGTGATTGCGTCTAGCATCTGAGTTTTATTTGGGCATTATTCCTAGCAGGATACATTCACCCCCCTCTGTATCCGGGCCTAGCACCTTAACAACTCTCCTACCGCTAGTGTAGTGGTTTCTCGTTTTACGAGGTAGGGTTCGAGTGATCCCTACTGAGTCTTGTTCCGAGACTCATTCCCTGCGTGTTTTCACCCTGCTTCAGGTGAGGCGCCGCCCCAGGGGAGCGCGTCTGGGGTGCAGCGTGGTGCGGGTGCCCAGAGGTAGTTCCAGAGGTCAGAGCCGGGGTATGCCCCGTGTAGCTGTACTTTCCTTTCTTGTCACTGTACTAGTCGTGGACTGCTATTGTTGTTGTTGTTGATTTCTATTGTGGACCATGTAAAATGTTAATTTATTTCCTGCTTAATATTATAACTGTTTAATTTCTGTAATTATTTGTGATACTTGTGTAGTCTCCACACCATCCTTTTAACCCTTCCGAGTCTTCGGGCTCGTGGGTGGCGGTGCGAGTCTCGGGTTATCGGGCCTTCCCGGTAATCGGATTCTCGGGTCGTTACAGATCAGCTCTCCCTCAGTAGATGCATAAGTAGAACATAGTGATTTCAGACTCGTGAAATGGGTGAGCTCAAGCTGAATATGGGAGCAATGGTTGACGAAAAGAGATAGTAAAACAGCTAGCTGAACAGCCAGCAAAACACAATCTTGTTATTTTCAATATGAGTGATGTGCAAGAATTATGACATAAGTGTATGCATTTGGCAACATGTATACAATGCATTGACTCCCCCTAACTAAATGCATTGAATCATCATACATGTCATGAAGATGGTGCATGGGACTTTATGTATGGGAAGTCATGAACTATGCTTATGGATGCATCGGGGGCAAATGTAGTCCTATCAGATTTTTAGTGACTATATGTCAAATGCATGTATATGCAATTCACATATATGCACACACAGCTCAAAGTACAAACAAGTAAGCCCATGAAGCTCAATGCAAGTGTCAAAACAAATAAAGGAGCATGTATGCATGAAACATGATATGCAGTTAAAAAATAGATTACTAAGTAATTCAATTAACCACATGTGAAGAGTGCAAGTATTACCTGAAGAGTGATTGAATGGGGTTTTATCAACTTGGGTGCCTTGGTTAATTTACCCCTCTTTGTTCATTCCAAGGCACACCTGCAACATATTGATCATTTTGATCCTGTAGGGACCCAAGCAGCCTTGGGTCCTATGTTAACCCTGACAGGTGTTCTGAACAGTCTTTTAGCAACATTATCATCATGATCCATCAAGTAACAATTGTCCATAGAATGTCCATTTCTACCACAGTATCTACATGAAATGACTGGTTTTTGGTTCTTATGATGCATATTAATAGCAGTATGAGGTCTATAAACATGATCATAAGATTTTCTGTTGTATGAATGAACAGTTTGTTTCTGATTATCTGACAACCAACAATCAGTAAATTTATGCCTTAGAGTTCCACAATTGAAGCATGAATTATTCATTGATAGCCTTGCAGGAAATTTTGAAAACTTTGCATTTACAAGGCTTCCTTGAACATACCAACAATTCCTGACTGTATGCTCGTACTTACCACATTCAAAGCACCTGAGATGCTTGATGTTTGATTCAGAATCATTCCAGTAATTTCCTGACCAGCACTCAACAGCCCTCTGCCCAGGCTTATTGCAGTTAAAGCACACAGTGTGCTGACTAGACTTGGGTTTAGTTCTGTATGGGCCATGAAAATGCATGGAAGACCTGGCATGTAGTTTATTGTCTTCTTTCATCATAAAGCATGCATTCATGAGATGACCATGCTTACCACAATAGTAACATGAAGCATCATGCTTCCTAGTAGCATGGTTTCTGCCAAAAGAATTTCTAGAATGTAATGTTTCACTTGCATGCTCATCCTTTAACAACAATCTGCAATCTTCCATTACGTGACCTACCTTCCCACAATAATAACATGACCCCTTTTTAGTATGAGTGTGTGAGAGATCATGTGACTTGTGTGCAGCATTCTTTGTACCAACAGGAGTGTCTTTGTCCTTTTTCTATAGATTTTCATTCTTTTTCAATTTTTGAGTTTGTTCTATAGTTTTGGAACTGATAGTGGATTTTTGTACAGTAAATTGAAAAATAGAAGGAGCAGAGGTTTTGTTTTGATTAGAAGCTTTTACAAATACAGTAGACGTTTTATTCCCATTAATCCTTTTGTTTGTCGGACTGTAACCCAGTCCCTCTCTCTGAAAATTAACATTATTTCCAAGAAGCTTATTCATATTTTCCTTACCTTTGACAAATTTTGATAGAGAAATTTTCAAATCTTGAATCTCAGCATTTAAGACAACAATATTAGCTTCATATCTGGACAGATCTGTTTCACAAGAAATGACTTGTTGATGCAAGGCATCATTCAGACTTTTGAGTTTTTCAACTTCCTGTTTTAATTTTATTTCATTGTCAGCTTCAGATAGAGACTTGTTAAGATCATCAACTTCTTGTTGAAGGGATGTGATTGTAAGTTCATATCCATCTATCTTCTCTTCACAGCACGTGACATTTTCACTCAACATTTGGTTGATGGTTTTTAGGCTCTCAATTTCTTGTTCTGCATCCACCAACCTATCAGAATTATCCATGCTCACGCACTTACCTTTTTCAATTGTCAATAACCTATCTGACAGTGTGGTGTTTAGATGTTTCAGCTTGTTGATTTCCTCTTTTAATTTATTATTTTGCTCTAGGAGTTCATCATCAAGCATCCAATCATCTAAGGAAAACTGACATTCATAAAATATTTCTTGTTGTTTCTCAGATTGAAGTTTGTTGAGATTTTTCTAAACCTCTAGATTTATTACTCTGTCAGCCTCCAGCTTCTCAGAAATCAGTCTATTTTCTTTTTCAAGATTCATTGATTTGTGTTCAAATTCCTTGGACTATTTTTTGAGTTTTTCATTTTCAGATTTCATGTCTTCCAATTCAGAACTGACACACTCTAAATTTCTCATCAATTTTTCATTCTGAACTACATTATTGTTATGACCCTGATTATCATCAATCAAGCTAAGTCTTTCCTTTAGTTCAGAAATTTCACAAACAAGCTCTTGATTTTCCTTTTTGTGTAAACCAATTTGTTTCATAAGTGTTTCTTTTTCAGATTTCAAATGATCTAAATCGGAATTAAAAGAATCAAAATCTTTTAATTGTCTTCTAAATATGTCATTTTCTGTCTTCAGGAGTTCCATATCCTCACCTCCAGAATTAGCATTCACATGATCATTCAACTTCTTTTTCAGAGATTTATTTCATTTTTTCAACTATTCGCAAGAACCAAGCAAATCATGATATGCTTTAATCCAATCATCCACATTATAATTATCAAATTCAGAAGGTACCTCATCTGCATCTTCTTCTTCATTTTCTTCTTACTGTCCATCATCGTCAACCATCAGACATGTGTTATGATTCCTGGTAAGGTTTAGTTTCTCCAAAATCTCCTTGGCAGACCTGCAAGAAGAAACACATGAAATTAGAGCTCTGTCAAGTGATGCTTTCATTAAATCTAATGCTCTAGAGTTGACAGAGTCTTTTAATCTATCCTTATCAGTCCATTTAGATTTATCCCTTGATAATTTATGTGGACCGTGAGTTATCACCTTCCAAAGGTCAGGATCGGTTGATTTTACATATCGATGGAAGTTTTTTAGCCAAGGATCAAAGTCATTACCTCTGAATATTGGGGGATGAGCCATCGAGAGATGATAAATGCACCGTAATCAGATGAGCAAAGCAAGACACTAAATCAGTGAATCAAAACACCGAGCACAAGAAACCCACTCTGAAATGCACCACAAAAGAATTCAGGATCTGCTATGGATCATTGGATCCAATGCACAGCAACCTGTCTCTGATACCAATTGATGGGACCAGTGCGAAAGATTCAGAGGGGGGGTTGTAGACACGCCGTTTTCACGTTTTCTCTGGGTAAATCTCATATTACACCGTGATGCCCTAAAGTGACTTGCGCATTTGATTCATGTGGGTAATTAATCATCTTTGCTTTGATGACTTAGTAAGTCTATACATTCAAGTCTATACGTCGCAACAAGTCTATACATAGCAAGTCTGTACGTTGCAGCAAGTCTGTACGTTGCAGCAAGTCTATACATTCAAGTCAAGTCTATACGTTGCAACAAGTCTATACATAACAAGTCTGTAACAAGTCTATACATAGCAAGTCTATACGTTGCAACAAGTCTATACATTCAAATCTATAGGTTGTAACAAGTCTATACATTCAAGTCTATACGTCGCAACAAGTCTATACATAGCAAGTCTGTACGTTGCAGCAAGTCTATATATAGCAAGTATGTACGTTGCAGCAAGTCTATACATTCAAGTCAAGTCTATACGTTGCAACAAGTCAATACATAGCAAGTCTATACATTGCAACAAGTCTATACATTCAAGTCTATACGTTGCAACAAGTCTATACATTCAAGTCTATACGTCGCAACAAGTCTATACATAGCAAGTCTGTACGTTGCATCAAGTCTATACATAGCAAGTCTGTACGTTACAGCAAGTCTATACATTCAAGTCAAGTCTATATGTTGCAACAAGTCTATACATAGCAAGTCTGTACGTTACAGCAAGTCCATACATTCAAGTCTGCACATGGTTGCAGCAAGTCTATACACCAAGTCTGCACATGGTTGCAGCAAGTCTATACATTCAAGTCTGCACATGGGTGCAGCAAGTCTATACATTCAAGTCTGCACATGCCTTTAGCAAGTCTGTACGTTCAGCCTTAGCAAGTATGTACGTTCAGCTTAGCAAGTCTGTACGTTCAGCCTTAGCAAGTCTGTACATTCAGCTAGCAAGTCTGTACATTCAGCCTTAGCAAGTCTGTACATTCAGCTAGCAAGTCTGCACATTCTTTAACAAGTCTGCACATTCAGCTTTAGCAAGTATGTACATTCTTTAGCAAGTCTATACATTTAGCCTTTAGCAAGTCTATACATTCAAAGCAAACATGTCCTAAAGTGAATAATCAGAAAAGGTTAGAAAAATACAAAAAAAAAGAGAAAAGCTTATAATAAAAGAGCTTATAAGAAAATTCAAAATAATAATAATAATAAATAAAATCAAAAAAGGGGTATTAAAAATACAAAAAAATTCGAAAAGGTTATTTAAAAATCTAAAAAAATTGAGAAAAGGTTAAAAAAATATAAAACTTAAATATATATATATATATTTATATACAAGGTTGTAAATACATATATTTAAAATTATTTTACATATTAAGTTTTGTTTTAATAAGTTTAAACAAAAAAAGGCAAAAAAAAGTAATATTATATGTACTAATTATTTACCTCATCCTAATAATTCCCTCACTAAAACCTCCTCAATTATCTTCCCATCTTATCACTATCGAAACCAACCACCTCGAAACATCATTCCCCCACCTTTTTGTTCTCTCTTCCCACCATCAGAGAATCTATCTCTCACGTCCCTCTCATTTCTTCTCTTCCTGTTTCTTCTTATCATTTTTCTGGCAACGAACCCAGCCCATCTCTTCTCCTCTTTGTCTTTTAGGCTCAGCCGCTCGACAAGGGGAATCCCCCCTTTTCAAAACCCCACCTTTCCCTGTTCTCACCCCTCTCCCCACGGCACATACACACACAACCACTCCCTGAGATCCTCTCGACACACCACTTCCTCTCCGATAGCCCTTGCCATCACCCGACCTCCTCTTTTCTCACGGTGAACCACCTGCATATCCTCTCCACCTTCCTCACTCCCTCCATCTCTGCTAACCCACCTCCAGCACCCAGTCGGCCACCTCTGCAAGCCCACGTCGCAGCGCCCATCTCTCCACTCCCCCCCACCGATTTTTGCTGCTTGACCCCCCTTCTCTCCCCACTCCACAGCCGTAAGTGCCGGTGCCCATCCGGTCACCTCCCCAGCCACTGTCCAGCACCCTCCGCCATGCATGCATCGTGAGCCCCACGTGAGCCCACCGTGATCTCTCTCCCTCTCCTTTTCTCTACCCCTTCTGTTTCTTCCTCCCCGCCGCCGCGATCTCTCTCCCCCTCTCGGTTCTCTCTCTCCCTCTCTCTCTTGATCTCCCTCTCGATCTCTCACTTTTCTTTTTTTATTTTTTCTTCCCCCTCTGTCGGTCTCTCTCTGCACTCTCCCTTTCTCACTTTCTCTCCTCTCGCCCCCTCTCTTCTTCCTTTTTTTATTTTTTAGTCTCCCCATCGTCTCTCTCCCTCTCCCCATCGTCTCTCTCTCTCCCCAACCCTCTCTTTCTCCCCCTCTCTCTCCCTCTCTCTCGATCTCTCCCTCACTCTTTCTTTTTATTATTTTTTTATTATTTATTCCCCCCACCCTCTCTCAGTTTCTCTCTTTCTCACCCTCTCTTCCCTCTCATCTCTCTCTCTCTCTCGATCTCCCTTTCTTTCACTTTTTTTTTATTTTTTTTCTCTCCCCTCATCATCACTCTCCCTCTCCCCACCGTCTCTCCCTCTCCCTCTCTCCATCGTCTCTCTCTCCCCAACCGTCTCTTCTCTCCCCCTCGTTCTCTCTCCCCCTGCTCCTTCTCTCTTCCCCCCCTCTTTCTCTCGATCTCTCCCTCACTGTCTCTTTTATCTTTTTTTATTTATTCCTCTTTCTGCTCTCCCCATCTCTCTCTCCCTGTATCGGTTCTCTCTCCCCCCCTCTATTCTCTTTCTCTCACTCTCTTTCTCTCCCTCCCTCTCTTGATCTCTCTTTCTCCCATTCTGTTTTCTTTTTTTTATTTTATTTTAACCTTCTTTTTTCCCTCTCTTTTATCTCTTCTCTCTGCCCTCCCCCTCTCTCTTTTCACCCTTTTTTATTCTTCCCTCATCTCTCTCCCCCTCGATCTCACCTTTTCTTTGTTTTTTTTATTATTTTATACACCCTCCCCCTTTTATTTCTCTGCATCTCTCTCTCCCGTGGCCTCTCTTTCATATACATATATACATATATCACATATCTTCCCTTTTATTTTCTTTATCCAAAATAAAGTCAAAAAAAATATAAAAAATAGAGGGGAGTTTACTCCTCTCCCTCTACTTCTCTCAGTCTGTGCGTGAGTATGCTTGCAGGTGTGCATGGTATGGAGCCAAAAGGGACCTGCCGGGCTGATCTTTGTTGAAGTCGACGAAATAAAGAAGGTCGAGCGCACAAGAAGATATTCCACTCAGCCGTGTATTCACGTCACCTTCGTCTTGGAGAAGCTCCCTCGAGCCCGTCGTCAACCTCTTAATAAGCTTCCTCACCACATCGTCTTATTTGCTTTTGTTTCACTAGTTGCGTTGCATTGTATGCATCATTATCTGTCACTCCCATAGCGTCTCTCTCCCTGAGAGACCCCTCCTTGTTCATTCATCATATCATCTATCTACCTTTTTATGTCTAAAAGGGGTTTCAAACAACACCAACCAGGTGCACGTTTGAACATGACTCTGCTATTTTAATATCGAGGGACCGGTACTACACTACTTTCATTCTAATCCACCGTCCATTTGTTTCGTCTGCTGTGTTTTGCAAGGATAACCAAAGGAAGCCCTCTCCGTCGGTCGGCCGAAGGAATAGGAAGAAGAAACTCACATCATCCCGTTGCCTGGAGGCAAGACGCGATCATTCTCCTATTTTGAGGTGCACTACCTCTGGCGATCACACCCTCCTTACTCCCGTTGTGTTAGTTATTTACTTTATTCTCACCCGCGCGGAGGACCATCCCCACGGCGGTTCCCCTCCCCATTTAATTCCCGTTCCAACCCTGATCAAGGAATCCGTTTCTCGCGGTGGTTTCATTTCCTGTACTTTCGTTCCAACCCCGATCAAGGAAACCGTTCCTCGCGGCGGTTTCATTTTCTGTACTTTCGTTCCAACCCCGATCAAGGAACCCATTCCTCGCGGTGGTTTTATTTTATGTACTTTCGTTCCAACCCCGATCAAGGAACCCGTTCCTCGCGGTGGTTTCATTTTCTATACTTTCGTTCCAACCCCGATCAAGGAATCCGTTCCTCGCGGTGGTTTCATTTTCTGTATTTTCGTTCCAACCCCGATCAAGGAATCCGTTCCTCGCAGTGGTTTCATTTCCTGTACTTTCGTTCCAACCCTGATCAAGGAATTCGTTCCTCGCGGTGGTTTCATTTCCTGTACTTTCGTTCCAACACCGATCAAGGAATACGTTCCTCGTAGCGGTTTCATTTTCTGTACTTTCATTCCAACCCTGATCAAGGAACCCGTTCCTCGTGGTGGTTTCATTTCCTGTACTTTTATTAAAACCCCGATCAAGGAATCCGTTCCTCGCGGTGGTTTCATTTTCTATACTTTCGTTCCAACCCCGATCAAGGAACCCGTTCCTCGCGGTGGTTTCATTTTCTGTACTTTCTTTCCAACCCCAATCAAGGAATCCGTTCCTCGCGGTGGTTTCATTTTCTGTACTTTCTTTCCAACCCCGATCAAGGAATCCGTTCCTCGCGGCGGTTTTATTTCCTGTTCTCCGTCCCAGCCCCGTTGACGGAACCAGTTCCTCGCGAGGGCTTCTTTCATGATTCTCATTCTGTCAATTGCTCTTGTTACTCTCATATTTGTTATAAAACCCCGCAAAGGCCAATGCCTAGTGGCGGTTCATGTTGTTCATACTACTGTCATCCCGTTCTGTTAAGTGATATCCTGTTATAGTTAGTTTGCCTAGTTCATGTTGTTATTATCGTTTCATGATATTAACAATTTGTTATAATGTGGTGTATCTTTATGTTGTGTATAACTCACTCCTGAATCCGTGGAAACGACTACCATCGGACCTTCTCCAGCTTTTGCTGCTAAGTTAGTACCCCTCACTCCTCATTCTTGCGCCGCTCCCTTCATCATCACCATTGTTCGCATCAACACTTTACATTTCGCTTGTTACCCAAAGTCACCTTACGTCCTACCCTAATATTCGGTATCTCTAAAGATACTCCCAAAGCAACGGGTTACGCCTGTTGAAGAGGGAGTTAGTTTGCGCGAGAGGACCTTCCGGTCCCTATCTCCGCCCTGTACCAGAAATTGGGGTAAGTTCAGATTTTACTGTGTCTCACTAGCAGGCTCCTTTCAGGACGGGTTTTCCATTACCCTTCCCTCACTTTTCATCACTACCCCCTCTTGCATTCGGAGTAGACGATCTCAATCGTCTACTTCTCACTTTTCTCTAGCCTTTCATCACTATCCTCTCTTACCCCCCGAGGTTGGATGATCTCCGCCGTCTACACCTGATTGGCGATCACGGTGGGACCTCTTTTTTGCTTTCTTTGGTTACCCACAAGCTTTTGGTACCCACAATGCCTTTTCCTATTGCGCCCACTTTTGGCACCCACAGTGCCTTTTCCTCTTGACACCCACGCGTGTCCCTCCTTTCGGCACTCACGTGTGCCTTTCCCTATTGCGCCCACGTGCGCCTACTCCCCTCGTGCACCCCGTGCACTCCCCCAGTCCCTTGTGGTTACTTGAGAGGTCGACGTTGTCTCGTGCACCCACGTGTGCCCCCCTCCTTTCGGCACCCCCGTGTGCCCTCTCCTTTCGGCACCCATGTGTGCCCCTCCTGATTGCGCTTACGCATTACATTTGTTTCCCCAATAGTACTTTGTCATCCCAATTTCATCCTTCGTTCACTACGTGCATTCTTCCACAATCCCTTGTAAGATCTGAAAAGAGTCGTGTTGTTACGGAAAAGGAGTGTTGTAATGCTTGTTTAATTTCTTTGGTTGTATATATTTGTTGTCTATTTATATATCTCTTGTTAAATTCAGCACTGCATTGCATATCATCTCCCTTTTATTTTTATTTCTTTGTTCCTTTTTTTTTAGGATCACCCTTTCTTGGTGAAAGAAGGACTCTCCGTCGGGAATTCCTCTCGACGGACTAGGATCTCCTTCATTGAGACCTCCGTAAGTCCCCGACATCGAAGGATTCCCTCTTCGTTCACTGGGCTAGTTGTACCACTGAAGTTCCCTGGAGATAGTCAACCCATTCGTGGTGAGTCGAGTGTCCTTAGATGACACGGCGGAAACCAATATTGCAACTAGGGTCTCTCATGTGGTGTGAACATTTGATTAGAAAAAAGAAAAAAAAGGGAAAATGAAAAGAAAACAAAAAAGGGCGTTAAACATCAACTTGTTTGTTAATCTTTGTTATTGGTTTGAGTGTGTATGATATTGCGTTCCGGTAAAATCTCGCGTTCCGAAAAAGATCAAGAAATGTCCGGGAACGGTCAGAATCCGACCCCGAGTCACCAGGGACACATGTCCCTGCTGAGGACGCAGGTTCCTCCCGTGAGCCCTCATATGAGGTGCGAACCACCATCGGGGAAGCATCCCCGCCGCAAGATATTTCCTCCTTGCTAGGTGTTCTTGCGAACACACAGCTCAATTCCGATCAGATCCGAGCCTTTCAGGCCGTCTTAAAAGGGAAATCTATTGATTCTACTCCTCAAAACCCAACAACAGTTGCTCTCCCTACTCAAGAGCCTGCACAGGCAATCCCTTCCTCATTCCCTCTTGTGCAGACAAGTCTGCAACCTCCCTCTTTCCAATTACCTCCCCAGTCTCAAGTTCCACCGATTCCTCATACAACATTTCAGTCAGTTCTATTTACTGATATGTCACAAAGTCTGCAACCTCCCTCTTTCCAATTACCTCCCCAGTCTCAAGTTCCACCAATTCCTCATACAACATTTCAGTCAGTTCCATTTACTGATATGCCACAACGTCCGTAACCTCCATCTTTCCAATTACCTCCCCAGTCTCAAGTTCCACCAATTCCTCATACGACATTTCAGTCAGTTCCATTTGCTGATATGCCACAACGTCTCTCTCATCTGGAATTCCCTTCTCAGGCTTCTGCAAGGCCTCAGTGGCCACCACAACCTGCCTCTTACGATGAGGTTACCCAATCTCTCCTTCATAGGTTGAACAAGATGGATGAACAATTCCGAGATTTCAAAAAGATTGTGGATGTCAAATCCGCGCCTGAGATCTCTTTACCAATCCTTCTAAAATGCCAACGTACTGACGGTACACCGACACAAGCAACCCTCTCATTCATTTGAAGGACTTTATGTATGAGTCCTCGTTTTGGCAGAACGATCAAAGATCCCTGGCATACCTCTTCAGGAGATCATTGGATGGTCCCGCCTTAGAGTGGTTCTATTCCCTAGAGCCGAGTGAGGCTGAGAACTTCGACGTAGTGCAACGGAAATTCCTACAGAAATATCGGGATAGGGTCGGTCCCTCCCTTTCTATTACCGACTTGGTGGCCGAGAAAATGAAGCCGGACGAAGATTTCATCCAATTTGCCGATCGATGGAGATCCTTGGCAGAGAAAGTGAGAGACCTCATTTCAGAATCGGAGCAAGTAAAGATGATCGTGTCTAATTCCACTCTGCAATTTAGACACGTCTTGGCAATGAACAAGCTCACCACTATGGAGGAACTGTATGAGAGGGCTCGATATATCCAAACACAGCTGAAAGATTCTCCCCTCATGCATATGTTTTTTCCACCAAAGCCAAGGGTGTTTATGAAGCCAAGTACTGGTGCCCAAGGTGGGGTGACGGAAGGAGTCGTAGCGAATGAGCAGGTGGGTGCAGTTGGCAATCCCAACCGGTAAGCTAATCTCAGGCCTCCACAAGCTCCACAATTCCCCTTTTATCAAGATCAACAAGGCCAGCAACCCTATCGACCTCCCCCACAAAATAACCTCCTCCAGAATAATATTCCTCAACCCCTCCATCTCCAACAACAATAGCAGCGACCTCCTCAATATAATCAGGTTCCACCACCCGAGGACTATGGCCCCCAACAACAGAGGAGGCCAATTGGCCCAAGGAGAAATCACTACCCACCTTTTCCAGAGTCATTATCGGACATTTTTAATGCTCTCATGGCTGCTAATATGCTCACCTTGCCTAAGGAAAGAGCCATATGTCCCACGAACGTTGACACTTCCAGATATTGTGTCTTCCATAGACAGCCGGGTCATACAGTAGAAAACTGCTTCCATTTCAGAGATTATATCTATGATATGAATGATGAACATCAAATAGATTGGGATGAAATGAGGTGATACGTCGTCATGATGAAGGCCAGGAGACCTCCTCCTAGACAATAGCAACAACAACAACAACCACAACAACAACAACAACAACAACAACAGCCTCAGCAGGCACCACAGCAACAGCCAAACATGGGCATCCTCCAAAATCCATTACCGGGGCACCAACAACCCAACCACCAAGTCAACCCCATCTCTTCCTTCCCGGAAGTTGGAAGAGGGCAAGATTGGCATACGGAAGGCAGCTCTATCCTTGTCGCCAATCATGTTCCAAACCAACCTCCATGCCTTATCTATCCCGCTCCTGTCTATCCTCGACCCGTAGCACAACCTACAACAACGCCTCACCCATTTCCACTGCCATCACGACCTCTCATTCGCATCCCTGCTGTTAACCTCCCACTGAGTCCCCAGCAAACATCATCTACCTCCACCATAACCCCATTACCCTCAAAGCCTCTCATCATCTCTCACGCCTCCATTTCATCATCCATTTCTGCTACGCCTTCACCAAATAAAACCCTCATTATCCAACGCCCTTCTGAGGCACCATCCACTTCCACCGTGACCCCTTTACCCTCGAAACCCCTCATTACTCATCGCCCATTCGGGGCCCCATCGACCTCTACTATGCCTCCACCTTTTAAACCCCTTATCATTCACCGTCTATCTGAGACTTCATCCACTCCCACCATACCTTCACCTAAAAAACCACTCATCAGAGCCCCTACACCTATTATTGCCCCTGCTTCGTCAATTGTTCCTCCACCACTGCCCCTGAACCCCTGCTAAACCCCATATCTAACTCCATAGAGGTGCCGCCAAAACCACAAGCCATGGTGCTCCGTAGTGGAAGGATGTTCCGTCGGATTTTTCCCCAAAACAGTCAGGTCCCCGAGCAATCTCAGCCAGAGAAAGACACCGAAGAACGGTCAGATGAGTCTATCCCCGGGACACAATATGACCTGTTGAAACACTTGGATAAAACACTAGCTCGGATCTCCATTCTCAAGCTAATCAAGAGGTCGAAAACCCATCAGGACGCCTTGATGGAGTATCTTCAGAAGGTTATGGTAAATGAGGATCTCCCAGTGGAGAAGATATCATCAGTATTGACGCCGATAGATACACAACCGGTTATCATATTCCACCACCATGAGCTCGCCCCCAAGGAGGCTCGAAAATATGCTTTGTGTATTGCAGTAAAGATCAATGGGGTGTCTGTAGACCCATGTTTGGTGGACACTGGTGCATCTATAAATGTGATCTCTATAAGCACCCTCCAATTATGTGGGGTTGACACGGAACAGATAAGGCCTTCATCAATCACGGTTACGGCCTATGACAATAGCAAAAAGCCACCAATGGGGATGGTCATCTTGAATGTAGAATTGGGCCATGCATCAGTCTTTGCAGAATTCCATATCCTTGATATGGATCCCACATTCAAGGCCATACTAGGTCACCCTTACATTGAAGTTATGAATGCTGTGCCTTCCACCAATCATCAGTGCTTAAAGTTTCCATACAAGGCTTGGATTATCAAGGTAAATAGCATGCCCATCTTTTCTACAGTGGATGCTATTAATACCTCTTTGCCTTCTGTTTGGCCGACTCACCGGCCAATTCTTTCATTGCTAGATGTGTGTGATCCTCGTCGCACCCCTTTAACACAAAAGCCGTTTCAGGCATCAAAGTCATGTCACCCTTCCCATTCTAAGGGATCGGAGATCATGAGAAATATTGGCTACCAACAGGGTAAAGGCTTGGGTGCACAATTACAAGGGAGACTGAGACTGCCAAACAAGACAAGGTTAACCCTTAGAGCCGGCCTAGGCTTTGAAGGGCCACTTGAAGCACATGAGGAACCTCTTACATGGACCTTGTACTCTCATTTCAGGAAGGGGCCGGTTATACAGTTAGGGAATTACCCGCAAGAATCACATGGGAAATTGCAGATTGCCTATTTAGCTGAAAGTTGCTCGAGGGTTGCAAAGAAGGGGAAGCACGGTGACCCGGACTGCGAGTGGAACAAGTGGTTTGATATACATGATATTTCCATTGCGCTACAGCAGATGTTCTTGCCTTCGGATTTAGAGGGGCCACTTTTGATCTCTGAGGTGCCAAAAGATGTCGTTGACATTATCGAAATTCCAAGTTTTCCTTGCCAAGAGGACGTTGCCACTGACGGATTGCTTTCTGTCATTCTATCTAATCATTCTCCTCAGCCATTGTTGCTGACTCTGTCCTGGGCCAGACGTTTGTCTGATGATATTCCCAGGTCCCCTTCTCTGCTCACATTCTTGTGCGGATCTCTCGACCCGTGCCAAATTTTCAACCATGATCTGCTCAATGAGCCCTACAACCCCTTAGCTATAGTCCCCTCCTCTCATTCCCTAAGTTCTTCCAATTGTTTTGTAATTGAAAATGAAAATGAAAAAAAAACGCCAATTTTCGAACTCCTCAACAGTGCATTTCCTTTGAGGAGACCTCCTACATCTCTCACGAGTGTGCCCCGACTTACGGGCCACTCATTCAAGGTCCCTTGAGTGACCTTCTTTACCCCTCCGCTGAGGGGTCTTTTCCTATACATTCCTTAGTTTCCCCTTCGTCTGTAGGACAGGTAGGTCAATCTAACAATAATGAGTCAAGGGTAGTGCCTAGAAGAAAATCCAAGGGTAGGTAAATTCCCCATTGATTTCTTCTAGATTTAGCCAATAGGTGTCAAGCCTTTCTAGCCATTCCTCAATTGCTAGAGAATCACATCCAACTGTCGGAGTTAGAATGTGAGGAGGATTGCACAATTGATGAGGGGTATGGAGTTTATGAGCTCACAGATGAAGAGTACCATATTGAAGAAGGGGACGAAGAATATGAGGACACGGTCGACGCATATGCTAGTGGAATGATGAGGTTTGACGAACCATCAGCCGCTATAGAAGAACCCACCAAAGAAATCAACCTGGGGACCGAGGAAGACCCTAGGATCATCCTCATAAGTAATAATTTGCCGCCATCTGAAGAAGAGGAATTGATCGAGGTTCTCAAGGAGTACAGGGACACGTTCGCATGGAGCTATGAGGATATGCCGGGATTGGATTCCACCCTGGTCGAACACCGTTTAACGCTAAAACTAGGGTCCGTCTCGGTCAAGCAAAGGTTAAGACATTTCCACCCCCAGATGACTTTGAAGATGAAGGAAGAAGTCGATAAGCTCCACAAAGCCAGGTTTATTAGAGTTGTCCTATATCCTCAATGGGTGGCAAACATTATCCCGGTTATGAAAAAAGATGGAAAGGTGAGAATATGTATCGATTTTAGGGACCTTAACCACGTGTGTCCAAAAGATGATTTCCCCTTACCTCACATCGACGTGTTGGTTGATAACACAGCAGGCTATGAAACTCTCTCATTTATGGATGGATTTTCGGGGTATAATTAGATCCGTTTGACGGAAGAGGATCAGGAGAAGACATCATTCACCACACCCTGAGGAACTTACTATTATTTAGTCATGCCGTTTGGCTTGAAGAATGCTGGAGCTACTTATCAAAGGGCTATGATGGCAATATTTTATGACATGATGCATGTGTATTTAGAGGTGTATGTGGATGATTTACTGGTGAAATCCAGGACTAGGGCAGAACACCCGAGAGTTCTAGTGAAGGTGCTGCAAAGATCAAGGGAGTTCAATTTGAAAATGAATCCAAAAAAGTGTGTATTTGGTGTCTCGTCGGGCAAATTGCTTGGTTTCATTGTGAGTAAGAGGGGCATTGAAATAGATCCCAACAAAGCTAAAGTAATTAGGGATATGCCACCTCCGAAAAACCTGAGAGAAGTTCGAGGGTTAATTGGAAGGTTACAATTCATTCGTCGATTTGTGTCCCAGCACTCGCAAAGGTGCAAACCTTTCTACGAGTTGACTAAGTCAGGAGTAGAATTCAGTTGGAATTCTAAATGCCAAAAAGCTTTTGAAGGATTGAAGGAATATCTGGCCAATCCACTCGTCCTAATTCCACCCACGCCAGATAAACATTTAATCCTTTACATCTCGGTTCTGGACGACTCCGTGGGAGCTGTCCTAGCACAAGCCGATGAAGCGGGCAAGGAAAGGGCGACCTATTACTTGTCCAAACTCCTCAACCCCTGTGAGCAGAAGTACACGGCTATGGAGAAAACTTGTGCCGCCCTTGTCTGGGTAGTGCAGAAGTTAAAACACTACTTTCTAGCTCATGAAGTCCATCTGATTGCCCGAATCAACCCTATGAAGTTCCTTCTAGAAAAATCTATCCTTACGGATAGATTAGCACGTTGGCAAAGCTTTCTTTCTCAGTTTGACATCACCTACATTCAGTAAAAGGTAATCAAGGGGTATGCCATAGCTGAGCATCTCGCTCACCATCCTCTCCCCAAATTCGATCCTGTCCAGTTAGAGTTTCCAGATGACGAACTAATGTCCATCAACCAATCAGATGATTACATGTGGATGTTACATTTTGATGGAGCTCTGAATTCCCAAGGGAAGGGAATCGGCATTGCCCTCCTGTCGTCTGAAGGCCTTACATTCCCACTGGCATACCAGCTCAAATTCCCAGTTACTAATAATGTAGCTGAATATGAAGCTCTGCTGGCTGGCCTGGAACTTGCTCATTCTTTTCGTATCACTGAATTACGAGTCAGAGGTGACAGTCAACTCATTCTTCGCCAGGTGCTCACCAAATATCGCACTCGCGATCCCAAGCTCAAGCTATACCAAGAACTCACTGCTGCATTTGCCAAACTGTTCACCAAATTGATCTTTGTCCATGTCCCTCGTCATCAGAATATATTGGCCGATGCCCTCGCCTCATTGGCATCATCTTTAAGGTTCCCTCTAGGAAGATGGTTTGATTCCATTTCCATCTACAAGCGTCACGCCCCTGCAATCGATGACGCTTCCTACGTAGATATCAAGAACATGATAGCAAGGAAGGCCCTACAGGAAGAAATCCTTGAGAAGAGGGAAATTATGTTGACAAAGTTAGAAGAAGAATTGGCTGATGGGGAGAAGCCATGGTTTTATGAAATTGCCAAGTATTGCAAAGATCAATCCTACCCTGGAGAAGCCACATCGGAAGATAGAAAAGCCATAAGGAGAGTGGCACAGAGATACATGCTGGTCAGAGGAGTGATGTAAAAGAGAAGTCTTACTGGTGTTCTTCTAAGATGTCTCGACGAAGAGGAGGTCTGGAAATGCGTCGAGGAAGCACACTCTGGTGTGTGCGGTGGCCATGTGAATAGCCAAATGCTTGCCAAGAAAATCCTTCGACAAGGCTTTTATTGGCCCACCATGGAAGAGGATTGTCCCGTCTATGTCCGCAGGTGTGTCAAGTGTCAACTTCACGTCGATAAAATTCATTCCCCATCTTCTTCACTTCATCCAGTATCCTCCCCATGGCCTTTCTCCATGTGGGCTTTCGATGTCATTGGTGCTCTTGGTAATCCTAACTCCCTCACTAAGCAAAAATCATTCATCCTTACTGCAACGGAGTACTTCACTAAATGGGCCGAAGCCGAAGCTTACGTGGAGGTTAAAGCATCAACAGTCTGTAAATTCATCATGAAGAACATCATCGCCAGGTTCGGCATTCCAAGCATAATCATCACCGACAATGGGCCGCAATTCATTTCTCAGGACCTTCAGGACATCTGCAAAAGGTATAAAATTGCATTGCATCATTCATCACCTTATTATCCACAAGGTAATGGCCAAGCAGAGGCCACTAATAAAACATTGATTAAAATCATAAAAAAGACCTGTGAGTCAAACAAGTTCTCGGATTGGACAGAAAAGCTGATTGAGGCTTTATGGGCCTATCGCACTTCAATCCGTACTCCCACTGGGCAAACTCCGTTCGCCCTTACTTATGGGATGGAGGTAGTAGTTCCGTATGAAATCTCGGTTCCTTCTCTCAGGTTACAGTTGGACAAGGAGCTTCCCCTCGACAAATGCCGTGATTCACTCCTTGCCCAATTGGAACTCTTAGATGAGAAACGGCTGGCCGCTGCCGAGCATGCACGTGTATATCAGAACAGACTCACACGTTTTTATCAAAAGAAGGTCATTGAAAGGAAATTTCAAGTCGGTGAAATGGTAGTGAAAAGAATTTTTGTAAAACCTGGTGGGCCGCGTTCTAAACTCCAACCTAATTGGGAAGGACCATACGTGGTTCAGGCTGTGCATCCTGGCAACGCCTACATGCTAGTCAATGCTGAGGGGATCGAGTTATCCCACCCTTGGAATGGGCTTTATCTTAAGAAGTACTACCCTTAGATAGGTGTACATAGTGTCAAAAAATGATGAAACGAAAAATAACAAAAAAATAGAAAATAATGAAAACCACAAAAATATGTATATATACAACAACAACAAAAAATAGAAAAAAATGAAAAGAAAAAAAATAAAAAATTCAAAACGCCAATGCCTGGGAATTACCATGTAGTTAAGTCATTGCATTCAACCTCCATGTTGGGATAGGGCCTATTAAGATTTAGTAGGTTCCAGGTCTTGGTTTGCCAGAACCGTGGAGATCCCTGTCCGGCTAGTTCGGCTTATGCCCCCCTCAAAATAAGGCAACATGCATGTACACATGTGTTCTATAGAAGATCAGTAGCATCGCTCATGGTGAGGCCTCACCCAGAAGGTCTCCAGAAGGCTTAAATCTTTATTCTCTCTCTCTTCGACCGAATGAGACAGCCGGTGCCCTTAAAAACGCTGAGCATGGGAAATACGAACACAACCCCTAGGGTGAGAGTAGGGCCCAATTCCTCGAGCATGGGTCAGAGCACGAGAAGAGGGCAGTGTCCTCGCAGGCATCCAAGAGGGATTCCATAATGTCAAAATACTATGTCCCTCGCAAAAATCTGTCAACAAAAAAAAATCAGAAAAGAAGAACAAAATCAAAGTTAAGTGAAAAGCCTGGTCGTAACCGTGCCTGATCCCACAAATGAAACCCCTTTGACTGAAAGTCAAATTCTATACAAAAGGGGTCATGAGATGTAAATGCTCGAGATTTGATCTGAAGTTGCCCGAAAGGGGAAGTTAAGTGCACCCCTACTGGCTCTCCGGGTTAACGATTTTACCGGTCCTCTCAGGAGGTTTGCCCCCAATATTCTTCCTTCTTCCCCTGAAGATGAAGGCTCAATGGAGTTCCCGAAGGGTGAAGCTTGCCAAAGCTTGTAACCTCATTTTAATACTATGGTTGTCCATTTTTTGAAAAGCAAAAGTCGTTATCGTGAAGGAGTCTCTGTGTTTCTGGCCAGTCAAGACCTCTATCTACCACCTTAATCTATTCTTAAGTCTAACCTCGGGCTTAGACCAATGCAAGCGCGTCACCTATGGGTGCGACGGCATCTGATTCCGGGTCAGCGTCGCGCGGTTGGTCGTTTGGGTTCCAGGGTGTTCCATTACATATCATCTAGAGTTGTAAGAAAATAGACCCGGGTCGGACAAATCATTTACCTTGAACACTTTTTGGGTGAATCCCTGTGGTCGGAAGCAACTGGGAGCCTAATCATGGCATGACGGTATTGTCATCATGATAAGTCTTAGCCGGCGGGATTATCATTCGAGGAGTCTAGAGGCCCAAATCAACCTAGATGTGCACTTAGGATGCCTGGGAGGTTAGTAAGAAATCTATGTTCTCATGCAAGTTAGATGTTATATGGGGTGGTCATCATGCGTTAGCAAAAAAAAAACAAGAATGAACAAATCAAAAGCAAATAAAACAAAAAAAAAAAATCCAAAAACCCAAAAAAGGGAGAAAAATGTATATGCAAAAAAAATGGAAATGTAAAAGACCAAAAAAATAAATAATAAACAAACAATAAAACAAAAAAAATGAATAAAATGAATAAAAACACAAAAACAAAAAAAACACATTTCGCATGATTGTATTTGTATGAAACATTTCATTTTAAATTTCCGTTTGCATCTGTGTGCTTGTGTGCCGCATTCATCATTATCCTTTATTATTGCCTTTGTTAATAAAGGTTTGCCCATTGACTCGTTATCAAGGATGATTTAAAATCACATTTGCTCATTGAGCAAGGGGCAAGTCAGAGCAGAAATACTAACTTGTTTGCTTAGATATGTGCAGGGATTTGAGAGATCAGAAAGAAGCAGAGAATCAAGCACAAAACTTTTATTCTATTCCACTCTCAACCAAAAACAAACAACAAAAGTCTACATCAGGTTCCACCCTCTTTCTCCACATTACTCGTCCCGCCACTCTCCGGGCAAGACGCTCTTAAGGGTGCTACCCAACCATGAAAAGCGGTACTTCTACCGCTTTGTGCTCCTCTCCCCATCTCCATACCCCGGCGCCGATCTGCGGGGGCAGCAAAGAAGCTACTAACATGAAAGTTACGCTCGCGTGCTCTTCTGTAGCGTTCCTCGCCATCGTTCAGCCACTGCTTGACGAGGCCGAGACTGGTCCTCAATTCAAATAATTGGGCCTCCAGGGCCCTCTTCTCCTCTTTCTCGATTGATCTCTTGTCCTTCTCTCTTTCCCTATCCCTTTCTCTCTCGGCCCGTTCTCTCTCTCTGTCTTCCCTCTCCAGCTGAAGGGTGATCCTCAGCTCCACAGCATCCCTAGGAGAGTCCTCACCTGGACGACGCTGCAGTTCCTCTTCTAGCTCGGCTATTCTAGCTTCCTTCTGCGCAGCATGCGCAAGTGCCTCCTGTGTTTCTTTCTCCTGCCATACATTTCATCTCAGGCATATGGCAAGGTTTGAACAAGGGATATTAAACGGTGAAACCCTCACCTGTACAGAAAGCATCCCTTTTACCTCCGCAGCTCGTTGTGTGGCATGAGCAAGTTGCTCGTGGAGTAGATCTAACTCTGAAGTAGGAATCCATAGACTAGAAGAAACGCCGTCTGCCCCCATCACCGATGAAACTGCATCGAGCTGGGCACACTGCGACAGATAAGAGGTGACATTTAAGTGGTTAGGGCCATGAATTTCAAATCATACCAAGGAGCGTGTACATACACACTTACTGATGAACCCAGAGCCGCTCGGGTGTCATTCAACTCTTGCTCCGTGTCCGCCAAACGAGCTCGTAAGTTCGTTATTATGGTGTCACGGGTATCCTACAGTTATGGCTCTTGAGTTCACAAAAAATCAAAAAAAATGGAAATTGTAAAAGGCAAAAAAAATGGTGTTTTTACTTTACCTCCACAAGCCCCTCAAGCTGGAGCCTCTCTGCATACATTGTCCTATAGAGCCGTAGGTAATCTTCACTGTCTTGCGCTTGTGATTCCACGAGCGTGCCACCCCGTTGCCAGTCTTCATACTGTTCGGGGAAGCGCACCCTCCAATCAACGCAGGTTGCCAGCCCACGTGTCTTCTTCCCAACGCTGGGTGATGTGGTCATATCCACCCATTCCTGGGCAAGCCCTAGGGTCCTCATGGCTAATCGTAGCCTTAGTGACTTAATTTCATTCAAACAATGGAGCCAGAGGTCCCGTCCGAACCGGGCACGGCTTCCAATTACCCATGTCTGGTCGACATCGACCATATTCGAGTAAGGCCTCCAGTTCACCTATGTTGGGTTGTACATATCTTCTTAGTTACTCAAAAATACAAAAAAATGGTAAAAAAATGAACAAAACAAAAAAATAGAAAAAGTATCCTACCATCGTTGCAGGGAACTCTTGTAGCTCTCGTCTCAATACCATCAGTTGGTAGGATAGTGATGATGTGCACATGATGGGTTGCCACCGCCTAGCCAACGGGGTCGTCACTGGCCGCCAGTGTCGAGCTCTCCCCATTGGAATATAATAGTAGCTCCATAGCTACACCATCATGTGTCATTGGCATCAACAAAAACCAAAATAATAATAATAATAATAATAATCTTTTACTTGGATGAAGGGCGTAAACCCATTTATTGTCACCTCTCGGCCTGTCCTTTGCGACAGACCTGTGAATAGATGCGCTAGTATGGCAGCTCCCCAGGCATACTGTCCTACCCTCTCCAAGTCCACGAGCAGCTCCAGGAAGCGGCAGTGTATGTTGTCTCCCTTGGAGCCCAGTAGCAACTTGCCCAACAGGAAGAGGAGGAACCTCCTCAGGTCCATATTGGTCCTCTCCCAGTTGCTGGCATCCACGCAGTATACAGCACGGGCACCTCTTTCTGCCCTTTCCATGAATTCCTCCAGGGACTCGTCATCTCGTGGATGAATGTCAGTAAGCCCTAACGCCTCCATGATCGATGCCTTGACTACTGACTTGTTCTTCCGACCGTCGATGTCTAGCCCCAACAGCTTCTGGGCACCTTCTCTGTAGTCCGCGTAGGTGACACCAGTCACCGCTTCCCCATCTACCTTCAGGCCCGTGATGCGGACCATGTCTTCCAGGCTGGGCACCATGTGCCCCCACGGCATCAGGAATGCCCGGCTCATTGGGTCCCATCTTTCACGCAGTGCTTAGATCAGGGCAAGGTCGAGCTTAATTGGCTCGATTCGGAGGAAGGCCCCGAACCCCATCACGTCTAGTGTGGCCTTCTGGAAGTCCGGGAGACCTCGATATGCCGCTACTACCAGCTCCCACGAGATGTGCGATCGCATCATACTCTGCACATACACAAGAGGTGAGAAAGGGGAGCCTTGCTAAGCAAGAAAGGAGAAGAAATGATGAAGAAAGGAACTAAGGGATCCACGTACAAGCTGTGATGGGGTCCTCTCACTCAGTTGTCCTTCGACTTCTGAGAGTCTTCTGGAACTGCTACCAGATCTGCTCCTCTTCGAAGAGCGGGAAGACTCACCTTTTGCTCTGAAGCTAGATTCACCCTCCATCCTGATAAATGAGCAACACTCACTACCTCCCCTCCTTACAAACTTGCACTCCTCAAATCTGCTCTCACGACTTTGGTGCTTCCAAGTCGAGTGAAAGGGGAGGTATTTATAGGATTGGAAAGGAGGTGATCTGGATCTATCACCATCACCCCTAGCAACAGCCTTTACGGCAATGCACTCTCCTTTTACTCTCGCGCCCACTCTACCATGTGGAGTGATCGATTCGGGGGCGTGATTTATTGACCCGTCCTCCCTATTCGGTCCGAAGATTCCCCATGTTCATTGTCCCATTACGACTATCTCTAACATAAAGGAGGACGTAGGGGACATTTATGCGGGAAAATAGGATCAGCGACCGACATTGTTGAAATTGGTGGTAGATCTTTTGAAATCATGGCCTCGGTACCCTCGCGTGCCACTTTGCCGTGTGAAGTAAATGGAGCAAAGCCGTGATTTGTCGACCCGCCACCCTCACGTGGTCTAAAATTCCCCGTGTCCCTTGTCCTATTGCGACTACTTTTAGCGCGAAGAAGAAAATGGAGGACATTCACGTGGGAAAAGAGGATTAGGCATCGATATTGTTGAAATCAGTGGCAGAATCTCTTTGAAAATCTTGGCTATCGTGAGTCACTGCCCCTTGTTTTATGGAGACATCTCGTCGAGCATGTCTCGTGGGAACCCACGTGGTAGAGAAGAGCCGTAGAACAGAAGGAACACATCTAGGGCAAGCAAGCTGCCCTTAAACCAACCCATTCCACTCACATATCTATATAAGGGTTTGTGCCCGTCATGATGAGAGAGTGGGTGTGCAAGCCACTCACTAACCCTCATCACTCTTCTGGTCACTTCTCTTCTCTCTTCTCTCCAAAGGCAAGAAGTCCCTCAGAGGCCTTCTATAGTTCCGTGACGCAACAATCACTTTTTCGTGCCACACGTTCCCACCGGCTCTTTGGCGGTGCCCTTCGTCGTCTTCCTGCTTCTCTCGCGACCCCGATGACCGTGAAGCTCTCGAAGTCAAGGCCACTGGTCGAGCCACCATTTGCTTCCCGAAAAGACTGCATCAGCTCCAGGAGCCCACCACTGTGAGCTCCAATTCCCTGCAACGACTCTGAGGGTTGACGTGCCCGATCACTGCTTCTCCCAAAGTTTCATCGCCAGGGCCCCCAGTGCCCTCCTCTCGTACCAACCTCGATGCCGCTCTATCCTCATCTCTCTCCTTACTCTCTCCTTCTTTACCTCTCTCCTCGGCACCTGGAGAGAAACCTTTAGCTCTAGGACGTCTCAGGGACAACTCCTCATACTATAGTTACTCCGATCCTCTAGCTCCTGTCTGGGATAGCCCGCTGCTGCCCGGCGTCCATCATTTTAGCCGCCTCTATGAAAAGAAAAGGGGAAAGGGGATTCAAGGAGCATGCAATGACATTAAGGCTTGGCATTTATTCTAAAATGAGATACATTAGGGTTTGGGCACCTCAGGCCTCAGTTTCCCGAGCTCCATTACATAATCCTTCCATAGCTCCCGATCCTCACTCATAGACACCATCGCCTTCTGTGGAACGCTGGCCTTCCACGCTGCTTTGATCGCTGTCATGTCTATTGCATCATCATCCATGCCCAACTCCCTTTCTTTAATCAAAGGAAGGTCGGATAGCATAGGAAAAGAGTGTCGCGGAAGGCCGATTTGCAGGCAACACCGGTGCGAGCTGTAAAGAACAAACTCAGTTGCACCGATAAGCTGGAGTTCCGTATCAGGGGAGAGTCTCGTGAGAAGCTCACGTCCAAGTAAACATGCTGGCGCATGAGTAAACGCATCCCGCTCCAAAGTGTTGAAGTAAGCGCGCCAGTCTCCACGTGACTTCAGCCGAGACATGCGATTGACCACACTCCCGCCAAAACCTAACACATCAACCATGTGATAAAGGGGGCTTTTTTGAAAGATTCTGGAAGTAGTTCGTGCCTCCTCGCAGCGATCAAATTTGAAGTGGAGGTCGATCCAGCAATTGAGGAGAAACATGCACCCATAGGCGGGCTGGCCCATGCTGGAAGCCGTAAGACCGCTGTAAAGGTAGGCAAGGACGGCCGACCCCACTCTCTTGCCCTTCCAGAGTCCACAAATCGCGCCCAGCTGATCCTCCTCTATGATATTGTCGGTGCTGGGGAAGAGGAGAGCTCCGGCCAAACATATCACGAACCCTTTCATGAGTCCTTCTAAGCATTCGTCATCTGTCAATCTTTCTAAAGCGCTCATGGTCCAGTCTGCGAGCTTTTATAAGTTGATTCCCCGCTGTGTCTAAACGCCTTTAATGGCTCTGTAGGGCATGAAGCTTCCTAGGACTTCCTCAGAGGACTCCTTCTTCCCCATGGGCTTCTCCCAACATTCCTGAATCTTTTTAAGCCAAGCAGGAGTTCTGCCTCCTCCAGAAGGATCGTCGATTCAAAAGTAGGAAAGATGAAGGTGTGGGTTTCAGGGTGCCAAACCTCTACCAGTGCACCAATGACTGCCCAATCCATGCAAATCTTGTTATAATATTTGGCGTGGATAACCAGGCCTTGAAGGTGCCACTTTGAAATAAAAACCCTCATGTTGGTAGTAACGTTGGAAGTGAGCTTCGACAGCCAGGGCAGTCTGGAGAATCTTCGAGGACCCGGAAAGAGGGGATACGGCTGAAAGGAAAGGAAAGAAAAGAATGAATGGGTAAGAAAGAACTCATGTTTGAAGAATAGAGGAAAGAGCTAACTCACCCGTCACGAGAGAACCATGTCGCTCAGACGACCTTCAATCTCAGTCAATTTCTTAAACTCGCGGTCGAACCTCCCCCTCTTGGTAGGGCGAGAAGGTTCACCCTCCATCCCCAAAGACCATGATCTCTCCTTTCCCATCTCAAAGGAATCCACTTCACCGAAACCACCTGCAATGCATTTGGCCAAGCGCAAGGGGATACTTATAGGAGAAAAGAGGGGTAAAACTGTAAATGTAAAGCATGAATGATGAGTTACCATTATGGATTTTTACCGGAGGAATCTTGTTTAGTTTGCATTATGTCTCTGCTTGTTTCTGTGAATTACCTGGGTATGTGGATTTCCTTGTAAAGTGCAATTCCATTTCTTGTGTAATAATTATGTGTTAACTGTTCGGTGCAGACATCGATGCAATAATTGTGTGTTAACTGTTGAGTGCAGGTACCGTTTAAAAAAATGAGATTACACTGTCCCACCCTTAGTCACTCCGGTGATTGGCCCCACTGTGTCATGCATCCTACTGTACGATATCTACGCTATTAGAGCATACCAAGGACCTTATGTCTTGGATAAATCTGGAGTTTGAGTTCCCCTTCAACAAAAATAGTGATCACTTCAGAGGAATTCAAGACGTACGGATAGGCCGTTAGGGTGTGACAGCTTGGGACGACAGTCCCGTCCGATGTGTCGGTACGTGGACAAACGGGTCCCGACTCAGTATCAGCTCATCGGATCGGTATCCTGAACCAGTCTCCACAGCTTAACAATATTATCCTTGGATACCTTCTATTTTCTTTTGTTTTATGTTTTTCTTTTAAACCCAGCATGCATTCATATAAGACTTTGATATCATTGTGAAAGATCATTCACTTAACTTGATTGCGAGAGTCGCTGTGCTTAAATTCTTGAATAGTATGAGATATTCCATTCTGAGTCGAGTACTCAGTTTCCTCGAAACCACCTTGGGATTGGTTCTCCGGAAGAAATGTTGTTTGGATTTATCAACTACTTTTTACTTCATTGGGCCCACCTCGGCCGCAGCACTTCCACATGGCTGGTAACCGCTCCCCGAGGTGAAACCTGCAGGTCTACGACCTAGGTACTTCCGCGCAGAGAAGTTGGTCCCCCTTTTTATTTATGCTCAAGTGCACCTTTTCTCCTTCCTTATTTCCATCCGAACAATCGTTGACTTTGGGAGACCCTCCTCAGGGTTGTTTTACTGAGACTTTGGAAAGATTCCCATCAGGAGAATGATGAAGGCGTGTCTCATCACACCTTGGCTTCTGCTTTTCACTTCACTCTATTTCATTCCATGCATTTCATTTCATTCCATTACATGTCCCGTCCCTACAAAGCAGATGCCAACGCAGGGCAGCTGTAGACACGTCGTTTTCACATTTTCCCTGGGTAAATATCATATTACAGCGTGATGCCCTAAAGTGACTTGCGCATTTGATTCATGTGGGTGATTAATCATCTTTGCTTTGATGACTTAGTAAGTCTGTACGTTCAGCCTTAGCAAGTATGTACATTCAGCTAGCAAGTCTGTACATTCAGCCTTAGCAAGTCTGTACATTCAGCTAGCAAGTCTGCACATTCTTTAACAAGTCTGTACATTTAGCTTTAGCAAGTCTGTACATTCTTTAGCAAGTCTATACATTTAGCCTTTAGCAAGTCTATACATTCAAAGCAAACATGTCCTAAAGTGAATAATCAGAAAAGGTTAGAAAAATATAAAAAAAAGAGAAAAGCTTATAAAAAAAGAGCTTATAAGAAAATTCAAAAAGAAAATAATAATAAATAAAATCAAAAATGGGGGGTATTTAAATTCAAAAAATTTTGAAAAGGTTATTTAAAAATCAAAAAAAATTGAGAAAAGGTTAAAAAAATATAAAACTTAAATATATATATATATATTTATATACAAGGTTGTAAATACATATATTTAAAATTGTTTTACATATTACGTTTTGTTTTAATAAGTTTAAACAAAAAAGGCAAAAAAAGTAATATTATATGTACTAATTATTTACCTCATCCTAATAATTCCCTCACTAAAACCTACTCAATTATCTTCCCATCTTATCACTATCGAAACCAACCACCTCGAAACATCATTCCCCCACCTTTTTGTTCTCTCTTCCCACCATCAGAGAATCTATCTCTCACGTCCCTCTCATTTCTTCTCTTCCTGTTTCTTCTTATCATTTTTCTGGCAACGAACCCAGCCCATCTCTTCTCCTCTTTGTCTTTTAGGCTCAGCCGCCCGGCAAGGGGAATCCCCCCTTTTCAAAACCCCACCTTTCCCTGTTCTCACCCCTCTCCCCACGGCACATACACACACAACCACTCCCTGAGATCCTCTTGACACACCACTTCCTCTCCAATAGCCCTTGCCATCATCCGACCTCCTCTTTTCTCACGGTGAACCACCTGCATATCCTCTCCACCTTCCTCACTCCCTCCATCTCTGCTAACCCACCTCCAGCACCCAGTCGGCCACCTTTGCAAGCCCACGTCGCAGCGCCCATCTCTCCACTCCCCCCCACCGGTTTTTGCTGCTTGACCCCCCTTCTCTCCCCACTCCACAGCCGTAAGTGCCGGTGCCCATCCGGTCACCTCCCCAGCCACTGTCCAGCACCCCCGTCGGACACCTTGCCATTGTCGACGAGCCCGCTGCCACCTCCCTTCGTCGCCGCTGCCGTTCGTCACCGCCACCCAACTCCCACACCGCCGCAGCTCCCTCCGCCGTGAGCCACCCGGTGGCGAGTCGCCGGCCGCCTTCCCCCGCGGGCTCCCTGTGCATGCACCCTCCGCCATGCATGCATCGTGAGCCCCACGTGAGCCCACCGTGATCTCTCTCCCTCTCCTTTTCTCTACCCCCTCTGTTTCTTCCTCCCCGCCGCCGCGATCTCTCTCCCCCTCTCGGTTCTCTCTCTCCCTCTCTCTCTTGATCTCCCTCTCGATCTCTCACTTTTCTTTTTTTATTTTTTCTTCCCCACTCTGTCGGTCTCTCTCTGCACTCTCCCTTTCTCACTTTCTCTCCTCTCGCCCCCTCTCTTCTTCCTTTTTTTATTTTTTAGTCTCCCCATCGTCTCTCTCCCTCTCCCCATCGTCTCTCTCTCTCCCCAACCGTCTCTTTCTCCCCCTCTCTCTCCCTCTCTCTCGATCTCTCCCTCACTCTTTCTTTTTTTTTATTTTTTTTATTATTTATTCTTCCCACCCTCTCTCAGTTTCTCTCTTTCTCACCCTCTCTCCCCTCTCATCTCTCTCTCTCTCTCTCTCGATCTCCCTTTCTTTCACTTTTTTTTTATTATTTTTTTTCTCTCCCCCCTCATCATCACTCTCCCTCTCCCCACCGTCTCTCTCTCTCTCCCTCTCCCCATCGTCTCTCTCTCCCCAACTGTCTCTTCTCTCCCCCTCGTTCTCTCTCCCCATGCTCCTTCTCTCTTCCCCCTCTTTCTCTCGATCTCTCCCTCACTGTCTCTTTTATCTTTTTTTATTTATTCCTCTTTCTGCTCTCCCCATCTCTCTCTCCCTGTATCGGTTCTCTCTCTCCCCCTCTATTCTCTTTCTCTCACTCTCTTTCTCTCCCTCCCTCTCTCGATCTCTCTTTCTCCCATTCTGTTTTCTTTTTATTTTATTTTATTTTAACCTTCTTTCCCCCCTCTCTTTTATCTCTTCTCTCTGCCCTCCCCCTCTCTCTTTTCACCCTTTTTTATTCTTCCCTCATCTCTCTCCCCCTCGAACTCACATTTTCTTTGTTTTTTTATTATTTTATACACCCTCCCCCTTTTATTTCTCTGCATCTCTCTCTCCCGTGGCCTCTCTTTCATATACATATATACATATATCACATATCCTCCCTTTTATTTTCTTTATCCAAAAAAAAAGTCAAATAAAAAAAATACAAAAAATAGAGGGGAGTTTACTCCTCTCCCTCTACTTCTCTCAGTCTGTGCGTGAGTATGCTTGCAGGTGTGCATGGTATGGAGCCAAAAGGGACCTGCCGGGCTGATCTTTGTTGAAGTCGACGAAATAAAGAAGGTCGAGCGCACGAGAAGATATTCCACTCAGCTGTGTATTCACGCTGCCTTCGTCTTGGAGAAGCTCCCTCGAGCCCGTCGTCAACCTCTTAATAAGCTTCCTCACCACGTCGTCTTATTTGCTTTTGTTTCACTAATTGCATGCATCATTATCTGTCACTCCCATAGCATCTCTCTCCCTGAGAGACCCCTCCTTGTTCATTCATCATATCATCTATCTACCTTTTTATGTCTAAAAGGGGTTTCAAACAACACCAACCAGGTGCGCGTTTGAACATGACTCTGCTATTTTCATATCGAGGGACCGGTACTACACTACTTTCATTCTAATCCACCGTCCATTTGTTTCGTCTACTGTGTTTTGCAAGGATAACCAAAGGAAGCCCTCTCCGTCAGCCGACCGATGGAAGAGGAAGAAGAAACTCACATCATCCCGTTGCCTGGAGGCAAGACGCGATCATTCTCCTATTTTGAGGTACACTACCTCTCGCGATCACACCCTCCTTACTCCTGTTGAGTTAGTTCTTTACTTTATTCTCACCCGCGCGGAGGACCATCCCCGCGGCGGTTCCCCTCCCCATTTAATTCCCGTTCCAACCCCGATCAAGGAATCAGTTCATCGCGGTGGTTTCATTTCCTGTACTTTCGTTCCAACCCCGATCAAGGAATCCGTTCCTTGCGACGGTTTCATTTTCTGTACTTTCGTTCCAACCCCGATCAAGGAACCCGTTCCTCGCGGTGGTTTCATTTTCTGTACTTTCGTTCCAACCCTGATCAAGGAACCCGTTCCTCGCGGCGGTTTCATTTTCTGTACTTTCGTTCCAACCCCGATCAAGGAATCTGTTCCTCGCGGCGGTTTCATTTTCTATATTTTCATTCCAACCCCGATCAAGGAATCCGTTCCTCGCGGTGGTTTCATTTTCTGTACTTTCGTTCCAACCCCGATCAAGGAATCCGTTCCTCGCAGTGGTTTCATTTCCTATACTTTCGTTCCAACCCCGATCAAGGAATACGTTCCTCGCGGCGGTTTCATTTTCTGTACTTTCATTCCAACCCCGATCAAGGAACCCGTTCCTCGCGGTGGTTTCATTTCCTGTACTTTCATTCCAACCCCGATCAAGGAATCCATTCCTCATGGTGGTTTCATTTTCTGTACTTTGTACTTTCGTTCCAACCTCGATCAAGGAACCCGTTCCTCGCGGTGGTTTCATTTTCTATACTTTCGTTCCAACCCCGATCAAGGAATCCGTTCCTCGCGGTGGTTTCATTTTCTGTACTTTCGTTCCAACCCCGATCAAGGACTCTATTCATTCGGTGGTTTCATTTTCTGTACTTTCGTTCCAACCCCGATCAAGGAATCCGTTCCTCGCGGCGGTTTTATTTCCTATTCTCCGTCCCAGCCCCGTTGACGGAACCAGTTCCTCGCGAGGGCTTCTTTCATGATTCTCATTCTGTCAATTGCTCTTGTTACTCTCATATTTGTTATAAAACCCCGCAAAGGCCAATGCCTAGTGGCGGTTCATGTTGTTCATACTATTGTCATCCCGTTCTGTTAAGTGATCTCATGTTATAGTTAGTTTGCCTAGTTCATGTTGTTATTATCGTTTCGTGATATTAACAGCTTGTTATAATGTGGTGTATCTTTATGTTGTGTATCACTCACTCATGAATCCGTGGAAACGACTACCGTCAGACCTTCTCCAGCTTTTGCTGCTAAGTTAGTACCCCTCACTCCTCATTCTTGCGCCGCTCCCTTCATCATCACCATTGTTCGCATCAACACTTTGCATTTCGCTTATTACCCAAAGTCACCTTACGTCCTACCCTAATATTCGGTATCTCTAAAGCTACTCCCAAAGCAACGGGTTACGCCTGTTGAAGAGGGAGTTAGTTTGCGCGAGAGGACCTTCCGGTCCCTATCTCTGCCCGGTACCAGAAATTGGGGTAAGTTCAGATTTTACTGTGTCTCACTAGCAGGTTCCTTTCAGGACGGGTTTTCTATTACCCTTCCCTCACTTTTCATCACTACCCCCTCTTGCATTCGGAGTAGACGATCTCAACCGTCTACTTCTCACTTCTCTAGCCTTTCATCACTATCCTCTCTTACCCCCCGAGGTTGGACGATCTCCGCCGTCTATAGGGGTGAATGAATATATCCTCAATAATTTTGCCTAATTAAAACTTGTAACACGACACAGTTGCTGGATAAGGATCAACTGATCTCTTCAAGAAGATGTTCAAACAAACACTAGATCGATCAGTTGGACTGCTAACAATACAGGCACCTGATCAAGTCTAAGCCGTAGACAGAATCAAACCAAAACAGAGTGTGCCTTAAAACATTCAGACAAAGTACTCAGTTGAGACACTCCTAGCCATGCATCTAACGACAATCAGATAAAATATCAAACCACGAAGACAATTGATTTTTAGGTGGTTCAGTCCACAGACCTACGTCCACCCCACACGCTAACCAGAGTGTGGCTTATCGCTGCCAAACAGCTTGAAACCGCTGGGCATCACAGCTTGCCTACAAACACTGCCTAACAGCTTGACCAGAGGAACACACTTTTCTCTTCCTCCACCCAGGAGGGAAACCACTAGCGACACCTAGTCACTAGCAACCAGAGACCGAAGTCTCTCTTCCTCCAAATCAGAGGGAACCCACAAGTGACAACCTGTCACTTGCGAACCGGAGAACAAGTCTCCCTTCTCTTGAGACCACAAGAGAAATCCCGACCTCAAACCAGAGGATCAGAGGACATAGTGAGCAGATGGAAAGAACAAAAAAAAAAGAACAAACACAAGAAAACACAGCAACGGAAAGCTGGAAATGAGACACACAATGTAGCTCTCGCAGGAGCAAATCTGGTTTGGATCTGATCCAATTTCCAGACGAACAAATCCTTCAATGAAGGCTTTAGTTTCTCTTCTCGAGCTCTCTATCTCTCTCTTTCTTTCTTCCTCTTCTTTCTTCTTCTCTCACTTTCTGTCTATCTTCACTCTCCTTCTTTTTCTTCCTATTCTCTCTGCTCTTCTTTTCTTTTTCACTCGATCGTGTAGGCTCCCCCCTCCTTCTTCTCTTTTTTTTCTTCCTATTCTGCATCGATCACTGTCTTCATATATATACTCTCACTGGGCGTGTGGATGAAGAACTCCCGCCCATTAGCTTCCAGAAGGCTCTCAGCCACGTGTCGCGATCTAAGCGTTGTAGCCTTCCACGTGGCACTCATTAGGAGGTCGATATGTCTTGGATAACGTGCCCCTCTTCGGAGAGAAGCTCTGTCAGAATAACACAAGGCCTTTAATCAAACGCTTAGCATAGTTTGCACCGTAATGTTCAAACATAGAATGCACTGAGTAGAGATATTCAAGTCAACCATTGTATAGACTTACACAACAGCTTGACACTATATGCACGGACTCTTAAAACAACTGTGTAACACAGTTGATGCACCAAGTTGGATTTGCGAGAAATGCACCGAGATGAAAAAGAAGAATCATACGAACAAAAACGGATGCAAGACAGACCTTGCACCGAGTCTAAAAAGTGAGACCCACAAGCAAGATATGCACGAACCTAAATGTGTATGCTGCAATGAAATGCAATGAAATACACTGAGCCATTTTATGTCTAGACACGTAATGCACCGAGATGAAAATGGGGATACGGTGTTCGAGAGTGAGACATAGACTTGCACGGAGGCAAGTGCTTAAGTGTGAAATGCAGAACAAAGCTAGGCTAGCACCGAGCTAGATCTTGGATAGTAAATATGCCGAGTTGATACAGAGAAGTACAAGGCAAAGCTTGCACTGAGATGTATATGAACTGTGATGAAGAGACAAGACGTTAACGGTCCATTCCAGATGACGATTGCACCGACTAGAACTTGCACCGACCTCGAGGGGTGAGATGCAAGGACATGTTATGCACGGACCTTAAAGCTATTACCATAGACTTCCTTCATGTTTTGAATCAAGTAAATGCACCGAATGTATAAATGTAAAGGACAACGATGCAAAAGGATGCACTGACTATGTTCACGAATGTATAGACTCGCTAAGTCACCACGTGCAGACTTAGTGTATGTGCGAGACAAGTCAATGCATAGACTATGTATATGCATGAAGACCACTGGCTATACTGACTAGTAGAGTGAGACACAGGAGGTCGTACAGACTAGCCACCAAGTAATGTACAGACTTGAGTTGATGCAGTCTAGGCAAACTCAGTACAGACTTTAAGCCTTGAACTGGCATGTACTAACTTATGGCCACATGAAACACAGTTATCAAATGCAAAGGCTTAGACTGTTAACCCTGCAGTGACTTTGTATGTATAATAAACACGCATCGGCATTGAATTCAATCGACTGATGAATGCACTGATGCAGTGTATGCATATGGCAGATAATGCACTGATGTAATGTGCAGAAGAACCAACAAGTGCAGACACATGGTGATAAATCATTCATACTCATAGTGCTTGCTAACATCAAAACCAGGGCACAACAGGAACCACTTCACCACCTTGGTGGAGAGGGATATCGTGCATCTCATTCTTCCTCCCTTCATAGCTTCCACCACTGCTCTACTGACTTAAGAATCATAAGGTTTTCCCCAGGGAACCATCCCTGGCCCCCACTGATCCGTTTCCCTTCCTTGCAGTTCACTATTCGGTGATCATCTCCTCCAGCTCAGGACCAGCGTGAGATCTCCCCTCTTCATCTGGCGCCGTCTGTGGGAAACGATCAAAGAGCCAGTATGGTGCGAAGGAGTACAGAGAGGAGGTCTGCCGGTGATAGGGGAAAAGCCATGGTGGCAGTGGGAGAGGGGGCCTCTCAGGCCACACAGAACCCCCCCTCCAACGCCAGCACCCCAGCCGACGAACTGCCTCCGCCCGCGGCGGTGGAGCTACCACCCAATGAGGGCGCTGACACTTTCCAAGCCCTCAATACAAAACTGGATGTCATCGTGGAACTCATGAGGACCCAGGCGGCCAGGGAAGGAAGGTCGCCCATCCCTTCGGAAAGCCCTCCCCGTAGAGGTGCGTTCCAACACACTGCCGGAGGCCGCTTCACCTTCCAAGGACGGCGGCTTATTCGCAACAGGTCAGGAGGACCTTTACAAGCCCCTCCTCCGAAGCAAGAGACCTCCTCCGGGCCGAAAAGGGGAAGATCTGGGGCATGCGGTCCGCACCTAGAGACCCAAGCCCCTGGGGAACGCCAGGACCGCGCGCCAGTACCCCCTTAGCCCCTCAGCGCAACGACATCTGGAGTTATCCCTCCGACTACGAGAGTTTGAGAGACGCTTCGCAGAGCAGGAGCGCGCCTTACGCGCCTTGCAGAAGACCTCCCCAACAGAGGATGAGGAGAAATCCCCGTTCTCCGACTACATCTTGAAGGTAGAGATATCTCCTAGAATCCCCATTCCGACCTTCAAGTCTTATAACGGCCAGGGCGACCCGGCCGACAACTTCGACAGCTTCGACGCCCTTATGACCCTCCACGGGGCGTCCCACGCCATCGAGTGCCGAGCCTTCATGACCACCCTGGTCCAAGGCACCCAAGTATGGTTCCGGGCCCTCGCCCCCGGATCCATCCGGGACTTCAAGCAATTCGGGAGAGTGTTTAAGGAGAGTTTTATCAGCAGCGGCCCCCCAAGGTCGGTAGCGGGGCAATTGGCTCTCAAACAGGAGCAGGGGGAGAAACTCCAGGCTTATATCAACTGATTCAAGTCAGAAGCCCTGAGAATCCCACGCCTGGATGTTGCCTCGGCCATAACCGCGCTGACCGGAGGCATCCGTGATGAGAACCTCCGCCGAGAACTTGTCCTCCACCCTCCCTTAACCCTTGCCAAGCTAGTGACTCTGGCTTTACGCCATGCTGAGTGCAAAGATGTTCTCAGTTCGTGCCGAGGTGCAACCGGCTCGGGTCGGGAGGGGGACAAGAAGCGTGCACCCGAGCCAAGCTCGGGCAAAGGAAAAACACGGAACTGAGACGGGGAGCACAAAGAACTGTCCCGGAAGTATGAGCGGTACACTCCCTTAACCGCTCCGGTGTACGAGATCTATGAAGACATCAAAGGCTCGGGCCTCCTCCGCCAACCCGAGCCAATGAGGTCGAAAAACCGCAATCGTAGTGAGCACTGCATGTTCCCCAGCGACCACGGGCATCATACCAGCGATTGCCACCAGCTCCAGGATGAGATCGAGCGCCTCGTCCGCCAGGGACACCTATCCCGGTTCGTGGCCGGGCATAAGGAAGACCGAGGTGCCCCAGAGAAGATCGATAACGCCCCTCGCGGGGTCCACATCAATGTCATTGCTGGAGGAGCTGCATCAGGAGGAGATAATAGCCGAGGAAGGAAGTGTCATGCTGAGCGGGCGAGCCGAGCCATTGAGCCTCCCAAGGCCCCGCCAAGTGAGCCACAGGTCATAGTCTTCTCCGACCAAGACCTGGAAGAGCTGACCACCCCGCATGACGACGCCCTAGTTATATCGGCTACGATAAACCATTGTAATGTAGATAGAATTCTAGTTGACAATGGAAGCACCCCTGATGTATTATCTTATGAGTGTTTTCTTAAGATGGGGGAGAATCCATCTAAACTCTGCCCGATCTGAACCCCCCTTTGCGGGTTCGATGGCCAGGCCACTTATCTCGAGGGCGCCTGAGCCTGTCGGTTACTCTCGGCACCCCACCCAAAACCGTTACGGTTATGGTGGACTTCATAGTGATCAAGGGTATGATGGCATACAACGCAATCTTCGGTCGGGGGATCCTTAGCCAAACGAAAGCGGTGCCCTCTACCTATCACCAAAAGATGAAGTTCCCCACTAAACATGGGGTGGGGAAAGTCCGGGGCAGCCAGGTGTTGGCCAGAAGGTGCTATATTATCTCGGTCGAAGCCACAAGGCCGGACGGGAAGAACAAGGGCCCCCGGGAAGTCGAGAAAAAACTTGCAACATCCGAGTCTGGAGGCGAGTTGCTAACAATTTTCCTAAACGATGACTCGACCCTAGGAGTAAAGATTGGAGCCGACCTACCATCTGAGGTTCAGTAACAGTACAAAGAATTTCTTTTCGGGTACATCCGAGTCTTTGCATGGTCTGATGATCAACTCCCCGGGATCACGGAAGAGACAATAGTGCACAAGCTCAACCTTGATCCGACCGTGAAGCCCGTACAACAACGCAGAAGGAAGCACGCGCCAGAGAAGCAGGCGGTCATCAAGGAGCAAGTCACCAAGGGGCAGAAGACTGGTCTTTTTAGATCAATCCTGTACCCGACGTGGCTGGCTAACATCATCCTGGTGCCAAAAGCTCGGGAAAGTGGCGAATGTGCGTGGACTTCACCGACTTGAACAAAGTCGCACCAAAAGACTGCTATCTGTTGCCAAGCATCGACCAACTGGTTGACTCAACCTCGGACAACGAGATACTCAGCTTCCTACACGCCTATTCAGGTTACCACCAGATCAGAATGGATCCAGAAGATGTTGAGAAGACCGCCTTCGTCACCGACTTCGGCGTACACTGCTACACTCGGATGCCTTTCGGGATGAAGAACGCTGGAGCCATGTACCAGAGGTTGGTCAACCATATGTTCGAGGGACAGCTCGGCCAGAACGTCGAGGCCTATGTTGACGACATGCTCGTCAAGACCCCCAAGGCCGAGGACCACTTCGCCGACCTAGCTGAGACCTTTGACACTCTCCTAAGGTACAATATGAAGCTCAACCCCGCCAAGTGTGCCTTCGGAGTAAGGTCCAGGAAATTCCTGGACTTCTTGGTGACCCAGTGTGGAATCAAGGCCAACCCCGACAAGGTCCAGGCCATCCTAGACCTGTGGCCGCCCACCTGCACTAAGGACGTTCAACACCTGACCGGGCGCATTGCCGCGCTCAACCGATTCCTGTCCCGTGCGGCCGAACGATGCCTACCCTTCTTCAAACTATTGAGGGGGCCCAAAATGGCATCTGCTACGTTCGCAAGGGACGAGGAATGCCAAAAGGCGTTCAGTAACCTTAAGGAGTTCCTAGCTTCACCCCCGGTGCTGTCCAAGCCTGTTCCAGGTGAAGCCCTACATCTCTACCTCTCGGCAACTCCATCCACAGTTAGCTCGATCTTGGTTAGAAATGACTTGGGAGTCGAGAGACCGGTCTACTACACCAGCAAGGTGCTCAACGAGGCTGAAAAAAAGTACCACGCAACCGAGAGACTCGTGCTAGCGTTGGTTATCTCGGCCAAGCACCTTCGACCCTACTTCCAAGGACACTCCATCATCGTGTTGACTGGTGAACCACTGAAGACGATCCCCGCTCACCCAGAAGCCTCGGGACGCCTCGTCAAGTGGGCCATTATGCTCGGGGCCTATGATATATCGTACCGGCCTCGCTCGGCTATCAAAGGATAGGCGCTCACTGACTTCATCACCGAGAGCACCATCCCGACCGAAGAAAAATCTCCGTCCGCACCCGGGCCAACCTGGGAATTGTTCGTCGACGGATCCTCCAACTCGGCCGGGAGCGGTGCTGACATCCTCCTGAAGTCCCCCGAAGGAGCAGAGATGCAATACGCCTTGAAGTTCAATTTCAAGGCATCCAACAACGCCTCCGACTATGAAGCCCTTATCTCGGGAGCCCGCATGGCCCGGCGGTTGGGGGCTGAGCGAGTCAGAATTCACACTGACTCCCAACTGGTCACTAGCCAAGTCAACGGCGATTATGAAGCTCGGGAAGAACCGATGGTCAAATACTTCCAGCTGGTCAAAGCCGCGGCGCAACAGTTCGAGAGTTTTGAGGTAGTCCGAATAGCTCGGGAGGAAAACTCCCGAGCGGACGCCCTCTCTCGGCTGGCCTCCTCTCTTGACCCCGAGAGCACTCGATCGTCCTTCTCGAAGAGCTAGAGCGACCGAGCATTGATTCGAAGCTCATGGCTCTTGACTCGGGCTCCCCAAGCGACTAGCGTACCCCCTATCTGTCGTGGCTCCAAGACTCTCAGGAGCCTCCCAACCCTCGGGAAGCCCAGACATTGAAGTACCAAGCTCGTCGATTCGTCATTCTAGACGGCACTTTGTACCGCAGATCCTTCTCCGGTCCCCTCCTGAAGTGCATCAGTACCGACGAAGCCAGCTGAGCGATTCAAGAGGTTCACGAAGGCCTGTGCGGAGCACATCAAGGAGGAAGGTCGCTTGCCAGAATCTTGCTTCGGCAGGGTTACTGGTGGCCCACTCCGCAGCGCGACTACTTGACCTACGTGCAACAGTGTGACCGATGCCAGTGATTTGACCACTTGGTCAATCACCCGGCAACGGAGCTTGTCACCCTAGTCGAGCCTTATCCTTTCGCTCAGTAGGGGATCGACATCCTTGGGTCGTTCCCTACAGCCCAGGCCCAGAAGAAGTTCGTCATCGTCGCCATCGACTACTTCACCAAGTGGATCGAGGCCAAAGCTATAGCTAGGATCACCGAGACAGTCGTGTGGAGTTTCATCTGGAAGTCGATCATCTGTCGCTACGGCATCCCCTGGGTGATAGCGAGCGATAATGGTCGGCAATTTGATTCTCGTTATTTCTGAGATAGATGTGCCGACCTAAGCATTCGCAATCACTTCACTTCGGTCACCCACCCTCGGGCTAACGGCCTGGTCGAAAATGCCAATAATACTATCTTAAAAGGCATCAAGACTAGGCTCGACAAAGCCAAGGGCAGTTGGCTCGAGGAATTGCCGAACGTACTTTGGTCGCACATAATGACTCCCAGAACGGCAACCGGTGAGAGTCCATTTCAGCTGGTGTACGGCACCGAGGCCGTAATCCTGTTGGAGATTGGCAATCCCTCCCTCCGAGTCATCTGCTTCTCGCCCGAGGCAAACGACCAGAAACTGCTCGAAAACCTCGACCTAGCTGATGAAGTCCGAGAGATTGCCAGCATCAGAGCAACGGAATATCAACGCCGCCTCACTCGATACTACAACGCCAAATTCCGAGACAGACACTTCCATGCGGGAGACTTCGTTCTCAGAAAAGCCGAAGCCTCTTGACCACTTGAGGCGGCGGGCAAGCTATCCCTTAATTGGGAAGGCCCCTATCGAGTGGTCGAGACGCTCGGGAAAGGAGCGTACCGGCTATCTACTATAGAAGGAAAACCCATCCCTTAGACGTGGAATGCGACTACACTACGCAAGTTCTACTTCTGAACACTTCAGTCATGTAAGCAATATGAGATAAAGCAAAAATTTCCTTCCTCTTTTATTCAGATAACTGTTTGTACATCAAAAAGGCCGAAGCCAATACAATACATGTCAAAAAAGCAAAAATCCATCTGGCACCGCCGTACGAGCCCACCGCTCGGCTGACTCGGTTAACCTTCCTCCGTCCAGCCACTGACTCTCCGTCGTGCGGAAATTGGCTCGGATAAAGGATAGTCGACCCCGTTGGCTCGGGTAACTCGGAACAAAGGTGACAGAGGGATTAGGAAGAGGAAGGAATACAAGTGAAGGCCTCCTCCCTGCAAACTCTTTGGAAGGCGGAGAGTGCAGGCACCCTCCGAAGAGTGAAAGGGGAGGAAGAAAGAGAAAACGGCAGAGATGGACGAGGAGGCAGGGGAAGGCCCGGAAAGGAGGCAGCTTGGTTGGCTCCCTCCTTCCCTCTGAATGGCGTCGGCGGGTCAGGGATAGAAGTGCGACATGCTCCGGCATGATGAACCCTCTTTGCGAGTGACCGCCGATTGACAAACCCTCTTCCAGAGCAGAACAATAGGAGCTCCCCTCCTACCACCATCTGTATCATCATCCTCTGAAACACCTTCCATACCCTGCCAAGACTAACGGCACAATGCTTCGTGAGGAAGGAGGAAGGAAAGACTGTCAGAGAAGACCCTAAGCGATGGAGAGGAAGAGACGCCCTTCATACCTTTTATAGGGGAAGGGAGGCTACTTGTCTTAAATGATTCTCCCCTCGAAAACATGCTAAAGGGACCCCTCCCTACGAACGATCACCTCAGACTCCTCGGTTCCATCCCAGAGGGACACATGAAGCGGCCAGGCATTTAAAGCATGAGAAAACAGAAAGACACCATGTCAGACGCCCGGCCAACCATCATGCGAGATCCACGCAGAAAGTATCGGCACTTTCCAACTACTGAGGATACACTGGTCAAACCACCACAATGGCGGTAAAAAATAGTCAAGTCTTTATCATAACGCAACTGCCTTACGTTTTCGACCTTCCTTTACACAAAAAGAGAAGTTTTTCTTCATAAAAAAATGTACAAGGAGAAAAGGAAAAATAGATACATCAGGCCCCTGGCCGATCCTGAGGCTCAAAAGTTGAAGGCTCGGATGGTCTACCCCCGGCACCCTCGGTGATGGCGGACCCTGGCACTGACCCCACCTGCGTGGGAACTGCCTCGGTTGCACGCCCTCCCGAGGCATTCGGAGTTGGCGACCCCTCGGACAAAGACGAGTCCCCCTGGTCTCCTCCTTCCCCCGACGCCGAACCAGTGGAAACAGAGGACGCCAAATCCGAGTTGTAGCATTGCCCAGATAGGAAAATAATTATCCTGGGTGCCTGCTCCTCTGCGTAGAAGACGGCCCAGCCATAGCCATGCTCAAACCCCTTGCAGATGCCCTGGCGAAGTGCTAGCTCGTAGTAGGGGAGGGCAACCTCCTTAAGGTCGACCCAGTACGCCTCCGAGCATTTGTATTGCTCGAGTGCCTCCGCCCCGGCTGATCCCACCCTACTAGCGAGCTCGGCCTTCTCCCGCTCCGCCTTGGCCAACCTCCGCTCTGCCTCGGCTATCTGCTTCTCCGCCACGGCCTGATCAGCCTCGGCCTCCAGCCGAAGACGCATGGCTTCCTCCGCTCGATCTAATAGCTCGGCGCGCTCGACCTCCCACTGGCCATCTCGCTCGGCGCGGGCCACGCGCTCCTCCTCTAGAAGCTTGCTCTTCCTCTTGAGCGACCTGCGGGCTCCATCCAGTTGCTCGGTCAGTGTCTGGGCCTCCGCTTGGCTCACCCTCGCCAACTCTCTAACCGAGAAGAGCTCCCGCTAAAGCCCATCTCACTCCTCGGTGAGCCGGGCTACCTTCCCGTCAGACGCGCCAAGGGTCCAGGCAAGGTTCGCCCGTTCTGACTCCGATCGAGCGTAAGCTTTAGTCAGAGAGGCCCCAATCTGGGCCAGGACCAGGCCACCCTCCATAACCACCTCAAGGGCCACGGGTGGGGAGCATTGCTTGTCTCCACCCCTCACCACCTTCGTAGCTATGCTGCGACATTTCTGGTACAGAGGGTCCCGGATGCCCAGCCTCTCCAGAGCAGCGGGAATAGAGCCCCCCCCTCTGAGCGGCATCCCCTCGGGAGCCCCGTCGGCCGGTCCGGATTGAGCCGCTGCCCCATCCGCCCCTCTTGCCTCGGTCGATTGGGGCTGCGTCGCCTCTCCTCACCACCCCCCACCCTCGACCAGCTCGGCCCCGGCGTCGCCACTCAGAGCGCCACCTACCTCGCTCGACGCTCCAGTCTCAGTCGCGGTCCTGGAGTCGCCCGCTTCGGCCCCAGCCCCCTCGGCTCCTGCAAAGGGGAGAGCCGGGCCCATGCCGCCGCCAACCGCAGAAACGGCCCTGGCCTCTTCGGCCCCCTCTTGCTCAGCGGATGGGAGAGCCGGCCTAATAGGGTCGGCCCTGTCACGCTCGGCAGAGGGGAGAGCCGAGCCTGAGCCACCTTCGACTGCGGGGACGGCCCCGGCCTTCTTGGCCCGCTGCTTGGCTTTCGTGACGTCCTGCAGCATCCTCTCCACGGGATCCTTGGACTTGGACCCCCGCGGCCTGGAAGACCCTTCCCGGGCCACCCTCTTGCCCTCATCTCGGGCTCGATAGCGACCCTCGGGAGCTCACAACTCAACGACCGCCGAGTCGTCGCCCAGATCGATCACTTCCCGCTCGGTCGCATGCTCCTCCTCCGCAGCCGGCCGCCTGGTGTCTGCGCAAAAGAAGACATGGTCAGGAAAAGAAAAATGGCTTCATCATATGAAGATAAAGCTGATTCATGGTGCCCATACCTGTCGGCCGTAGCCGTTGGAGAAGGCATCGCTCGATGTTCTCCGGGGTCACCAGCTCCTCCGTGGACTGGCGATGCTTCAGAAGAATGGCCGCGTACTTCTCCACATCCGGAGGGAACTCATCTTGCCTCGGAGGGATGTTCGGGTGAAAGTCAGGGAGTACGGTACACCTCTAAGACTCCTCCGCCGAACAAATCCCCACCCAGAAGAACTGAGTCTTCCACCCCTTGTGGGAAGAGTCCTTCACGGCTAAGGAGACACAGCTCTTGTTTTGCCTTGCCTAGATGAAATAGAAGCCCTTCCCAGCCGAGGAATGCTCCTTCAACTCAAAAAAGTAATGGAAAAGGTCTAAGGAAGGAGGAACCCCGCACTGGAGGTAGAGGATGCGGAAGGCAGAAAGAAGAAGATAAGAGTTGGCTACCAATTGTATGGGAGCCAATAGGAAGAAATTGAGAAGGTCAAGAACAAAACGGTCGAAGGGAAGACGGAACCCACCCTTCCACGACAGAAGGAAGGAGCAGAAATGGCCCGTACGAGAATCCAAGCTCATCTCGTTTGGGGTAGCCGCGGTGAAGTAGTACTGCCAGGGCTGGCGAAACTGGTGGTCCAGTCGCTTCACCTCCGCCTCCCCCAGCTCACTGTAGTTCGGAGCCGGCGGTATCACCACCACCCTCGCTTCAGGCTCACCCTCCAACTCCTCAACCTCCGGACGTTGGTTCGACATGAAATCTGAAGAGGAACTTGAAAAGGAAGGCTCCCAAGACTTTGAAGACTCTGGAGGAAGGGGAAGCTGTCGGACCGCCTCCGCGGTTATCTCCGCCAACTCTATGAACGCCGCTACGAGTCTCTGCTCTTCCGCCGTATCCCCACGGTGCATCAGAGAAACCCAAAAGCAAGTATGAAGGAGGGTAAAACCCTAAAGCAGAGGGAGTCGGGAACAACAGCAAACGCACAACGCTTATATCCCCTAGCGGAAGGTGGCGCGTCGTTCCGACCTCCGAGAAAGGGGGGCCCCTTCGTTTCAAATCCGTCAGGATTATCATTATTACGGGCCTAGGTGACCATTTCACGTGGCTTCTTAACACCGCCAGATCTCCACCCACCCGAGCCACGCTGGTCTAAAACCCCAACGGCTACTCTTCTAAGCCTACCAAGGCTCGGGAGTAGGAGGGGGACAAGTGGAGAGGGGGATTTCTGTAGCCCATCTATGAGCGTCCGAACTAGGTCCAGCGAGACCAAACGAGGCCCAGCTCATCTAAGTGACCGCCCGCAGGGCCCACTTAACATAAAAGCCCAATAAGTTCACTCGGGATCAAGCACTTCCTAGGTGGCCATTAGGCTCGGAAGGCCGAGCATTGGTCCGGTCGGAGTGTTGACACCTGAAATATAGTCAAGGGTAAAGATGAAATCGAAGAGAAGATGAAATCAGACATGAAGATCCCAGGAATTCCTGCAAAGCTAAAACTACAGAAGAGTCGTCACCGAAGCTATCAACCAGCCGAAGCCCTTCCCGGCCAAGCCGATGTCCGGTGTTGTCATCACTCAGATGGCAGTACTGATGAAGAATTGCAGTCTGTTGACTGATGAAAATCTCCAGAAATATGCTGATAAGACTATGTCAACCCATCAACTAAGGGACCTCCGCGTGTCCTGACAGATTCGAAGGACTGGCAAATGAAAAGGCAGATCAGGCATCTCTAACAGATGAGGTCTACTGATGATAAGAAATTAAAGCATTAAAGCCCTAAACAGGCTCACCAATTTGGCGCCGGGAGCCCAAAGCCCACATGGGGGAGGGGCGTCGGGAAGCTACATTTTTTTGGCGTCGAGAAGCCTAGCAACTTTCGACTGAGGCGCGCCAGGAGCATCCTGTTATCGTGCCGAAGTGATCATGCCGAGAAGCCGGAGGGTTCTGCTATAAAAAGGCCCTTTTCTCTCGAAAGGAAAAGGGGGAACAACAAGAAAACACAGAAGAGAAGAACAAAAAGAGAGAAAAGAAAGAGACAGATAGAGAAAGAGAGAAGAGAAAAAGAAAAGGAGAGCTCCAGAAGGAGGGACTGGAAGAAGCAAAGAAATATCTGAGAAGAGACGAAGGAGCAAAAGCTCAAGGTGGGCAGCCGGGGAGGGAGAGGAGTCAATGCTCCGCCCTCCCCCCCCCTTTTTTTCATCTTCTTTGTTTCTGTTTTCTTCTTTATGTAACCATGCGAGTCTTATCTCGATTCATCGATTGTAACCGGGATATCCCGGCCGCCATTCATCCCCCTTTCCTCCATTCCCTCTATGTGATTGGGGTGAGTCCCGGAATGATGTGATTGTATGAAATGCCCCAGTGGCCCGTTTGGGCGCTAGGCGATTGAAGTATTTGCCCGCTATCTCTCTGTCTGCTGCTATGCTTTTCCTTTATATGTTTTCATTTTAAGTCCAACTGAAGTGTGTCCGATGTCCCTCTCCGATTCATCATCGTTTGCATAAAGTTTCCCAGGCTTGCCCTAGGGCCAGAGACAGACCATCTCTTGGCTTCTGGGGCAGTCTGCTACCGATATTGGCAGTAACTCCGAGGGCTTGCTTGAGATCCTCTTCCCACAGGAGTAAGTAAGCTGCTTCAATAAATTGATACCGATGGTTTCTAAGCCGGCTCCAGTCCGAACAGTTACATCAGGGTCACCCCTGGGGTCAGAGACGGCCATCTCTTGGCTCCCAGGCGACCAAAGATGCCAGCAAAGGAGCCCCTGAGGGTCAATAATAATATGACGATTCAGTACCCCATCCTGCAGTGATTCCTTCGATTCCCCTTTGAACCCAGCCCATCTTTGGCAAATCAAACCCATGTCTATGTAATCTCTAGCCTACCCTCTAAATCCAGCCTCAATCCGAGCTAGAAATCTCATAAAATCCCCAAACAGAGCATCGTTTGAGCTCTGTAAACCATGAAATCCTGTAGCAATGCCATCCTCTCGGCGTGCAAAATTCCCCGCCGAGAACTACGCTGCCGAGAGACCTCCCTCTTCAGCAAACCGACAAAAGTCTCTCCAGGTCACTTCCACGTGAACCCCCCCCAGCTCTTAGCTTCCCGGCACCACCTTCCCGGCGGTAATGGGCGCGCCGGGAAGCCCCTGGCCGAGACCTCCACCCCTTGCCTTTGGCCTCTCGGCGCCAGCCTCCCGGCACGGTGAGGAGCGCGCCGAGAGGCTCCACGCCGGGAGCCTCCCTCCTTCCTTCTTTTGCATTTAAACCCATGCCGAGAGCATCCCCTCTGGCCAATTTAAACCTATGCCGAGAGACCCCCCTCTGGTCAATTTAAACCCGTGCCGAGAGCCCCCCCTTGGCCAACCTGTAAACCCATGCCGAGAGCCCCTTGGCCAACCTATAATCTCACGCCGGGAGCCATCTTCTTGCCAATAAAAACCATGCTGAGAGCCTCTCCTTTGTCCACTCCTTTGGCCTCTTCGTCCATTTATTCTGGGGCATTCGTGAGTCGTCATACGTACCCTAGGGGATAAATTAACTGGGGATTGACCTCCCCTACATTCTGAGGTCCCTAACAGGATTCACATGCCACCCCGTGGGTCTGACGAACCCTGTCTCTACATGAGTTTCGTCAGTCTCCGAGAAGGGGAATAGTGACCGATGCCAGAGACATGGATAGTCTCTTCGAGCCTTAGTGCTCACTCATTTTCTGGCTTTCATCCCGGCACTCCGTGGATGTCAGCCTATACCACTCTCTGGCAAATGCTCGGTCCAGGGGAGGTGCTGCCAAAATTCTCTCAGGAAGATGAAAGTAGACATCAGGTTGTCCCCCGGGCTCCGCATGATAATGGTGACAGGGTTTCCCTCGACCCTAGACTTCCTAAATTCCTTTTCTATCCCGATGCTCCTGTAAAGCCCAAATCTAATCCAGCTCAGATTTGATGAACTGATCCACTTTGATCCCAAAAGAACCCATTCACCATGGCCTGGATAGTCGAGAAACCCAAAAGCAGGGTTCCGTAAACCCTTAGAGACCATCTCGGCATCATCTTGGCTCCCGGCGCCACAAATAGTGAAAGTCATGAGCAACTCTCGGTGCATGATTTCTTGCGCCGAGAACCCCATCCCTTGGCGCGCCGGGAAGCCCCCTTGCCCATTCTGCCAAGCCGAGAACCCCATCCCTTAGCGCGCCGGGAACCCTCCTTCCTGCGCCAGGAGCCTTGGCCATCTTGCCTTCGCGCCGGGAACCTATGCACCCTTGAACTGCACTCATAACCTACTCAAATATTTTATTACTGAGCCTTCAATCCAAATTTTGTTCCGTCGATCCGCGTGCGAGGGCGCAACATTGATCGTTCGCTCACTTTCCGTCGTCCCGCATCGGGTTCATGAATAACCCCTTTAGCTCGGGAGGGCTCTGCCACTGCATGAGTTCCGCCGGCTTCTACAGGGAATATCAAACATTGCCCCATGGCAAATATGCGGTTCGGGAAGTTCAACACTTCTCTCTCTCTTGGCTTTCATCCCGGCACTCCGTGGGTGATAGCCTATTTCCCCCTGGGCATAATCCAGATAAAGGGGAAATGCTGCTGAACTATCGATCGATGCTTCAAACCCCCATCATGGCCACGGCTCAGTCTGCCTGTGACTGAAATCCTCCTTCTTCCCTTTAACTCGGTCTTCGAACCGCTGACTTAACGATATCGTCTGCTTCTACAGTTAATGTTGTTATCTTGCCCTCCTGACTGGCTCTGGTATGAAGTTCCATTTGCACACATGAATATATGTTTGCCTCGCGAGGCCTCCTATTTTGGCGTTTAATCAAGGGTTGTCCTTCTTAGGAAGGGCGTAATTAACGTCATAACCATTATGGTATGACAGACTTCTGGTCCAGACGCGATCACTCACAATCGACTGACCAAGTCAGATCAAACGCACAATGAAATCGTCACACATGTGACTGGCACGCCAATAAATCAATAAATAAATAAATAAAATAAATAAATAAAATCCGCGTTCCACAGAAGACCCACGCCCGACCTATCCCCCTCGCCGGGATAAGGGCTGGCGCCCAGCGCCCACTCCAACCAAACCTCACCCGAGCTATGCCTATCACCCGGGACAGGGCCGACACTCTTCACGCTTGGGTCGACCGACGGTTGCTTATCCACGCTGCCATTGAGAACCCTTTCTGAGCAGGAGTTTACGAGGATAAGGGGGCCCACGAATCCTCAAGGCTATAAGGAGCTCACAATGATGACGTAAAGAGCCCACGTCGAGGACGTAACCCCTGCCTGAAACTCCTCAGCTTACGGGACTCATAAGGCTGACGCACTATTTAAACATGGGACTCCCTCCAGCGAAAGGCAAGGCCAACACACGCCTAAAACTCCCTGAGCAGGAACCACTTCACCACCTTGGTGGAGAGGGATCTCGTGCATCTCCTTCTTCCTCCCTTCATAGCTTCCACCACTGCTCTACTGACTTAGGCATCGGAGGGTTTTCCCTAGGGAACCATCCCTGGGCCTCCCCTTGATCCGTTTCCCTTCCTTGCAGTTCACTATTCGGTGATCATCTCCTCCAGCTCAGGACCAGCACGAGATCACCCCTCTTCAGGCAAGCATACGCATGTAAGCAAAGTAGAATAATCGCCATTCTTCTCTTCTTATAAAAATTTGATGTATATCAAGAAGGCCGTAGCCAGTATAGCATACATGTACAAAAACCTACATCCCCTGGTACTATAACGCGAGCATAACGCTCGGCCGACCCAGTAGGCGCTCCCACGTCCAGCCTCTGACTCTGCCTCGTGCAGAAAGTGGCTCGGATAAGGGATTGCCGGCTTCGTTGGTTTGAGAAAGCTCGGAGAAAAGGTGCCAAAGGGATTGGAAGGACAACAAAAAAAAAGAGGTCAACCCGAAAGGCGAGGAATCTTGAGAGAGCTCCCTCCCTAGGCAACGAGATCGACGGTGTAAAGAGGGGCAGGGCGACAGTGAAAGAATGAAGTTGGACGAGCTTCATTGTCCCCTCAAAAGAGCGTCAGCAGGACAGGGACAGAAAGGTGACATGCTCTGGCATGAACTTTCCCCCTGATTGACCCCCGACTGACGAACCCTCTTCCAGACTGAAACAACAGGAGCTTCCCTCCTACCGCCATCTGTATCATCATCTTCTGAAGAGCCCTCCATGCCCCGCCGAGACTAATAGCACAACACTTCGCGGAAGGGAAAGAAGGAGAAAATCGCCAGGAATGGCCTTAAGCGGTGAAAGGAAAACGAGATGCCCCTCGGACCTTTTATAGGTCGAAGGGGGAGCTAATCGCCTTAAATGACTCTCCCCTTTACAAAACACGCTAAAAAGACTTTCCTTAAGATGGTTACCTCAATTCCCGACACCCCCCCCCCAGCGGGACACGCGAAGCGGCAAGTCATTAAGGGCGGTATGGAAAAATGGAAAGGTGCCAGCGCCATGTCAGTTATTTGACAGATCGGCGCGCGCAAGATCTACAGAAAATCGGCGCCTTCTTCAAACGACTATAGATACGGTAGTCAAATCACACCAAAAGCTGTAAGAAATAGTCAATTCAGCATTCAATACTGCCGCTATTATAGTTCCAAAAAAGCCTTACTCGGCTACATATGAAAAAGAAAGAAAAAAGAAAAGAGCTATTACATCAGGCCTCGGGCCCATCTCCAAGCTCAGCAGACAAGGCTTCTTCGGCACCAGACGATCTGCCCCCAGTGTTCTCGGCGACGGCCGGCCCAGACACTGACCCCACTTGTATGGGAACTGTCTCGGCCGTGTGCCCTCCCGAGGATGCTGGAGTTGGCGGCCGCTCGGACGGGACCGAACTTACCTCTTCACTCGACGTATAGTGGGAAGAGTCAGTGGAGCCCCAATCCGAGTCATAGCACTGACCAGAAGGAAAAATGAGCGTAGAGGATTGGGCCTCTGCCTCCAGGATGGCCCGATCGTAGCCTTGAGAGAAGCCCTTCCAGAGTCCCCGTCGATAGCCTGACTCGTAGAAGGGAAAGGCCGCCTGTTATAGAGCTGCCTGGTAAGCCTCTGAGCACCTATGTTGCTAGAGCGCTTCCTTCCCAGCCCGCTCCGCCTTCCCCTCAAGCTCAACTATCCGTTGCTCTGACTCGGATAGCCTTCTCTCAGCCTCGGATAGCCTTCGCTCGGCCTCGGTCCCCGAATCCTCAGCCGCCCGAACTCGATCCTCGAGCCCCCCTCGCTTAGCCCTCCATTGGTCATTGGGCTCGACCTGGTTTCTGCGCTTCGACTCCAGGAGCTCAATCTTCCTGTCAACCATGCGACGAGCATGGGCCAGCTGCTCCGCCAAAGACCGAGCCCTCTGAAGCTTGAAGATCGTCAGGAGCCAACGCCTCGTCCAAATCGATGATCTCCAATTCGACCGATGGTGCCTCCTCCTCAACCGCTTGCCTCATGTCTGAACCACAGAAAGGAGACTAAGAGAAGGAAGGTGCTTACTCCGCAAGAAGGAAGACCAAGTTCCCGAACTCCTTACCTGTCGGCGACAGCACTCGAGCGAGGTAGCCCTCAATGTTAGAAGAAGTCACCAAATCAGCAGTCTCTTGGTGATTCTGCTGCAGGATGGCAGCCTCTTCTTCCAACTCCGGAGAAAACACGGTCTACTTCGGAGGAATGTTCAGGTGAAAATTAGGCGCCGTCGGGAAATTCCAGACTACACTAACTGCCGATGGGCCCACCCAGAAATATTGGGTCTTCCACCCTTTATGATAATAGTCCCTCACAGAGAGGGACACGCAGCACCTCCCCCGCTTCGCCTGAATATAGAAGAAGCCTTTCCCCGCATGAGGATGCTCCTTCAACTCAAAGAAATAATGGAAAAGATCCAGCAAGGCACGCACCCCTCACTGGCCGCAGAGGAAAATAAAGGAGAAAATGAAGGTATAAGTGTTAGAGACCTGCTGGACAGGAGCCAGCCGGTAGAATCGAAGCAACTCGGCAACAAAGGGATGAAGGGGTAGACAAAAGCCACATTTCCAGGCCAGGAGAAAGGAGCAAAAGAGGCCAGAATGAGTGGATAGGCTAGACTCATGAGGCTCAGGCGCCAGGAACTAGAACCGCCAAGGTAGCCCGTATCGACTCTCCAGCCACTTCACCTCAGCCTCCCCCAGCTCACTACAGAGCGGCTCCGGTGGCGTCAAGAAAACCCTTGGAGCACGTTCTCTCTGCCGCCACTCGGCCTCAGGATGATGGTCCGCCGTGAGATAGAGAAAAGAAGAAGGGGAAAGCTCCAAGCCCAAGAACTTTGGAGGAGAAAGGGAGCTGACGAATTGTCGCCGCAGGAAGCCCATCTTGTTCCGGTGGCCGCAACGATTCTCCGCTCTTCCGAAACTACTCTCACCGCGCTGGAGCCCCCCCCTCCTCAAATATAACTACAAATATAGGCAAAACCCTAAAACCCTGGAGATAAAGGGACGCAAAATGTGCAATGCCTAAAAATCCTGAAGGGAGGCGGCGCGGCGTCTGATCTCCCGAGGAGGGGCCTTCTCTTATTCATCATAATGGGCATATTTTCAAGGTGAGCCGCGTCATGTTGCCCCTACCAAAGAGATATATTTACCCAACCAGTGCCACAAACAGTCCAGCCCAAATACTACTCGTCCGAGCCTAATCTTGGCTCGGGAGTAGGAGGGGGACAAGTGGAGAGGGGAAATCTCACCGCCCGTACGGAGAGGCCGAACGAGGTCCAACCCTGATCGAACAAGGCCCAACTCCTCAAAGTGGCAGCTCCCGGGTCCACTTACTGTGAAGCCCAAAAACTCACTCGGAACAAGCGCTTCCTGGGCGGCCTTCGGGTTGGGAAGTCCGAGCATCAGTCGATCGGGAAAGCTCCTCCGGAGCCCCCTATTATTTGTCCCGACCCAGCACTTACTGCTTGGGAGGCCACTGCTGAACAAGTGCCGTTTGCTCGGGCTCGTTGATGAAAGCTTATTAATAGGGTCGTTGCGAATCCCTTAATGGCAGGAAGCTCAATGGGACAGGGGAAACTAAGAGTCCGCTGTAGATATATTTTTCTCCTCCTACTAAAGATCAATATGCGTCATGAATGGAACAATATGCGATGAGCAAATAACAACGTTCAGAGGAGAACAGAAAACAAAAGACCGTGATCGCCACCAAGGTGCCGTACGTGATGGACACGACGTACTTTGGAAAGAGGGGGAGTACTCGCCTAAGATGCAGCGCTGGAGAGATGAACGGCTCCTGAAGAACCGCCTTATGATGTACGGTCTTACGATAGACCGCCTAAGTGCGCTGCAGAAGGTGTGGGAGGAACTACTACTGAGAGATGAACGGCTTTATGCTGACCGCACTAACAGGAAGAACGGCCCTCACTAAGCCGCACATACTGTTGAATGGCGAGAATGAAACCGCATAGATCTACCACGCAGTAAGTTTCAAGGGGTCCAACCTCCACCCTCTCCGGCTGGCCAGAGGGGATGGGCCTTGTGCTGATGATTGCTGACCTGCGAAACAACGTAAGAAACACACAGAAAAGACCTACATTAGAACTAAACAGTGTAGTAAATGCCAAAATGATAAGAGATGAATATTAACGAATGGAAAGGAGGGTACCTAGGGGGTTTTAAACCCCTAGGGTGACAAAAATGTGGGTGGATGTGTGCATGGTAATGAGGAAGAAGGGAACGCAAAGAAGAAGTGATGCATGCAATGAAGGGAAAGTGATGAAAACTATAAACGAAAAGACTCAAAACCAAACTACTCCCTGAACCGGAGGCTTGTATGGACGTAGAAAGCCTCCCTCCTTGGTGCTAGGTCGCTCAAGAATGCGGCAGGGCTTCACCGTCGACCAAAATCTCCCCCCTCCTTCAAGTCCGGCCATTAGGGTCTATTTATAGAGCCTAGAAAGCCAGCCCCGAAACTAGGGTTTAGAGCCATTTTTAGGTCGGGATTATAAAATATAAATCATAGATAATGTCTTTATCTTTCATCCAGTCGAAACGGCCTCAAAAATGGTTGATTATCCACGGAGATATCGATAAAAGAAGTTGGGGATAAAACCATGCATAAAAGGGATAAAAAATTGTTAAAAATCACCAACCGACAGGATGAACGGTCTTACGATAGACCGCTCAAAAATATGGGCGGTTAAATTTGGACCGTCCAAACCCATCGGTGGAAATTCAAATAATGAGAAAATTAGCCCAATTATTGCTCGAACTGACCGAAACGTCCGCCGTTGGACACTCAAAGATGAACGGTTCTAATAAGACCGTTCAAATGTAGAGCGACCAACCAAAGACCGTTCTAACCCTATCGGTGATAATTTGAATAATTGGATAATTATCTGAGAAAATTGGCACGCGTAGGACTCTGAGATATAGGCGGTTGGAATGCACCCGTCCATTTGTTTGAACGGGCCTGATAGGGCCGCACAAAAGCCTGTCGGTGAATATTCAGAAAATCCTCAGAAATTAGCCAAAATGTATGAACGGTTTGGGTTCAACCGCCCCAGTCCTGAACGGCTGATGTTGAACCGTTCATGCTCTTGGATACTTGACTTTCATAAAACACGTTCAATTAATCAAAGCCAAGGTCCAATAAGCCCTGAATTGATACGGACTTTACCAAGGAGGGAGGCTACCCATAAAATGGGCCCAGGACGTGCGACAAAAAATGGCCCAATGAATGATGGACAACTTAGGGCATTAACTAATGGGAGTAAGAGAAACGACTCAGCTTATCGGCACAAAACGGGTGTCAACAGATACCCCTCCTTAACGTCCTCTTTGCAGGGGAGGCTACCCATAAAATGGGCCCAGGACTTTACCAAGGAGGGAGGCTACCCATAAAATGGGCCCAGGACGTGCCACAAAAAAAGGCCCAATGAATGATGGACAACTTAGGGCATTAACTAATGGGAGTAAGAGAAACGACTCAGCTTATCGGCACAAAACGGGTGTCAACAGATGCCCCTCCTTAACGTCCTCTTTGCAGGGGAGCGGGCGGAGGTGAAGCAGAGGTGACATGGAACATGGAGTTGGAGCGGAAATGCAGCGGAGTGGACCGGAAAAGCGGGCGTTAAGGTTAAACGACACCCGTTTTTACCAACAAGGGTCATGAATCTTCGGGAAAACTCTGAACCGAATGTAAGGAATGATTAGACCAAAAGTGACGCCAATCTGGAGGAACTAAACTAAAAAATGAAACAAATCGACAAGGCCAACCTCATGGGGGACACAATCCCACAGTCCAATGAGGGGGCCACTGTTGGCACCTAAAATATGATCGTCGGTGACCAAGCCATAAGAACGAATGACCCGGCCCGCCGAAGCGCGGGAGCCGATAAAGATCAACACATCGAGGATTTCTCAAGCAGCCAGAGCCTCGAGTCATTCCGTATGGACGTGGGGACTTCACCTCAGGAGAGCCAAGATGAATCCACAACCAACCGGCAGTGCGACCAAGCCTGCCCAATGAACCGGCATCGACTTTGTCGTGCTGCATACACCACACCCGTTGTCCGACCAAGGACGATGGTCTATCCGGTGGTCCCCCACCACATGAAGAGGCTCTCCTGAAGACAAAGGAGTTTCCCCCTGGCTCTCCGAGACGGAGGACCGAAAGCTCTGTCAGCAGAAGACCCCGATCACCCGGCACGGGTGCGGCTTCCCGCCAAGATGGGCCCGTCAGTGGCCGAATGATCGCCCAGCTCGGGCAGAACTATCCCTGGTGTTATCTCGCCTTCCAAGGAGCTTCGGGCACGGGCCAGGCCGAGCCAGTGGCACGAATTATAGAGCCGAAGGCAGTGTCAGCGGTAGGCCCGTATGATCAACCCAAAGCTATCTGGAACCTCGAGAATGGCCGTACGCCAACCCGGGAGCTTCGACAAGATATCTCGTCGAGGTTTCAGTAAGCATCAGTGAGATAATGCTCACGGTGACTCCCGAAATCATCCCCGGACTCATCGACTGGCTCGAAGGTCGTAAAGAGCACTAGCCCGGCGTGCCCTTAACCCGGCGCGCCACCCTACCTTCAGCGCCCTTAACCCGGCGCGCCCCCTACCTTCAGTGCTGATCCCGGCGTGCTAAATCCCCTACCTTCCGCCCTCATCACGGAGCGCAAGTCACTCTATCGGATGGCGTCTTAAACCGGCGCGATAGGTTAATGAAGACTCCTCCCAGCGCGCCAAAAGCTCACGTCGGATGCAACGCCTCCAACCTGTTATATAAACGGGTGAGGTTCAGGGGGAGAAGAAGAGAAGAAAAAAATGAAGAAGAGAAAAAACAAAGAGAGAGAAAAAACGAAAAGAAAGAGGAAGGAGAAGAACAAGGAGAGAGGAGACAGGAGACAGAATAGGGTTTCCTGGAAGAAAGAAAAGAAAGGGAGCCGAGAGAGAGAAGGTTTTCTTCGGAGGAGCTTCCGCCGGTCGTCTTCCTCCTCTACGATACCCTGTTCTCGGAACAGGTGGGCGCCGGTGCCGGTTCTTTTCCTGCTTTCCGCAGATTTCTTTTCTGAGTCTTTCACCCATCGAATGTAAGCGACGGGGGGAGGAGCGATGATGATATGAGTCGATTCTCCTCCCCCTTCTACGCGATTTTCTCTTTTTTTCCTTCCCCTGTTGTTGTGCTATGTATGTCCTCCGCCACGTACCAAGGATCCATAATCCCATGAATTATGCATCTTCTGCACGATAAATGTATGCATCCTGCATGCTTTCGTCATGATCATCATGTAGCTCTTTTTAATTCGGCTTCGACAGCCCGCTATCTCGGTAATTAATCAAAGGTGTTCCCTCCTCGTGGGGGATGAAATTAACGACATAGCCTTTACGGTATGGCGGACTGCTGGTCCCGACCGAACCTCACATTCGCCCGACATGGGTCAGAATGAGCGCATCATAAAGTCATCACTCATGTGACTGGCACGCCCGCGTTGTCAATTGATCATTTGACTACCAGTCAGTCAGTTAGTTGATCGACCCGCGAAAGAAAGAAAAAGGTCGCAAACAAGTCTGGCACGTCTGGTGGGACCAGTGTCACCTTTCATCTCTTTGCCGGGATATTTGGGCTTCGAATCCCTCTCAAAGGCTACTGATTATTGCTTCGTTTGTCTGTGCAGGCGGATCAATGACGATCAACGGGATAACTGGCGTTGACTTCGATCTGTCGATAGTCGCTGGACACGCGCAAGGGTACCTGGCGGTACCCATGGAATTCGACAGCTTCCCTGCCGCTCTAGGCTTCCCCAACTTTTTGGGGTTAGCCTTTATAGATATGCTGGAGGTCGAAGCCCCAGAACCTGTCAAGGAAGCTATAGAGAAAATGGAGCCTCTGGAGGTTCCCAGCTGCAAAGACTTGTCTGAAAGTCTGGCCCCGGCCGCTAGCTGTCTGGTGCACCACGTCATACGTGGGACCCACCCCAATGTCATTAACAAACACCCTGGAGGACGCCAGCGTCGCCAGGCCCACAAGAATGCTGCTGTAATCACCGGAACTCTGTCTCAGTCCGGGAAATCTATGCTAGTCGGGGGTATGCGCGTCTTCCTCGATGGACGCAATGCACGGGTGACCCCAGACCGAGTCATCCCCAACATTCCTGTCCACAATGCCTATCAGGCCCTCACTGGAAGGAGGGCAGAAATAGAAGAAGCCGACCACTATGGCCAAGGAAGCCAGGCACCCAGGCCGAGGAAGCTTAAACAGGTGTGGGTTCCCAAGCGGACCCGACCTACCCACCAGCTAACACCCATCCGCCGTCGTCTTGTGAACGACGAGGCGGAAGTGAGAAGAGAAAGGGGCCTGCCCCCGAACAAGGAAGAAGAGGTGGTTGCGGATCCTCCGCGCCACAGAAGTTTTCGGGCCGCGGCCCGTCAAGCCAACGTCCCTGCTGCGGGACGAAGATTCCAACAGCCAGCCGACAGAGCTCGGCTGGCCTATATCCCTCCTGCTAGAGGTCGACAATCACCCCCCGTCCTACATCAAGAACGAGGTCGAGAAGAGATGACCTGCTTGGTCAGAAATTATTTTCGAGGCTTGGGCAATCCCTCACTCGGACAACAGCGATGTTGACACCCATTTTTAGCCTGCAAGTTGAGTCATTTCTTTTATTCATCATTTTGATGCCCCGAATTACCAATTATTTTGGAGCCTTTCTTGGATGGATTTTGAGCCCATTTCATTATTCCATTCCTTTTGAACCTTGGAGATCATTATTTCATAGAGCCCTGGAGCCTATCTTGTCACCTTCCGGCCTTCAAAGTCACCTTACGGCCCATTTAGGCCGGCTTCCCTCAAGCATTCAGCCCCCTTTCGTTGCGTAGTCTTGAAAATTGTCCTTTTTCACCCCCTTCCTTTCCTCTTTTCAAAATGTGTCCTTCACCAAAGTTGTTCATCTTTTAAATCCCTACAATTCCTTTTTCTACGTCATTGGCCAGTTCTGCACCAATTTCAAGTTATTTACATTTTTTCGACAGACTGCACTGTTCACCTATGTCCCGATATTTTCTCTCTCTGTTCTATCCCCACTTTCTCTCTCTTCCAATCATTTTCTCATCTTACTTTTTTCATAAAAGTTGTTCATTTTTGAGTTATCTATAATTTTGTCTTCTACCACTTTTGCTAATTCTGCACCGTTTGGGAGATATAATCTAATTTCCAAAGTCGCGCAAAGTCTACCTTAAACGGTCGTGTTAATGGCCGTTCATTGTTGCAAACGGTCGGTTGACGACCGTTTAACCCTTAACGGCCAGTCATCCGACCGTTTATCCAATAAGAGTCCAGCCTGCTCTGGACTCTATCTCCACGAACCTGCGTGATGTGGCTATCTTGTGGCGGCCATAACTTCTAGAATACTTATCCAAATTGATCCCCGTTTTTTCCTACTTCTAGCCCTTTGTATTATCTTTAATTTGGTTCATAGAAATCAAAATTTGATGGGCTATATCTCCTAGAATCATGGCCACAATATCAGGTTTTTCTGCTTTTCGTGCAACCAAAAAACCCTGCAGATTAGGTTCCAGAGGTTTCTTCCAAGAGCCATAACTTCCACAATCTTCAACCAAAAAGAGTCATGTTTGTTCCTACGCCTTATCTTGACTATTATCTCGAGAATGATTCAGAGATCTCGAGATTTGGTGGACTCTATCTTCTGGAATCGTGAGAGAAAGTTGGGGGTTTCACCACTTTTTCTATATAAACCTGCCCAGATTTCCTGTGCGACGGGGGGGGGGCGTGTTTTCAAGGCGACGGCGAAGCCATGTCGAATTTTCTTCATCCTCCTTCGACCCTAGCCTGAAGAGGGAAGTATAAGCTTCGTTTTGGTTCCTTATTTGCTTGATTTCATCATCGTTTGCCCTGCTAACTTTGCCCCTACTTTTGGCAAATCATCACAGTTTGTTGATTTTCTGCTACAACTTCGCGACGGGGGCCTATTCATCAAGCCGGTGCGGAGTCATGCTTCATCCTTTTCGTCCTCCCTCAACTCCATCTTGAAGAGATTTCTTGCGACGGGGGCATGTTTGCGTCGCCGGTGCGAGGCCGTGGGGCACTCTTTATCCTCCCTTTCAACTCCAGGCTCTAGAGGGAAGTATAATCTTTGTGTTCCTTGGTTTTGGGCTCATTACCTTGTCATCTTTATGCATATTTTATCCATGAGTTTTGCTTGATCATTCCGTTTTTATACTTAGTCATTTTCCTCCCATGTTCTGCACCGTTCTGTTTTCTTGAGTTTTCCACCCCATTTTTCACTGGTCTCTTCCCCGTTTTAAACTCTCCTTTCTACCCTAGTTTAACCACAACACTCCCACCTTTCCATAGCATCCACTCTTTCCTCTTTTGGTGTTCTATCTTGTGAGATATTCATCATTCTTTGAGCCCATTTTGTGCACTGTTCTGAATTTTCTGCACAGTCCATATTTTTTCCCAAATCTCCGGTGTCATAACTTTCTGTCCCGACCTCCTTTTTGAGTGATTCTTGTTCCTACTTCTTTACAACACTCAAGTATTCTGTCATATCAAATTTCTTTTCATTTGGACATTGTTTGCCCTACTGTTTGTATCAGTCTTTGCACCCACTTTACACTGTTTGCACAATTTTTCTTGTGGCATGCACTTTTGCATCTTGTTTATCTATGTTCATCATGACATATTAAATCAATTTCTTCATGTTAATCTCATCACAATATACACACCTATTATTTTCACCCTTCCATAGGGGTTAAAAACCCTCCCCCGGTAAGTTTGCCCTCAATCTTTAATGCTACTTTATGCACTTGGGCAGATTTCTACACTTAGCATTTTCTAATGGGTTTTGCCTCTTGTTTTGTGTTTGTTTCGCAGGAAAGCATGGAAAGTGAGGCCCTTACCTTCTAGCCGGCTGGAAGGCAAGGAGAGGTAATCCACATAGTCCCCGCATCTTGATATTGAGCGCGATCATCCTCTTTTTCCAAGGTACACAACGCACTTAGTATTTTATATTCTTTTGGCGTTGTCATTCCTTGGTGGCGATCACGGTATTCTTTTACATCTTTTATCGCTTTTATCTTGCTGTATGATCATGCTACCATGTTTACATAGTCACATGTTCATGATGTTCACTTGATATGCACATTATGTTATCACTTATGCACATATGCTTGCCTATGTTACTTGTGACACCACGCTACATATTTTCCACATCTACACCCTTTTTTGGCGATCACGGTGGGACATCTAGTGCCCATCACTTGTCTCATGCTTTACTACGATTTTGGTGTGTATGTCCATGTTTAGATAGCATTTCATGCTCATATTGTTCACTTTGTTTGCATCCATATTGTTATGTTCACATATGTTCATTATATCTTGATTTGTTAGATTTAGGCTAGAAATTGCATGCACTCCAGTGCACATAGGGTCATGCATATTGCAATATTGTAGTTGCATTCCCTCTCGGTAAGTGATCCTCTCGCTCCCATATTCCTTGGGCTCGACTAGGTGATCTTATCCAGGACCTCCATAAGTCCCCGCGAGCCGTGGATTCCCACACGGACGCCGGGCCGGTTGTACCTTTCCACCCCATAGGCTTGCATTTACATACGTTGTGAAGGAGTTAACCCTAGTCAACCTAAAGTTTGGACCTTATTCTCTATAGGATACCTATCTTGAGGGAATTAATCTTAATTTAAAAATATTTAAAGGCCCACTCAAAACTTTGACAATAAAATACTTCCCATCATATTAACTTGTTTGACTTGGGTGAAATCCTTCATATTGTTTGTGTTGTGTAGGGCTTGTCCAAGCCCACTTGTGTTATTTTGTGTTGCATCCCCCATCATCTATATAGGTTTTATTGTTAGGCCCATTTAGGGTAGTCCATTTTGTATGTCCATTTGTCTAGTCTCATTGTCCTAGGTTTCTTTTTCTTTTTCTTTTCTTTTTCTTTGCATTATTGAGTCAGTCCCCCTCCTTTGAGCTCTTACTTCCCTCATTGTATTTCCCTAATTTTCCTGTATAAAGTCTCCATTTGCCCTCATGGAGCGCCGTTTTTCTCCTGTATATTACCCTTCTTCTTCCCCATCTTCTTATTCCCGTGTAGATTCCTCTTCCCACGCGAGCCCATCTCCTCGTGGCCCTTCCGACCCGCAAGCAAATCATGTGACCCACTTATCATTTGTCGCATGCCAAATGGCCCCAGTCCAGGCCCAAAAGTTCATTGCTAATCTTAATGGGCCTTATTCTGATAACGGTCCTCCCTCTTCTACTCTTAGTGGGGCCCCTTCCTTTAACGGGCCCTCTTATTCTCTTAATGGGCCCCATGTTGCTGCTGGCCCAATCGGTCCTTATTCTCATGTTCATGATTTTTCTAGGCCCATGTATCATGCCACTCCTGGAATGGGCTTCCCCTCTTCTCAATCCGGATCCCTTTATCCAGCCCAATACCATAATTCTGGTCCAAATTCACACTCTCTTGCTCAGGCTAGCTTGCATCCTTCTTAGTCTCTCCCCATCGAGGAGATGATTGCTCAAACTCAGCGCAGGCTTGATGAACTTCAGCACCGAATTGATCCCCAAACTTCTTTGAGTGTCCCATTCGCATTCCAAGGTCTTCAACTTCCACCGCGTTCAAAAATTCCTACTTATCGCTGCTATGGTGGAGCCGGTGACCCTTATGTGCACTTGAAGGAGTTTCTTTGTGAGTCGGCCCAATTCCGACATGACCAACGCTTGATGGCTTATTTGTTTGGTCTATCTCTAGAGGGCTCGGCTCGGGATTGGTTCTTTACATTGCCGCAAGACCAAGTGCTGAATTTTCAAGCCGTTCAACAGAAATTTGTTCAGCCGTATCAAGACCAGGTTGGGCCCAAGTATTCTATAGTTGATCTGGCCCATGAGAAGATGAAGCCTGACGAGGAGTTCTCTACCTTCGCCGACCACTGGCGTCGCCTAGCTGCTCAAGTCCCGGGGCATATTCCGGAGGGAGAGCATATCAAAATGATCATTTCTAATGCAACGCCCGAGTACCGCTTTATCTTAGCCTTCAATGACATCACCTCCTGGCAACAGCTTTATAGCCGAGCCCGCTTCATCCACCAACAACTTTTAGGTTCCCTTGACCCAGAGTCCCCTTCACCTTCAATGCCCACATACGCCTCCTATCCATCATCTCCCACATATTCTTCTATGAGTCAGCCTTCCACCACATATCCTTTCATGAGTCAGCCTTCCGCTCCCCCACACCCATATACCTCCACATATCCATATACCTCCACATATCAACCCTTTTGAGCTTTTGAGCTTTCACGCCCCATAGTCTGCTTAAGAAATGTCCCGTCAATTGATGGTCAGCTGTATGTCCCAATGCTCGAGTAAGGTGAACTAATTCCATTCCAAATTCGAAGGTTTTCTTTGGTCGGTTCGTTGGGGTCGGTTGACTAAAAGATCCCCGTCTGGAGCTTTAGCATCTTTCTCTTTTGTGGCCCCCTCATTGGACCGCGGGATTGTGTCCCCCATCAAGTTGGTCTTGTCGGTTGATTTCGTTTAGTTTAGTCCCTCCAGATTGGCGTCGCCTTTTGGTCAATTACTCCTAACGTCCGGTCCAGGATTTTCCGAAAGATTCTCACCGCTTGTTGGTAGAAACGGGTGTCATTTTACCTTAACGCCCACTTTTTCGGTCCACTCCGCTGCATTTTCGCTCCACCTCCATGTTACATATCACCTCCGCTTCACCTCCGCTCGCTCCCCTGCAAAGAGGGCGTTAAGGAGGGGCATCTGTTGACACCCGTTTTATACCGATAATTCGAGCCGCTTCTCTTACTCCCATTAGTTGATGCCTCGAGTTGTTCATCATTCACTGGGCCATTTTGTGGCATGACTCGGGCTCGTTTTATGGGTCGTCTCCCTCCTTGGTGCAATTCGTGGTGATTCGGGGCTTCATGGGACTTGGCTTCGGTCAATTGAACATATTTTACAAGAATCAAGTGCCTAAGGGCATGAACGGCTTCACATCAGCCGTTCATCAAATGGGCGGTTGAAGATGGGCCGTTCATATATTTTGGCTAATTTCTGAGGATTTTCTGAATATTCACCGACAGGCTTTTGTGCAGTGTTATTAGGACCGTTCAATCTCATGGACGGGCCTATTCTAACCGCCTATATCTCAGAGTCCTACGCGCGCCCATTTTCTCAGAGAATTATCCAAATGATTCGAATTATCACCGACATAGTTAAACGGTCGTGTTTGTGCCGCCCTAAACTAAAACGGTCTCAATACAACCGTTCATATGTTCAGAGTCCAACGGCGAACATTTCGGCTAGGTCGAGAGATAGTTGGGATAATTTTCTGATTATTCGAGTTTCCACCGACAGGATAGACGGTCCGAATAAGACCGCCCATCCATTGAGCGGCCTATCGTAAGACCGTACAATACGTCGGCTATCGATTTTCAACTGATTTTATCCCTTTTATTCCATGGTTTTATCCCCAACTTATTTTGATGATTTCTCCGCGGATAATCAACCATTTTTGATGCCGTTTCGTTTGGATGGAAGATTATGATATTATCTACGAATTATCTTTTGTGAGTTCAACCTGAAAAAGTCTCTAAACCCTGATTTCGAGGCTGGCCTTCGAGGCTCTATAAATAGACCCTAGTGGCCGGACGTCAAAAGGGGGGGAGATTTTGGTCGACGGCGAAGCCCTGCCGTATTTTTGAGCGACCTAGCACCAAGGAGGGAGGCTCTCCACGTCCTCACGAGCCTCCGGTCAAGGGAGTAGTCCAGTCTTCGTAGTCTTTCGTTCAGTAGCTTTGTCGTTTTCCTTCATTGCATGCATTGTTTCTCACCCGCGTACCCCCTCCTTCTCATTATCATGCACACAACCATCCCATTTTTTGTCACCCTAGGGGTTTAAAACCCCCCAGGTATTCCCCTTTTCATTTGTTTATGCTTAATTCTTCTCGTTTGAATGCATACTACATTATTTAGGTCTAATCTAGGTGTCTCTTCTGTGTCTCTACGTTGTTTCGCAGGTCAGCACTTAATCAGCACGAGGCCCATCCCCTCTGGCCGGCCGGAGAGGGTGGAGGTCGAGCCCTTCTCAACTTGCTGAGTGAAGGTACTGAGCGGCTATCCTCTGGCCGTTCAACGGTACGCGCGGTGCATCAACGACCGTTCTTCCCTGGAACGTGGTCCCTCTAGCGCCGTCCATCTCACTGCAGCAGTTCCTCCCGCGTCCCTCGCAGTGTCCTGGGGCGGTCTATCGTAAGACCGCTCAACATAAGGCGGTCCTAAGGGAGCCGTTCATTCCTCAACGCTGCACTAAGGCGAGTGTTTCCCCATTTTCCAAGGTACGGTGTGCCTATCGCGTACGGCATCTTGGTGGCGATCACGGTACTTTGCTTCATTCCCTATCTTCTCTTCTTTCTCTCACTTGTCTCATGCACTTGACGCACTTTGACCCGTAGTGAAAGGGAGAGAGGGGGGAGAAATATATATCTACACCCCTTTTGTGGCGATCACGGTGGGACATCTAGTGCCCATCACTTGTCTCATGCTTTGCTGCGACTCGCTCCCATATTCCTTGGGCTCGACTAGGTGATCTTATCCGGGACCTCCATAAGTCCCCGCGAGCCGTGGATTCCCACACGGACGCCGGGCTGGTTGTACCTTTCCACCCCATAGGCTTGCATTTACATACGTTGTGAAGGAGTTAACCCTAGTCAACCTAAAGTTTGGACCTTATTCTCTGTAGGATACCTATCTTGAGGGAATTAATCTTAATTTAAAAATATTTAAAGGCCCACTCAAAACTTTGACAATAAAATACTTCCCATCATATTAATTTGTTTGACTTGGGTGAAATCCTTCATATTGTTTGTGTTGTGTAGGGCTTGTCCAAGCCCACTTGTGTTATTTTGTGTTGCATCCCCCATCATCCATATAGGTTTTATTGTTAGGCCCATTTAGGGTAGTCCATTTTGTATGTCCATTTGTCTAGTCTCATTGTCCTAGGTTTCTTTTTCTTTTTCTTTTCTTTTTCTTTGCATTATTGAGTCAGTCCCCCTCCTTTGAGCTCTTACTTCCCTCATTGTATTTCCCTGATTTTCCTGTATAAAGTCTCCATTTTCCCTCATGGAGCGCCATTTTTCTCCTGTATATTACCCTTCTTCTTCCCCATCTTCTTATTCCCATGTAGATTCCTCTTCCCACGCGGGCCCATCTCCTCGTGGCCCTTCCGACCCGCAAGAAAATGTGACCCACTTATCATTTGTCGCATGCCAAACGGCCCCAGTCCAAGCCCAAAAGTTCATTGCTAATCTTAATGGGCCTTATTCTGATAACGGGCCTCCCTCTTCTACTCTTAGTGGGGCCCCTTCCTTTAACGGGCCCTCTTATTCTCTTAATGGGCCCCATGTTGCTGCTGGCCCAATCGGTCCTTATTCTCATGTTCATGATTTTTCTAGGCCCATGTATCATGCCACTCCTGGAATGAGCTTCCCCTCTTCTCAATCCAGATCCCTTTATCCAGCCCAATACCATAATTCTGGTCCAAATTCACACTCTCTTGCTCAGGCTAGCTTGCATCCTTCTCAGTCTCTCCCCATCGAGGAGATGATTACTCAAACTCAGCGCAGGCTTGATGAACTTCAGCACCGAATTGATCCCCAAACTTCTTTGAGTGTCCCATTCTCATTCCAAGGTCTTCAACTTCCACCACGTTCAAAAATTCCTACTTATCGCTGCTATGGTGGAGCCGGTGACCCTTATGTGCACTTGAAGGAGTTTCTTTGTGAGTCGGCCCAATTCCGACATGACCAACGCTTGATGGCTTATTTGTTTGGTCTATCTCTAGAGGGCTCGGCTCGGGATTGGTTCTTTACATTGCCGCAAGACCAAGTGCTAAATTTTCAAGCCGTTAAATAGAAATTTGTTCAGCAGTATCAAGACCAGGTTGGGCCCAAGTATTCTATAGTTGATCTGGCCCATGAGAAGATGAAGCCTGACGAGGAGTTCTCTACCTTTGCCGACCGCTGGCGTCGCCTAGCTGCTCAAGTCCCGGGGCATATTCCAGAGGGAGAGCATATCAAAATGATCATTTCTAATGCAACGCCCGAGTACCGCTTTATCTTAGCCTTCAATGACATCACCTCCTGGCAACAGCTTTATAGCCGAGCCCGCTTCATCCACCAACAACTTTTAGGTTCCCTTGACCCAGAGTCCCCTTCACCTTCAATGCCCACATACGCCTCCTATCCATCATCTCCCACATATTCTTCTATGAGTCAGCCCTCCACCACATATCCTTTCATGAGTCAGCCTTCTGCTCCCCCACACCCATATACCTCTACATATCCATATACCTCCACATATCAACCCTCCACGAGTCAGCCCTTTGCCTCTTCATACCCACATGAACCCACACCTCCGTTCAAGGAAACACCACACCCCGAGCAGGTGGATGCCATCTATATACCCCCTCATCCTGCTCCGCATATGCCTTCACCAAATCCTTCCCTTAGCCATGCACCATTGCCTACGCAACCTCCACCTCCATCCCCGCAACCTTCTCTATCACCTTCCCATATCCCTCGGCATCCCACTAGCCCGAAGCAGGCTCCTCCTCGCTCTCCATTACCAGAGTGTTTTACCGACATTTTCGAGGCTTTAATGGCCACTCACGCGTTGTCGCTCCTTCCGGTTGTGCCTTGTCGACCAGCGGTTAGGAATATACTTCAGTTCTGTGAATTTCACCGCCAGCAGGGGCATTTAGTTGAGGATTTCCCTGAGTTCCAAGATTATCTTTATGATCTAGAAGCGAAGAAGAGGATTGATTGGACTGCTATTCATGAGGTCATTCTATATCTCCGCAGTAAGCAGCAACAACAGGGAGCGTCGCCTAAGCAGCCGTCTCCTTCTCAAGGCCAGGGGCACCCCTGTGATTTTGCGTTTACCATAGCGCCCGCTCCGTTATCTACCCCCTTATCCACTTCCCTGCCTATGCCATCGCCTACCCCGTTACCACCTCCATCTCCACCTACCTCATCACCTTCGCCATCTCCTACCCCATCTCCGCAACCTATGCCTACCCAATCTCTTCCTCAGGCTGGGGCCTCCACTTCCACCACCACTACTCCTACCCCCAACACCGCTCGGCATGTCGTATCAATACGCCGACGTTGGGTCCCACAACCTTCCATTTCCCCTTTATCTCCTTCCTTACCCTCTCCATTTCCACCACCTCCACTACCTCCATTGACCGCATCGCCCTCTCCATCATCTCCACTACCCTTACAGCCATCACCACCGCCCTCACTACCTCCTCTCCTAGCGACCCCTATTCCATCACTTCCACCATCTCCACCGCTTTTGCCATCCCCTTCGCCATTGTTGCCCGAGCCTGAGCAAGCTATACCTTCACCTCCACCTTCGCCTTTACCCCCTCCTACGCCTCCACCTTTGCTTTTACCCCAACTTACGCCTTCCGAGCCTTTACCCACACCTTCCAAGCCTATTACCTCCACTTCTCCATCCCCTTCCACCCCACGGAGCGGGTGTGCGTTATCTTTGGTGCCCCTTAGGTCTGGTCCCCAGGGAGATAATGAGTCGAGCCAGGTTTCGATTATGCTTTTCAAGATTCAAGATGTCATTTGCCGCATGCCAATCCGGGTCCTAGTCCCTGGTTATTTTGGGGATAAAGAGCCTGCATTTTTAGAAATGTTTGCAAAGAAGAGTTCCCTTGCACTAGTGCCAGTTTCTTCACAAGCAAGTCCGGTGGCAATCTCACTGCTCACCGGAGGATTCACTATCGATGTTGTTATTTCTCCTCGCTCCATGGCTATTCAGTTCACTGGCCAAGAGGGGTTCTCTACCCAGATGGTGCTCACTCATGCGGCCGCCAAGAGCCTGATAAATTCTATATGCAAGGGGCAGTTGGCCGTGTTTTCTACATTCTCTAAGGACATTCTGCATCTGCTATGCAATCTCCCTCGATTTATTGGTATGTCGGCCACGTCAACGCCGCACATTACTCCCCCTCAGTTCTGTCCTTCTTTTCTGGTAAGGGAGTTATGCTTCGTGCCCAGTTGCCGAGTAGAGTTGCCGAATCTCCATGTTCTAGTGCCAAGAGATAAGACTCCATGGTTCCATGATACTCATCATCCTGAGGAGTCAGTTGCTCAAGAATGTCCACAGCATGTTAGCACCGTAAGTCTAGGGGAAACCGCCCCGATGAAGCTACATATTCACAGTCGGGCTAGGTCATCTGCCAGATGGGCCCGCTATTTGAGAAAAAATTGTAGATTAAGAAGCCCGAAGGCCCGAGTACGTGTTAGACGGATTCATTTCAAGGAGATTTCTACCAAGAAGAGGCGGCGACACAAGTACAAAGGCCGCATGTTGTGCACTCAAGGGGACACTACTTCTTCTTCTCCTTTCTTCCATTCATCATTTCTTCTACTCAGCTCCCACCCTTGGGTGGTGTACCTCCCTTCCTCTAATCCAGTTTCCATAATTTTCTCTTCTCTTTTCGGGTCCGCAAACCCCCATTCTTCTTTCTCCCCTCATCCGGAACCTCCGGATTCTCCATTTTCCCATGATTTTAGGCCCCAGCCTATGCCATCCCTTCATCCCGATCTCGGGACATCATCCGATTCTTCCCCGGGACTTCTGGGTGCTACTTCCGATTCTTCCCCGACCTTGTCGGGTGTCTATCACTTCTCTTTCCCGACCTTGTCGGGTGTTTATGCTTCTTCTTCCCCGCCTCTGGCGGGTGATCGTTACTCTCCCTCTCTGAACATGTCGGATGATTCTTATTCTCCTCTTTCTACTTACTCCTCTCCACCCTTTCGGGGTTCTCACCCTTTTTCTTGTTGTTTTCGAGGCTTTAGCCCACCTTGATCTCAGTTAATCCATGTTTATTCTGTATCGGGTTCCTTGTTATCAGGGCCTCAATGCCTTAACGAGGGAGTTCTAGCCCTCGTCTCTCTTCCTTTTTATCCCTTCTTCGTCCAGTATGATGTCTGCCACTCCTCTGTGTCGAGGAATCCAATCATTTGCTCTCCTTTCATCCTTTATCCTGGCAAGCAAGGGATACAAAGCTACTCGCGCTCCTTAAAGCTTGAAGATCGAGATCGCTTAAGGATGCCGGTTTCCACGCCATGGATTTGCAAAGGTATCTTTATTTTGTGCAAAGAAACATGCTTTCATTTCCATTATTTCTATTATTTTTGCACATGGTTATAATGTTAATTCCTTAACCTGATTGAGTGGCTTTAAGAGTCTTTGTGTCAAATAAAAAAGGTTATCTTCTGCAGCATCCTTAGGCTGGTGATAGCTCCGCGCTGGGAGTCTAGTTTTTTCCCCGATTGTTGAGGGTGACCTTTAGGCATGGATTTTTCACAAACTTCACGGCAAGCCATAGCCGATTCCTCTTAGGCACACCGTTGCTGCTTTGGCCATACTTTGGATATGTACGAATGTCTTTTCTCTTCTTTGCTCGGCCAAGTGCAGGGGCAAGAGATTGATGGATAAGATGACCAACTTGGCCGCTCCCCAATACGAGAGAGGTCTCAAATAGGGGCAGTCTTGACCCTCTTCAAAAAAAAAAAGCTTTCATGCAATATCTGGCCAATAAGGGCTCTCAAAATCAATGATGAATCAATATAGCAAAATTATGAATCAAAGGCATGGCAAGAGTGGCAGTACAGTTCCCCACGGGACGTCATGAGCCCGGTCGCATACGTGCTTGATAAATATGGGTCTCAAAATTAAAGACACAAAGCCCCGGCGCAACAGGTTATCTCTTTGAGGGGTAGTGCCCTAGAAGGAATTCGAGCCCTGATATCTCCCATCCTAGACGAAGCTTGTCTCCAATTTGTCTTCTGCTTCTCCCTTTTAGGCTGGGTTGTATCCCGGGTATGGCCTTAGTAGGGGCACCGTTCTTTAGAAGCGGTTGGTTGTGGTAAGCCACCCTCACATGCACGCACTGCTTAAGGGAAGCCTTTAATGAAAGGGGTAGGAACGACGATCCCTGTGCAGTAGTTTGAGCCCGTCTTTAGGTGCTGCGGATTGCTATGTCAAAATCCAAAAAAAATCAAATATTACCAAAAGTCTAAAAAAAATAATCAAATACTTCAAAAAAATAAAAAAAATCAAATATTGTCAAAAATCTAAAAAAATCAAATACTTCAAAACTTAAAAAAAATCAAATATTTAAAAAACCTAAAAAAATCAAATATTTCAAAAAATCTAAAAAATGAAATACTGTTGAAAAGCTAAAAAAATCCAAAAAAAAATCCAAAAAATCCAAAAAAATGTGTCTTTTTCATACATTTGCATTTTAAGGATAGATGCATAATCTGTTTGTTAAGTGTACAGGTTGCAAGTACTCAGGCGTTCCTTGCTATATCTTTGTGCTCTGCCTCCTGTCCACATCTTTGATATGTTCTTTCCTTCTTCGGTCCACTCTCTCGATCTGTTCTGAAGCTCATGTCCTTCTCAGTTTTTGTTTGCAATGATCATATCTTTATGAGAGGGCTTTGCCTCACGATTATGAACTTGGCGGTTCTGCTTCATTCTGATCTTGGGTTTTGATTGAAGGGCGTATTTATTTATGTCTTTTGTCCCGCCGTGTCCTTGTCACATATTTATGTCCCACCGTGTTATCCCACACATGTTGTTTTATCTCTCACCGAGTGTTGTTAGTTGTCTTGCACATGTTGTTAGTCACCCCTTTATGTCCCATGTTCTTTTCCCAACCGTGTGTTGTCCCACCGCGTTGTTGTCTTGTCACACCGTGTTCATGCATGCATGTTGTTCGTTCATGCCATTGCATATGTGCTCGTGTGCCTTTGTTATGTTATGTTGCATTGTCTCCCATTTCATTTGACCATTATGTTATGTCGTGTTGTTTGTCGTTCAGTTGATAGTTATGTTGTTTTGTCTATGTTTACACTTGTTTGTTTATCATATTTGTCTTATATATAAAAAAATGAAAAAAAAATCAGAAAATAAAAATAAAAAAAATGCCATTTCGCCTGCACAGGTAAGTCAGGTATGGCCTTCTATCCCTATTCATTGTTGCATTACTATATGGTATCTATATTGTTATATTATCTCGAGAACCGGCTGGTCATTCATGTGTTCCAGGATCTGACGTTCCCCTCTAACAAAAACGATGATGATCTAGGTGCACATGTTTAATCATCGGATAGGCCGTTAGGTTGGGAAAATTAGGGAATGATGGTTCTATCACGCACGCCGTGGTTGCGGATAGTGTCTTGACCCTGATCGTTCCAATCTAGCAATACTATTCTCGAATACTTTCTATTTTATGATTTCTTTGCATTCGTTTTGATGATTTCTTTATTTTAGCCCAGCATGCATCATGTCATATTTTGAGCATTAACGTCTCGTGATCCATTCAAGGTTTCTCCTCAATAATGGTTAGTTGCACTTCATGTCTCTTGGATAAGAGATCTTTATTCCACTCTGAATTTGAACGATTTCTCTGATCTTTTCGCTTGGTCTGGTTGGCCAGTGTGATTCCTGTCTGGATTTTATCTCAGTTATATTTCTCTTGCTTTTTACGTTATGCTCCTTTCCGACCCCCTGATTGTCTGTGGATTGTGTCCCCGATGAGCATGGTCGTGCTTCCTTTTTTTTCCTATTAGTTTAATTCTCCAGACATGTCTCATTCTTGTCATCCAATCCTGGTGGTTGGTTCGGTGATTTCGGGAGAATTCCTGTCGCTTGTTGTTTAAAACGGGTGTCTTTTGCCTTGATGCCCGCTTATCAGTTCTCTCCGCTTCATCTCCGCTTCATCTCCATTTCACGTCGCTGTCACTTTCGCTCCATCTCCTTTCCATTTCACCTCCGCGTCACTTTCGCTTGCTCCCTTGCAAAGCAGACATCAAGGAGGGGCATCTGTTGACACCCATTTTTAGCCTGCAAGTTGAGTCATTTCTTTTATTCATCATTTTGATGCCCCGAATTACCAATTATTTTGGAGCCTTTCTTGGATGGATTTCGAGCCCATTTCATTATTCCATTCCTTTTGAACCTTGGAGATCATTATTTCATAGAGCCCTGGAGCCTATCTTGTCACCTTCCGGCCTTCAAAGTCACATTACGGCCCATTTAGGCCGGCTTCCCTCAAGCATTCAGCCCCCTTTCGTTGCGTAGTCTTGAAAATTGTCCTTTTTCACCCCCTTCCTTTCCTCTTTTCAAAATATGTCCTTCACCAAAGTTGTTCATCTTTTAAATCCCTACAATTCCTTTTTCTACGTCATTGGCCAGTTCTACACCAATTTCAAGTTATTTACATTTTTTCGGCAGACTGCACTGTTCACCTATGTCCCGATATTTTCTCTCTCTGTTCTATCCTCACTTTCTCTCTCTTCCAATCATTTTCTCATCTTACTTTCTTCATAAAAGTTGTTCATTTTTGAGTTATCTATAATTTTGTCTTCTACCACTTTTGCTAATTCTGCACCGTTTGGGAGATATAATCTAATTTCCAAAGTCGTGCAAAGTCTACCTTAAACGGTCGTGTTAATGGCCGTTCATTGTTGCAAACGGTCGGTTGATGACCATTTAACCCTTAACGGTCAGTCATCCGACCGTTTATCCAATAAGAGTCCAGCCTGCTCTGGACTCTATCTCCACGAACCTGCGCGATGTGGCTATCTTGTGGCGGCCATAACTTCTAGAATACTTATCCAAATTGATCCCCGTTTTTTCCTACTTCTATCCCTTTGTATTATCTTTAATTTGGTTCATAGAAATCAAAATTTGATAGGCTATATCTCCTAGAATCGTGGCCGCAATATCAGGTTTTTCTGCTTTTCGTGCAACCAAAAAACCCTGCAGATTAGGTTCCAGAGGCTTCTTCCAAGAGCCATAACTTCCACAATCTTCAACCAAAAAGAGTCATGCTTATTCCTACGCCTTATCTTGACTATTATCTCGAGAATGATTCAGAGATCTCGAGATTTGGTGGACTCTATCTTCTGGAATCGTGGGAGAAAGTTGGGGGTTTCACAACTTTTTCTATATAAACCTGCCCAGATTTCCTGTGCGACGGGGGGGGGGGGGGGGGGGGGCGTGTTTTCAAGGCGACGGCGAAGCCATGCCGAATTTTCTTCATCCTCCTTCGACCCTAGCCTGAAGAGGGAAGTATAAGCTTCGTTTTGGTTCCTTATTTGCTTGATTTCATCATCGTTTGCCCTGCTAACTTTGCCCCTACTTTTGGCAAATCATCACAGTTTGTTGATTTTCTGCTACAACTTCGCGACGGGGGCCTGTTCATCAAGCCGGTGCGGAGTCATGCTTCATCCTTTTCGTCCTCCCTCAACTCCATCTTGAAGAGATTTCTTGCGACGGGGGCATGTTTGCGTCGCCGGTGCGAGGCCGTGGGGCACTCTTTATCCTCCCTTTCAACTCCAGGCTCTAGAGGGAAGTATAATCTTTGTGTTCCTTGGTTTTGGGCTCATTACCTTGTCATCTTCATGCATATTTTATCCATGAGTTTTGCTTGATCATTCCGTTTTTATACTTAGTCATTTTCCTCCCATGTTCTGCACCGTTCTGTTTTCTTGAGTTTTCCACCCCATTTTTCACTGGTCTCTTCCCCGTTTTAAACTCTCCTTTCTACCCTAGTTTCACCACAACACTCCCACCTTTCCATAGCATCCACTCTTTCCTCTTTTGGTGTTCTATCTTGTGAGATATTCATCATTCTTTGAGCCCATTTTGTGCACTGTTCTGAATTTTCTGCACAGTCCATATTTTTTCCCAAATCTCCGGTGTCATAACTTTCTGTCCCGACCTCCTTTTTGAGTGATGCTTGTTCCTACTTCTTTACAACACTCAAGTATTCTGTCATATCAAATTTCTTTTCATTTGGACATTGTTTGCCCTACTGTTTGTATCAGTCTTTGCACCCACTTTACACTGTTTGCACAATTTTTCTTGTGGCATGCACTTTTGCATCTTGTTTATCTATGTTCATCATGGCATATTAAATCGATTTCTTCATGTTAATCTCATCACAATATACACACCTATTATTTTCACCCTTCCATAGGGGTTAAAAACCCTCCCTCGGTAAGTTTGCCCTCAATCTTTAATGCTACTTTATGCACTTGGGTAGATTTCTACACTTAGCATTTTCTAATGGGTTTTGCCTCTTGTTTTGTGTTTGTTTCGCAGGAAAGCATGGAAAGTGAGGCCCTTACCTTCTAGCCGGCTGGAAGGCAAGGAGAGGTAATCCACATAGTCCCCGCATCTTGATATTGAGCGCGATCATCCTCTTTTTCCAAGGTACACAACGCACTTAGTATTTTATATTCTTTTGGCGTTGTCATTCCTTGGTGGCGATCACGGTATTCTTTTACATCTTTTATCACTTTTGTCTTGCTGTATGATCATGCTACCATGTTTACATAGTCACATGTTCATGATGTTCACTTGATATGCACATTATGTTATCACTTATACGCATATGCTTGCCTATGTGACTTGTGACACCACGCTACATATTTTCCACATCTACAAGCGACTGATGCAGACAGTCGCCACTGAGGAAGATTACTACCCATCAGCGGCAAATGAAGAAAATATGGGAGATAGAATGATGGTGTCGTCAGTCGACGACAACGGATATAATGATGGCTTCGAGGTCGAAGCCGATGAAGCCTTCCCCGAGCGGGAAGAAAGAAGAAGAGTTTCTGTGTTTGAAAGGCTGACCTTTTCGCAGCAACCCAGAAGGAGGGTCTATCAACAAAAGAGAAGGATGCAGGTTCTCACCTGCAACATGGCTGGTATATCCAGCCGATACCCCAAGAATTGGCTCAATTGGCCGCACGACCGGGGCCAACTACCCGCAGAACAGAAGCAGCAAGAGAGCTCCTGATGATGGTTAAGGGGAAACAGCCCCAGGTCTATCCCCACTGGGATGACAAGGTCCCCGTCTTGACCACTAATGTGGTGACGGCGGAAGAAGAAGACGACGTCCTCCTCGACATCCTGCCTGAGGGTACGTTCGGGGAGACAACAGAGGGTATCCCCACCACTATAGACCCATCAGTTCTGATGCTGCTACAAAAATATCAACGGGAGATAGACTCTCTGAAGAAGCAGCTGATGGAAAAGACTAAACATTCATCAGCTTCTAAACCACCCGAAGTCCAGGGTGAGTCATCTCGGGGAGCGGCTCGTCGTGATGACCCTCCACCGCTCTATACACTGTCCCAGCCGTCAGAGCCAAGCATGGCGATAGCACAACAGCGGCCACCACAGCCTCAGCCGCTGCTACCTCCGGTGCTCCCTCAGGTGCACCCGACACCCCCGATGCTGCGTCCTCCACAGGCGACCACCCTGGTCACCCCATGCTTGCAGCCGGCGCACTTCTATCCAGAACCGGTTGATCCCACGGTCGTGAACCGGATGATGGTAGAGAGGATGATCGAGCTGAAGCTCGCAGAGAAAAGTGAAGGCGACTACGTCGCATTTGATGCCTATCGGGTGCCCTACCCGCAACACCATGCGACTAAACGACTTCCCCCGGGGGTCAACAAGCCACCTAAGTTTGACAAATTCAACGGGAAAGGGTCCCCTAAAGAGCATATTGCATATTATATGACCGTTATGGGTGATCTGGCCACCGACGAGTCATATTTGCTGAAGTTCTTCGGGTCCTCACTGACAGGGCTCGCATTTGAATGGTACTCTAGCCTCTCGGCCGGGTCAATCAATGATTGGTCGGATATGCAGAGAAATTTCAGAGAAAGATTCCATTTCATAGAGAGGGAGGTCACAGTGGCCGAACTCTACTCAACAAAACAAAGGGCAGATGAGACAGCCCTTGATTACATCAAGAGGTGGAGGAACCTCGGAATGAGATGCAAGCGGCCCCCGCATCAGGAGGACGCGGTACAAATATGCAAACAAAAGCTCAGGAGGGAGGTCCTGGAGAAGATGATTGGAATGGAAATACGGTCGTTCGACCGGCTGAATAATGTGGTGGCCGAAGTGGAGGCTTTCCTAGCCAAGCCTGTCCCGGCATCAGCTGCCAGCACAGCCCAGAAAGGCAAGGCTGCGGAACGGCGCCCCACACCTAAAGAAGCGAATGCGCTTGATATCAGAAGGAGAAAGGCAAGAAGGCGGCTCCCCCGCAACCTGCGAAAGCTCTAGATGATAAAGAAGGTCCTTCGCTGAGGGACAAAATGAAGAAAGCCTATTCCTTTCCAAAAGATAAGACCCGAGTCCTGTTCGATTGGGTAACAGAATACAGCATGGTCACTCTGCCTGAGCCAAGGAGGCCGGAGGACCTGAAAAGAAAAGACAGTCCAAGATTCTGCCCTTACCACCAGATGTTGGGACATCCAATCGAAGATTGTTATGTTTTCAAAGACGTCATCGAAGGAATGGTAAAGAAGAATGAAATAGAGCTGGGATAGTACAAAGTAGACCCTCCTCAGCCACATGAGGCCCCTCTCAGGAGAGCAGCAGTCAACATGATCTCCCTCTACCAGGCATTACTTGAGGAGATCTCTGAAGCAAGCACACGGAGCACCTACGAAATCCATTTCCTGGAGCCCGTGAAAGAACAACAGGGGTGGCAGCAGATCCCTGTGAAGCACAAGAAGAAGAGGGCACCCCGCCCGAAAGAGGGGGCACATATCCGTGACATTACACCCCGGCCTACTCCACCTACAGCCATCAGAATACATACACCTAATAGGAGGAGACAAACTCTGCTGCCGGTAATCAAGGAAACCAATCCTGGAGTCCTTCGACTACAGCACCTGATTGAAGGGCTAGATGAATATGTGCAGCCCGAATTGAAACCTCTGCTGGTACGGGACCACATCCCATGGCAAGAGTTGGAACAACTCTCACTCAAACAGGTGGAGGAAGCCGAAGCAGCACCCCCTGAAGAGGGCAGTCTGTTCTGGGGACAGGCACCCGCAGAAACCAAAAAGAAGAGAAAGCAAAGGAAAAAGAAAAGAAAGGCCGCTGGGGCCAATAAAGCACAGGTTGTCTATTGCAATACCCTGTCAGCACTCTTCAACCTACCCGGAGAAGAGGAAGAAGAAGAAATTTGCTTCACACCCCATGCTGGGGGAGGCAAAGCCGAGGCCGCAACTGCTGCGCATGCCACTCAGTCGGGCCGAAAATGGGGGCGCCAGCCACCACCCAACCACAACATCATGTTCAGAGGGGAGCAACCCTACAAGACACCTCCGCCAGAGGTTAAGGGAGTTCAAATCCCTCCTCCGTCAGGCCTATACGACAAAAGTGGGGGCAAGGCAGTCCCTTCATTCCTTGAATTTTTGAAGATGTCAAAGGGGAAGCAGCCCTGTCAAGAGGCTAACCCTACACCCGGGGCCATTCACCCGCATCCAGTGCAATCTACTGAGGATGCAAATGCAGATGGAGCTTGCCCTACAGCAGCTAATAAAGAAGACCCGACAGCCGGTGCCAGCCAAGAGGATGCCGAGTCCGAGGAAGATGAAGCAGGTCCGTCTGGACCCGCAAATCAAATGCTCTTGAAGCCCAGATGGGCTGAAGAAATGAAGCTCTCCAATGTCTGGGCCGGGAGCCGAATAATGAAGTTGCTCAAAAAGCTCCCCGCTCGATTTACGATCTGGGAAATTCTCTCTTTGAGTGAAGAAACTCGACATGCGATCATCACTACCCTGCAGACGCCTGCTCACTTCGAAGCCTGCATAGCGGAGGCTATACCAGAAGCTAGTATGACCTTCTCTCCAGAAGACATGCTACTGCCTACTTCCAGCCACAACAGGCCGCTGTACATGAAAGGGCACCTGAATAAAAGGGAGCTGAACAGAATACTGGTTGATCTCGGTGCAGCAGTCAACATTCTGCCATACAGAATATACGAGAGGCACCACTTTAATGTGCATCTCGAGAAAGTCGGGGATATGCGTATCGCTAGCTTCAACCAAAAATGTGAGGTTTCAATGGGAGTGGCAGAGTTCACACTAACCCTGGCAGATTTCACTACAACGGTGCAGTTTCATGTCATCGACTCTCGCACCTCTTACAAAGCACTACTCGGCCGCCCATGGCTGCATGAAAATATGGTGGTGCCCTCCACGCTACACCAATGCATCAAATACCGCCTCCAAGGGAAGGAGGAGAGGATATTTGCTTATCTCCACCCATTCGAGGTATTTGAATGTCAATTGGCGGACGCCAACCTATATACGGGGCCTCCCCGGAAGGTTTCTGAAGCTAAAGCCCGCATAGGGGCCTCGAAGAATAGATCGGGTGATGGTTGGTATCCACCATCGCCACGCGGATATGTCAAGCCGAAGGTGGTCTCCCACGTCACAGCTTCTGGAGACGTCGGCAGGGTAACACCCCTAGCATTATATCCCAAAGCTAAGGAAGTGCAGGTCAATTGACAGCACAACCGCATCGGAGTCCCGGCCGGCCTCACCAAGCCAGTCCTCGGCCTCAACGACCCCACTGTCGAACCTTTCAAAGCTTGGGAGGTGACACAGGAAGATGGGTCTAGCATCTTGTTCTATACAGCTGAGGAGCATCCCACTCGGGAAGACACAGACTGTAGCCTCCCTGAAGATCTAAGCAACCCGCGGGTTCCTGTCCAAGGCCTGGCATTTACAACTGATCGGATGGCCAAGATGTTTCAGAAGCAACACATTCCTCCCGATCAGTCTCAAAAGTGCAAAGAAGCTTTCCAGAAGATGTGGTATCCTGCAAATCTGGGTAAGGAGATGAGACGTGTCTCTCAACATCCAGGGTTGGGCTTCACCCTGGAGGAATATTATTACAGTGGGCGGTACGAGGTGGATACTATCTCCGCCTTCTATCCTACTGAAGATAGCCCTCTGGGGGCAACCTTTGATGAGTATCCGGTGGAAGCCGAATATCTTGAACTGGCTCGATCTGAAAATCAAGAAGTAGAAACCTCGGCCCCTTTGCCGATGCTGGGAGCAGGTTCATCCTGAAGAAGCGGCCCTTCAAGCCGAATTTGATACGGCTAGCAGCAGCGAAGCCGAAGACAGTCAAGAAGTAGGAGTCTCTCCCTCCACAGGGGTCATACTAATGACAACTTCAACACCCTTTCTGCCAATCAGGGAAGCCTTGGTCAACTCCAATCAAGGGGAGCCAGCTACCAGGAAAGAAAAAGCCACTTCTGCGGAAGATACAACTGTCCCAGAAGGCGGGACTTCCTCAACTTATGCTGTAAAATCAGCATGCTGTCCGAGCCTGGCAGAAAACAGTTACCAACCCGTCGTGGTTGCAATCTCATCTGCAAATACTAAGGCTTCTCTCTCGCCCTTGGGAGCTGCAACGGTAATGGATTTATTAATAGAACAATCCACCCAGCCGCTAGCACAAGAAACAAAGAAACCTCAAGAAGCTCTGGTAGTGTTTGACGAGGAAGTCGAAGTACTCGACCCTCAAGATGGTATTCTAGACTTCGTTGACCTCCAACCGGCACCTCCGGAGATAGAAGACGGAGGCCAGGCCACAGTCGATGAACTAATAGAAGTCAACTTGGGAAATGAGGAGGACCCTAGGCCCACCTTCCTCAGCGCCCAACTATCCCCAGAAGAACGGGAGCTATACATCCAGCTGCAGCTAGAATACCGGGATTGCTTCGCCTGGACTTACAAAGAGATGCCAGGCCTAAGCCCCGCTGTCTCACAACATGAGCTAACAATCAGCCCTGAGGCCGAACCGGTGAAGCAACCACCGCGGCGCATGAGGCCAGAGCTCATCACCCAAATTTGTGTTGAAGTCGACAAGCTCATTGATGTGGGATTTGTTGAAGAAAACCAGTACACTACATGGCTGGCAAATATCGTCCCCGTGAAGAAGAAGAATGGACAGATCCGGATATGTGTCGACTTCCGAGATCTAAATAAAGCCTGTCCCAAAGATGACTTCCCGGTGCCAATAACTGAGGTCATGATTGATGCTACAACCGGCCATGAAGCCCTGTCATTCATGGATGGGTCTTCCGGTTACAATCAGATTTGGATCGCGGAGCCTGACCGAGTCCATACTGCTTTCCGAACTCCTAAAGGCATTTATCATTACAAGAGAATGCCGTCCGGACTGAAAAATGCTGGCGCAACCTATCAGCGTGTAATGACCAAAATCTTTGACGAGTTACTCGACCACAAGGTCGAATGCTACATAGATGACCTGGTGGTCAAGACCAAAAGAAAAGAAGATCATCTGCAAGACCTCCGGATTGTCTTTCAGAGGCTGAGGCAGCATGAGCTAAAGATAAACCCCATGAAATGTGCGTTCGGAGTGTCAAGCGAAAAATTCCTGGGTTTCATCATCCGATATCGGGGAATCGAGATAGACCCCGCAAAGATCAAAGCAATTCAAGAGTTACCTCCGCCAAGGAACATCTCCGAGCTGAGATCACTACAGGGCCACTTAGCTTATATCCGGCGGTTCATTTCCAATTTGTCAGGGCGATGCCAACCTTTTCACAAGTTGATGATGAAATAGGTTCCCTTTTATTGGGATGAAGATTTCCAGGTAGCCTTTGACAAGCTAAAAGATTACCTGAAAACTCCTCCAATGCTGGGTGCACCGGTGAAAGGACGACCATTGATACTGTATATAACAGCTACACATAATTCTCTGGGGGCAATGCTGGCCCAGAATAATGAAGAAGGGAAAGAGCAAGCCCTCTATTACCTCAGTCGGAGACTGGTCAGAACTGAAGAAAAATATACTTATATTGAGAAGATTTGTCTGGCGCTGGTCTTCGCAGTTAAGAAGCTCCGACCCTATATGTTGTCGCATGAAATCAGCTTGGTGTCCAAAGAGGATCCCCTGCAGTACATCATGTCTCAACTGGCACTCAAAGGCCGCCTGGGCAAATGGGCGGTAATCCTTATGGAGTTTGATATCTCCTACGTGCCGCGCAAGGCCGTCAAGGGCCAAGCGATTGCAAACTTCTTCGCTGAGCACCCAGTGCCCGGGGATTGCCCGTTGGAGCCGGAGCTTCTTGAAGATGAAACCCTAGAAGCCGTGCAAGTACAGCCCTCTCCATGGCAGCTATACTTTGATGGCGCTTCCAGAATTGACACCTCTGCCACTGGATCAGCCAGAGTCAGGGCAGGAGCAAGAATAGTCCTGAAATCCCCAGAAGGAGAAGTGGTGCATACATCCTATTCCATAAACAAGCAATGCACAAACAATGAAGCGGAATATGAAGCCCTGATAATCGGGTTGCAGATTGCTCTATCCATGGGAATTCAGATGCTGGAAGTATTCGGGGACTCCATGCTAGTTATAAAATAGCTGGAAGGAGAGTTCGATGTGCGAAAGCAAGAGATCCTCCCCTATCACCAGTTGGCAACTCGCCTGATGTCAAGATTTTACTTCATCAGCATCAAGCACATCAATCGAGGCCAGAATGCTCAGGCAGACGCCCTCGCTAAGCTGGCCAGTTCATTGGCGGTCCCGCCAGACCCAAGCCTGAATATAACAGTGATCAACCGCCGACAGGTCCCCAGCGTAACAGAGGTCCTGGCCGACGAACAAGAGATAGAAGTAGCAGTCCTCGAAGGGGTTCAGCAGCCCGATTGGTGAGAGCATCTCCTATGCTGGTTTCAACACCAACAATTTCCAAAAGAAAAGGAACAGAGAATGAAGCTCCTGAGGATCAAGGATTCTTATGAGATGAGAAGCGGGACCTTGTTCTGAATTACGGAAGATGCCCGAAGGAAAGTCCTACTCCGTTGCTTGTCTTCAGCAGAAGCGGGACAAGTGATGCAGGAGGTCCATGCAGGATCAGCTAGAGCACACCAGGCTGTCCCGAAGATGAAAATTGAGATAAAGAAACTGGGTTACTATTGGCCCACTATATTTGATGATTGCTGCAAGTTTGCCAAAGCTTGTCAGAAGTGTCAAGAACACGCTAATGTGGCGAGGAGACCTCCAGTGCCATTGCATCCCACCCTACCAAGCTGGCCGTTTGCTCAGTGGGGCACGGACGTAGTAGGGCCGCTACCTGCATCTTCATCAGGGTGCAGATACATCTTAGCAGCTACAGACTACTTCTCCAGATGGGCGGAGGCGGTAGCACTAAGAGATGTGACAGGAGAACTAGTTGCAAGATTCTTCCGGCAGAATGTAATATTTTGGTTCGGGATCCCCAACCGAATCATCTCTGATAATGGCAGTCATTTTAGGAACCAGAAGGTTTATCGGCTGGCCAACAAATACAAAATCGACTGGAGGACATCGTCCCCCTACAACCCTCAAGCCAATGGACTTGCAGAAGCCTTTAACAAGACCTTATACACATTGCTGGCAAAGACTGTCAAGTCTAATAAAAAAGATTGGGAAGAAAGGATGTACGAAGCACTTTGGGCCTATCGTACTGTCTACAAGACCCCAACCGAATGTTCACCTTTCTCCCTCGTCTATGGGTCGGAAGCTGTAGCGCCCATTGAACTTGAAGTTCCTTCCTTGCGAGTTGCCATCCAGCACGGACTAGTCAGTGGTGAGCAGACCAATGCAGAAAGAAGATTGGAGGAGCTCGCTGAGCTCGAAGGAAAATACCTCCGGGCACAACAAAACATCCAACTCTACCAAGCTCGCATGGCCCGTGCTTTTGACAAGCTAGTGAAGGGTCGAGAATTCAAGAAAGGAGACCTGGTAATGGTCAAAAGAAAAGAAGTGATGGCCTCCAACCCCAAAGGGAAGCTTGTCGAAAACTGGGTCGGGCCGTATATCATCCGTCGAGTATATGAAGGGGGTGCCTACGTCCTTGTAGACCACAAAGGAGTCATTCAGTTCTCTCCCCTCAACGGAAAACACATTAAGCTGTATCATGCAGCGCAGCCGACATGTCCCGAGTGATCGGTCGGAGCTAACTTTTCCTTGGTTAGTGGCACTCTGCCCTAACCGAGCTACCTCTTCTTGGTTTAGTGGCACTCCGCCCTAACCGAGCTACCCTCTCCTTGGTTTAGTGGCACTTCGCCCTAACCAAGCTACCTTCCTTGGTTTAGTGGCACTCCGCCCTAACCGAGCTACTCTTCTCCTTGGTTTAGTGGCATCTCGCCCTGATCAAGCTACCCTCTTCTTGGTTTAGTGGCATCTCGCCCTGATCAAGCTACCTTCCATTGGTCTAGTGGCATTCCGCCCTAACCGAGCTACCCTCTCCTTGGTTTAGTGGCACTCCGCCCTAACCGAGCTACCCTCTCCTTGGTTTAGTGGCACTTCGCCCTAACCAAGCTACATTCCGTGGTTTAGTGGCATCTCGCCCTGATCAAGCTACCCTTTTTCTTGGTTTAGTGGCACTCCGCCCTAACCGAGCTACTCTTCTCCTTGGTTTAGTGGCACTCCGCCCTAACTGAGCTACCCTCTCCTTGGTTTAGTGGCACTTGGCCCTAACCAAGCTACCTTCCGTGGTTTAGTGGCACTCCGCCCTAAACAAGCTACCTTTTTCTTGGTTTAGTGGCACTCCGCCCTAACCGAGCTACCCTTCTCCTAGGTTAGTGGCACTTCGCCCTAACCGAGCTACCTTCCCTTGGTCTAGTGGCACTCTGGCCTAACCGAGCTACCCTTCTCCTTGGTTAGTGGCACTCCACCCTAACCGAGCTACCTTCCCTTAGTTTAGTGGAACTTCGCCCTAACCAAGCTACCTTCCTTGGTTTAGTGGCACTCCGCCCTAACCGAGCTACTCTTCTCCTTGGTTTAGTGGCATCTCACCATGATCAAGCTACCCTCTTCTTGGTTTAGTGGCATCTCGCCCTTATCAAGCTACCTTCCCTTGGTCTAGTGGCATTCCGCCCTAACCGAGCTACCCTCTCCTTGGTTTAGTGGCACTCCGCCCTAACCGAGCTACCCTCTCCTTGGTTTAGTGGCACTTCGCCCTAACCAAGCTACTTTCCGTGGTTTAGTGGCACTCCGCCCTAAACAAGCTACCCTTTTCTTGGTTTAGTGGCACTCCGCCCTAAACAAGCTACCCTTCTCCTTGGTTTAGTGGCACTCCGCCCTAACCGAGCTACCCTTCTCCTTGGTCCAATGGCATTCCGCCCTGACCGAGCTACCCTTCCCTTTGGTCCAGTGGCATTCCGCCCTGATCAAGCTATCCTCTCCTTGGTCTAGTGGCATTCCGCCCTGATCAAGCTTCCAAAAGAATACGCCACACCGCCATTACGAGCCTTATGTTCGGATTGGCATGAAATCCCTTCCTTGCGTTAGCATTATCCTCCCGCTAACGAATAAACCCGAGTCGGCTAAAGGCTTTGTGTTCTAGCTGGCATTCTCACATTGTTGCCACTACGGGCCATCCACTGCCGACTAGGCGTCGAACATTACACTTCGACCTACCGCCTTTTATATCCTCAAAAAAACATAACCAATAAATAAAAAAGAAAAAATGGGGTTAAAAATAGAGATACCCCGCCGGACTTGTTCCTATATTAGGACAAGTGCAAAAATGGCTATAACCCAGCTGTGGCGAAAATCTGAAAGGGCGCTGCAGGCAAAATCGGGTACCCCGCCGCATGAAAACCCGAAAGGGCACGCGGGCAAAAGCAAGAGGGGGCTAGCTCCGGCGAATCCCCGAAAGGGCGCTTGAGTCAGTAAAGTGGTAATTTCTAAATTCCTCTCCTATTCTCCACCGAATGAAACTCCGAAAGGGACAACCATCAAAGTCCCACCAGAAATCCTTTAACAAACCCACATTCGACCCTCGTCATCATCGGCGAGATCGGTCGATCTCTACCCTTAACTTGGACCTTACGTCCCTGTTGATAATCCCATCTTTGCTTCGGCATGTGACCCATGTTGATGAATAAACCCATGGTCGACCCTCGTCATCATCGGCGAGATCGGTTTATCTCTACCCTTAACTTGGACTTTCCGTCCTCGTTAATAACCCTACCTTTGCCTCGGCATGTGCCCATGCCGGTGAATAAACCCACGTTCGACCCTCATCATCATCGACGAGACCGGTCGATCTTTACCCTTAGCTCGGATCTTACATCCTTGTTAATAGACCGTATCCTTTGCTTCAATATCTAACCAGTGTCGACAGACCGAAGCAGGGTCCAATCCTTGTCATCATCAACAAGGCCAGTCAATATTTTCGCGGTCCAGTTCTTCTGCATCCCGAATTCAAGAAAAAAGAAAGATAGAAAAGAAAATGGGGTTAAAAATAGAGATACCCCGCCAGACTTGTTCCTATATCGGGACAAGTGCAAAAATGGCTATAACCCAGCTGTGGCGAAAACCCGAAAGGGCGCTGCAGGTAAAATTGGATACCCCGTCGTGTGAAAACCCGAAACGGCGCGCGGGCAAAAGCAAGAGGGGGCTGGCCTCGGCGAAAACCCGAAAGGGCGCTTAGGTCAGTAATGTGAATAAAAAATTTGAATGATGAATAGTGATGATTCATTCTCTGTCCGGAAGACCCCTTACGAGGTCGATGGGGAATTTTCATCCGATATCCCGCCTATATACATCTATTGTCTACCCTTTTCGACCCTTGTCACCATCGACAAGATCGGTCGCTACCCTATCCGGTTTTTCCCACCATCGGCAATGTCACGCCCTGAGCGCGAAAGGAACCCGGGGAGAGCGTGACGAGTTTATATCAATCATGTCAATCAGAGTAAGTAGAATTTCGACATCAAAAATAGAGTGCGCAATAAGAGGAGAATTAAAACATAATCAAACACTGATACCAGTGATAATAACAAACCCATAAATAAAGTCACATACTCCAAGACTTAACAATTCGAACCAGGCCCATAAGCCTTATTATTACAACACATTGACATAACACAATGTCCAACGACAAGACTGCAAGAATAAACTAAGGACGACAAGACACGATAAATGGTAGTAGCAGCATGACGCTTGCAAGTTCTACGCTCGTCACTCTTGCTCCTGCCCATCTGAGTCTGAGTCAGGGTCCGTATTACCTGAAAGGTTGGGGAAAGGAACTAGATGAGCGAACGCTTAGTAGGAATTATATCTCAAGAACTAGCAATTGGTTTAAGTCATTACCTTTTTCAGATGGAAATGCAAGTCTAACATGTAAAACATGTAAAATAAAATGCTATGGAATTGAACATGATAACGAGAGGAAATAACATTTATTGTTGATCCAAGATAGGGAATTTCAAGTATTCAAGATTTCAAGAACGAGTACCAAGTATATCACTAAAGTCATCCATGTCATGAGATAATGGCTATTAACAAGCAAGTACTTTGCCCATTCCGGGCCACGCAAGTCATGTCAAGTCAATCAAGTCTAGCACGTGAGAGAGAGATAGAGATATAGTGGAGTGTCGTAGATTCAAGCAAGTACTTCGGTGCAATCCCACACCGTGATCAATATAACTCCCATGGGCACAAGTACTTTCGGGTGCTCCTTCTAGGACCAGATCGGGCCCTTAAATGCGCAGGCATTGTTATATGTAAATATCTAGACAACCACTTTAGTGATAGCCATGGATTTCCAAGAACAAACTTGTGTAGGATATCAAGGCAGATTCGTGGATAGGTTCCACGGAATTCAAGAAAGAATATTAGATAGACAATAATAAAAACGAACGAGAAACATGACATGTCGATAACCTGGGTAGATTCGGTACCTTAACTAGGTAGCCGTGATAACTTGAGTGGATGACTAAACCTGTCACCAATCAAGGGATATGAATCAAGTTGAGAGATTGACCCCATCTATAAGGGGCTCAATCCAAGACATTGCCTAGTGGAATATCATCATTCCATAGGCTAAGATCCTTCTCTCATGGACCAAGATGGCACTATGAGAGGGCCGGGTTACCACAAGACGTGGCAATCAAAAGGTACAAGGTGGTTAAGGTACAACCAGCTCAGTCGGCCTTGAGGGAATCCAAGGCTACGAGGAGACTTACGGAGGTCCCAATGACTAACTCGCCAGTCCGAAGGAACGGAATGTCCAACGGAGGGCTCGTATGTCACCAAGAGTTGAGGGGTATGCGTGAACCAATCATGAAACATGGACTCCATCTACGGACGTGAGATGAGAGTGCCAAAAGACCCGCGGTATGGGTCAAAAACGGGAGAAAACGGTGAGAATAAGAATGTGTTAATCATAGAGTTCATATCCATCCTACCTTATAATTAACTATAATTAAATAAATTTATATTATTTAACGCCCGTGGGTGCTGTCATTTATTAATTAGCATCCTTTTGGGGAACGTTAATTTTCATGATTTTTAAATAAATTTATTTAACAAGATTTCACATTTATATCTATTTATTTGAACAAACTCAAAAACATACATTAAAAGGCACATTGATTTATAAAAAATAATTTAAGGAAAAAGAATATATGATAATTAGGAGAAAAATACAAGGATTCTAAATATATTTTTTTCATAATTTTCTGTTATGTATTCTAATAATAATGGATTTTCAAAGATCTGCCTACATGATATATATATATATATATTTATATATATATAAATAGTTAATCTGACGCCTAAGAGTATGGGCGTCAGAATGTTAAGTAACGACCATGTTTGGGTCGTTATTAAAAAAAAATCGATTTTTTCAAGCCTCCTGTTTCTATACTAAATGATGTCGGAATATTGCTTATAATATACCAAAATGACCGGCTCGAAAAACTCTACCCAACCATATGTTCAAAATAATTTTTCGATGAGAGACGGGGGATCGTGCACTAGAGGGCACGAAAAATGGTGCAACTACTTCCACTACCTCGGTCCCCATCCCAATAGTACGCCCAAATATTTTCATGGCGAAAGGATACTTCTATGTCCATTAACAACTATAAATGCGAAACACTCATAACCCACATATATTTAATTGACGACCGTCACTGATCACTTTTTTTTGAATTTTGTTAATTGACGACACTGTGACTGTCACGTTTTACTTTTATAACGCCCTTAACAATGGCGTCAATTCCAGAAAACACGACATATGCGAAGTCGTCAATTTCAATGGGATTTGACGACCGTTTTGATGGGCGTCAAAATGAAATAGCGCCCTAAAAAGGGTCGTTAATTACTGTAAAAATTCAGAACACACTGATAATCATATGTATGATAAAAATGCATGATATAAGATGATTTTATCTATCATGTTGGCCTTAAATCATGTTTTAACTTTATTTGGGCTACGAAACTTGAGAAAACCTACCTTTCCGACGTGAAGAACGTGGTATAGGAAGATGAATAAGAAGAAGAGGAAGCAGTGGGATGCCGCTTTCTTCACAGTAGGAAGTAGATGGATGCAGACGTCGCCCTTGTTTGACAACGGTAATAGCAGGACGATGATGACGCAGTGCAACCGCTGTTACGATCGACAGGGTGATGATTTTATAAGGTCATTCAACTTCTAGAGGGGTTCGTTTGTTCGGAAACGGAAGGGTTTAAAACCTTCCGTGCTTGTTATTTACCTTTCCATTTTAACAGCCGCATGCTTGGTTTTGCAACTTGAGACCCTAATAACTAGTTCGTCGGAGCATGCAGGTTAGGTTAGCTTTGTGAGAATCGTACGTGGGTTTAGGGTGCAAGTGGGTCACAATGGGTTTGGGTAATCGAATGGCATGCATCAAGGTTCTTGGTTGGTTGTTGGGTTTTAAGGTTTTATAAAACAGCATATACAATATTTGTTTTAAGCCCATTATGAGTTTGTTAGGTTGGCTTTCACGTGAGTTTTGATTTTTGGAAGAAAAGCCTTGCACACATGGGGTTTGGGTTTTAGATATACACCTATATGGGTTGGTTAGTGTATAGGGGCCTTGGGCTTTGGGTTAGAAATTGACCATTTAGTATATACGTATGTGGGTTAGTTTTGTGAGTATTTATATATACTCCATGGGCTGGCACATGGAGGTACATGGTTTTAAGGCTCATTAATGTGTATGAGTTTAGTAATAGGTTAAGGCCCTTATATTGGGTGATATGTATTTTAGTGCTAAGCTCCATTAATGATCTTTTAACCCACTATTAATTTAGAATTTCAGATTTAAGTCAAACTCTAAATATATTTATAAATTATTATTGTTAAACTCATTTATTCATCTACCTTATTGATTTTATCATCATTTCAGGTGTCAGAGATAGGTTTCGATCTAGTAACATGTTCACATTTTATTTCCAAAAAAAGGAATATTAACTTCACATTTGTATACTCTAATAATAATGTACCTGAATTCTTATTTACTCAACATCATCACCTATTTATAGGAAAAGTAAATGTCATCAACTGTAAATTATCTTTATATATATGTATATATATCATAAATATTTGGTTCCTATTTAGCCTAAAAATATCGGGTGTTACACCCTCCCCCACTTAAAAGAATTTGGTCCCCAAATTCAATTACGCGAATGGAGACATGGAGGGTATAGCGTACTTACAGTCTAGAATAATTCCGGATATCTTCTTCGCATAGATTCTTCAGTTTCCCATGTTGCTTCTTGTTCCTGGCATTTGTTCCACTGCACTTTAACCATGGGAATGGTCTTGTTTCTTAAGACTCGGACCTCTTAATCAAGAATCTTCATTGGCTTTTGTTCATAAGTGAGATCCTTTTGAATCACTAAGTTACTATGATCAATGACGTGGAAAGGGTCGTGCACATATTTCTTCAGCATGGAAATGTGGAACACATTGTGCACTTCCGACAGTTGTGGAGGCAAAGCAAGACGATAGGCTACCTCGCCAACTCTTTCCAATATTTCGAATGGACCAATGAATCTCGGTGTAAGCTTGCCTTTAACCCCGAACCTTCTTATTCCTCGACCGGGTGAGACCTTGAGGTAAACATGGTCTCCAACTTGGAACTCTAATTCCCTTCTTCTATTCTCTGCATAAGATTTCTGTCTGGATTGTGCCACTTTGAGTCTCTCTTGGATAAGTTCAACCTTTTCTGTTGTGTTTCTTACCATATCAGGCCCTAGTAGTTGCTTCTCGCCAACTTCATCCCAGCATATAGGAGATCGGCAACTCCTGCCGTACAAGGCTTCAAATGGAGCCATCTGTATACTGGCTTGATAGCTATTGTTGTATGCAAACTCGGCTAGAGGCAAATGATCATGCCAACCTCCGCCAAAATCAATAATGCAAGCCCGTAACATGTCTTCAACTATTTGGTTTGTTCTCTCGGTCTGACCATCGGTCTGGGGATGGAAAGCAGTACTGAAGTTGAGCTTCGTCCCCAAAGAGTGTTGTAGACCCTTCCAGAAATGAGAAGTGAAGCGAGGGTCTCGGTCAGACACGATTGATGTTGGGACTCCATGCAATCTCATGATCTCCTTAATGTATAATGCGGCCAAAACATCAACCGACCATCGACTTTTAATTGGCAAGAAATGCGCCGACTTGGTTAGTCGATCGATGATTACCCAAATACCATCATGTCCGCCTCTAGATTTAGGCAATCCCATGATGAAATCTATACCAATTCCTTCCCATTTCCATTTGGGAATATCAAGGGGGTGTAACTTTCCGACGGGCCTTTGGTGTTCTGCTTTCACTTGTTGGCACGTGAGACAGCGAGACACAAAGTCCGCTACCTCCCTCTTCATGTTCGGCCACCTGAAAGTTCTTTTTAGATCTTTGTACATCTTAGTTGCTCCAAGATGAATGGTATACCTAGAGCGGTGAGCTTCATTTAGAATCTTCCTTTTCAACTCAGGACAGTCCGGAACACATGTCCTTTCCTGAAACATTTGTCTTCCATCAATTGCTATCTTGAACCCGATTCTTTGATCTAGTTTCTCCCTGATTTCAATCATTCCAGGATCTTCATCTTGTAACTTCTTGATTTCGGATAGCAAGTCCGGATGCACACTCATGTGAGAGAGAGTAATGCACCCGTCTTTCTGGTCCGTGCTTATATTTAATCTAGAGAATTCCTCTCATAGTTTCCATTTCCGTATCATACAGCTGGCTATAAGGGCTCTCGGCTTTCGACTCAAGGCGTCGGCTACCGAATTCCCTTTACCGGGGTGATAATGAATAGTGAAATCAAAGTCCTTTAAATATTTCAGCCATCGACGTTGCCTCATATTAAGCTCCTTCTGAGAGAATAGATATTTGAGGCTCTTATGATCGGAGAATACTGTGAATTATTCTCCGTAGAGATAGTGTCTCCAGATTTTTAGTGCAAATACTACCCCGGCCAACTCCAAGTCATGCACCGGGTAGTTTTCCTCATGCTTCTTCAACTGCCTAGAAGTGTCACGCCCCGATGCGGAATCTCGGGACGTACGGTTAGGGGCAAGCGAGCAATAATTCCGAACCATTGCAAACCATTGCACAAAAGGTTGGAAAGGATAATAATCAGAGTTTTATTGATAATAAAGTTGAGTACACTGGGTAGAACAACTACATCCAAATAATAAGCAAAATACTAGAACAATCTCTCACTAATACTAAGGGTACAAACTGACTCAATAAACTAAAACTATCTCTCGATATCACTCCAGTCCATTCCCGACAAGTTCATCACCTGGAAAGAGGGGAAAAGTAGGAGTGAGCTAAACGCGCTCAGTAGATAACCACAAACAGGTTTACGTAATTAACCATTGATTTCCAATTTATATGAAATGCAGTAAATAAAGAATGACGATACGATAAAAGAAACAATGTAAAAGATATCTTGCAAGGTCAAGAAATATAACAATTTACCAAGTAATGAACAAGTAAAGTAACAGTAGATAATTTGGCCAGCAAGTATGTTACACATGTAACCAAGTAAATACGCACGAGTCAAGTAACAAGAGTTTGTCATAGACGTAACATGTCAAGTCAAGTATTCGGGTGCAATGCCTCACCCTGTCATAAACATCCCAATGGGCTCAATATCTTTTCGGGCGCTCTCCCCAGGACCAGACCGGGCCCTTATGATGCGTTGGCATTTCATTTCAATTGGATCACCGATCCCCCGTCTAGACATAGTCAATTATGGCCAATATAATCAGATGAATTTCTGTCGGGTACAAGATGTAAAGGACGACACTCGCCTCCTTTGATTCAAGAGTATAACCACGATGAAAAACCCAAAACAAGGTAGTCGTACGGCAAACACCGGGCCGTACTCACATGAGTAACGAGTCACGGGGCCAAGAATGAACGGTTGACAGTAAGCCGTTCGAGAGAGAGAAGTAAGTTCCGAAGAACGAATATACGAACCATTCGGGTCGTATTTTAAGAAATACGGTTCAAGAGAATCCGTATTAAGCATAACGATAATATCTAATTATAAGATAATTTATGCAAAATAGTCACCGGGTTGCCAATAACAATTAAACCAACCAATTTCAGTTTAATGTCCATTGATCAATTCCGGGCTCAAATATGACCGAAGATTATCCAAGGGTAATCGGTCAATTAATCAAGTTAAAACAATAGTCATGATGTAACCGTAATTTACCACGGTAAAAATGTTCTACGGTAAAAATGTAAAGTTTACCGGATGGAGTGTCCGGCTAATTGGTCAAAGACTTGCCATAAGTCGGCCAGTAATTTTCTGGTTTACAGTAATTTACAGAAATTACCTATGGTAAAGTTTAGCTATTTACCATACTTATTCAATTTATCCAAAGTTACAAGTGAATTTCAATGATTTTCACTTTAAACAATTTATCAAAATAGATATTGCAAATAACAGAAATTTACTCATGTCATTATCTGTTATTTATGTGGATTGTCAATTTTTACTAATTAACATTGTTAAATGGGTCAAATAGCAAAAAAATCAGTTTTCTGGAAGTTAAACGGATGACAGTGGGCCGTTAAACCTACTGGCTGTAAAACGGTTATCATTGGGCCGTTTTATACAAGGCGGGCGGTTCTAATTGGGCCGTTTGTATAAGTCGGGCGGGCAGTTCTGAGCCGTCTAAGAGATAAAGCGGTCCGATTGGAACCGTTAATCCCTGTAACACGGGAACAGCGAAACAGAAGCATAAATCCGGCGTTTAAGGCTTCAATTCATGCATTTGAGTACGTAAATAAATGGAAAAGCATGGTTTCTACAAGCTAACATGATGCCCTTTCATTCCATTTATCAAATTCAAGGTTTGTGCCATGGTTACCTACCTTAACCGATGAAATAAGGAAAGATGAATGGGGAAGAAGATGAACAGTAGACTTGCAGAGCTTCTTCACAGCAGCAAGAACCCTTTTGTGTTTAAGAGATGTTTAAGGGGCTTCCTCTACTTATAGGTTTGGAAGAGGAGTGTTTAATCTTCACACACGGTTTGGTCAGAGCCGCAAAATCCTTTGCATTGTTGACAACGTGTTTCTGCCAACCAAAACACGGTTTCACGTGTTTCTCAAGGTAAGGTTAGCCTAATCTAAGCCTAATCCAAAAGATTAAGGAATGGTTAACTAAAACCTCAATTTAATATTACTAAATGATTTTTAATGAATTGGACCCAAAAGACAAAATTACTAATCAAGACATGCTCTTTCATAATATGATTTTTATGGAATTTTATCACGAGGTTTATTGTTAATCTCCCAATCTTAAGATTAAAATAATAATTTAACCCAATGTTCAACGGTTTAGTCGATAGAGAGAGTTTCTGATTTTTACCGATGAAACTTCAGAAGACAAAGTTGCTAAGAAAAATACCCTCTATCAGATGTGATTTTTACAGATTTTTCTAAGGTAGTTGTATTTTCGTATGAATAGTGTTTTCCGCGTTTTTAAGTCAGGCTTAAATCACTGATTAAGCCATGTAAATGATTTTATTAGGGTCAAGTACAGAAGACCAAAGTGTTTACCATGGTCTTTACTAATTAACTACCATTTTTTGGAATTTTTATATGATAGTCAAAATTTTTACTATTTACTATTTACCACAGTCACTATTCAACATTTACTATTTACGAAATTTAATATTTGTACAGAAACTCGGGGTCTTACACCCTCCCCCACTTAAAGAATTTGGTCCTCCAAATTCACTGGACCAAAATATAATAGCTCACCTAGAATAGATCGGGATAACGCTTCCGTATGGCGTCCTCGGATTCCCATGTAGCTTCCTCTATTCCACGCCGACTCCATTGGATTTTAACCATCGGTATGGAACGATTTCGAAGTTGTTGCTCTTTCCGATCCAGAACCTTCACTGGTCTTTCTTCATAAGATAGATCCTTCTTAAATTCAAAGTCCACATGTTGAATGATGTGACTAGGGTCGTACACGTATTTCCGAAGCATAGATACATGGAATACGTTATGTACACCAGATAATTGAGGAGGTAAGGCCAATCTATAGGCGACTTCACCCACTCGATCAAGGATCTCAAATGGACCAATATACCTTGGGCTTAACTTGCCATGAATACCGAATCGACGAATACCTCTTGAAGGAGAGACTTTTAAGAACACATGCTCGCCAATTTGAAATTCCAAATCTCTTCTTCTATTATCAGCATAGCTCTTTTGCCTCGATTGAGCCACAAGTAACCGGTCTCGGATAATACGAATATTTTGTGATGACTCCGAGATAAGATCCGGTCCAAGCCATTGCTTCTCGCCAACCTCATCCCAACATAATGGAGAACGACAGCTCCTTCCATACAAAGCCTCGAAAGGTGTCATCTGTATGCTGGATTGATAACTATTGTTGTAGGCGAATTCTATCAATGCTAAATGATCGCTCCAACTTCCACCGAAGTCGATCATACAAGCTCTCAACATATCTTCCACTATTTGATTAGTTCTCTCGGTCTGTCCATCTGTTTGCGGATGAAATGCAGTGCTAAAATTCAGACGGGTACCAAGAGATTCTTGCAATCCTTTCCAAAAATGAGAAGTAAATCTCGGATCTCTATCGGATATAATGTTGACTGGGATACCATGAAGCCTAACCACTTCCTTTAAATATAATGCTGCCAGCACATCGACTGTCCACTTGGACTTAATAGATAAGAAATGTGCGGATTTAGTCAGTCGATCCACAATTACCCATATAGCATCATAACCACCTCGAGTCTTAGGAAGACCCAGAATGAAATCCATACCAATACTCTCCCACTTCCATTGGGGTATATCAAGTGGTTTCAATTTACCTGCCGGTCTGAAATGCTCGGCCTTTACTTGTTGACAAACAAGACATGTACTCACGAAATTTGCAATTTCCCTTTTCATGTTCGGCCACCAAAATGACCTTTTCAAATCCTTGAACATCTTAGTGCCTCCCGGATGGATAGTATATTTGGATCTATGGGCTTCTTCAAGAATCCGATTCTTTATATTAGCCTCATTCGGTACACAAGTTCTACCTTGAAATAATAATCTTCCATCATCGGCTATCGAGAAATCAGGTCTGCTACTCAAGCTTTCCTTAATCTCGACTAGCTCGGGATCAATATCTTGCAATAACTTGATTTCTACCAACAATTCGGGCTTCAGTTGCAACTGGGAAATCAATATCCGGTCATTATCAATATTGATATCCAGACTAGCCATTTGCTCCAGTAATTTCCATTCTTGTAACATAAGACTAGATATCTTAGCCACAGGCTTCCGACTTAAAGCATCAGCAACCACATTGCCTTTGCCCGGGTGATACTCAATAGAAAAGTCGAAATCCTTTATATACTCCAACCATCTTCTTTGTCTCATGTTCAATTCCTTTTGAGAAAATAAGTATTTCAGACTTTTGTGATCCGAAAATACCGTAAATGATTCACCATATAAGTAGTGCCTCCAAATCTTCAAAGCAAATACCACGGCTGCCAATTCCAAATCATGAACTGGATAATTAACTTCATGCTTTCTTATCTGCCTAGAAGAATAGGCAATCACCTTGCCGTGCTGCATAAGCACACAGCCTAAGCCAATACCAGAAGCATCAGTGTAAACCACGAAACCACCCTCACCAGAAGGTAAGGTTAAAATAGGGGCAGTAGTCAGACAATCCTTCAGAGTCTGAAAACTCCGTTGGCATTCAATTGACCACTCAAACTTAATCTCTTTGCGGGTTAACTTCGTCAGAGGTACCGCAATCTTAGAGAAATCTTGAATAAACCTTCGATAGTAACCAGCCAGGCCAAGAAAACTCCTCACTTCAGTAACACTGGTAGGTTGTTCCCAATTCTTTACTGCTTCCACCTTCGATGGATCTACAGAAATACCATCCTTGGTAATAATATGTCCTAGAAAAGACACCTCTTGTAACCAGAAATCACACTTGCTCAACTTAGCATATAATTGGTGATCTCTCAATAATTGCAAAGCCATCCTCAGATGCTCGGCATGTTCTCTTTCACTCTTGGAATATATCAAAATATCATCTATGAATGCCACAACCCATTGATCAAGGTAGGGTCGGAACACACTGTTCATTAACTGCATGAAAGCTGCCGGTGCATTCGTTAACCCAAAAGGCATAACGACAAACTCATAATGACCATACCGGCTACGGAAAGCTGATTTATAAATATCCTCTTCTTTAATCCGTAACTGGTGATATCCAGATCGAAGATCGATCTTAGAAAAATAAGAAGCTCCAGTAATCTGGTCAAATAACTCATCAATCCTTGGCAAAGGATACTTGTTCTTGACAGTCAACTGGTTAAGTTGCCGATAATCGATGCATAATCTCATCGAACCATCTTTCTTCCGAACAAACAATACAGGAGCTCCCCAAGGGGAAACACTCGGGCGAATAAAACCCTTCTCGAGTAATTCCAACAATTGCTGCTTCAATTCCCGTAATTCCGCAGGAGACATGCGATAAGGGGCTTTAGAAACAGGAGACGATCCAGGAATAAGATCAATAGAGAATGTAACTTCACGCTGAGGCGGAAGTCCTGGTAACTCCTCTGGAAATACGTCCGGAAATTCTCGGACAATAGAAATGTCCTTAATCTCGATCTGCTGTTCAGGGGACGCATGAACAAAAGCCAGAAAAGCTTCGCATCCACGCCTCAATAACTTATCAGCACGAAGAGTCGAGATAAGAGAGATAGAACTAGGGTGTTTCACTCCCTTGAAGGATAATCCGGGGTGTCTAGAAAAAGACACGGAACAAGAACTACAATGAACATTGGCCTCATACCGAGCCAACCAATCCGCTCCTAGGATTACATCGTAATCCTTCATGTCCATACAAATCAAATCAGCTGGAAAATTCTGATCATTCACCATAACCTTACTAGAAGGATAGTAATGCTGAATTGCTGATTTAGAACCAATAGGGGTTGATATTTCTAACGGAGAACTCAACAAAACAGGTGCCATAGCTAAAGATTTAGCAAATCTCCGTGAAATAAAAGAATGTGTTGCACCAGTATCAATTAGAACAAAAGCTGGCAAGTCGAATATAACAAGAGTACCTTCGACGAGTCCACCATCCTCGGCGATATCTTTTTCCTTTGCATGAAGAGCCTGGAGCCTGCCTTGAGGCTTCTTGAAATTCAGAGGTTTTGCCGGGATAGCTTGTTCCGATAATAAAGGACAGTTGGGTATACGGTGCTCTTTGCTTCCACACCGCAGACATGCACCTAGCTTGCGCCAACAATCTTCCATCTTGTGACCAGGACGATCACAATATCGGCATACGCCCTTGAATGGAATCATAGAATCAGGTTTCTTGTCTTCTTGTCGCGGCATTTTGCCTCTCCACGAACCAGAACCAGAACTTGAACCAGAACTAGTAAAGGGTCTTTTCTTGCTCGGGTCAGTGCCAAATCCAGGTTTAACATTCTTGAGTGCCTTCGGTTGCTCTTTCTTGTTACCTTGACCACGAATCCTTTCAGTCATTTCCAAAGTATCTTCTAATATTTGTGCCTTTCTTACCATCTCAGAATATGTAGAAATTTCCAGTGGTGCAAGTTGATTGATATAATGAAGTCGAAGACCATTGAGGAAACGCTTCGCCTTCATTCTCTCAGTCGAAATAAGATGTCTTGCATAACGAGAGAGTCGTGAAAACTGAGCCTCATATTCTGATACCGATAAACTTCGCTGCTTCAAAGCTGCGAATTCTGCTCCCTTCTTTTCTTGCACGCGGTCAGAAAAATATTTATCATTGAAATATTCCTCGAATTCCTCCCACGAGACTTGTTGATCTCCGAGAGTCGGCTTAACAGACTCCCACCAAGCACGTGCATCACGTTCCAGTTGGAAAACGGATAAAAGAACACGTTCTTGGTCAGTGCATTGCATGACCTCAAAAATTCTTGCCATCTCGTCGAGCCAATTCTCGGCTTCATCGGGATCAGTTGAACCAGCGAATCTAGGCGGGTTCATTCCTCGGAAATTCGATATAAATCACCAGTGCCATGAGCTGCGCCATGAGGTGCCGCTCCAGCTCCAGCTCCTGCCTGAGCCAGTGCATTCAAGGCTTGCGTAAGTCCTTGAACTGTACGCTGTAAATTCCTCATCTCAGCACGATTGGCTGCCATTTCTAGTTAAGTGCCTATAAAATAGTTACTCGGATTATTTATGAGAGAAGAACTTCTTAGATGAGAAGAGAAGAACTAGATAAGAAGAACATGATTATGGTTAAATAACTTAACCCAAATTTCTACCCAATTCTCACAAGGTTGTTTTCTTAAGCCTATAACCAATAAACCTATAACATTAAAGTGAAATACCTAGGACAAATTGACCTAGGCTCTGATACCAACTAAACTGTCACGCCCCGATGCGGAATCTCGGGACGTACGGTTAGGGGCAAGCGAGCAATAATTCCGAACCATTGCAAACCATTGCACAAAAGGTTGGAAAGGATAATAATCAGAGTTTTATTGATAATAAAGTTGAGTACACTGGGTAGAACAACTACATCCAAATAATAAGCAAAATACTAGAACAATCTCTCACTAATACTAAGGGTACAAACTGACTCAATAAACTAAAACTATCTCTCGATATCACTCCAGTCCATTCCCGACAAGTTCATCACCTGGAAAGAGGGGAAAAGTAGGAGTGAGCTAAACGCGCTCAGTAGATAACCACAAACAGGTTTACGTAATTAACCATTGATTTCCAATTTATATGAAATGCAGTAAATAAAGAATGACGATACGATAAAAGAAACAATGTAAAAGATATCTTGCAAGGTCAAGAAATATAACAATTTACCAAGTAATGAACAAGTAAAGTAACAGTAGATAATTTGGCCAGCAAGTATGTTACACATGTAACCAAGTAAATACGCACGAGTCAAGTAACAAGAGTTTGTCATAGACGTAACATGTCAAGTCAAGTATTCGGGTGCAATGCCTCACCCTGTCATAAACATCCCAATGGGCTCAATATCTTTTCGGGCGCTCTCCCCAGGACCAGACCGGGCCCTTATGATGCGTTGGCATTTCATTTCAATTGGATCACCGATCCCCCGTCTAGACATAGTCAATTATGGCCAATATAATCAGATGAATTTCTGTCGGGTACAAGATGTAAAGGACGACACTCGCCTCCTTTGATTCAAGAGTATAACCACGATGAAAAACCCAAAACAAGGTAGTCGTACGGCAAACACCGGGCCGTACTCACATGAGTAACGAGTCACGGGGCCAAGAATGAACGGTTGACAGTAAGCCGTTCGAGAGAGAGAAGTAAGTTCCGAAGAACGAATATACGAACCATTCGGGTCGTATTTTAAGAAATACGGTTCAAGAGAATCCGTATTAAGCATAACGATAATATCTAATTATAAGATAATTTATGCAAAATAGTCACCGGGTTGCCAATAACAATTAAACCAACCAATTTCAGTTTAATGTCCATTGATCAATTCCGGGCTCAAATATGACCGAAGATTATCCAAGGGTAATCGGTCAATTAATCAAGTTAAAACAATAGTCATGATGTAACCGTAATTTACCACGGTAAAAATGTTCTACGGTAAAAATGTAAAGTTTACCGGATGGAGTGTCCGGCTAATTGGTCAAAGACTTGCCATAAGTCGGCCAGTAATTTTCTGGTTTACAGTAATTTACAGAAATTACCTATGGTAAAGTTTAGCTATTTACCATACTTATTCAATTTATCCAAAGTTACAAGTGAATTTCAATGATTTTCACTTTAAACAATTTATCAAAATAGATATTGCAAATAACAGAAATTTACTCATGTCATTATCTGTTATTTATGTGGATTGTCAATTTTTACTAATTAACATTGTTAAATGGGTCAAATAGCAAAAAAATCAGTTTTCTGGAAGTTAAACGGATGACAGTGGGCCGTTAAACCTACTGGCTGTAAAACGGTTATCATTGGGCCGTTTTATACAAGGCGGGCGGTTCTAATTGGGCCGTTTGTATAAGTCGGGCGGGCAGTTCTGAGCCGTCTAAGAGATAAAGCGGTCCGATTGGAACCGTTAATCCCTGTAACACGGGAACAGCGAAACAGAAGCATAAATCCGGCGTTTAAGGCTTCAATTCATGCATTTGAGTACGTAAATAAATGGAAAAGCATGGTTTCTACAAGCTAACATGATGCCCTTTCATTCCATTTATCAAATTCAAGGTTTGTGCCATGGTTACCTACCTTAACCGATGAAATAAGGAAAGATGAATGGGGAAGAAGATGAACAGTAGACTTGCAGAGCTTCTTCACAGCAGCAAGAACCCTTTTGTGTTTAAGAGATGTTTAAGGGGGCTTCCTCTACTTATAGGTTTGGAAGAGGAGTGTTTAATCTTCACACACGGTTTGGTCAGAGCCGCAAAATCCTTTGCATTGTTGACAACGTGTTTCTGCCAACCAAAACACGGTTTCACGTGTTTCTCAAGGTAAGGTTAGCCTAATCTAAGCCTAATCCAAAAGATTAAGGAATGGTTAACTAAAACCTCAATTTAATATTACTAAATGATTTTTAATGAATTGGACCCAAAAGACAAAATTACTAATCAAGACATGCTCTTTCATAATATGATTTTTAGGGAATTTTATCACGAGGTTTATTGTTAATCTCCCAATCTTAAGATTAAAATAATAATTTAACCCAATGTTCAACGGTTTAGTCGATAGAGAGAGTTTCTGATTTTTACCGTCGAAACTTCAGAAGACAAAGTTGCTAAGAAAAATACCCTCTATCAGATGTGATTTTTACATATTTTTCTAAGGTAGTTGTATTTTCGTATGAATAGTGTTTTTCGCGTTTTTAAGTCAGGCTTAAATCATTGATTAAGCCATGTAAATGATTTTATTAGGGTCAAGTACAGAAGACCAAAGTGTTTACCATGGTCTTTACTAATTAACTACCATTTTTTGGAATTTTTTATATGATAGTCAAAAATTTTACTATTTACTATTTACCACAGTCACTATTCAACATTTACTATTTACGAAATTTAATATTTGTACAGAAACTCGGGGTCTTACAAGAAGAGTACGCAATAACTCTTCCCTATTGCATTAACACACAACCGAGGCCAATACCGGAAGCATCGGTATATACCTCATACTTCTCTCCTTCAATAGGAAGGGCCAAGACTGGAGCAGTGGTCAAATGGTCCTTCAACATTTGGAAACTTTGTTCACATTCCTCATTCCACTCATATGGCACTTCCTTGCGAGTCAGCCTGGTGAGTGGTACTGCAATCTTCGAGAAGTTTTTAATAAAACGCCGGTAATAACCAGCAAGACCAAGGAAACTCCTGATTTCTGTTGTATTTGTCGGTTGTTCCCATTTCTTTACTGCTTCGACCTTTGCCGGGTCCACTGAGATTCCATCCTTTGAAATTACGTGTCCTAAGAAGGACACTTCTTCTAACCAAAACTCGCATTTACTAAGTTTGGCATATAATTGATTATCCCTCAATATCTGTAATGCTATCTTTAAATGCGCTTCATGCTCCTCTTCAGACTTTGAATATATCAAGATATCATCGATAAAAATCACAATAAATTTGTCCAGATGCGGTCTAAAGATGCTATTCATAAGCTGCATAAAAGCTGCAGGGGCATTTGTTAGTCCAAAAGGCATAACAGTAAATTCATAATGCACGTACCTGCTTCGAAATGTAATTTTGTGAATATCCTCGTCCTTGATCCTCAATTGGTGATAACCCGATCGAAGATCAATTTTTGAGAAATACTTTGCTCCAGAAATCTGATCGAAGAGTTCATCAATCCTTGGTAGCGGGTATTTATTCTTGATAGTGAGGTGGTTCAGCTGCCGATAATCGATGCACAGCCTCATCGATCCATCCTTCTTCTTGACGAACAGCACTGGTGCTCCCCATGGTGAAGTACTTGGTCTGATAAATCCTTTCTTCAATAGCTCCATTAGCTGTTCCTTCAATTCCTTCAATTCTGCGGGGGACATTCTGTAGGGTGCTTTGGAAACAGGTCCGACACCCGGAACAAGGTCTATAGTGAATGAGACTTCTCTCTCTGGTGGCAAGCCAGGCAAGTCTTCAGGAAAAACATCGGGAAACTCCCGAACCACTTGAATGTCTTCTAGTCTAGCTAGCTTAGCCTCCGTGGCAGTTACAAATGCTAGGAATGCCTCGCATCCTTTGTTGATAAGTTTATGGGCTCGAAGAGCAGAGATGACTGGTGATCTCTTTCGGGGAGTAATGTAAGTTAACTCCGGAAAATCCACAAAAGTTACATTTCCATTTCGGCAGTCTACCGTTGCCCTATGGGTGGACAGCCAATCGGCCCCTAAAATTACATCATACTCCTTCAAGTCTAAACATATTAAATCTACAGGTAAGTTGTGACCTTTAACTATAACCTTGCAGTTTGGGTAATGGAAAGTGACATCAGACTCATTCCCTAACGGGGTAGAAATTACCAAGTCTATCCATTCGGGTTCCATAGAGAATGAAGCAGCAAATTTCTTTGAAACAAAAGAATGTGTGGCGCCAGTATCAAACAGTACTTGAGTAGATTTAGAGCAGACAGTCAAAGTACCTTCCACCAACCCACCCTCGGTTGGTTCCGTTTCTTGGAGAGCTTGTAACCGTCCTTGCTTCCTTGCCGGACGCTTCTCTTCCTTTGTCTCAGGCTCACTTTGCTCGTTCATCATTGGACAGTCGGGAATACGGTGTTCTTTACTTCCACAACGAAGGCACGCTCCGAGCCTTCTCCAGCATTCTGCAGCCTGATGACCCGGTTTGTCGCAATATTTACAATTCTCCTTTGGCGGTGCCGTGATGGAGAAAGGTTTGTTATTAGCCTTTTTGAATTTCTTCACCTTGGAGGGTTCGCCTCCATTATTGGTCCGCTTTTTGAAAGACGGTTTAAAAGTGTTGGGGCTTGTGACATTCTCCCTTTTATCCTTACCACGGATTTTGTCAGACAGTTCCGTGGCGTCTTCTAGCAACTGGGTACGACGCACCATCTCTGAGTACACTTGAATATCCAAGGGAGCGAGCTGGGTGATATACTGGGGTCGTAACCCATTCAAGAACCTTCTTGCCTTCATCTTTTCAGTGCAAACTAAATGTGGTGCATATCTAGATAACCGGGAGAACTGGGCTTCATAGTCAGCTACCGACAGGGATCGTTGCTTCAAGGCAGCAAATTCCGCGGCCTTTTTCTCCTGAACACGGTCGGAGAAATACTTGCTACTGAAGTGCTCGACAAATTCGGCCCATGTAACATGATTTTCAAGCAAGGTGGCCTCGACGGACTCCCACCAAGCACGGGCGTCCCGTTCCAGTTGGAACGTGGCTAGAAGCACCTTTTCACCATCCGCGCATTGCATGACGCGGAAGATTCGCTCGATCTCCTTTATCCAGTTCTCCGCATCCTCGGGATTTGATGAACCTGAGAATCTCGGAGGGTTGAGATTTCTAAAACTCCGATGGAGGTCGCCAGCTCCATGATGTGCCCCACCTTGAGCCACCTATTGCAAGGCCTGGGTCAAGCCTAGAACAGTTCGTTGCATCTCACGCCATTGTGCGCGTTCAGCAGCCATAGTCCTACAAGGAGTGAACCTTAATTAGTTTCATGTTGAAATTTGTAGTCGGATGCCCTACAAGGACTTATACCCACGGCACTACCCATCTTCACAGTTTAGGGATAGACCTATCCTTGGACTTGGGTTTCCTAGGACTTGAAATCCTAGGCTCTGATATCACAAAAACTGTCACGCCCCGAGCGCGGAAGGAACCCGGGGAGAGCGTGACGAGTTTATATCAATCATGTCAATCAGAGCAAGTAGAATTTCGACATCAAAAATAGAGTGCGCAATAAGAGGAGAATTAAAACATAATCAAACACTGATACCAGTGATAATAACAAACCCATAAATAAAGTCACATACTCCAAGACTTAACAATTCGAACCAGGCCCATAAGCCTTAATTATTACAACACATTGAAATAACACAATATCCAACGACAAGACTGCAAGAATAAACTAAGGATGACAAGACACGATAAATGGTAGTAGTAGCATGACGCTTGCAGGTTCTACGCTCGTCCCTCTTGCTCTTGTCCATCTGAGTCTGAGTCAGGGTCCGTATTACCTGAAAGGTTGGGGAAAGGAACTAGATGAGCGAACGCTCAGTAGGAGTTATATCTCAAGAACTAGCAATTGGTTTAAGTCATTACCTTTTTCAGATGGAAATGCAAGTCTAACATGTAAAACATGTAAAATAAAATGCTATGGAATTGAACATGATAACGAGAGGAAATAACATGTATTGTTGATCCAAGATAGGGAATTTCAAGTATTCAAGATTTCAAGAACGAGTACCAAGTATATCACTAAAGTCATCCATGTCATGAGATAATGGCTATTAACAAGCAAGTACTTTGCCCATTCCGGGCCACGCAAGTCATGTCAAGTCAATCAAGTCTAGCACGTGAGAGAGAGATAGAGATATAGTGGAGTGTCGTAGATTCAAGCAAGTACTTCGGTGCAATGCCACACCGTGATCAATATAACTCCCATGGGCACAAGTACTTTCGGGTGCTCCTCCCAGGACCAGATCGGGCCCTTAAATGCGCAGGCATTGTTACATGTAAATATCTAGACAACCACTTTAGTGATAGTCATGGATTTCCAAGAACAAACTTGTGTAGGATATCAAGGCAGATTCGTGGATAGGTTTCACGGAATTCAAGAAAGAATATTAGATAGACAAGAATAAAAACGAACGAGAAATATGACATGTCGATAACCTGGGTAGATTCGGTACCTTAACTAGGTAGCCGTGATAACTTGAGTGGATGACTAAACCTGTCACCAATCAAGGGACATGAATCAAGTTGAGAGATTGACCCCATCTATAAGGGGCTCAATCCAAGACATTGCCTAGTGGAATATCATCATTCCACAGGCTAAGATCCTTCTCTCATGGACCAAGATGGCACTATGAGAGGGCCGGGTTACCACAAGACGTGGCAATCAAAAGGTACAAGGTGGTTAAGGTACAACCAGCTCAGTCGGCCTTGAGAGAATCCAAGGCTACGAGGAGACTTACGGAGGTCCCAATGACTAACTCGCCAGTCCGAAGGAACGGAATGTCCAACGGAGGGCTCATATGTCACCAAGAGTTGAGGGGTATGCGTGAATCAATCATGAAACAGGGACTCCATCTACGGACGTGAGATGAGAGTGCCAAAAGACCCGCGGTATGGGTCAAAAACGGGAGAAAACGGTGAGAATAAGAATGTGTTAATCATAGAGTTCATGTCCATCTACCTTATAATTAACTATAATTAAATAAATTATATTATTTAACGCTCGTGGGTGCCATCATTTATTAATTAGCATCCTCTTGGGGAACGTTAATTTTCATGATTTTTAACTCAATTTATTTAACAAGAATTTACATTTATATCTATTTAATTGAATAAATTCAAAACATACATTAAAAAGGCACATTGATTTATTTAAAATAATTTAAGGAAATAGAATATATGATAATTAGGGGAGAAATACCAGGATTCCAAATATATATTTTTCATAATTTTCTGTTACATATTCTAATTAATATGAATTTTTAAAGATACACGTATACGATATATATATATATATATATATATATATATATATATATATATATTTATATATGTATATTACTCAAAATTGACGCCGATAAACAGTGGCGTCCAAACTTGAATTGACGACCGTACGTGGGTCGTTATTTCAAAATTTTATTTTTTTCAAACCTCTCGTTTCTATACTAAATGATGTCGGAATCTGGCTTATAATGTACCGAAATGACCGGCTCGAAAAACTCTTCCTAACCATATGTTCAAAATAATTTTTCGATGAGAGACGGGGGATCTTGCACTAGAGGGCACGAAAAATGGTGCAACCACTTCCACTACCTCGGTCCCCATCCCAATAGTACGCCCAAAAATTTTCATGGCGAAAGGATACTTCTATGTCCATTAACAACTATAAATGCGAAACACTCATAACCCACATATATATAATTGACGACTGTCACTGATCACTTTTTTTTGAATTTTGTTAATTGACGACACTGTGACTGTCACGTTTTACTTTTATAACGCCCTTAACAGTGGCGTCAATTCCAGAAAACACGACATATGCGAAGTCGTCAATTTCAATAGGATTTGACGACCGTTTTGATGGGCGTCAAAATGAAATAGCGCCCTAAAAAGGGTCGTTAACTACTGTAAAAATTCAGAACACACCGATAATCATATGTATGATAAAAATGCATGATATAAGATGATTTTATCTATCATGTTGGCCTTAAATCATGTTTTAACTTTATTTGGGCTACGAAACTTGAGAAAACCTACCTTTCCGACGTGAAGAACGTGGTATAGGAAGATGAATAAGAAGAAGAGGAAGCAGTGGGATGCCGCTTTCTTCACAGTAGGAAGTAGATGGATGCAGACGTCGCCCTCGTTTGACAACGGCAATAGCAGGATGATGATGACGCAGTGCAACCGCTGTTACGATCGACAGGGTGATGATTTTATAAGGTCATTCAGCTTCTAGAGGGGTTCGTTTGTTCGGAAACGGAAGGGTTTAAAACCTTCGTGCTTGTTATTTACCTTTCCATTTTAACAGTCGCATGCTTGGTTTTGCAACTTGAGACCCTAATAACTAGTTCGTCGGAGCATGCAGGTTAGGTTAGCTTTGTGAGAATCGTACGTGGGTTTAGGGTGCAAGTGGGTCACAATGGGTTTGGGTAATCGAATGGCATGCATCAAGGTTCTTGGTTGGTTGTTGGGTTTTAAGGTTTTATAAAACAGCATATACAATATTTGTTTTAAGCCCATTATGAGTTTGTTAGGTTGGCTTTCACGTGAGTTTTGATTTTTGGAAGAAAAGCCTTGCACACATGGGGTTTGGGTTTTAGATATACACCTATATGGGTTGGTTAGTGTATAGGGGCCTTGGGCTTTGGGTTAGAAAATGACCATTTAGTATATACGTATGTGGGTTAGTTTTGTGAGTATTTATATATACTCCATGGGCTGGCACATGGAGGTACATGGTTTTAAGGCTCATTAATGTGTATGAGTTTAGTAATAGGTTAAGGCCCTTATATTGGGTGATATGTATTTTAGTGCTAAGCTCCATTAATGATCTTTTAACCCACTATTAATTTAGAATTTCAGATTTAAGTCAAACTCTAAATATATTTATAAATTATTATTGTTAAACTCATTTATTCATCTACCTTATTGATTTTATCATCATTTCAAGTGTCAGAGATAGGTTTCGATCTAGTAACATGTTAACATTTTATTTCCAAAAAAAGGAATATTAACTTCACATTTGTATACTCTAATAATAATGTACCCGAATTCTTATTTACTCAACACCATCACCTATTTATAGGAAAAGTAAATGTCATCAACTGTAAATTATCTTTATATATATATGTATATATATCATAAATATTTGGTTCCTATTTAGCCTAAAAATACCGGGTGTTACAGGCAAGACCGTCTACCCTTTTCGACCCTTGTCACCATCGGCAAGATCGGTCGCTACCCTATCCGGTTTTTGTCACCATCGACAAGACCGTCTACCCTTTTCGACCCTTGTCACCATCGGCAAGATCGGTCGCTACCCTATCCAGTTTTTGTCACCATCGGCAAGACCGTCTACCCTTTTCGACCCTTGTCACCATCGGCATGATCGGTCGCTACCCTATCCGGTTTTTGTCACCATCGGCAAGACCGTCTACCCTTTTCTACCCTTGTCACCATCGGCAAGATCGGTCGCTACCCTATCCAGTTTTTATCACCATCGGCAAGACCGTCTACCCTTTTCGACCCTTGTCACCATCGGCAAGATCGGTCGCTACCCTATCCGATTTTTGTCACCATCGGTAAGACCGTCTACCCTTTTCAACCCTTGTCACCATCGGCAAGATCGGTCGCTACCCTACCCGATTTTTGTCACCATCGGCAAGATCGGTCGCTACCCTACCCGATTTTTGTCACCATCGGCAAGACCGTCTACCCTCTTCAACCCGTGTCACCATCGGCAAGATCGGTCGCTACCCTACCCGATTTTTGTCACCATCGGCAAGACCGTCTACCCTCTTCAACCCTTGTCACCATCGGCAGGATCGGTCACTACTCCACCCGATTTTTGTCACCATCGGCAAGACCGTCTACCCTTTTTGACCCTTGTCACTATCGGCAAGATCGGTCGCTACCCGAGTCCGGTTCTTGTCATCATCGTCAAGACCGTCTACCCTTTTTTGACCTTCGTCATCATCAACAGGACCGGTCGCTACCCATTCTCGGATCTTGCCATCCTTGGCAGGACCGCTTACCCGCCATTTTTGGTATACCCTCTTGAGTCCACCGGACTCTCGGCTGGCATAGGCCGTTGTTAGTCTCGAGAAAAGTCACGGCGCGATGGAGCGAACACCTCACCCCTTTGCTGAAGGCGTGAGCGCTCTCCTGCCCTAGTGACTCATACACTCGGATTAGAAACAATGGGCGAATGGAAGAGAAAAGAATAATGACAAGATGGAGTCTTCATTCAAAAAGCATGATGGAGATTTTCCATTACTATGAAGTAAAAGGTACATGTTACACGGGCCATCCCCCGGAGTGCATGAAGTGCGTCAAAAAGGGAGCAAATAAAGAGAGAAAAGACTACGACATAGGGCGTCAGAAGATGTCCTCCAGCACAGGAATACCCAGGGAAGGATGGCGGGTCAGTTCTTGCTATCGGAACTCGGTGGCCTCCAGCTCAGATAGCTTCTCCTCAAGGGAAGCAGCTTGTCCCTCGGCCATCTCTGCATCCTCCGCCTTCTGGACTCCCAGACGATCTACTTCTTCAAGTTCGGCCTCTACCCTTGAAAGTTCGGCCTGTAGTGCCGCCATCCGGGCCGTCAAGAAGCTTCGGCGCTGTAAAGAGGCATCGGCTTCATCCCTCATCCTCGCCGCAGTCTCTTGCAGAGAAATAAGAGATGTTCGGCTTTCAGCCCGCTCCAATGATATGGCCGCCAGCTGGTCAACTGCTTCCTGGCCTAGAAATTCCCTCCTGTTTACATACTTCAGGAGCAGGATCACCCGTGGAGTCCAGTCGTCCATGGGACAACCAAAGGCCAACAGCGAGCGGGATAGATGCTCTATCAAGCCCCTCATCTGAACATAAGTTAAATCCCTGCTGGCCGTTGCGGTCTGCTGGAGGGTCCCCAGAAACTGCCACACAAAGTCACTTGAAGATTGAAGACCAAGTGGCGACGTCTCGGGCAGTTCAAATTCCACTCTGCTATCCACGGCAACCCAGATATCATCGGCCATCCCGGAAGATGACGATGGCATGAGCTGCAGTCCACTGCTGTGAGGAACAAGCGCGCTGGCAGATACGGTGGCTGGAGCCTCGACAACAATAATTTCTTTTCCTGCCCCCTTGGGTGGAGGTGCAACAGAAACATCAAGAGCCGAAGACATCTGCTCTTCAACGATCTCTCTGGCTTCTATTTCAGGGAGACCATCCTTTTCCAGAGTTGATTGCTGTGCAGCCTCCATTGGCTGAGAATCCCCGACTGCCGCCGAACTACCAACTTCCACAAGTGCTCCGGGTCCGACTGGAACCATTGCCGCTGCATAGTCCTTGGGGTATCGCAATGCGATAGGCCGCAGGACGGACGGAAGAGTTGCATGGCCCATTCCCAGAGTCGGGAGTGGTATCTGCACCGTCATGGTTGGCAGCGCCACCTCAGTCTGCATCAGATATATATATACATTAAAAAACGAGGCTGGAGGGAAGATAAAGAAGAACAGCAAACACCGACCCTGGGCAGGTCCTTACCTCAGCGGGTACTAAGCTCAAATCTTTAGGAGCAGCTCCCCGGCACCGGCCTCTTCACTCTCAAGAGATAATGACGGCTCGGGACCGCCCCACGATAACGGGCCGGGCTGAAAGTCAGATAATCACTTTCATAGGCCGAGGACACCGCGGCGTCATCGGTCTCAAGATCAATCAGTGAGAGCTCCTCGTCACTGGAGCCGCCGCGATAATCTACCTATTCAGAGGAAGAGGACCCCTCTGCTCTCTCAGGACGCTCCGCCGTCGGAGCAGGAGCCTCGCCAGTAGGAGCATCACCCTCGGCAGGAACTTCCCCGGTGCTCTCGCACCTGGGGCAACAATAGATGATACCTCAAGAGCAGGTCCACCCTGCCCCGAGGGGATCGCCTCCTCTACACCCTCCGAGCCCGGAAGCAATGACGGTTGTATATCAACTGCAATTTACGGCAAGAAGGGGTCAAGCTAGCTAAAGACATGAAGATTCGCGGTGCTATCGCGACTAAACTATAGATTACCTT